>VDFB02000003.1:620960291-621459934 GCA_007258455.2 Sequoia sempervirens | reverse complement strand
AAAGTCCCACATTGCACATATCATTGAATTCTCAAACATAGTACTGATGAATGTCGTGCATTCTAGTTAGTATTGAAAAACTTTCACTTTGATGGCAATGATTTCCATCGTGTGATTCCCTAGCTTAATATTGTTTCACCCATTGTCATGTAATAGTTGTAGAACATTCTATTCTCACTATTACATGAACTTTCCCATCACCTACCTCGGCTCATTCTTGTCTCACACTCAATGGGAGCAAGAAGTTGATAGCCTTGTCCTAGTAAAGCATTTGTCGGTGTCCCTTAGGTTCGTTGTTCACCTTCCACTTATACAGACTGAGATTGGGAGGCGGATGATTTTCTCATAGGTTGACTCACATTTTCCTTACTAGTCTTTTGCATTATTTATGTTTCTTTTGTGTGTGATTGCATGTGTGTAATGTGATCCCTTGTGGCATTTTGTTTTATTTTCTCTCTTTGTGAAATTTCTCTATTTTTACCTTCATTCTTCTTTATTTCATGTACCTCTTTCACTTTTTTATCTTTATATCTTTTTCCTTTTCCTTTTGGGGATGATGCAAGGCATCAAGGCATCCTATGTCTCTTCCATGTTGACCCAAAAGGCTTACTTTTCCTTTGCCTTTTCATTTTCTCTTTTTCATTTGTCTTGTGTTTTCCTTTTGGGGATGACACAAGGCATCAAGACACCCTATGTCTCTTCCATGTTGACCCAAAAGGCTTTCTTTTTCTTTTTCCTTTTAATTTTCTCTTTTGTCTCATGTTTTCCTTTTGGGGATGACGCAAGGCGTCAATACACCTTATGTCTATTCCATGTTGACCCAAAAGGATTACTTTTCCTTTGCCTTTTCATTTTCTCTTTTTCATTTGTCTTGTGTTTTCCTTTTGGGGATGATGCAAGGTGCCGAGACACCATATGTCTCTTCCATGTTGACCCAAAATTCCTTCTTTTTATTTTTCCTTTTCATTTTCTCTTTTTCATTTGTCTTGTTTTTTTTCCTTTTGGGGATGACACAAGGCATTGAGACATTCATGTCTCTTCGATGTTAACCAAAGAGGTTTTACATTTATTTTTTCTCTCTTTGTGTTATTCTTCCATTTCTATGTGTATTTGGGGGATGATGATAGTTCCAAGCTCTCTAAAAAATATTGTAGCAAAGAAGATATTGACCCCAAATCCATAGATCCCTTATGTGTTTGGTGTTTTCATTTTGGGGGCAACACCCTCTCTTTTCGTTTACTCTTGCATTGCGTAGCCTTACTCGTAAACATATTACTTGGAATAGGGATTTCCAAGTTGGCTCTCATGTCTTCTTCTTGTTTGCATTTTTCATTTGCTCACAGTATGGTGTGTAGCAATTTCTTTAATGTAGGGGCATACATTGACATTATTCTTTTGCATTTTTCCTTTTCTTGGTTCTTGGTGCAGTTTTCTTACTTCATACGATGTGTTTGTCACTTTGTGGATCACATTGGGTGTAACGTCCTTTAGGAGCATGATCTCTTTTAGCATATTATATTCCTCTTAGTGGCTTGATGTGATGCACTACATCCCCTAAGTTTTGAATCTTCTATTATTTGTTCGGTCCTCTCTTGGAGACATTAGGCACAATGTTCCCTAAGTTAAAGACCTCGCATGAACTAAGCAAGACTCCTTTGAACATTCTTTGCATGTTGCATGTTGCTATATGGCCACCTTGCATAGCACAACTTCAATTTCTGTAGTGCCATCTTATTTGTTTATGAGCTCCAAGCATACGAAGTTTTGCTTGCCTCATGAAGCTCGAAAATCATTTTTGTGTGGTGCCTTATTAAAGTTATCAGGAGGTATAACTTTGGTATGGTTTGAGTGGGAAGCCCAATCCGGGGCATGACTTTCCCCATAGCCACTTGCGTGTGTGTGAGTACATACCAGCCATGAGTGTATGTTTCTCACCTTTTAGGACTTCTCACCCGGCAGACAGTCAAGAGTTTCGTCGCCTTAGAGTGAGTATGTGTTTTCTGAACAAACAGCCTAGATCTAATCCACATCGTGATGGACAAACAGTTGAAGCTTGATTCGATTATTTTATTTCATCTTTTCTCTTTTTCGTCTTTGGCAGTGTATGCTTGGCCTTGTCGTTGTTCTTTATATCATTTTCATGTGTGTTCCTTTGTGCTTATGTTGTTTTGCCATGGGATCTTGATCTTGGGGGCTTGATCACCCATCTTGATTGTTTCCATCGCATCTTGCTAATATTGGTTCATTGGAACCCCTCTTGGTGTGTGTTTGTCTACTTTATTATGATTTTGAATCACATTCATCCTCTCACTAAAGTGAGGGCTAAATGAAGTGTCAAAAAATGTGTCCCTTGACATTTTCACACTCGTTTGGGTCCTCCTTGTGGATTTTGGCTTAATGTTTCCTTGATTTAGTGTTGTAATGTGGATAGCACATTCACATTAGGTCTTGGGCCCTTGTTAACTAATGGAATTTAATGGTACCTTGCTAAAGTGTTGTGAAGTGTTGTAACACACTTTCACACTTTTCTAGGGTTTTATCAATTAACTAAGAATAATTAATATAATTTTAATCATAATCAACATTAATCTTTCCTTATTTGGAGTGTAGTAAAGTGTTGTAACACACTTTCACATTTCTCTAGGCTACTCATTAATAAGTGGGATTTCTTATGCTTTAATTGGCCCTATTTTACATCCACAAGCCTCATTTATTACATCTTTTTGAGGATAATCCCGACACCAATCAATAACCAATCATAATTCAGGTGTTCTTGGCTTGTGTGGCCTAGATTTAGTGTCTGGGACCCATTTGCCACCTTGGGGAAATGACTCCCACCTAGGTCTTTTTCGCCCCAATGCAAGTTTCACACATTTCTAAGCACTTTTCATTTTTGGTCCCATACATTATGTATGATGGGAATCATTCACCACCTTGGGTGAATGAGTCTCGTGTGACCAAAATTCAAATTTAATTCAAATTTTTGGTGCAATTTTATTCTCCTAGATCTGATGTCGGCTTGTAGTGTTGTAATTTTAGGAATTCTTGCATAATTAAGTATAAATACAAGGTTCTTTCACTCATATTCAATGCCTAGTATTCAACAGAGTTCTCAAGAGCATTAAGCATTCACAACAACATTCAAGGCATTTCAAGGTAAGATTATCAAGCATTTTAGAGAATTCTTCAAGTTCCAATCATCATGTCAAAGATTGCATTCTTCATGTTTGTTATTGTGCTAACAATTGTGATGTAGAGTTGATGATTCAAGCAAGTATTTCAAGCAATATCAATATCATTCAAGCTAGAGTCAAGAACCACATCCATTGCATCCATTTCAAGAATACTTGCAGCACCTTATTGCTAGAGTTTAGTGAGTTGCAACATTGTCTTTTGTTCATTCATCATTCTCCATTCATATTTTATTTCATTTCAAGGTTTAATTATCAACAAGGGGTTTGACCAAGGCAAACCCCTATTCACTAACCCCCACAACATTTTTCCCTCTTCTTATGTGTGACTTGCAAGGCTAGGTTGCAAATTTTTCAAGGAGCAAAGTTGGAGAAAAGTTGTCAAAGTTGTCATCAAACCTTGGAGAAGCTTGGAGAAGGTCTATAGGTGGCAATTTACAGTTTCAGATATGGAAACCAATCAAAAAGAGAAGAGTAGACTAAGAGGCACATAATCTAGTTCAAAACTTCAGAAACGCAGAAGTGGACTGATTTTCCACTATTGGCGAATGAGTCCCACTGTACAAGCTTCACAGAGATTTTTATAGATCTGGATACCCTTTTGGCTGAAACCTGTTCCTGCACATTTTCCCAGAAACTGGATTGATTCGCCTAGCTTGGCGAATGAGTCACAGTCAGCATTAGTAGTAGATTTTTTAGTGATCCAAACCTCCATTCTGCCTTCTTTAGTCTTCCAGGTGAACGCTTTAATTTTCATAGCTTTTTGTTACATTTTGTTCACTTTTCTAGGTCATTTAGAGTTAGTTTGCATTCAATTAGGGTTTTACATTGTGTTTTGCATTTCATGGTCTTTTCCAAGTTTACACTTGGTGGTGAACCCCTCATTAGATATCATTTAGCCCCCAGGAAAGTGCTTTGCAATATTTCAATCTCCTTTGCATTGGAATCTCAAGGGTTTGTTCTTGAGTGAGAGTAAGGAAATTGTCTCTCTCCTTTTAGGTCCAAAACCCTAGAAGCAAAAAAAAGAGAACACCATTTTCCTCCTTCTAGGTTGGAGAGGAATCATAGGATTTTTCAAGATGTGAATTTGGTTGTCCAACATTTATGGTGGAAATTTCTTCATTATTTGGGAGAAATTATTTTGGCTAAGTGTGACTTGGCTGAGGGTGTGGATCCAAGAGATGTTTCCTATTGAAATCGTCTCAATCTTCCTCTTTAGAGTGGTGTTGGGAAGGGTGTTAGCCAAATCATGAGAAATAGATGTAGGAATCCTCTTCGGAAGATAAATAGGGAGGGTCGTTGGTGTCCTCCTCCTCAGGTTGTGTTGAAAATCAACACTGATGGTTCTTCTCAAGGAAATCCTGGTCACACTAGTATTGGGGGTGTTGGGCAGAATAGTTCTGGGATTGTTCAGTTTATTTTTTCTATTTATAAGGGTCTGCATACTAACAATGTGATGGGGGCTCTTTCCATTTTATATGATGTGGAGCATGTTTGCGCTCTTGGTTGGAGAAGGATCATTTGTGAATCTGATTCTTAGGCGGTGGTGACTTTATTGAAGAGGTAGCAAGTAGAGGATGTCAATTGGTATTTAGCTTTGATTATAAAAAATATTCTTAATCTCTGTGCTTCCTTGGAATATATTACTTTGTCACATTCCTAGATAATGGAACGAAGTTGTGGATTTTTTGGCCAAATGGGCCTCTGATCATCTGTAGAATTGGAACATTGTGGATAGGGGTCAATTACCCCCGGATTTGTCTCAAAAGTTGGACCACTTAGTGGAGATTGACAGGGGTCTGTAATGCCCTTTCTTTGTAATTTTTTGTTTTAGTTTGAATAAATTTTTACCCCTCTTTTAGTCCAACTCAATATGGTTATAAGGTGGAGATCTATTTAGATAAATTCCTAATAAAGAACATTGGATTCAAAACTGTGGCTATAGGAGTTGAGAGTGATGGAATCTACAATTTGTTAGCATTTTTTATAGGATAGCTTATGTTACTACAAGATCCTCCAAAAGTGAGTTGCGGCATAAAATATTTGGTCACTTAAACTATCAAAGTTTGGCTATTCTTTCAAACATGAAAATGGTTAATGGACTGACTTGGATAAGGGTAAACACAAATGTATGTGCCTTATGCATGGCTAGAAAAAAATAGAGACAATTTGAAAGTTATACATGGAGGGAAAGTAAGTTTGTTGAGCTTGTCCACAATGATTTATGTGGGTCTCTGAATCCCTCATTAAGGGGAGGAGCTAGATACATCTTAACATTCTTTGATGATTTTTCAATAAAATTTTGGGTTTACTTCCTTAAGAAAAAATATTGTGTAGAAAATTTGAAATGCTTAAAGAATTTGTAGAAAATTAATGTGGGAATATGTCAATAACAAGTTCAAATATTTTTGTGAATATCATGGTATCAAGAGAGAAATTTCTAACGAGTATATTCCTCAACCAAATGGTGTTGCTAAAAGGAAGAATAGGACCTTAGAAGAAATGACATGGTGCATGCTACGATCCAAGGATCTTCCTTTATTTCTTTGGGTTGAGGATATCAATTTATTGAATCTCATTTCTTGAATAGATCTCCTACAACATTTTTGTATAAAATCACTCCTAAAGAAGCATGGATTACAAAGAAACTAAATGTTAAGTATAGTAGAGTATTTATATGTGAATAATTTTCTCACATACCTGATGAGATTAGAGAAAATAAATTGGATAAGAATGTTATTAAATGCATCTTTGTTGGCTATGATGATTAAAGGAAAGGGTATAGGTTGTATGATCTTAATTTGGAGAATGTTCTCACAAATAGGTATGTCAAGTTTAATGAAAGGTTTGAAGATATGATAAAATCCTCTCCTATTACATTGTAAGTAGACATAGATAATGATGAATCCTACAATTCCTTAGAAATTAATGAAATTTCTAAGGAAACTTCCAATACGGTTGCAGAACCTAGTCCTCCTTATAAGACCAAGAGTCTTCAAGATATTTATCAAAAGACTCAACAAATTAACTATCCTCTTATGATCATCGTAATGAAAACCAATTACAAGATATAAAAATAATAAACATGAAAATAAAGACTTGAAAGTATTAAACAATCAATATGTAAATAAATTGAACATGGGCATACTTGTGCACCTTCATGTTTCCACATATTGTAGTACATGCCATTGAGTTTCTCAATATCCTAGCGAGAAGTAGAAGCCATGGAAAACAATCATCTTCACAAATATGCAATATACCACAAAACAAAAGCTCCCATTACAACCAAAAAACCTTCCAACACTTAAGAGAAAGGCATCCCCTTCTCAACAAAATTGTTAGCTCTGATACCAAATATTGAAAAACAAGGTGAATGTAAGCTACAATATGAACTTATGCAAGTGAATTCAGATCTGAAAATCAGATTACCAAATCATAAATAAATATGTGATTGCAACATACATCACAATATTGAAATCAACAAACAAAATGTGACACCAGATTTATGTGGAGAAACCCTTTTGGGAAAAAAACTCCACCTAAGAAAAGAGGACAAGTATATTATTAATCTTCTAATGAGAGTACACAATAATACACCTCACTACTAATCTCAAATCAACCCGACAACACCCTGTTACTTGCAAGAACTCAATATGAAACTAACATCCCATGGCTCTAATTTATAGAAATTATGGGAGGTAAAACCACAAATGGTAAACCAAAACAAGAGGTACAAAACCCCATGCCCCTCTTCATGGACAGCCAAAATAAAATAAAATATTAATTGGATATTCATGACTCTCACATGGGTACCTAACCCATATCCTATCCAACTCCTTTTCTGGATGCTCAGGTGACCTTTCCACTTCCTGATGGAACACCAATGAATACCTTTTATTCTCCAATCTTGGATTCCCACTCCAAAGCCTTTCATATTCCATTTTGGACACCTAGGAAAGATGATTTATCCATATTTTATGTGTAACATCAACTGAAATTAAATCCTCTCTTTAAAATATAATTACAACATGCCAAAATTTAATATTTTTCTCTCATGTTCCCTAGAACACATTCCAAGGAATGTGTAGACATACAAATGACATAGGATTACAAGGTTAATGTCACCTTATCCTAAAATATGTTGTGATCAAAGTGATAAGTTGTTGACCTAGTTAACGATGCTTGATAGATGGATGTGGATGTTGTTCCAACAATGAGTAATGGTGTCTTGTCTCATAGATGGAGTGATTTAAGGTAGAATCAGTAATATGTGCACTACAAAGGTTGTCATGTGTCTCACATAAAGGAGCTTGGGAAACCTTTATATTAAATTGAATTAAAGGGTTTCCATCAACAAGCTTAGGATCAACAATTAAATTGAATTAAAGGGTTTGTTGATATAATATTTTTCCAAGGGGGTGAATTGGGAGGATGGATGTGTGGATGTTGGTGGATGGAATAATTAGGTGACATGGAGAGATTATGTGGAGATGATGGTGATGGAGGCTTAGGATCAACAAGCTCATTTCTTGACATATTTCTTTTAGAATTTTTGTAGATGCCCCCAGTTATTTTTTAAAGTGGAGCATTATTGGAGATCGACTTATGCTTTTATTTTATTTTATTTTTTACTTTGATTTTTTCAAATTCTAATAGCTTTTGATTGATATTTTTACTAGAGGACTTGTCTTTACTTTTTCTTTTTTGATTTGATTTTTGATCTTTGATTGGTAAAGGCTTTTGGATTTTTGTACTTTTAGTGATGGCCTTGTTGTTTTGAGATGTATCAATAATATGTGACACATGTTGATCCAAGCCTAGGAGGTGAGAAGATATGGATGAGTTGTATGATATGGTGAGGATATGTGAATCTTGAAATAGGTCAACAATACATTTTATGGAGTCTCCATGGGTATCCCTATCAATACTATTAATATCAAAGGATGCTTGCACAACTTTAGTGGGATTGCAATTAGACTTAGTAGGCATAGTATTAGATGGTTCATACCATTACCCTCAATGCTTAGGATTGTGTTTCGACTTCAATGACTCTAATATTCCATGTTCTTATTTTCTAAAAGCTTTTTCCTTTGTATCCCATGCCTTTACATATGTGAAAACCTTTAGGATAAGTATCTATAATGTTAGAATTTTTCTCTCTGTATTCTTCATCTTTGTATAACCAAGATGAGAAAATCTTCTTCAGTGATTTCTTTTTCCATGGTTCCCAAACACTATAAGGGAGTAGGTGCACTTTGTGTTGTAGCTTGATATGATGACACCAATGGCTTAGGTTGACTATAAGTTTTAGGAGATAGTGGGAGTTTTCCAATGTGGAAAGAATGTAACTCATTCTCTATGCATCGAATGTCTTTGATTTTAGCCTTGATCTGCAAGATGGTATGAGAGGGGGAGGAACCTTATAGAGATGAAGGATCAATCTGCAAGGATGAATATGTTTTGTTATTGGTTAGACATTGTTGTGAAGGGCCATGACCACTTTCCAAGAATTTATAATATTGAAAAGTATTTTGATCAGTAAGGATAGTCGCTTCAACTCCATTGTGTGGGAACTTGATGCATTGATTATATGTGGATGGGATGGCTTGCATGGTATGGTTCCATGGGTGACCAAGCAAGATGTTGTATGGGAGATCAAGGTCAAGGTCCAAAATCTGACAAGTAGTTTTCATAGTGGTTGGTCCAACCTAGATAGGTAACTTTATGGAACCTTTAGATTCATGTTTGGCCTTGTCATAGACTTTGATGGTAATCTTATTTTGACTATTGACAACATCATTATAATATCCCAATTTTTTTATTATATTCAAGTTGCAAAGATTAAGTCCTCATCCACCATCTACTAAGACATATTTGATTGTGGTTTTAGAATATGGGCTTCAAGGTAGAGTTGTTTATTGTGAGATAGATTGATGGAAGAAAAATATTTAGTGGTAAAGGTGAGGGATTATGGAGAAGATATGTTTCCTATCATGGCTTGAAATTAATCAAGATTTATGTCATTAGGGACACAAAATTCTTGAAGGGATTCTTTGAGAAGCTCTTTATGCATGAGAGAAGTTCGAAGTAGCTCAAGGATGGGTATTTGTGTTGGAGCTTTTCCCAAATTTTCAAGTATGTTATATTTGTTTGTAGGTGGGAAGGAGGATGAGACTCCTTGGATGGTGAATCGATCACATTAGGTAGTGACGACACAATTAGTTTCTTTGATAGTTATTGTGGCTACTTGAGGACTTTGTTCAATGCGGCCAATAATGAAATCATATGAGACATTATTGTTCTAGGTATAAGGAGTTGCATTATATCTTATACAAAATATTTACCATCATTGTGTTGAGCAAAGGATTGCTTATAGATATCTAGTTGTTCATTAGGTGAATTTTGGCCTTCAATGGTGATTTCTCCTTAATCAATGAGGTTTTGGATTGATTTTTTGAGTCTCACACAATTGAATTTTTTATGTCCATGTGCATGATGATATTCACAAAATTCATGCTCTTTATACCAAGAGGGATTAGGTACATCTTCACCAACCAATTTTTGTTTGTGTGGATTAGTTTTTGGAGGACACTCTTGATAGGTTCACCCAATGGAGTGTATTCACATCTAGTATATCTTTTAGGTTGACCTTTGGGGATGACCACATTGTATTGGTGAGCTTGATTGTTCTGAGATGATGATGGTAGATGTATTTGGATGTTTTAGACATGTTTGGAATAAGTCACACCATCATTGACTATGTTCTTATTCTTGTTCCAAAAGCAATATTTTTCACTAGATTGATTATTGGCTTTTCTTTCCTTATAGATCTTAAATAGTCCTTTGGCAATAAGTGTTTTTTCTATGACAACTAATTTTTATATGATTTCATAAAAGGAGTGGGAACATTGCATTTATAAATGGAATCCCAATTCTAAATTAAAGCTTTGGACAAACATAGTTACAAGTTGTTTTAGAGTATTGGCCATGAAAAGCGACTAGCAAGATGTCTCCATCTTTGTAAGAATGGGATAAATATTTCACCACTCTTTTGTTTTGTGTTACAAAGGTCCATCATGGTGATGTCATGTTTGATGTTGTAGGAGAAATGTGTGACAATTTTTGTGTCTATCTTGGAGAATGTGGTGATTGTCACATGAGGGAGGTGTGTGAGCCAATCTAGGGCTTGACCACCTAAGTTTATAGGGAATAGTCTCAAGAAGTATGCATCAAGATAAGAGACGTCTTGGCATGCAACGTAGAATTCTTTAAGGTATTCCCTAGGATCTCCCTTTCTTTTATAATTATCAAATTTAGGCATCTCAAAAAATTTGGAAAAGGGGATCATGGTGACGAATTTATCAAAAGGATAAGGACATAACTCTTGAAAGGTGTAGCTTTTCTTTTGATGTCTTAGTTGAACTCCCTTAAGGGTGTCCTTGATTTTTTGAATGTCTTGTGCCAAACAATTTGTGAGATAGAGAGGTGGTGGTTGATATTTGGAAGTTGGAGTTTGTGTGGATGATATGTGTAGCTTTTTATGGTTTGATGGAACTGGGTTTGAAGTTTGGAGGGAGTACGTTGTGTTGAATGGGATGGATGTTGAGATGTGAGAAGGGATGTAAGATTGAGGTTGTGGGATGTGAGTTGAAATTTTTTGGGTGCTTGATGAGATTTTGATGTGTAAGTGTGTTGTGGATGTAGGATTGATTATTTGAGAGGTGGTGGTAGGATTAGAAGAAGATGATGGAAGATGTGTGGGATCGTGATGATTAAAAGAAGAAGGAAGATATGTCAGATTATGGTGGTTAGAAGTTGGGAGTGTGGAAGGAGCTTGTTGTGTGATTTGGGAGGGGTGAAATCACAATACTGTGTCTCACTTTTTGCCCAAGGCGAACATTTACATCAATATTTTTAACTAAATATTCATCTTTTGAGACCTATAGTAGCTAAACTGTTAAGAATTTGAAGTTGGTGTGAACTAGTGATTTGTGGCAATTTGTGTGTAGATTCTTAATATATATTTTTAAAAAAATTATGAAATAAATCATGAGTCTTTCAACATCTCCTTTAATAACTAGTTTTAAACAGAAAACAACATTTTTCATAAAGTAACATTTGTGTCATCCAACATAGAAAAAATTCTAATTTTTGAAATATAGATTCTCAACATCAATATCTAGGGCAAGGATATTTTTTCATAATTTTTTGTTACATATTTTTTCAATTAATTTTTGAAGTCACTATAACTATAATTTGGACATATGTGTGTATCGTCCAACATAACTTGTGTATATAGATCAAAATCCAATTTTTTTTTGTGAAACAAGGACATCAATACCTAGGGGAAGGGTATTTTTTGAATTTTTTATACAATGGTTAACTATTTTTCCACCTTTGTAGAATGAAGAGCTTGATGTTCAAAGAAAAACCTATGTTCAGTAAAAATTGAAAATTAAATGCATGATCAAATGAAAACATATCAAAACTATACTTGTTGGAAAGCTCGTTTCAAGGGCTACAATCTTGCAAAATATCTTGTCAAGTTAAGCTCATCTGAAGGTCCAACCTAAAGTTTGAAACTGAATTTTTTGAGGAAATTTTGATGCAAAAGCCAAAGTTATCATTTTTTACCCCTTCTATTGAAGGTACCCAGGGACCTTCGATCGAAGGTGACTATGTAAAATCATGTTGATTTAGGACTTTACCTTCAATCGAAGCTCTGCCTTCTATTGAAGGTATAACGTGATATACCTTCACTCGAAGGTGCATTTTAAAAACTTTCATTCTCCCTTGAAAATTTCATTATCTCAAAAGTGAGACAATTTCGTGATTTCACCTGGAGATGTCAAAGTCATGAGGTAATTTGACACCTTTCTTAGCTAGCATAAGGATGTATTAATCAGGGTACTTCATGATGTAACAATGCATTAAGTCCATTGCTTGGGTGTCTTGGGAAAAGTCATCTCATGCAGGTGAACCTAAGTCTTCTAAATCTTGATTGTCTTCATGTATGATGTGGGATAGAAAAGGGAATGTGTTCCCCATGGGTACTTGATGGACCACTTCTTCAAAGAACATGTCATTGGATGATGATGTTGGGAATTCTTGTGAGGCCTTGATTTTTTTTCTAGCTTGTGACCTTGTGATAGGAATTATGGGATTGGATGAAAGTTCTCAATGATGATATAAGGGGATGGATGATAGACCTTAGATATGAAGTGATTAATTGGAATGATTGGATGAAAGGATGATGATGGATTGAAAGGGATGATGAGAGATACAACTTGTTAACAATATGGATAACCAAGAGGTGATGATAGATATAACTTGGCAATGTTATAGATAACCAAGAGGTGAAAAGATAGATACAACTTGGCAACACTATGGATAACCAAGAGGTGAGAATGGATACACGACCAATGTTGTTGCAAGTAAAGCTAGATCCTTGATAAATAGGGATGATTTGCTTACTTAAGGTTGACAAGTGTCTAAGCAAAACTTGGATGGGGATTTTGGAAGCTAACTTTGGGTAGCCAAGTTCCCAAGATATGGCAACCAAAATTATAAAGGCTAGCTCAATGTACTACTTAAGATAGGAAAGTTCTCAAGAAATATACAAGCTAGTGGATAAAGGGGATTAGAATCTATTTGACTCTTAAAAAAATTGATTTTGCTATAGATATGGATAAGGATTAGGATTGGAAGATGAGATAAATGAATGATGAAGGATGATTGGATGGGAAGATGAGATAGAGTAATGACGAAAGATGATGGATTGGAAAGAGAAGATAGATTAATGATGAAAGATAATGGATTGGATAGATAAGATAGATCCAAAAAAATGAATGTTTGTTGATTGGTCCAAGGTATAAGGATGATTATAGTGAAATGTTTTGGGTGAAATGATAGGCTAAGAAGGGTCTCCTAGGTCTGGTTTAGGCCTGCAAAGGTCAAAATTTTGGATTGAGGCTCTAAAGTGGTCAAATGAAGCTAATTTTGTATAGGCACAAATTTATGAAACAAAAGTGCCACAAGATGAAACAAACACCTTTATGTGAAATAGAGGCACATTTTCATAGAAAACTATGCACATGTGCCTTAGGATGAAACACAGGTGCTTGGGGATGAAATGAAAGCATTTAACAACAAATTGGGGTGATTTTGACAACATTTTCCAAGAGATTATCAAACATAAAGACACATTGGCTGACTTGACTCTCTAGACGATAAGGAAACACGCCAAGCACATGAGCACAATCCTAGAATTAGTGAAGTAGGTGTGTATACTTAGCATGGGCCCACCAGCCAAAGGATAATACCTCAAGATTAGTGTGAAACACTTCTCTTTCAAGAGTCGATAGCTAGAGATCCAATGGCACAAGGGCTCACATTTCCTCTTTCCTTGGAGGTCCTAAGACCTTGCCCAAATAACTTCTACCTCTACTCAGGGGAAATATGGTGAGTAGTTTCAAGTGCGATATTATACCCTCCACCACAGTAAGAAACAAGCAAATGGTCTTAAAGGCTTTTAAAAACAAGGTGTTTAATGGATCTATGAACAGTGAGTTCGACTGATAGTTCCCAATATTAGGAGGGTCTCTCCTTCTCTTACCACCAAACAAGTCTCAGTAGATTGAGGGTCTTGTGGCTTGGCTCAAACGATGTTGGCCACACTTTGAGGTACAAATTCCGCTCCCCCCCTTTTGTATACCTTAGTAGAAAATGTGGTTGAGGTTGTCCTTGAGGTGATTGAATCCCCAAGAAGGCCTCCTAATGGGAAAGACTATACTAGGTTTTTTTTATCACCCAAGATCACACGAAGTGCAAGAGAGCATACACAAACTAATAAACTTTGGGATATCGAAATATAAAAGATGTTAAAGAAGAATGAGATTTATGATCTCCAAGATCACTCTAAGCACAAGGAGAGAGCAAATGTCTACATACCCTTCTAAACACTGCAAGCAATGTTTATTAACCCACTATAACTTTAAATGCCTAGATTATTGAGAAAACAAGTCCAGGACCAACATAACCTACATCAAACCATTAGTTTAATCTTGATAAAAATGATCTTTGACATGCATTTACAAGTTGCACCACTTGTTAGTTAACCAAAAATGCAAGTTAAAAGCTAAAACAAGCTCAAAAACTCTAGAAATTGAAAATTGAAACGAAGGTACAACTTTATGCTATAGAGGTGCCTTTGGATGATGCAAAGGCACAATTTTGTGCAACAAAGGTGCCTTTTTGTGAAACAAAGGCATAGTTTCACAAGCAGGGCTTTAAAATGTGGCTCGAGGTCCTAAAAATTAGGTTTTTGATCAACCCATCTTGGAAACCTACAAGATGAAGTTAGGGCACACTAGAAAACACACATAATTTACAAAATATGTTAAATAATAAACCCAAAGGTCACAAAATGGATGCAAAGTCAAATCTCCTAGAAAGCTTGAATGAAACCCTAGGTTAGAGAAACCCTAAAAACCCTAATTTTTGCAATGAAAGAGTTAAACCACCTACAAAAATAGTGTTAGAGAGATGATATCCTACAAAACAAGGCATCAATAATCAATAAAGCCCTAGGAAAAACCCTAATTGATCAATCCAAATGCACAAAATGAAGGTGTGGTTCTAGGTGACAAAGGCATGACTTTGTAAAACATAGGTGCCTTAGGATGAAACATAGGTGCAACTCTGTGCAACACAAGTGCCTTTCTATGAAAAAAATGCATCTTTTCATAATCTAAGTACCAAAAACAAAATATACATCACAAAAAAAACACCAAAAAGGTTAAAATGGAGATGTGGGTCCAACCGGATG
The DNA here is from genome assembly GCA_007258455.2 of Sequoia sempervirens. Classification (NCBI taxonomy): domain Eukaryota; kingdom Viridiplantae; phylum Streptophyta; class Pinopsida; order Cupressales; family Cupressaceae; genus Sequoia; species Sequoia sempervirens. The sequence continues at coordinate 621,444,916 of VDFB02000003.1, read as the reverse complement.
TGCCAAAATAAAAAGAGAGAAAAATATATTTGAAGTGAAACAACATAAGATAATGCATGAAAATCAAATGCATCCTCCTAGATGAGTTGAAATGGAGTGCACCCTAGTTCCATTTGATTTGCTCTTATGATAATGATAGTGTGTGATTGCTTAATAAACTAGCATATCTTTGATAAGATTGCAAATGTGATAGCAAAATGGCAACATAATGTATGATAGTTTGGTTTTTCCTTGATGATGAAGAACGGAAGCCTCTAGTTATAGAGCTTTGGAAAGGAAAAATCAACGGCTATGATAGATTAATGATGGGTGGCTAAGATTGAATGAGGATTAAGATTAGGCTCAAAGATGTAGTCATGTGGCAAGTGGCACATGAATAATAGGATCTAGATTTAAAATTGGGATAAGAACAAAAATCAATATGTGAATGGCTAGGATTAAGAAGTGGGATTGTGATGAATGGATAAGATAAAAAGTTAGTTTGAATTTTGGTCATGTGTTTAGATTCAATGAATCTAGATAAGGAGTTAGTTAGACATGTTAAAAGAACACTTGTCACATGGTACTAATTCTAAATTATAATCCATATGAGCAAATTAGAGGGCTAAAATTAAATGAATAAAGATAAAGGATAACAAGGAATTAATTAAATAATGAAAGGCAAAATAATTAAATAAATGATAAATATTTTTTCAATTAAAGATTACCATTAAGATAGACTAAAATTGGGTGTGGTTGAATAAGGTCAAATTTTATGTGTCTACAGATGGATTGAGGAGTGCAAACATGAAAAGGTTCAAAAGTAAGAGGGCCTATTTGAATTATTGTCCTCCTTTACAGCTGGAACTCTCCATTCCTACAATTCTTCCTCCACATCAAATGCATTATTGTTTTGATTTAGTGAGATTGGATTGCTCTCAAGGACCACTAGTCTACATAGGGACTAAAAGGGAGTATAAAGATCTAACCTGGGATCGGAAGGCAGAGTGAATTTACAAAAGGCAGCAGGTTGAATTGATCATCCAAGGTTTGAGAGATTCTATTCTATCATCCTATTTGTGATTCTATTTGATCTTTTGACAAAATATCTAATTATTTTTCTTCTAGTTGATTTCGTAGAGAAGGAATGATGATACAATCTATATCTAATAATGCTTGCTTTAAATTTTCAAATTCTTCCTCTTATTGCTTGGTCATAAAATAAAGTTTGGATAGGGTGAGTACCTGAAGAGTTTGTTGCTCTTCTGATTATGTGCCTAGCTCTTTGGTTTGTTCTTGAAATTTTTGAGGTGCTTTTCCTTTATCAGGGCTCCTCTGTATAGGAAAGGTGATCTCCAGAACTACTGTAACTTCCTCCTAATCCAGAGTTTCTTAAAAAATGTCATCGGGGTGACCTGCGTGGGCCATGCATGCTTTGCATGATTTCTGCTACCACCATAAAGAACAAAAACATTGGCTAACTACCTATCAGCCAACGGGTGAGAAAAAGCTCACTGGAAAATGCAACTTTCGGTGTTGGTTTCCTCCGTGACAGCTGACCAAATAGATCTGACCATGTGGAGTAGCATTGTAGGTGCATCTTGTTTCACGACCACACAATTCCGAAATTGTTAAATTGTAGTTTAAAACATAAAACTCGTTACCTAACTTCAAGTTCACCAAGGTATAATCTACCTGTTCCAAGGTAGATTATTTCACCAATTTTAGTAGTGAAATTTCCTTGGCTCATATTTTAGAGGCATAGGCTGGTTGGATATTAAGAACAGACCAAGAGCTCCTAAGATACAGTGAGAGCATGGTTAAACTAGACACCCAGTACCTCAGTAAGTCTAATCAAAATACCACCCTCATTAAGAGGTATTCCCCAACTAAACTATTTTTAGTGCAGAAAGGAGAATAAATTTGAGGTCAAAAGGATATTGGGAATAGTGGCATTTGGTCTTTACATCATTCTGTTTTCATTGAGTAACAGAGAACCAAAAATGAAGAATATAAAAATTCCAAAACATGCATAGACAATAATTGCAGTGACTTAATAATTTAAGTTCTTTATGTGGGTTGTTTCAAGTGTACAAGTAGAATTGCTGGGAATGAAACAGGACTGGTAGGGGTCATGTCAGGCATCTGTGCATCAAATGATCAACATTTAAAAGACAAACTCCACTATGTGTACAGTATAATTACATTTTCTGACATGCATGATGGAGCTTACGAATGATTTGTATGTAGCCTTAACGACAACTTTCTTGCAGAAAGTGCCATTCATTACAGACTCAGTAAGTGCCATAAAATTTAATCTGGAAACTGTCTGCAGATTTCACAATAAATGAAACATAGCATTCATTTATTAAGTTAAAATTGAGTGTGGATCTAAGGGAAATAATTTCATTGCAAGTAATCGTCTTTCCTAATTTATCACTCTTGATTTATACCAGTAAGAAACATGTCGAATTGCAAAACAGAAGTAGTACTAATAATGACAATAAGTCCACTGTATGGATCAATCTACTTCGAGAAGAAATTCATAGAGCATGCTTCATGCTAACTGAGTAGTCTCTGCTTAAGTTCAATAGGCAAGCCAGCTATACAGATTTTCCTGCTGCTTAAACTGTCTGCAAACCCCACAATATATGAAACATGACATGAATTTATTCAGTTAAAATTGAATGTGGGTTTGAGTGTCTGAAGGAAATATTTTCATTGCAAGTAATTGTCTTTCTGAATTTACCACTGTACAATTATATCAGTCAAAAATATGTACAATTGCACATCAGCACTAGCAACAATAGTGACGGATGAATTTACTTTGAGAAGAGATTCATAAAGCACACTTGATGTTAACTAGGAAGTGTCTGCTAAAGCTCAACAGGCGAGTCAACTATGCAGATTTTTTCTGCTTCTTCAATCTCCATTCCTTGATATTTGCTTGCACCTGTGCGCGTACACTCTTCTTGAAACCAGGATAAGGTTCATAATTACAGAACTTTTGAAGGGCCTGAATCCAAAAGAACAGGTGTGCCACTTCAGCCATCTACTTCTGACCACAAAGCCTTTCTAAAGTTTCTTCGGTCAATGTGGATAAAATTCTCATGAAAAAAAATTGAAGTTACCTCCAGAAGGACAAAAAACGGAGCCATCAAGAAAGCTTGAACAAGATTATCCAGAAGTGCAGGTGCTCGCTTCTGCAAAATAACAAATGAGATTCTAATCCGTACTTGTAACAGCAATTAATGAAGCTATAAATTTTCATTACAGTACCTCAAAAACTCCATGTCCTATGAATTGACCTGTCCAGCAAATCAACTGAGAAGCAAGAACCACCTGACAAGAATAAGGCACCTATCAATCTTACAAAATAAATAAGGAAACCCCAAATGCCTATTGTCCTAAGTCAGCCGATTCCTGGTGAAATGCCTATTTTTGCCGGCACAACGGCAGCCATTAATTAACGGACACTGGATCCAAAAAGAATCCAAGGTCATTCAATCTCACAATCTTAAATACAAACTACTCCTAGACATGTAAAAATCTAATTTTCTTAGATTAGCTACTACTATCATGAGTTTCCACATTGTTATATAAGATAAGTACAGATAGATTCAGCATTTCAAAGTAAAATCCTGAGAATCAGGATCACCCTAACCTGTGCTCAATTTCGAAGCTAAAACTAGCTTGAGATAAAATGTCCTGCCATAACAGTTTCTTTTAAGCACATAAAAACCCTACAAATGAAAGCTTAAGATTCCTGATCGAACTTTACAAGAGCAGCTAAGCAGCCCGGTTTGCACTGCAAGCATTTCCAACCTTGGTAGACCACATTTGGAGCTTGGTTCCACTAAAAAAAGGCTCATATATAAAAATACATAGCACTGTGCCCAAAATTCTCAATTGCAAAGTTTTCAAAAAAAATGAAACCTAATTTTTTAACTCCTGAACAATCCACATTTTATACACAGCGAAAGTCCTCCAGAACAAGAAAAGTTAAACCACATTTTTCCCTCTTCACCAAGAAATAAGGCACAATATTTGTGGAAGGTCTTGCAAATAGATTAACATGTTTTGACTTGGGAAACTCCAGGGATAAGTGCATTTAAGTCGGAGTAGTAACAGAGTAGGTGACCTCCCCAAAGTTATCATTTGTCATCTACCTAGATGCATTGAATGCTAAGTAGGCCATTTATTCCTTTCAGAGATGGGTTTGTACTTACCAATATTCATATTTCATGACAATATGAATATTGGTAATCAATATGACTGAAATATGAATGAATGAGTTTGACTAAAAAACCAGGTACTTGAATCTTGATGTTAATATCATAACTGACAATAAAATTCATTTAATTAAATTATGATCAGTAAATGATGAAATTTTCTATGGGGTATCCCTGTTAATTAAAAACTCTACAAAATTTTATTTTTCTTCTTTAAATTTTCAAAAAAGCAGTATATTTTTCAATATATCATTTACAATATTTTTTCAGATTTTTAATTGACTGCTTTTTTTTCCACATTTATAATCTCAAAACTGTTTCGTACAGAAATTCCTACCTTGCTCTGCTTTAAGAAAACAGACTATCTCTAAAGTCAACAAAACATTGAAATCCATCAATTGAGAAATAAACTTACCTTCCACGCTAAGGAAAACCCCAATCTCTGAGCAAGAGCATTGCTGCTGACCCAGCAGAGAAGGCAGAGGGCTCCTGCTATTGTACCTGCTTTCTTATCCAACATAATATAAAACAGAGCATATACAACAGCTGAAACAAAGCTCAAATTCAGTACCATATACTCCTGGAAGGGGAAGGTCCCCACTGGGAAGGGCAGCTGACCAATAGCAGGGGTAAAAGACCCCAGTACTAGCGCAGTGAAAAAAATTGGCCACACAAATATGGTATGAATAAGAATATTAGTCTTATTGCTGTGATAAGCTCCATAAAATGCAAAATGCTTCTCCAAATCGATTACTCCCATTATAGCAGCTCACTACAAATTCTCTGTGAATAGGAGGAATTAATATTTCATTTTTTGAGATCGTTCCCAGCAAATTTAACCCTGCCTAATCAATCCATGATAGAAAAAGAGATTTTGCAGATAACCCAAATAGAATTTGCCAATCTCATTTAAAATTTTAAAATAACCCATATCAGAAAATCAAATATAGAGCTTGATTAGGAGGGGAAAAGAAATTTAAAGGCTATTCCGCATCACAGAACCTGCAAACAGCGAGAAAATCGGACGACTTTCTTCTCTTTAATGGAGAAAAAGAAAAAAGATAGATAAACTAACCTTCTGCTCCCCTGCCCAAACCTTTGTTCCTGAAATTAGAATTAATGTGATGGGCTCGAACTTCACGAAAACTTATGCCAAGTGCTAACAACACCAGAGCCAAACTGGGTCCCACGAGATGGCTTAAATGGTGGACAAAACGTAGTGTAATTTAATAAAATCTCGTTTACGATAAACCCAGAAAATCGTGAGTCCAGTGTGAAATGGTCCAGTTGACGGTTTCAAAGTTGAATGAAATCTGGTAGAACGTCAGGCTGCCGCCGGCGTTGTAATAAAGTTTTAATAAAAAATTCAATACAATCAAATAGCAATTTATTAGGTATAGACATCTTTAATCATCATAGAGTGGGTTTATCTGGTTGGGACCCGCTTGTGAGCTGTTGGGTCCTTCCCACAGGATTCATTTGTGGGCTGTTGGATCTCCCCACAGGATATTAGTCTCGGTTCAATTCGTCTCTTTGGATGGTGGGTTGGGTCGCAAGGATACCCCTCTTGTTAACAAAAAAAATAAATATAAAGTTTTTCTTATTTAGACTGCTCATTGATAGCTGTTATTCTTTGTATTCTCCTTTGATCAATATAAAAAAAAAAGTGTCCCAAGTTTGATATCCATATTCTATGGGTTTCATTTACCACATAATTTATGAGGACATAAATGACTATTTAATGTGTTTTGTGTTTATTATTTTTTTAGATTTATGATTTTTTTTACTTTTGAAGTGTCTAGGTGGCTCAATTACTATTAGGAAATGTTTTTTTAATGAAACATTTTATTGCAAGGTTCAAAAACTTGCACATGTAAAGTTTTTTTAATGTTTTGGGTCTATTTTGATTAGTGTTTTAAATATAATGATTAGTTAATAAGATATTTTTTATGTGAAATTGGTTAGGACATTATTATTTTAATTTCATCATTGTTCATTTGAAAGATTGATTGTGATCTCTAGATCCTTTATTTATTACCATGGATTAGATACATGAGTGCATACTTGACCTACATCTTATTTTGTAATTGTCAATATGAACCTTAAACTTTTAAAATTCAAAATTAAAATGTATACCTTTCTCATATTTTCATTAGTTGTTATGAATTGACCTAACACACATTTGTATTGTTTTGTGCACTATGTTGTTGCATTTAAAGACATTCATTCATTCACTTTTAAATCATCTAAGACAACCTATAAGCCCTTGAAAAGTATTGTTATAAAAAATTTATGAGAATATCATAGCAACATTATCAATGGATTACATCAACTTAAATCATCCTAAGTTTATTACATGCTCGCCTATTATCCTCAATCCTTCTTTAAACATTTTTGTATTGATGTGTTGTGATCTTTCTATGTGTGTTAATTAAATTAATATTCATATTACTTTTCTTAAGAAATAAAGTATAAATTGTAAACACCTAAATTGACCATTATATTTGGTCAATTTACCCTAATTTGTCCTATTCTTGATCTCTATATTAATTAAATAATATTTTTATTAAGTAAATAATATTTTGATTATTTAATTAATATTCACCATATCCCGATGTTCATATAAAATCATTTTCTTCTATTATTTGAAGTCCTAATCTAAGACAAATAATATTCTTTACTTATTTATCAATTCGCACTCCTACCTTTACCCCATCCCTTCCTTCTATATAAATTTTATGTATTTGGTTTATCTCCCTCACATGTCACGTTATCATTTTCTATTAGCCTCCTAACTCTCACCTAATCCCCCATTACATGTGCACATTGGGGTCAAATCCTTTCCATATCTAACCTTACCCACCTTGTCTTCTTTTCATATTTTCCCCCTTTTTAACTTATGTCCTTGAGGACACGGGTCTTGCTTCTCAAGTACCCAAAAGGATTTTTAAATTCCTTCCTTGTCCCTTTTGAGTATAAGGTACAAAATTTTTCTTTATGAAAAACCTTCCAAGGGTATCTCCACATACCCTCAATCAAAAGGAATTTAAATTCCTTCATTTTCCCTTTTGAGTGTAAGGTACAAAAGTTGTCTTTATGAAAAACCTTCCAAGGGTACCTCCATATATCCTCAATCCTCTCATTGAGCCACTTGGTACAATCTCATCACTTGAGAGAACCCAAGTAATCTCTACCCTTGATCCTTCAATCCCATTTTCTCAATCTTATCCCTCCATCCATTTTCCTCATTTTGTATATATAGACTTCCAACACTTAGCCGTTTTTAATAACTCACATTTTTTAGGAAAGCAAGTTATGTTGTCAAATTTTCATGAGCACACATCAAATCCGTCGTTGGTAAAACTGAATGCAACAAGAGAATCTAACATAGGTTTTGTTGTGAATTTTAAGATATTTTAGATTATTTTTAGCCCAATTTGAATGTTTTTTGGGTTTGTGTTGTGTTTGGCTTAATATTCTTAATCATTTACCTTGACACATTTCCTTGCACATAATATCTTCTAATATCTAAGAAAACCTTTTTTTTTGCAAACTACTACCAGAGAGGGTAGCACTCTATTGATTTGGAAAAGATTTCATCTAAAAGCCCCAAAATGAAGATACACAACTCTTTAAGCCTGCTGGTGTACAAGGCTATCAGGCATGTGGCCAGTTTAGTAAGCCTATTCATTTCAGCCTCATTAAACAACTTCTATAACATGCTCATTGTTCTACCTAGTAATTTTACTAAGTTTTACCCACATGTAAATTGACTATGCATCATTTGAAACATAACTTTCTCCAAAAAATTTCATTGCATAATCAAAGAATATTCCAATAATATAAGTATGATTTAACTTTACATAAATATATTCAAGATAACATTTCACGATTACAATTTCCATATAGATGGACACTTGATTACATACATAGCTTCAACAAGATTACAAGAACTACAAATGGTCTAGAATGTCCTTCTCCCGAATCTTGGTCGCCAACTGCATGAGGAGAAGCATCACTCGAGCATTTTTTTTCCAACCATGGACTTACTATGATCCCCCACACATCTACCATACTTGGTAAGATGGCCCTCCCTTCGATGAAGAGATTGGTTTGGTAACCTCATCCTTCAAATAGCTTTTTCTAAGAATAGTGATGTGTCCTACATATCTAGAGCTACCATAATGTCTACTACCTCATATATGATTACCTCAACCTAGAATGTAAATTAGATCACACAGTGAACTGGCAGTGTAGACAGTGGCTACCAACACTACTTTGGCCAAAGATTCATCACCCAATAACTTCAAGTGAGGTCATCTATTCACCACATTTAATTGTTTAATTTGTATTGACCATTAGTATTCTATTTGAAGGTTATCCCCTTTCTCGTGGATTATCCTAACCCCATGAATAACCTTCCCATTAACTTATATCTAATTGACATTGCTATAAGAATCATAATACAACTCTATCGTATGCTACTCACCTAGAGTGTTGTCATACTATATATAGTACTTGGCATTCTACATATAGTATAAATAGTATACAATCGTATAAAATCCATTATAATATAAATATCTATATACATATAAACCCAAAAGAAAGGTTTCCCAATACAAGAAACAATCATGAAACATTCAAAAGACATGCAAGCATCATAACACACATAAAAGACAATCTTTTCAACATGGAAACATAATACAATCCTTCTAACATAATAATAAAGGAGTAGAAATCAGCATGCATGTTTAAAGCTCCAACCGATTAATCTTCCCTCCTAGCTTAATGGCTCAAGATCGCTTGCAAATTCCTCTAAGAACAACCCAAAATCCTCTACTTGCTTCTCACTAAATCTCTCAAAAAAACCAGAGTAATACAACAACAATGAGCTCTAACTCATAAACTCTCAACTCACTTTGCATAGAAATTGTAGCAAAATAACATAAGGAAATCAAAATGATAAGTACAACAATTGGTAGAATGAGCACCTCTACTTATACTAAATTGTGAGCAACCAAAGGCTACAAACAAGTTAATATTTTTGCCATCTTTCTAACCTCATGCGATGACTCACCAATCTAACTCACAAAGTTTACAACACATAAAAATCCTCACCATTTAAATGATCGAGTCAACTTGTTACAAGGGAAAAGAAGACTCTTAGACTGAGTCAACTGAACAACAAGCTTCAAAAACAAGTTTCCTAAATCAAATTCCTTCACATAGTGCTGCCAATTTTACTCTTGACTGAGTCTGAAGGCAATTACCAGACATGCACATTTTGCAAACTTCTTTTGCATCCAACACACTTCCAGATTGGCTCCACATTCATAAGTTGGTGCCCCATGTTTATAGTGCGGGTAGACTTATTCCTCAATGCTTTAAAACTATATTTACTTCTATTTGCAACATATGCACAACAGTGAAAATCCATACATGCCTTCTAAACTGTGGTTGACTTGGTCTAACATTTCTTTATGCATTGGTTTCCTTTGTTTCCAAAGGTTGCGTTGTGTAATCTTATATGTGCCTTCATTCATTTAAGTGCTTCACTTAGAAATAGCGCTAATATATATATAGTGCTTAGAAACTATCATAAAAGACTCTTATTTATATATTATATATATACATATATATATTTATATATATCCTCCTTTGATATATATGTACATATATACATATATATATATATATTAATATATACTTATTTCATAAGGTTTAACAAATACATTAATTGGGTATGTGCAGGATCATCATGGAAAAAATAGGCCCTTAAGTGGCGAAAAAATCAGAAAAAATCAGAGTTAGGCAACTTGAGCTAAAAATTTGAATAAGTTATCTATATTATTTCAAAAATATGTAAGAATAGAATCTATAGTAAATTGAATGTAGTTTCTAAACTACTAGGTTTTTTTTTTTTTAAATATTGGTGAAAATTTGAAATTTCAATGTAGTAGTACTTAAATTTCAGGGAAAAAATAAGTAGGTGTCTGACTGACCACCCTAACCACAATAAAATGGTAATATTTATTTATAAGATTTTAGATATAAGTAGAGGACTCATTTCCCAATGTGATGCATATTTTTTTATAATTTTTTCCAAGTAAATAATTAATTATGAATTTTTTATTACAACTTTTAAAAATATAAAAACTTGTATGTCGACCACCTAACTTGGTCAAAACTTCATGAAATTCATTTTTTTTAATCCTATAGTATGTGAAGCATAGAATGTGATGCATTTTGGATTCAAAAATGTGATGTCGTTTGAAATCTATAGATGTTTTTCAATCAACCTATCAATCAAAACTTTAGTCATAATTTAAATAGAAAATGAATAATAATTATTTATTAAATTCAAAGTAAAGTATATAATTTATATTGGTGGAAAGTTAAAAATCTCCTTTAAAAATCCTTTTCGTTTCATCAATTTTGGGTAAAAAAAAAGTCGCCAGCCACATACCCTACACATACCCATCATATCGCTACTTTTTGGCCCATCATGATCCTACACATATCCAATTATCGATTATCAAACATATATAAATATATAAGGAATAGCATTATGTATATATATATATATATATATATACAATTATATATATATGTCACTATATTACTTTCCACATATATTAACATATATATATATACATAATATTATTTTGATATCTTTATAAAACACTCATACTCATAACCATCGATTGACATATATACACAAAGTGTATATATATGTGTGTGTGTGTGTGCGTCACTTTAGTCCAATCAATATTCCCACGCATATGGGTAATCCATCCATGAGAATGTGTAGGTATGTCTACCTATGTATACTTATGTATGTATTCACTCACATGTATGAGTTTACCATAGACACATACATATATACATGTATATACATTTTATGCATATATCTCATCGATGTAAAAATAAAAACACAAGGAAGGACTTCCACTTAACATCACGACTTCATCACATTCCTCATTCCAAACATTCATAAAACAAGATTGCAAACCAATATAAACATTCACAATCAAAACTGAAGATCACTTACCCATTTACCCGAACTGATTTGACTTAACTAAGACCAACTAGGGCATGTGTGTGAATGCTTAGTAAGGCTGAATTAAAGGTTACCTAACCAAGTTCTTCTCTTGAGTGATACTTCCCCTCTCTTCCAGAGGTTTGAACCTATTCTTGCATTCATCTTAGTTCACCATAACAACAGTTAGCTGAATCAACACATTCATATTCATCACATATATTTCATATATAAAATCATTTTAAAACATTAAATTAAATCAAACATTCATTCATCATATTTCAATTAGATTTCATAAAAACACATTCACATATATTCATAGAAACACATTCACATATAAAAACTAGGTAATAGTAAATAGATATTAACACACGGGGTGTAACAACTTCTTATGTGCAATTACATGATCTAAGAAGGGTTGCACATCCTTCTTGTAAATACACTCCATATAAATTGATAGCAACACCTATTTTCTTTTTTTTCCTTACCTTGGTAGCTTCCTTCGTGTCATAGAGAAGGCCCTGATCCGAATTTTTGTTGAAATTTGAAATGGCTTTGATGGTGACTGCAATGAAATCATCTTTGATGTAACATGCCATCAACTTGCCAATCAGTTTCCTCCCAAATGAATGCACTATATTGGATAGGAAAATCCCTATAAGTACATTGACATGAACATGGTCGGGGCCCATTCTATGTTCGCCAATTACCTTCTTGATTACATATTTCTCCTCTGATTCGCCATCTTTGAACAGGTGTCCCAACTGAGCTTCTGTATCCTTTGTTAAACATTGGCATATGTAGCTTGGGATCTCCATCTTGCTCTAATTTGGAATGAAGGAAATGTTACCAAATTTTCACCTATAGCTCAAATTGGTAAAGCTGAAACAATCTTATTATATTAAAGGTGAAGAGAACACATTTCTTTCATACTTAACCATTGCATATCAAATTTTAAAAGAAATAGTTCAGTTTTATTGTGAAATGTGTTACAACGGAAGGATGATAAAAGAATGAATTTAGTTTTGTTGTTCATTATTTTGCAACATAAAGGAAAGCACATAAAGAACACAAGATATTGCTTTCATTCAATTATGTAATGTTTCATTCATTTTGCAATGAAATATACACAAGATTGCACAAGTGTTGCTTTTCTATTCATTGGAAAGAAAAGAGAAAATCAAATGTCCCACACAAGCCATGGGAGTAGCTGAACTAAAGCAACATTGGAAATACACTATACATCTAAAGATGAAAGCAATAAAGGGAGCATATAAGAAAAAACATATCCATCATTGCCTACAAAAGTTTGGTGTTGGTCTTTGTTGTTGCTTGCTCCTCCTGACTCCTGATCTTCAAGTGAACCTGCATCATAATTTAAGAGGGTTGGTTAGAGCTCCAGATATGAATCTTCCTATGTGCCATATCAACATAAATAGAACATATTCCTATGATGCTTTAACTTAGTTGAGCAAGTATAAGACACATATGCAAGAGAGCTTTAAAAATGAAACATCACAGGAGCATTGAGCTTCATTGTTTTTTTATCTAACATGTTTTTTCACTGTGCAAGTATAGGTGGAATCAAGTTGTTGATTCATTTATGAAGAAGTCATAGCATGTGGTGCAAAAATGGGCTCCCACAAGGGTTGAGCCCAACATGCTGCCCCTAATTTTCAAAAGGGGAATGAAATAGGAATGCACATTCATATTTCTCAATTCAAAGCATTTCAATTGAAGGAGTAATTCATAAAAGTGACTGCAAGAGTAATAGATTCTTTGCTCATTCATGACAATCAATTCAAAATTGCAATGAAGTGAAGATCACAAATGAACAATGGACTCATAAGATGCCTAAGTAATATGCAACTATGAATAAGTGCACCATTTCCTCATTAAGATTTATGTTTGCATATAAATATTTCATGATGTCCTTGTTTATTTTCATAGAATGGTGTTGATATCACATCTTACTGCTGCTATATATCAATGTTGATTGTTGTTTAAGTTATTCAAAGTGCACATTTTGAAGGAACAATCAAAATATCAAGGAAGGTTGACAAATAATGTATCCATAGTGGGGCAGCAAAGAGAAAAGTAAGCCTGCTTTACTACTATTCAAGATAAGTGTGGAATGGTGAACAATGATCGGTACTAGTGGCAACTAGGAAGTAAAAGAGCAATAAGAAGTGCCTGGTGTTAAGGGAATGGGCAAACAACAATGGAAGAATTGATAAATTCATAACATAGAGGAAAAAACAATCATCATTAACATATGTGTAATGCATGAAGGCCATCATGGATTTGTATATGCAAAAGGTTTGAAGAAGACAAAAGAATTTTGCAAAAAGGACAACATCATTATTAAAGTAAAATAGAGGCATCATATTTAGATTACTGCTGCAACATCCTAACATGTTTCATTTTTTTATAAAAGGAGGGTTTGCAATCATGTATTTCACATATGAAGAGCCAAAGTAAATATAAGAGGCATTGCTTCATGCAAATGTTCAGAATGTATAATGAACTACAACCTATAGTGGTGAAGCCTCATAACACATGTAGGTGTATCTTTCTCCCCAAATGCAAACAAATAACAAATGGGTTGTGTGTAAATCTCATATACATTACACAACCATGGTAAGGGAAAGTAGATTCCATAATGAAATTTTGCTCTCTTTTCATGTTCTCAAAAGTAAAGTGATGGATTTGTGAAAGTGAGAAAACCTAGAATAGTGAATGCAAACCCACAAAGCCCTTGATGTTTGAAAAATAAAGAAAGGAAACTTCATTTATTTCTTCATAGAATGAAAATGCAAAAATATAGTGGTAGTCATGAGGAGTTTTGAAGAAATAATGCAAGTAGAAGTATACCCAGAATGTGCTTCAGAAAGAAAAACCTAGAATGGAATACATGATGCTTTTCTTTTCTTTCAAGAAAAGTAAACCTTTCCTTTCTATCATATTCAAAAGCAAGAAAAATGCATTTCTTGAAAGCAATAAACCAAGCATTATGAAGCTAAGGCTTTGAGCAAGGAGGGGTTCCAAAATGTAGACCCAGTTTGAGCATTCTAGCCACAGCCTGAAGCTTTCCATTCTTTTCTTTTGTTTCTACCAGTGGCCGAACCCCATAAGGGTTTTATATGAAGGGGTGTTTGTACAAATACAAAAGAAGGAAAATAACTCAAGAGTTTGTGAAGCCACAACCGTCATTACATTTTTTCAAAAACTCACACTTGTAATGGAGTTGCGGGTTTTGAAAACCCCATATCATGCTCACAATAGCAATGAATGAAATCGAGTTTGTATTCTCATGTTCGTGGCCTAGGAGTTTCTTTTGTTTCACAAATGGCCAAACCCACAAGGGTTTACATAAAGAAGCCACAAATACATAAAATAGAGGAGTATTCGAGCTTATCCAAGTATGTAAGCACTCAGAAATTTGAGGGGTTGCGATATTTCAAGAAGAAGACACAACCATACACATAATGTGTAGAGAAGAAACAAAACATTCATTTATTTTGAGCTCGAATCGAGCATATTTTTGCAGAAAATAAAGAGAGAATGCAAGATTCGATGGTAGGAAACTTACCCAAGTCTTGTTGTTGGGAAAATGCATTCGAATACCCTCAGTAGCATGTTTCAGAAATGCTTCAATGACAACCTCAAAATAATGAGAGCATCAACAAAATTTAAACAAAAGGAAGTGCATCAGAAAAATGATGGTGGCCACGACTAAAGAGCCAAAATATGTTTCCAAAATGGAGAATACATAAATCATTGTTTGGTTTTGAAACAAAGGGAACTTACTCATGAATTTTTCTGCAATAACAACTCTAGAAGCTTTAAAATTTGACTTGGAAGCAAGAAATTGAAGAGTTCGAGCATTCAAAACCCTAGTTTCATGGTGGCAGCTGAAAGAGTTCTCCAAAAACTGAGTGCAAAAAATGAATGAGAAAAAAGTGGAGTTCGATAGTTTTGTTTTAGGGTTTTCCTCATTGCCCTAATTCAGACTTGCGATTTTTGTCACATTAATTTAAAATTCAATGCCTTCACTAATTCCTTAGTGGTTTTTTTCCTTTGCATATGTTCTACACACCTAGGCTGCATAATGCCTTTGTTATTTTCTTGATCTTTGCAGAAAAATCATGTATCCTATGCCTTAGGATTTTTGTGATTTTTTAGAAAATCATATAAATATATTCCTTTGCCTCAATTATTTTTTGATTTTTATAGAAAATAAAATGACAATGCCTAATATTGTATACTTGGTGGATTTTTATCAAAACCAATAGTTGCTTTGTGGTATTGCAAAAATCAGAAATCAAAGCCAAGTAAGGTGAAGTCGAACTCAAGTCTCTCCTTCCTACTTTTTGTGAAAATCAAAACTTCAAATGATGTAAAATATTATTAAAAGAAATGTTCCTATAAATTTCTTTAATAATTATTATTTTAAATGCAATAAAGCAAGAAAGTAAATGAATAGAGACTTTTTGCTTACTTTCCAATTTTAGTTGGAGTCCTTTTACGCGAGATGGAAAAGCAAGCAAACTGAAGTTTCCACTTCCATCTTTTAGCCAATTCTGGGCCGATTTTGAGTCTTTTCTAGGTCAATCTACTTTGGAGGGAATCTTGCCATCTTTTTCACTCAGTTGGATCAATTTTATGCCCTATTTTGGAGGATTTTTTCCCTTGCTCGAAGATCACACCAAAGTTGCTATTTTGAGGAGTAGTTCACTCATATTTTTCCCTCTCACTCCTAGAGACACTTTGGAGGCATATATTGGAGGAAAAAATTATTTTTTTCTAAGTTCAAGTTCAAATTTGCTTCTTACTCTCTTGACTAAGTTTGCAGAGAGCTTTGTAATCCATTGTTTGTACTCATATTTTTATACTCCTTCAGTTAAATAAAAGTAGTAGAGAATAACTATCTCATAATTTTTGTCGCACTTTTCAATAGTGATTTGATGTTATCATTGTGAATTCAAAATACTAAATCCTTTCTATGTCTCATTGTTGCAATTGTGGTACAAAATTTTCATATAGCATAGGTTGTATGTTGTGTTTTATTTCCGAAGCTTCATGCAAATCATTGTTGTGTTGTATGTTTCATTTGAGGTTGTGAAAGTTATTATTTTTTGAAAACTAATTGTGAGTTAAGTTTGTGAAAGAAGTTAAATTTTTTTTCCATCACCCATTAGATGTTAGGATTTGCATTTCAGTTTATCCTTCTAACCCTTTTCTCAGAAAAGTCATTTAGATTAGGTGATCTTCTAGGAGAACCAATCCTATCTAGAGATTCATTCTCACTATAGGTCACCCACAACTTGAGAGTGTTTCCATGTTTCAACATGATAGTTAAGTCAAATCTTAGCTAGGGTCCAATCCTGATTGACAACAGTTTTTGGCACACCTAGTGGGACTTTGAAAGTTTGTTTCAGAGAAAGTTTTTCAAGTTAGAAGTTGTTGTTTTTGTATAAGCAATAGTGTTTCCAACCTTTAGAGGTTTTAAGTTTATACCTAGCGACTCCATTCTCTGGTTTTGCATGCATATCTAGTGTGACCAGCTTATGAGAAGAGTGTAAACTAGATCAATTCCTATTCCATTCGAATATTTGCAGCTATCTCCATCAAGAAGAAGGGGTAGGACAACAAGAAGAATTTTTGACTCACCAAGGAGGTCAAAATCCACACCTCCAAATCTCAGCCCTGCAATTTCAATGTAGAAAAATATGGTACTTGTAGCACAAGCACCGATGATGGCAAGGCAATTTTCATTTGCACCATTTAATGGGGGAAACTCGTTATTTCTTATGCAACATGATGACATTCCTGTTGCAACCCTCAAAAGTATGCCATATTTCATCAGAGAAGATTAGGCCACTCCTATTGAGCACATTCAAGATGTGGCAACTTTGTGCTCAGTTCATAATGTCATCAAGGAGAACGTGGAACTTAGGATTTTGGCTACATCATTGAAAGGAAAAGCCTTGTAGTGGTTTAGAGGCCTTCCAGAAAATTCAATTGCAACATGGGACCAACTAGGAGATGGCTTGCATCAACAGTTTGAAAAAAAATCTAATCATTTGTCTTTGTTGGAGCAATTGAGTACTATAAAGAGAGCTCCCCATGAGCATATGTCATATTTTAACTACCATTTCCAAAGGACTTGGGATAGGATTCCCATGACAGTAAATCCTTCACTGCAACATGCATTTTTATTTTTTCTAAAGGCTTTGAATAGTGAAATTTATGTAATGATCCAATCTATGGGTGGGTTTACACTTCCTATTGTCTATGCTATAGCTATTAGAGTATAAAAATGCCTTATTCAAGCTGGTAAAATAGCCCCAAGGCAGCCTATGCCCATTTTTCCTAAATTACAACCACTGGTACCTATGTCTTTACCCCCTTTAGTTGTTGTCCCGCTCATTCCAGCAATAGGATATCAAGTTGTAGTTCAAGAAACTGTTGTTCCAACCTATTCTCAAGAACTTCAAGAGAATAGAAACATACTAAAAGTTGTAGTGAATGATTTGGTGAGTATTAAGAGGAAATTTGGCCAAGATTCTAGGCCCTATCAAGATCCACATCAGCCCAACCAATCAAATAGACCACCTTTTCAAGCTGATTCTCAAGGCCAAAGGAGAAATTTCAATCCTAGACCCTTTCAGACTTACAATCCTAATGTTTCCAACTCTTCAAAGAGCTTGTTCCCACACAAAATAGTATGGCACAAAAGTGTGACTGGTTTTATCCATGCAACTAGCCTCATAACCAAGCTGCATGCACAAACCGTATGAGAAATCAAGCTCTTAGGGTGCAAAATAGTTATGCTAATTTGGAAGGTGTATCAAAAGAGGATCCAGAGTAGCAAAGTAACCCTAATATTGCCTTGATGAATTGGAAAGGCACTAAGTTTTGTGGGGTGAATCATTTTCAAGGTTAAAACTAACCGAATTCGCCTATTCTAGCCATACTAGATCAAAGAAGAGGGTTGTTGATTTGGGGAAGCAAGTTGGAAATGTTCAACACCAACCAGCCAAAGATAAATTTCATGTTTCTACAACTCAAGTTGTTCCCACAACACATCAAAGAGTGCAAATTATACAAAGAGGACAAGTTGTACCTGAGAAGGAGCAACCTAAGGTGCAATCACAACCTTTGTAAAGACAAAATGATGATGTTTCTCTTAAAGGAAAGAAAAAGGTGGGCCCTATTTCATTTAATGTTGTTGAACACCTTAAGAAGGCTAATGTTAGCATGTAAATAATAGACACATTGCACATTCCTAGTCAAAAATATTTGTTGCAAGATGCTTTGGCTAAAATTTCTATATAAGATGTTGCTAACCAAGAAAAAGCTAAGGTTGTGCTTGCAAATAGCCCAAAAGTTAAGAATGAGCAGCAAGCCCAAGAGGTAAAGCCTCATCCATTCTACCCGAGTCTAATCATTGGTGATAATCTTGTTCATAACTGGATGATTGATTTGGGTGCAAGTAGTTCCGTAATGCCCAAGAGTCTAGCTGATAAGCTATGATTAGTTTTTGAGCCTCTTTCAAAAGGAGTGGTTCAACTAGATGGATCTGCTGTTAAGACTACTGGGGTGATTAAAAATCTAGCTCTTACCTTACATGCATGCCCAAATTTTGCAATCCCACAAGATATTCATGTTATTGACCTACCACCTCATTTTTCCATATGCCTTTCTAGGGATTTTACTGTCAAGTTGGGTGGGTTTCTATCTTCTGATTGGTCTCATTTATTTTTAGAACAAGGTATGGTACAAAAGTAACCATAAAATATGAGCCTCTAGCCAAGGATCATATTGAGCCGTATGTCCCTAGCCCTATAAATGCTAACCTCTACATCACCTAGGAGCTGGAGGATCAATCCATGACCCTCGACCCCAACACACCTATTGAGGATGTAAATCTAGATGAGTGGGCAGTTGAGGATCATGAAGTTGACCCTTTTAGTCACACCGATGAGGTGGGATTAGGCATTTATATGATTCATGAACCTGATGTAGTGATCCCAAATCTAGTCAAGGATCAAAGTCAGCCTGAACAACAAGTTAACCAGCTTTGGAAGCTGCATTTTGATGACTCAAGAAGAGGAATGGGTGCTGGTGGAGGAGCCATGTTGATTTCACCTGATGGAGATAAGTACTACTCAACATTGAGGTTTTCTTTCATCTATACAAATAATACAACCAAATATGAAGCACTTATTCATGGCCTAGAATGGGCCAGAAAGAGAGGTATTAAGTGTTTACAAGTTTATGGTGATTTTGAGTTAATTATAAGCCAAGTTAGAAACTTGAATGCTACAAAGAATGATTTTCTCAAGAAGTATAAACATAGAGTTTGGGATTTAGTTGAGGATTTTGATGCTTTTAATCTACTTTATATCCCTAGAAGTTAGAATAAGCATGCAAATAAACTTCTTGTCATAGGATCTTAATTTGATATTCCAAATGAAATTCACAATGTAGAGGTACAATATTATGTAAAATTTGTTGTTAGACCATCTGTACCTGATAATAATGTAAGTTGGAAAGTTGTTGATAGTAATGAATAGATTATAAGTTTTCTTATTGCAAAAGTTGGGTTTGCAGCTGAAAATCAATAGAAATGGTAGCAACAATATGACAATCAAATTGTGCAACTGAAGTCAAACAAGTTGCCCAAGGGATTGGTAACCTTGAAATCAATTTTTAATTCTGATGACCAAGTCAAAAAGGATAAAAGCAACATAACTATTAAGCAAGAGCATGATGAGGCCATTGAGATATTTAAGGGTAAGCTTCTCAAGCTTGGAAAAGTATGTACCAAGGAGTAACGACAAGCTTTCATTCTGTTGTGTCAAGAATTTAGTTATTTTTTTGCTTGGGATTATAGAGATTTAAAAGGTTTTGACCTTGAGCTAGCTCAACACACCATTGAGTTAGAGCCCAATGCAAAACTAGTGAGGCAAAAGCAAAGGCCTCTTAACCCCAAGCTTGAGCATCTTATGAAAGCTAAATTGAACAAGTTAATTGAAAGTAATATCATATTTCCTATTAAGCATACATCTTGGGTTTCTAACTTAGTGCTTGTTAGAAATAAGAATGGTGAGATTAGGATTTTTGTTGATTTTTGTGATTTGAATAAAGCCTCTCTCAAGGATTACTATCCAGTCCCTTCAATGGAGTAGATTTTGCAAGTTGTTTCTAGTTTTTGACAGTTTTTCTTTATTGGATGGATATTCAGGCTATAACCAGATTTTACTGAAGGAAGAGGATCAATACAAGACTACATTTACCACCAAATGGGATACCATGGCTTACATAAAAATTCCTTTCAGTTTTTCCAATGCAGGGGCAACATTTTAGAGAGCAATGGACATGGCCTTTCATGGCCTCATGAACATGATTGTTTTGGTATATCTAGATGATATTACAATTTTTTTCAAAGAATGCTAATGAACATTTTAATCATTTGAGGAAGATTTTTTTTAGAGATGTAGAGATTTTGGGGTTTTTCTTAACCCCAAGAAGTGCATATTTTTTGTCCATGAAGGTAAGCTCCTTGGAGACATTGTTTCAAAACATGGTATTTCCATTGACCCGGAAAGAGTTTTTGCTATTCTTGATTTACCCCTACCAACACATAAGAAAGGCTTACAAAGCTTTCTTGGTAGGATTAACTTTGTGAGAAGAGCCATACCTAATGTTGCAAAATTATTACATCCTCTTAAAATAATGCTTAAAAAGAATATATCTTTTAATGGGACTAAAGAGGGTAAGAGGAGATTTGAGCAGATAAAAGAGGCCCTTGTAGCTACTCCCACACTAATTAGTCCTAACTATGATAAATTTTTTATTTTATATTCTTTTGGAGGTGTTGACACCATTTCAACTATGGTGTGCCAACAAAATGATGAAGGCTTGGAGCAGCCTGTGGCATTTTTCAGCCAAGTGTTGCATGATTATGAGGTAAAATATTCCTTTGTTGAAAAACATGTGTTTGTTGTTGTTAGAAGCCTCAGAAAGTTCAAGCATATGCTCTCTAACAACCAAATACATTTGTTGATTTCCCATCCAATTGTTAAGAATTTCTTGCTTAATAGGGATATTAATGATAAAAGGGTTGGATAGATAACTAAAGTAATGGAGTTTGATATTGATATTAAGGTTACTAAGCTTGTTAGGGGCAAGGGTTTGTGTGAGAAGCTTGCTGAAAATGGAGAAAATAGCCAAAAAGGGGATGAAATTTTTGCAACAGTGTTCAACAATAAAGAACAAGTTGTTGGTTTAGCTCCTACTACAAGTTGGGTGCAACAAATTATTTGTTACTTGCAAACTGGTGACTACCTTGAAGGTTTGGATAGAGCAAAGAGAAGGTACTATAGGCTACAAGCCATCCCTTATGCTATTATTGATGATGTTTTATATAGAAGGGATTTTCATGGTGTTTTGTTGAGGTGTATTGAACTAGATCAAGTAGACAAGCTACTACAATAGTTTCATAATGGGCCTTCAGGAGACTATTTTGTAGCAAAAACAATAGCTCTAAAAATTATGAGAGTTCGATACTATTGGCCAGATGTATTCAAGGATGCATTTTCTTGGGTTAGAAAGTGTGAAAAGTGTTCATTGTTTGCATGGAAGCAAAGGCTTGCAACTTTACCTCTACACCCCATTCAGGTAGAGCAACCTTTTGCTAAGCGGGGTCTTGATTTCATTGGACCTATTAACCCGCCTTCAAGTGTAGGCAATAAATGGATTCTAACTAAAATAGATTATTTTACTAAGTGGACTGAGGCTGTTGCTTTGAAGGAAGCAAATGAAACTTCTATTTTGAATTTCTATCAAGATTTGGTGTCTAGATTTGGCATTCCTAATTCTATTATTTCTGACAATGGATTAGATTTTATTGGTTTAAGGATTTTAGATTGGTTTGTTAAGAATAATATTTTTTTGAATACTTCATCTAATTATTACCTGCAGGGTAATGGGTAGGTGGAATCCACCAATACAAATTTGATTAAGATCATTAAGAAGACCATTGAGGACAATCAGAGAACATGGCATGAAAAGTTGAAGTTAGCCCTTTGGGCTGATAGGATAACTCCTAAGAGAGCCACTGGTTGCTCTCCTTATGTTCTCACTTATGGTAAGGAGGCCAAGTTACCAATTTATGTTGAATTACCAACCCTGAATTTCATTAAGGAACTTGAGTTGTTAGAAGAGCGGCCTATGGAAGTATGGCTTACATAGCTAATGGAGTTAGAGGAAACCAAAAAAGAAGCATTGAGAAATCTTGAAATCCATCAAGATCAAATGAAAAGTTCTTTCAAAAAAAGGGCAAGGCCAAGAGATTTCATTATTGGTGATTTAGTTTTCAAATGGGATGAGCATAGAAGCAAACCTGGAAAACATTCTAAGTTTGATGCAATTTTGGATGGACCTTATGTGATCACAGAGTGCAAGGAACACAATGCCTTCTAGCTTTCCAAGTTAATTAGAGAGGTGCTTCCTATCCCAGTCAATGGGATCCACCTCAAACATTACCTTTGAGGATAACTTCTACATTTGTATTATAGTAGACTAGTGTTTTTTTGCTAATTAGTGCTTAAGGCACATTTATTTCAGTTATTTTCTTTCACTAACTGTTGCTGCACGTGCTTGCTGGCCATAGGGCCTTGTAGTTTGCTTTTAGTTTGGTTTTCTGTTGTTGTTTGGAGTATTTGTAGTTGAGTTTCAATTGTTTTCTAAGTTTTAAAAGGAGAAGAATTCACTCCACGCCCAATGAATTGTTTAAGGCAACTGGTCTATATGCTTAACAGGTAAGCATTCAGTAGAAATTGCCAAGAATGATACCAAATTTTCACCTACAACTCAAATTGGTAAAGTTGAAATAGTATTATTATATTAAAGGTGAAGAGTACTCTAACACATTTATGCCATGCTTAACCATTGCATATCAAAGTTTAAAAGAAATAGTTTAGTTTTATTATGCAATGTGTTACAATAGAAGGATGCTAAAATATTGAATTTAGTTTTGTTGTTTAGTATTTTGCAACATAAAGGAAAGTACATAAAGAACACAAGATATTACTTTCATTCAATTTTGTAATGTTTCATTCATTTCACAATGTTTCATTCATTTTGCAATGAAATATAGACAAGATTGCACAAGTGTTGCTTTTCTATTCATTGGAAAGAAAAGAAAAAATCAAATGTCCCACACAAGTCATGGGAGTAGCTGAACTAAAGCAACATTGGTAATACACTATACATCTAAAGAAGAAAGCAATAAAGGGAGCATATATGAAAAAACATATCCATCATTGCCTGTTGAAGTTTGGTGTTGGTCTTCATTGTTGCCTGCTCTTCCTCACTCCTGATCTTCAAGTGAACCTACATCATGATAAGAGGGTTGGTTAGAGCTCTAGATATGAATCTTCCTATGTGCCCTATCAACATAAATATAGGATATGCCTATGATGCTTTAACTCAGTTGAGAAAGTATAAGACAAATATCCAAGAGAGCCTGAAAAATAAAACATCACAGGAGCATTGAGCTTCATTGTTTTTTTATCTAACATGTTTGTTCACTGCACGAAGGTATAGGTGAAATCATGGTGTTGATTCATTTATGAAGACATCATAGCATGTGGTGCAAAAAAGGGCTCCCACAAGGGTTGAGCCTAGCATGCTGCCCCTAATTTTCAAAAGGGGAATGAGATGGGAATGCACATTCATATTGCTCAATTCAAAGCATTTCAGCTGAAGGAGTAATTCACAAAGTGACTGTAAGAGTAATAGATTCACTGCTCATTCATGACAATCAATTCAAAAGTGCAATGAAGTGAAGATCACAAATGAACAATGGACTAATAAGATGCCTAAGTAATATGCAACTCAAAATAAGTGCACCATTTCCTCATTAAGATTTATGTTTGCATATAAATATTTCATGTTGTCCTTGTTTAGTTTCATAGAACACTATTGATATCATATCTTACTGCTGTTATATATCAATGTTGATTGTTGTTTAAGTTATTCAGAGTGCACATTTTGAAGGCACAATCAAAAGATAAAGGAAGGTTGACAAATAATGTATCCATAGTGGGGAAGCAAAGAGAAAAGTAAGCCTACTTTACTACTATACAAGATAAGTGTGGAATGGTGAACAATTATCAATAATAGTGCTCACTAAGAAGTAAAAGAGCATTAAAAAGTTCCTGGTGATAAGGGAATGAACAAACAAAAATTTAAGAATTGATCAAGTCATAACACAAAGGAAAAAAGAATCATCATTAACATCTATGTAATGCATGAAGGCCATCATGGATCTATATATGCAAAAGGTTTTAAGGAGACAAAATGCTTTTGCAAAAGGACAACGTCATTATTAAAGTAAAATAGAGGCATCATAGTTAGATCACTACTGCAACATCCTGACATGTTTCATTTTTTATAAAAGGAGGGTTTGCAATCATGTATTTCACATCTAAAGAGTCAAAGTAAAGACAAGAGCCATTTCTTCATGCAAATGTTCAAAATGTATAATGAACTATAGCCCACAATGGTGAAGCCTCATAACAACTATAGGTGTATCTTGCTCCCCATATGCAAACAAATAACAAGTGGGTTGCATGTACATGTCATATACATTAGACAACCATGGTAAGGGAAAGCAGATGCCATAATGAAATTTTTCTCTCTTTTCATGTTCTCAAAATTAAAGTGATGGATTTGTGAAAGTGAGAAAACCCAGAATAGTGAATGCAAACCCACAAAGCCCTTGATGCTTGAAAAATAAAGAAAAAACCTTCATTTATTTCTTCATAGAATGAAAATGTAAAACTATAGTGGAAACCATGAGGATTTTTGAAGAAAGAATGCAAGTACAAGTATACCCAGAATGTGCTTTAGAAAGACAAACCTATAATGGAATACAAGATGCTTTTCTTTTCTTTTAAGAAAAATAAATAATCTTATTTCCTTTCTATCATATTCAAAAGTAGGAAAAATGCATTTCTTGAAAGAAATAAACCAAGCATTATGAGGCTAGGGTTTTGAGCAAGGAGGTGTTCTAAAATGAAGACTCAGTTTGAGCATTCCAACCGCAGCTTGAAGCTTTCCATTATTTTCTTTTGTTTCTACTAGTGGTCGAACCCCATAAGGGTTTTATATGAAGGGGTGTTTGCACAAATACAAAAGAAGGAAAATAACTCAAGAGTTTGTGAAACCACAATTGTCATTACATTTTTTCAAAAACTCACACTTGTAATGGATCCATAGGTTTTGAAAACCCCATATCATGCTCACAATGACAATGAATCAAACCAAGTTTGTATTCTCATGGTCATGGCCTGAGAGTTTCTTTTGTTTCACAAATGGACAAACCCACAAGGGTTTACATAAGGAAGCCGCAAATAAAAAAATGGAGTATTCGAGCTTATCCAAGTATGTAAGCACTCAGAAATTCAAGGGGCCACGACATTTCAAGAAGAAGATACAACCATACACATAATGTGTAGAGAAGAAAAAAAGCATTCATTTATTTTGAGCTTGAATTGAGCATATTTTTGTAGAAAATAAAGAGAGAATGCAAGATTTGATGGTAGGAAACTTACCCAAGTCTTGTCGTTTGGAAAATGCATTTGAATACCCTCAATAGCAAGTTTTAGAAATGCTTCAATGGTAGCCTCAAAACAATGAGAGCATCAACAAAATGTAAACAAAAGGAAGTGCACCGAAAAAATGATGGTGGCTACTACTAAAGAGCCCAAATATGTTTCCAAAATGGAGAATATAAAAATAATAGTTTGGTTTTGAAACAAAGGGAACTTACTCATGAATTTTCATGCAATAAACTATTAGAAGCTTCATAATTTGACATGGAAGCAAGAAATTGAAGATTTCAAGCATTAAAAACCCTATTTTCATGGTGGCAGTTGAAAGAGTTCTCCAAAAACGGAGTGCAAAAAATGAATGAGAAAAAAGTGGAGTGTGATAGCTTTGTTTTAGGGTTTTCCTCTTGCCCTAATTCGGACTTGTGATTTTTGTCACATTAATTTAAAATTCAATGCCTTCACTAATGCCTTAGTGGTTTTTTTCCTTTGCATATGTTCTACATACCTAGGCTGCATAATGCCTTTGTTCTTTTCTTGATCTTTGGAGAAAAATCATGTAGCCTATGCCTTAGGATTTTTGTGAGTTTTTAGAAAATCATATAACTATATGCCTTTGCCTCAATTATTTTTTGATTTTTATAGAAAATAAAATGACAATGCCTAATATTGTATACTTGGTGGATTTTTATCAAAACCAATAGTTGCCTTGTGGTATTGCAAAAATCATAAATCAAAGCCAAGTAAGATGAAGTTGAACTCAAGTCTCTCCTTCCTTCTTTTTGTGAAAATCAAAACTTCAAATGATGTAAAACATTGTTAAAAGCAATGTTCCTATAAATTACTTTAATAATTGTTATTCTAAATGGAGTAAAGAAAGAAAGTATGAATAGAGACTTTTAGTTTACTTTCCTATTTCAGCTGGAGTCCTTTTGCACGAGATGGAAAAGCAAGTAAACTAAAGTTTCCACTTCTCTTTTTCATCTAGTTTTGGGCCAATTTTGAGTCTTTTTTGGGTCAATCTGCTTTGGAGGGAATATTGCCATCTTTTTCACTCGGTTGGATCATTTTTATGCCCTATTTTGGAGGAATTTTTCCCTTGCTCAAAAATAAGACCGGAGTTGCTATTTTAAGGAGAAGTTCACTTAGATTTTTCCCTCAGTCTGGGAGACACTTTGGAGGCATATATTGGAGGGAAAACTTAGTTTTTTCTCAGTTCAAGTTCAAATTTTCTTCTTACTCTCTTGACTACTTGCAGAGAGCTTTGTAAGCCATTGTTTGTACTCAAATTTTCATATTTTCATACTCCTTTAGTTAAATAAAAGCAGCAGAGCATTCCTATCTCAGAATTTTTGTCTCACTTTGCAATAGTGATTTGATGTTATCATTTTGATTTCAAAATACTGAATCCTTTCTATGTATCATTGTTGCAATTGTGGTACATAAATTTCATATAGCACAAGTTGTATGTTGTGTTTTATTTCTGAACCTTCATGCAAATCACTGTTGTGTTGTATGTTTCATTTGAGGTTGTGAAAGTTATTATTTTTTGAAAACTGATTGTAAGTTAAGTTGGTGAAAGAAGTTAAAGTTCTAGTGCATCACCCATCATATGTTAGGATTTACATTCCAGTTTATCCTTCTAACCCTTTTCTCATAAAATTCATTTAGATTAGGTGATCTGCCAGGGGAACCAACCCTATCTGGAGATTCATTCTCGCCACAGGTCACCCACAACCTGAGAGTGTTTCCATGTTTCAACAAGATAGTTAAGTCGAATATTAGCTAGGGTGCAATCCTGATTGACAACAAGCATATCAAATATATAGGAAAGAAACACATCCAAAGGCTTCTATTAATGGAACCTATTATTTCTTACTAAGTCTTTTGAGACTTATGATCTTCAAAACTATAGGATCCAAAAATATTTTATCTTCACATATTTTCGTAGCATACTTTTAGAGGCATTTTTAAGCCCTAGTACCTGTAGAACCAAGATCCTAGTACCTGCAAGAGACCACAAACAAACATATTAGAAGATTCAAATGCAAGTTAAGATCAAAGTTGAACCCCATAAAATCCATTAACAATGTTCAAAATAGGAATGAAAGCAAGAACATAATGAAAATAAAAGAAACAGATTAAATCCTATTAAAAACATGCAAACTCTTGATCTTATGGCGGAGTTGGTGCCAATTTGATGCGGAAATTGGTCCTTTCCCAACTCCTATGATGAAATGTTGATGAGTGGTGAAGAGTGATTCACTTTGTTGAAGATTCAAGTGTGCTCCAAGATGAAAAACCTACATAACCTAGCTAAGAATTGATGAAATGGATGAGAATTGCTATGCTTGAGTATGGATTTGAGTATAGTAAGTTTTCTCAAATTGTGGATGATCAAAATGAGGAAAGAAGCCTCTTATTTGTAGAAAGAAACGATGGAAGAATGCCCAAAATGAAGCAATGTGGGACTAACTTTCAACCAATGGCCAAGTGCCACTTGTCAAGATGAGAATGGATGAGGGATGTGCACATTTTGATGAATGTGCCCATAAATGCATTTAGGTGGAATTTGAAAATGGTGAAATGACATGTAAGAGGGAAAAAGGAATGTCTTAAATGCCACTTGTCTCAATGCAAAGATGAAATAAATGTCTTGTTGGAAGGACAAAGTCCACTTGGAAATATTTCAAATTTTGTAGAATATTCCCCTATTATGCCATGTTGAGAGAAAATGGGGATTTAATAAATGAATTAAATTTTTTTCATGTGCAAGTGGAAAAAGCTAGAGGATGGGACATGGATTAGGATTAAATTAATCAAGGGTTAATTAATTTAATGAGGGATTAGATGATGTGACAAATTTGACTTAGATTTATGAGTTGATTTAAATCAAATATGAGAGGAATGTGATTTCAGAGATAGTTAAATAAATATTTTTGTTTTATTTGACTGAAGGGGATGATTGGTTAGATAAAATTAAATAAGGTTTTAATTTATTTAATTTAATGAGATGACTTTAGAGATTAAATAAAATTTATTTATTTAATTAAATAAAGAGCTAGGCTTAATTAGATCAAATTGATTGATTTAATTAACAAGAGAGAATGACTTAATCAGATAAATGATTTATTCAATTAAGAGAAGAAAATTGATGAATTTAATCAAATAAGGTTATTTGGTTAAATGGTTAGACCAAGGGATGATTCAAGATGAAGTGGTGTTAGTTAAATAAGGATCAGGCGTGTAATGCCAATCAGTACTTTTTCCATGTCTACATTTTGCTCCTCTTTGAAGTTGTGTACTTGCTACATTGGTTCAAATAATAAACTGTTTTGATAAAAAAGCCAAAAAAAATTGATTTCAAAACTTGCCCCATTGCTGCCCTGGTGAGAGAAAACATGCCAATTGTTTCCCCCTCAAGAGATCAGACGAAAATTTTGATTTATTGGGTGATCTCGCGAAAAAAGAGGACAAGGTGCCCCACAGGTCCAGAAAGGCTCCGGGAGGTCAAAAAAATGAGATAGAATGTGAAAAATGGTATAAAACAGGCCTTAGATGGAAAAAAAATGGGATCAGGGGACCTAGACCCCTCCTGGACGGCTAAACAGGGTCAAAAACCCTAATTTTTAGTGTTAAAAAGGCCTTGGGGGGCCACTTCCAATTCATTTTCACTTTCAGCCTTTAGAATTCCTGCGATTTTGAGCTCTGACCTTCTGGAGAGATGGTGCAACGACAACTCCCCATGCACATTTTAGACAGGGTATAGACGCATCTGAGACTTCTTGGCACTGGACCACCAGTGAGTTGACTTGACCCGAGCTTTTTTTTTAATTTTCGTGCTCATTTAATGCATTAGGAATCTAGGTCTCTAGGAGCGGTGCTATATTGCATCGCTAGGATTTTCAAAGAGCACCGCTCGACATTAAACTATGCCACCATCACAAGTAGTGACACCATGACACAACTTGTAGTTTAGGGTTAAATTCCAAACTGCACCACTTTTGCAAGGTGCACCACCGCGGTGCATTTTACACTTAGGGTTTTTGCTCAAACTCAAACGCCTCTGCAAACTACAACGTTGTGGTATAGTTTGAGAGTTTTCAAGGGTCTAGCGGCATAGTTTGAAATTTGCAAACTGTGCCGCCTTCATAGGCTGTGACATTGAAGTTACTTTCAAGATGCCAAGACAAGCCAGAGTCAGGATTTTTTTGATGAATTTTAACACGGTGACTTTTCTTGATGCAGGAGGAGGTGAGAGATATTTACTCATGCGAGCACAGGTCCCGAGAGCTTTTCAGTATTTTGGGTGAGCTGACTGAGTGACAACAGGAGTACCTAGGGCTGATTGGTCTTTGGTACATTGCCTATGCGCTACCTATTCAGACTCACTTGGGGATGCTAACGAAACTCGTTGAACAATGGCACAGTGAGACCTCTTCCTTCCACCTCCCGATAGACGAGGCTACAGTCACACTAGAGGATGTGTGGTAGATCTATAGACTGCCCATTCATGGTGAGTGTGTGATTTATGATTCAGATGCTAGGAGGGATATGTGTCACAATGTCATGGGCCTTGAGTAGCTTGTATTTTGCGAGGGGAAAATCAAGTTAGAGCGTTATAGGCCTGTTGTGTTCAATTTCTGATTAGTCATTGCAACCATTATTTCAAGTCTCGTCGCACCAGATTGGCATGGCTCTTATTTCAGTCTTAGATGGGGGCTCACTTGGGAGCAGATGGTTTGGTGACAAACTTTGTTTGCATGGGGGCCAGTTCTTCTAGCCTTGTTATACAGGGATTTGTATGAATTTTCTTACCTGGATGGCCGAGCACTTGGGGTAGGAGTTACACTTCAAGTCTGGGCTTGGGAGCACATCGTTGTGCTATGATCTCGAGTTGTTCAGGTTCCCATGGATCCAGATGATCCGATTGTCTGGCGGTATCGAGGGGGTGTTTCATTCACACATACAGGACAACATGGGATTCCCCACTAGTGGAGAGTCCTGGATGATATGCGAGTGCTTACGTGGCGGCCATACCTTGGACAACCCACTTGGTTTGATGACGTTCAACAATTATTATTTTCTCGCTAGGACCAACTGATGTAGGGGCAAGAGCATACAATGCTTGAGATGTACCTGCTGGGTAGGGTGCAGAGGCAGTTTGGAGAGGTGCAGGATTGGATTGACAATCAGTACATGGCCATTTTTGTGAGGACGGTGACCCAGAGCTCCTAGGGCCACTATATACCAGCCTGGGAGGTGGTCGACTCTTTCAGAAAGCTAGTGGCTAGGCCATGGCCATATGACCAGGGACTACACAAGTGTACCAAGACTAGTTTTGGCCACCGCTTTGGCTGACAGCTCCAAGGATACCATTTTCTTGACGACAAGCCAGAGGCAGGGGAGCAAGACAGGGCCAGGGGGACAAGAATTAGGATTAGGGTGGTGGTGGGCCACCACCAATTCACCAGGTTTAGGATTGTAGACCACAAGATTAGTGACCTAGAGACCCACAGGTTGGAGAGCAGAGACAGGATGGCCCCCGGCAGGACCAGGATCCAAGACACCATGATAGGATCTCGACACTACCCAAAGATGGGGATTAGGATCAACCTCCAGTACAACCACCCCTATAGCTAGATCCTAGAGATGGGAAGATTTTATAGTTGCAGGCCTAGGTATATGCATTGACAGCTGAGAGGGATCAACTACAGGCTGAACAGGACTAGGTGGTCCTTTAGAGATAGGCTACAAAGTTACAGGGAGCGATCGAGATGGGCCAACAACAGTAGATATAGATCATGTCCGCCTCTTCCTCCTGAGCACAGTATTGCTTTGAGCTTACAGGGAGGCCATCCAGGAGGCCGATTACTAGAGATTGCATTATTACCAGGCTATACCGTAGGCATCTCGAGTGCCAAATTTTTCATAGAGGATAGGGCACAGGCTGATAGAGGATCATAGAGAGAGAGCCGACAGTGAGGGAAACAACCAACAGGGCTAGGCCTACTTTTGGATTGAGACAAGATTCTTTTTGTGCCCCTTGGGCTCACTATTGATAGCCCCATGGGCCATTGTACTCATTGATATACACATGTACATTGATCTAATTTTTTGTACCATGATAATGTATTATTTTGATGATATATGAGGTGATGATTATTTGATGATATGCGATATGTCCTATCTTATTTATGCATTATGGATGATCTTTATTGTCTATATGCTATGCAATGATGTTCTACCTCTTGATGTTATGACGATGATGTTTTATGATGTGATGCAATGCGTATGTGATGCATATTATATTTTATGTTCGGATGCAAATGCAATCTTTTTCTCTTTTTATTAATTTTTTCGATGCACTTTTTCATGATGTATGCAAAATGTTGTGGTGTTCTTTTTGATTATATGATATGCACTTATGATGCTGTAATATGATGATGATATGTGATGATGCTAATGGTATGGATACTTTGATATGTGACGTGTGACTTTATGATGTATATGTAATGGTATGATGGATGCTTATATGTGAGATGGGATGATTATGCAATGTTATGATATGATGTATGCAAATGATGTTTCTATTCATGTTATGTTCGTATGGTAAATGCAATGGATGCTTTATGTGATATGATTTGTATGGGATGATTTATTTTATGCAAATGACTAATGTAATGATTTGTGAAATGCTTAGAATAACTAATCTATATTATATGTGATGGAGATGCAATGCATATGGCATGATGTGATTTAATGTTTCCTATATGATATGATATGCATAATGCAATATGCTAACTATTTTTTGGATGCAAAATGAATGCAATGATGATGATGATGATTTATGATTAATTTTCATGGTACCATGTTAGCGCAAAAAGCAAGAGATAGAAGAAAACAAGAGATTCCAACAAGACATGAGACAATGATGATGATGATGATGATGATGATGACTTGTTGAGGAGTTGGGATTTTCAAAGGGCCAATTACCTTATGTTTGATTACACACATAAATATGATGCATCAAGGTATAAAGAACCAGGATGGCGTTGCACTTAGTGTGATGGAATTTGACTCGACAATTAGATAGGATTATTCTTGTTCACACCTAGCATCCAAAACCTTATTCAAAATGCAGTTTGGATACTCCAAACATCTCAGACCAAAACATAGAAAAGCAAGCCTTCCTATGTGGTCAACAAGATACTCAAAACATCCTCCCTACATCTAAACAAAGTACACATGACCAAGGTTATATTAGAAAAGTATTCCACAAGCTTAGCTAATAAAAAGATAATGATCATTTCTCCCATTCCTATCTCTCTAAATCCTTTGTTTGGACATCATTGAGAGGTCCTTGGAATGAGCATAATAAGATATGCCAAAAGACAAAGATAAAGTAAACAAACAAGTTGATGTTCTTCAAAACTGCTAGCCAAGACTAAACTACGGTGACGCCTAATGTTGATGTCCATTGCAAGAAGGATTTATCCTAGGACATAATGATATTAGATGATTTGATATGGGATTGGCTGGATGATGAGCTATTGACTCCAAGAGTTGACCAACTTGTTTATGTACTAACCTAGACTTGAGACTTTGACGTTTGAGTTTCACCTTCGATCTGCTAGACTTGTTTCTGACTGTTTCACCAAATGTTGGGGATGATGATTGATTTATTGTGAGTGATGTTTATTGCAGGTGAAAGCAAGATGAGATGAATGGATTTTTTAAATATTTGGATGTTTTTGATGTTTTGCAATGTTTTTGAGGCTATTTTTGGTATTTTTTAAAGATTTTTCAAATGTTTTGATTTTTTCTTTTCAAATGTTTTGGGGTTTTCTGAGATTTTGACCAAGAGACTAACCTAAGGACCTATCTTAGGGGCCTCAGGGGTTGATCAACAAATTAGCCTTTCCTACGTTATACATGTAGAGACCACGTAGTTTGACTGACACATACTCGATGATTTGATGAGATATGAACAAATGAATTGCCAGTTTATTATGACGGACTCCTAAAGGACCGACCTAAGTGTCTCGAGGGATGATCAAGGATCACCCTTGCCTACGTTCAAGGCTCAAAGACCCATAGTTTGACAAGACAACTTTGTTTTTGACTTTTCTGACTAAATTTTTGACTTGTTTTGGGATTTTGATGTGTTTTGAATGTTTTGGGATTTTTGTTGGTTTTATGATGTTTTTCAATTTTTGGATTTACGGACTTCAAGAATATACATGAATCTGATCTGATGTGAAACAATAGACTACTTTGATAGAGGTAGGACAAACTAACCTTAAGAATGGGCCAAGTAGTACTAGGAGGGATCATGACACGAACATAGGACCAAGCTATGATGTGGACGCGGATGGGTGATGGATGAAGATATGTAATGTGATGGATAATGGAAGCGTAATGGATAGATGATGCAGAACAAGCTGTGAAGATCCTAGTGGATGGAAAGTGCTTATTTACACAAGGCGCTTGTTTTCCAGGTTTTCACCTAGGTACTTGCCCAAAGCGCCACCGAAGTGATTTTCACTAGAGGACGATTTTTCTCTTTACTGTTTTTGATCAATTTTTGCTTTTTTGCTTTTTTTTGTTTGTCACTAAGATGCCTGTTTTCTAGGTTTTCATCAGGGTGACCATTTTTTTAGGACATTTTCTAATTTTTTGATTTTTTGGTTCTATACCTTGAAATATTTAGGCATAAACCTTTTTGAGATGGGAGTTGTTCATGGGCTCCTGTAGAGGCTTGCCTTCTAGTGTTGATAATTGATATGCCCCTGACTTGTAGCTTGCTATGATGATGAAGGGTCCCAACCAATTAGGTTCAAATTTTCCTTTGTCGTTTGGGTTTGGGACATTCTTTTGGTTCTCTTTTAGCACAAGTTCTCCAACTTGAAAGGTCTTGCTCCTGATCTTCTTGTTATAGCTCCCCTTCAGTTGGTTCTGATAGACCTACAAATGGTTCAATGCTTCTATACATTGCTCATCCAACAGCTCCAACTCATTCAGTCTTGATACTCGGTATTCTTCGTCCGTGATGAGGTTCTGCAGTGATATTCTCAATGACGGGAGCTCGATCTCAATGGGTAATACAACCTCTGATCCATAGACCAGGGAGAAGGGGATGACACTTGGTGTGCGGATGCTGGTTCGATAGGCCCAAAGGTTGGGATTTAGCTATAGATGCTAGTCATGACCTGCATCATTGACTGTCTTTTTAAGGATTTTTAGAATGGTTTTATTGGTGGCTTCTGCTTGGCCATTTCCTTGGGGATAAAATAGAGTGGAAAAGCGATTTTGGATTTTGAATTTTTCACATAGATCACAGACATCCTAATTTTTGAATGGTGTCCCATTATCTGAAATAATAGCTTGGGGAACATCGTATTAGCATATTAAGTAGTTTAGGATGAACTTTGATATCTGCTTTCTAGTGATGTAAGTCATGGGGATGGCTTCCACCCACTTGGTAAAGTACTCAGTGGCGGTTATGATAAACTTGTGGCCATTAGATGAGGTGGGGGTTATCTTTCCAATGAGATCGAGCCCCCACTGCGAAAAGGGCCATGGTGTGATGGTGGGATGAAGTTCTTGAGTTGGAGCATGGATGAGGTCCCCATGCTACTGATATTGTGGGCACCTTTTGATGTAGTCATGTGCTTCTCTTTCCATTGTAGGCCAATAATATCCCATCCTCAACAATTTCTTGGCCAAGGTCATTCCGCTCAAGTGTGAACCATAAATACCTTTATGCACCTTAGTTAAAGCGGTCAATGCCTCCTTAGCATTTAGACAACGTAATACGGTTCCTTCTATGCTCCTACAGTAAAGGATATTTCCTAAGATGAAAAACTAGGATGATTTCTTAACAAAGGTTCTTTTTAGCCTTGAGAGTAAGTCAGCAGGTAGGACACCTATTCGCAGGTAGGTATAAATGTCATGGTACTAGGGATCACTGCGACCAATGATTTTGCACACAAATTTTGATTCTGGTACCTCGAATGCAGGCATGAGAAGATGCTCTACCAAGAATTCATGTCTCGAGATGTTGTGAGGGATGTCTATTAGGGATCCAATTGTTTCCATGGCATCTACTGCTCTGTTGTTTGCTCTGGGAATATGCTCAAATGTGATATCAATGAATGATTCTTTGAGGCTCTCTACCAACTTTTTGTATGGAGCCAGTTTATCATACTTTGTTTGGTACTCATCATTCACTTGATTTATTATCAGTTGGGAGTCTCCATATACTCTGAGGGCCATGATGTGCCACTACACTACTATTATGAGACCTATGGTTAAAGCCTCATATTCTGCAATGTTGTTAGTGCAGGGGAATGCCAATTTGTAGGATCTAGGTATTCAGTCCCCCTATGGGGTGATGAAGAAGACACCAACTCCTGATCCATGTTGTGTGTAGGAACCATCAAAGTAGAGTTTCCAGTGGTCGGCTATTCTGAGATTGAAGATGGATTCATCGGGAAACTTTGATATGAGTGGATTCTCTGAATACATGGGTGCTTTTGTAAGAAAATCTGCGATCACCTAGCCTTTGATTACTTTTAGTTCCACGTACTCGATGTCGTATTCATATAGAATCATGACCCACTTGGCCATCCTTCCTGTGAGCATTTCCTTTGATAATAGGTACTTGAGGGGGTCAATTTTGGAAATGAGTTTGATTTTGTGTGCTAAAATGTAGTGTCTGAATTTTTGTGAAGCAAACACTACTGCTAGACATGATTTTTTGATGAATGAGTAGTTTAACTCATGCCCAACCATTGTGCGACTGATGTAATAGATGGAACTCTTTGTCCCATTTTCATCATGCTGAGCTAGAAGAGCACCAAGGGCTACTATTGTTGCTGACACATAGAGGATTAGTGGCTTTCTTGGGATCAGTGACATGAGGACTAGAGGTCTGAGCAGATATTCTTTGATTTTGTTGAAGGATTCCTTGCACTTGTCATCCCATTTGTATGCTACTCCCTTTTGGAGTAGGTGAGAATATGGGTTTTGTTTATCTGACAGTTGTGCTATGAATCTGCAGATGGACTAAAGCCTACCTTGGAGGCCTCTCAACTGTTTCAATGTTTTGGGTGCCTCCATCTCAAGGATTGATTTTACCTTGGCAGGATCTATTTCAATACCCCTCATTGAAACTATGTATCCTAGTAGCTTTCCTGATTGTATGCTGAAGATGCACTTCTTTGGATTTAAGAGGACCTTGTATTCCTCCAGCCTGTCAAAAATAGCACTCAAGGTTGCTATGTGATCTCTCCTCTTTCTAGATTTTGCTAGTATGTCATCGGTGTAATCTTTGATAGTTTTGTGAATCATGTCATGGAAGATTAATGCCATGGCTCTTTGGTAAGTGGCCCTAGCATTCTTTAAGCCGAATGGCATCATGTTCTAGCAGTAGGTCCCCCATGGACAAGTGAAGGCCGTTTTATGTTGGTCTTCTTTGGCAATCATTATTTGGTTGTACCCAGAAAAAATGTCCATTAGAGAGAGAATTTCATGTCTCGTTATCACATCTACAATCATGTCAATGTTAGGCAACATGAAATCATCTTTCAGACATGCTTTATTTAGATCTCTTAAATCTGTGTAGATTTGGATGCCCCCATTAGGTTCTGAAGTAGGAACCAGATTTGATACCCACTTCGGGTAGTCAATTGGTCTTATGAACTCTGCATCAAGTAGCTTCTTCAATTCCATTTTGACCAATAAAGCAATCTGAGGATACATTTTCTTGAGTTTTTGTCTGATGAGCTTTGCTTCAGAGTAGACTGCTAGGTGATGGACCACAATAGCTGGGTTGAGCTCGGGTATATCAACATAGCTCCATGCAAAATTAACTTGTCTCTCTCTTAAGAAGGCTGCTAGGAGCTCTTGTTCCTATGATAATAATGACTCTGCATAGAATGTGATGTGTGGGGTTTTGTCTGTTCCCAAGTTGAACGGATTGCATTTTTCGGCTAGAACCACTAATTTTTCCTAATGTAAAGCTCTGAGAGGAAGATTGAATCCCCCATCCTTAGGTGCCTTAGAGAGGTTTTCACTATTAGATGCATCCTTTCTTTTTACTTTTTTCTGGTAAGAGAGTGCCATGATATGGTTTTCACTCAAATACTTTGAGATTATTCTTAGCTTTTCACTTTTGTGACTGAGAGATTCAATCGTCTCCCTGTAGTATGCATGTGTATCTAGATCAATGGTGAATCCTTCTTTATGATCCCCACATGGAATATTATCCCGTAGTCCCATGAATTCTGAGAGTGCTTTGTTGTTTTTGAATGTGTCTAGAATTGGTGGTCCTTGTTGGTTGTAATCAATGAGTTAGGGGTAGATTAGATTGATTTCATGGGTTTGAATGGTTGACTCAAATGATACAGTACTAATCATGAGGAGGGATGTATCTTCAAAAAGCATGGGTAAATCAGTTATGGGGTCTTCCTCACTAGCTACATCTATGACCTGATCTATGGATATGGGTGTTTGATGAGTGGGTGCTGATTTCCAAGGAGGATTTTTTACATTTCTAACCGAGGCACCTCTTCCAAGTATGGTCACCCTCAGAGGGGTACATCTAAGGCCAATATTTCTCATATGCGTCTTAGGAATGAGAGGTATTAAAAGACCATTGCCATTTTTCCTGAGTTTTCTGTTCTTGTCATAACCCATGGCAAGCATCATTTGTAAGCCTTTGCTACTATCATCCATAGGTAGGTTGAATGATGTTCTATTATCTTGGTATAGAAGATGTGATGGGTCCTCTTCTATCACTTCCCGACCTAAATCCTCCCAACTTCTGAAGTTGGATGAACCTGCCATGAAGGTTTGGGATGATGTTCCTACTGGTTGAGGCTATCCATGAGATCTAGGAGATTGTGGTAACTCTCCTACCATGAAGGCACTTTTCTTCATTTTATAATTTCCACATCCATCATCTTGGATAATGACTTTGATT
Source organism: Sequoia sempervirens (assembly GCA_007258455.2). Lineage (NCBI taxonomy): Eukaryota > Viridiplantae > Streptophyta > Pinopsida > Cupressales > Cupressaceae > Sequoia > Sequoia sempervirens. The sequence continues at coordinate 621,406,051 of VDFB02000003.1, read as the reverse complement.
TCAGATGTATCAGGGATGTCAGGTGTCTTTGTCATAGAAGTGGAAGCTAATGTAGTTGGGTCCACATATGGAGTGGTGGGGCCTTCATCATTTTTTGGAACTTGGGGAATCTTGTAATATTTGGCCTCCAAGCTTTTGCAATAGGCAAAGGGTTTAGGATCACTATGGATGGTAACCTCTTGATATATGGGAATTTGATGCATTGGTGAAAGGTCGATGCCACTGCTTGCATCCCATGGATCCATGAACACCCTAGGAGAATGTTATAAGGTAGATCAAGGTCTAGGACCTATCATGCAGTGTCCATAATGGTGTGTCCTACTTGAACAAGAATCTGGATAGTTCCTAGAGACACTCTTTCCCGATCATCGTAAGCTTTGATGGTGATGCCCTTACCTTTTTTGATGGCATCCTCTGAGAATCCAAGATTCTTTATCAACTTTAGAGAACATATGTTAAGACCTGCGCCCCCATCCACCAAGACCCTCTTGAATTTATTTTTGTGAACTAGGACTTCAAGGTGGAGAGCACAATTGTGAGACGGTTGAGTGGGGAAGTCATGGTTAGAGAATGTGAGAAGGCTTGGAGTGGTGATATTTCCAACCATAGATTGGAATTGGTCTGTATCTAGATCTGAGGAGACAGTGGATGAGGCTAACGCTTCCTCTAGGATTTTTCTATGGGCAGGTGATATCTTCAACAACTCCATGATGGACATTTGAGCAGGTGTTCTCTTTAGTTGGTCAGGGACATTATAACCATGTAGGATGGATCTTGGATTTGAAGTGGATGCCCTAGGTGATTGTGAGGGTCCAACGATGGTGACCTTGCCGCTACGTTTGGTGACTCCACAGTCTGCATTGGATCCCTTAATGTTAATGATGGGGACATACTCCTCAAGTGTTGCCACAACATGCTCATACACGTGGTTCACGTCCTTGTATTTTACTTTTCCTTTATCATTGTTTCCCTTGTGATTAGGCATCAAATTTGTGTATATCTTTAGGTTTTGGTTCCTTGCTGGTTGCTCCACATTTATTATTTTTTGATCAATGAGGTCTTGGATTAGGTTTTTCAACCTCATGCAATTGTTAGTGGTGTTCCCTTTTATTTTGTGAAAGTCACATAGCTGGTTTTTGTTGTACCAGGGTGGTTTTACTTTTGGTTCCTGGTAATTCTCATAGGTAGGTGCCTTGATGAGGTTTTCGTTTATCAATTTCTTCATGATGAGCTTGAGTGGTTCCCTAAGGGCTATACACTCCCACTTGGAAGGATTTTTGTTTTTCAAGGGTGGTCCCCCTTGATTATTTAGGTTATTAACCTGATTGTTGTTTGGTTGGTGTTGTGATACCGCATTGGTTTGGGTGTTGTTCTGATCATTGTTTTGTGGTTGTTGGTAGGTTTGGGTGTTTTGTCTCAAAGCATTGATCATGAACTTAGCATCAACCACACCATTGTTTGTGAAATTTTAGTTCCTTGCCCATGTGTGAGGTTTGTCATTATAATAGCTAGATGGGCGATTGTTTTGCTATTCTAGATAGGTGGGTGTCCCTCCTTGTGAAATAAGGGATTGTTCAATGTTAAGCTCCTTAGGGATCAATTGATCATATGTGGTGATCCCTTGCACCTTGAGATGGAATGCCAAGGCTCCGTCGAGGTTGGAGATGATGGTGCAAACTTGTTATTCTTCTGGCATGACCCATTTTCTCCTTTTGGCCTTGGATCACCATCGTTGTAAGAAGGAAGCAAATGATTCGTTATTTCCTTGTTTCAAAGTTGATAGTTCCTCTAGACTGACATCCATACTGATGTTGAATGCATAATTTTTGATGAATGCATCTACTATCTCTTGGAACTTTTTGATGCCAGGAGGAAGGCAAGAGAACCACTCCATGACATGGCCAACCAAACTTCTAGGAAATAGCCGCATTAGATAGGTATTATCATATGCGACTTCCATGCAATGAACTTGGAATTCCTTGATGTGATCTTCAGGGTTTCCTGTTCCACGATATTTATCAAATTTGGGGATCTCAAATCCCTTTGGGAATGGTTTCATTACAAGGCTCCTACCAAATGGATAGGGACACAAGTTGTTGGGTGTTTTTATGGTTCTCCCTTATTGAAGATCGAGTACTTTTTGTGAGAGTAACTTGATCTATGTTGCTACATCATTTTGTGGATCAGGGGGTGGGATGAAGGTGTTCTGTGATGGTTCACTTGTTGGAGGGATGGGTGGATTGGTTGGTGTGTTGATGGATGGTCTTTGCATGTTCTGCTATGCCAAGTATGCTTGTACTTGTTGCTATATCAACAATGCTTGTTTTTGATCTTGTTGCTGTTGCACTAATAGTGCCTATTGTTGAGCTTGTTGCTATTGTTTCACCAACAATTCTTGTTGCTGGGCTACTTCTTGCTGCTCTTGGTATTGTTTCAGCACTTGTTGGTATGCTTGTTGTTGTGCGAGGTACTATGCTTGCGCTTGTGCTTGTGCTTGTGCCTGTGCCTATTGAGCCTAGTATTGGGCTCGAGCTTGTGCTTGTTGGGCAACTTGCTAATTTTATAATAGGGCTTGGGCTTGAGCAACCTTTTGCACTTGATGTGCTTATTGTGCTTGTTGTGCGACTAGAGTGGCTTGCGCTGCTTGAGCGGCTTGTGCTACTTGCTCTGCTTGGGCAACTTGCGCTTCTTGAGTGGCTTGCACGACTTGGGTGGCTTGTTGTGCAACTAATTGTGTTTGCGCTTGCTGAGCAGCTAGTTGTGCAGCTTGTTGGTTTTGGATTTGCTGAAGTGCCTTTTGATAGGTAGCTTGTAATGCAATTCTATTGACTTGATGTATTTGTGTTCAGTGGTGGAGGTGGTGGTGGCAGATTTGGTATAGTGTTTGTTGCTATGGTGAGAGGCATCGTCGTATTGATGATTGGGATTTGGGTGGTGGATGGTGTGATTGATATGCTTGGTCCTTGAGAGACCATGTTTTGAGATACTTGGGGGATGGTTGATTATGTGATGGTGGTGGCTTGTGTTATTGGGATGGTTGCCATCTATTGTTGCGATGTTGATGACAAGATGATATTTTGATTAATGATCGAAGGGTTGATTTGATTTTGTTGATTGACATTTGGTAAAGGGGGAAGCCCTAAATCGAGAGGTGGTGTGGATATTGGTGGCAAGGGGGGGAGTGGTGGAAATGTGAGTGGCATACTCCCTTGGGGGAATGATGAAGATGTAGTGTCAAAGATGCCCCCTGGTCCAAATAAGTCTCCTTCTCCTTGTGAGGTAATGGGGAGAGGTTTTGCGTGAAATGATGATGATGGGTCATTAGGATCGTGAAAGGTGAGGGGGACATATGGATGTGATGGATTTTGTGGGATGGATTTCCCCAAGATGGTGTTTGCGTCCAACTCTTGATTATTCACAAGGGGGTGTGTTTGTAAAACATTGAGAAATGTGCTCCCTTTGTTAACGATGGGTTGAATTGGAGCAATGGATGATGTGATTTGGAGGATTGATTGAGTAATGCTTTGGAATGGAGGTGTAGATGAGATTGGGGGAATGGATGAAATCAGAGGCATGAACCCAAAAGGTGTTTCCATAATGGTGCTCACATCGAAATTAGAATGTAGTTTAGCCCCTTTTTTTGCTAATTCAAGCATGTATAGTGAGGGACTGAGTCTCACCATGATGTTAATGATTCTATGATTTTTTGGATTTTGGACCATCTCAGTGATTTCATCTTGTGTCATTCTGAAGGCATTGTTAGTGATATCCTCTACTTGAATTTCCTCTTGAGGATTTTGTGATCATGAAGGAAAGTTAGTTAAAGGATTGCTTTATCCAACAAGATTTATCTTGGAATTTGTTTGGCTTAGGTCACTTGAAGTGGATGTTTCTTTGTTGGCTTCCATGTTCCTCTTGTGTTGAGATCTAGTTTGCACTATAAAATAGGGATCAATTTTCAAGAATGTGGGAGATGAATCTCTAATTATTTGGATTGATCTATCTTTAGGTACAAAAGATAAATTTTAGGATAATTTAAGGATCAAAAGTATGATGGTGAAATGTGAAACATGGATGATATGGATGATTGGCACTCTTGAAGATCTTTGAATGAGATGTTAAACTTTAGGACTTTGGATTTAATGTTTGATTTTGATTTGGGATTAGATTTTATTTGATTGGGATTTGGATTGTGAAATCATAAACTCTAAGAGGTTAGATTTTTTCCTAGAGTAAATTTTTCCTCAAGATGCTAATTTGACTAAGTGTGAGAAGAAGGAATCATCTAAACACACCTAACCAAACAAGATGATTTTTGACTGGATTTTTATTTTTGATAATGAACTCCTAAACCCCAAGATTTTAGATGTTATCAAGGGATAGACTTGTCCACAAGGTTTGATAATTTGATTAAATATGTGAAGAAGGATGTATCTACACACATCTAATAAAACAAGATGATTTGGATTTGTTTCAAATGATTTGCCCAAAGTTTAACAAAGGAGGATTTTTTCCAATATTTTCAAGAGTTGATGGTGAGTTGATTTTGGTTTGATGTTTGAAAGATGGATGAAGGTTTGATTTTGATCCTATATGTACCTAAAAATAAACTTGCTTAATAGACATTGGTTTTGAAGAACATGCTTTACTCTAGACAAGGTGTTCAAATTCCTGAAAAAGATTTGGATTTTGTTGACAAAAGAACTCATACAAATTTCGTATAGCGTTGAGAGACACTTTTGGTGATCTTTTGGACTAAGAGATTTTACCTTTGGTCTCCGGATTTTGATCTTGCATGAAATCATTTGAGACACATGTGTGGGATTCAATTGTTCTTAGACTTTGCTTAATGACTTATTTTTACCATAACACTTGTTGATTAGGTTCTTGAAACTAGATGTCTAATGTTTTAATTTCTTCTCATCCCACAAAGTGTATCATGTGGAAATTGAGGAAATCAAAGCAAGAGTTACCTAATGTTTACTTTAGTAGGAGAAAATTGAGATGAAATTCAAATGCCTAGAAACCTCTAAGGATATGAATCCCAAGGGCAAGCAAGGGCATGTGAATTCATTCAAGGATATTTGTTTCTCCTAAAGGGTTTGAGATTTGATGCTCATGTTAAATGTTTGTTTTCCAATGTTTTTGATCAAGCAATGAGTTTTGATTTCAAGAACATGTACAACCCTATGGATATGAAAGATTGTATTTGTTGAATCCCCACTTGGACAAGTCTAGCTGCACCTAGTTTTAGCAAATGGTTAGATGCTTGACCCTACTAGCTCCCTCCACGAAACTCACTTATACAAGGCAGCTAAACATCAATATCCATGAAACTCCCATGGAATACTTTCCATTTCTACTAAAATCCGTAACAGAGTGGGGCGGCTTTAGAATGACCATTCTTGCACCAATAAATAGATCAAGGATTTTGGCCTTTTCTAAACAAGGGTTTTAATACAGAATTTCCATTCGTAGGGATTGATCCATGTGGCAAGAGACCATTGCTACCCTTCTCGTTGGAACCAACCACATGATACTGGCCTTTGTTCCAGTATCCACACTTATATGCTGGATAGAAATACACTTGGCTTTAGCGTGTTATCGGTTGGGTAGTTCCCTTGGGTGATTACTTTTTCCCACAAGGAAAACCCTCTAAGATAAAAAAAAGTGAGCAAAAAAATACCCATAACTCAATCAATCTTTGTTGCAACACAAAGAGAGAGAATGTACACAATATTCTCCACTCCCACTCGCAAGATGTTTTGTTCAATTTTAATCCCAAAATGAAATGTGGAGGAAATTACTTTACCCAACTTAAGATCACCAAAAGGCCTTTTGATTCTCAAGATCACAGTGAGGCACGAGAGAAGTGCATACATACTTTCAATGGTATTACTTTGAGTAAGCAATTACAAAACAAAGAAGCACTTGTTCATTTTAAACCCACAAAGCAATGATTTGATTCTTTTTTAGTGCACCAAAATGAAATATGGAATTTTCCTTGTTCAATTGTTAATCCTCAAACCAAATCTAGTGAGTTTGTCCTAATGTTCTTTTTAAACCCCTTTGTAGCAAAAATTGAAATGTTCTTCTTAGAGCCCAAAAGGAATTTAGTGGATCCTCAAAACAACCTCAAAACATTTCAAAACATCAAAAACATCCAAATATTTGAAAAATCCATCCATCCCATTTTACTTTCACCCGCAATAATCTCATCCATAATAAAACAATCGTCACACTCACCCTTTGTAAAAAAAAATAGAAACAACCACAAAAATCAGCAAAAGCAAACTTCAAATGCAAAATAAAAATTGAAACAACAAAATTTTAAATGCAAAATCAAACTCTTGATCATTTGCAAAAATGTCAATCAACCTTATATCAATAGCCTTTGAAACAACTTATCAACCCATCATCATCCTGTACAATGCATGTCCCAAGATATATCGTTCCGAAAATGGGCATAATTTTGGATATCACTTTGGATTCTTATCCTAACCAAAACATATCCCCTTGGCTTGCGGTATGAAGAACATTGGCTTGTTTGTTTACTTGATATTTTATTTTGATTTATCTTATTGTGCCCATTCTGATGACCTCTCAATGATGTCCAAACAAAAGGATTTAGAGATAAAGGAATGGGGCATTGATCATTATCTTTTGTCTGTTGTGCTTGTTGGACGTTCTTGTAATATAACTTGGTGAATAATTTCTTTGTTAGGTATGTATGAAGGGTGTTTTGGGAAGCTTGTTGACTATTGCATTGATAGGTTATAACTTTCTGTGTTTTTGTCCGAGATGACTTCTGAAGTGCATCCTAGCAAGGTTTCTGTATGTTAGGTGTGAACAAGAACACTCCTATCTGTTTGTTGAGTGAAAGTCCATCACACTAGGTACAATGCCATCTTGGTTCTTTATACCTTGATGAATCGTACTTATGTGTGTAATCAAACATAAGGTAATTGGCCCTTTTAAAATCCCAACTCCTCAATAAGCAAATCATCATCATCATCATTATCATCATCTCTAATAAAGTTGGCTTGTTGGTGTCTCTTTTCATCATCTTATTTTCTTCTTACTTCCCTTTGCACTAACATGGTACCATGACAGTTAATCATAAATCATTGCTAATGCATCCATCCTACATCCACAAACCATCTGCATATCATATCATATCATATAGGAAAGATTGATCATCTTGCATGCATTGCATTTCATCATTGCATAATATAGATTGGTTATTCTAAGCATCTCATAAACCATACATTTATCATCCATTACATATAAACATCATAATCATCTCATTTATATCATCAATAATGTAACTGTCATGGTACAAATTAGGATCAAGTGTGTGTAATATATCAAAGTAGACATGACGTTACCCATGGCTGATGACTATTTGCATCATCAAATCAATCTACATCAAACATTCGAGCTGAACTAATCTTGAGCCTCTTTGTCATGAGATCGACCCTCAAATTGAACCTTTTCGCTCGATCTCTTGAGGGGGTAGTATATTGGCATGTTTTCTCTCATCGGGGCAGCAATGGGGCAAGTTTTGAAATCAGAATTTTTTTGGCTTTTTGATCAAGACAGTTTATTCTTTGAACCAATGTAGCAAGTGCACTGCTTCAAAGAGGGGAAAAATGTAGACATAGAAAAAGTACTGATTGGCATTACATGCCTAATCTTGATTTAACTAACACTGCTTCATCCTAAATCATCCCTTAGTCTAACCATTTAATCAAATACCCTTATTTGATTAAATTCATCAATTTTACTCTCTTAATTAAATAAATCATTTATCTGATTAAGTCATTCTCTCTTGTTATTTAAATTAATCAATCTGATCTAATTAACCCTAACTCTTTATTTAATTAAATAAATCAATTTTATTTAATCTCTAAAGTGATCTCATTAAATAAAATAAATTAAAACCTTATTTAATTTAATCTAACCAATCATCCCCTTTAATTAAATAAAATAAAATATTTATTTAACTATCTTTGAAATCACATTCCTCTCATCTTTGATTTAAATCAACCCATAAATCTAAGTCAAATTTGTCATATCATCTAATCCCTCATTAAATTAATTAACCATTGATTAATTTAATCCTAATCCATGTCCCATCCTCTAGCTTTTTCCACTTGCACATGAAAACATATTTAATTCATTTATTAAATCCCTATTTTCTCTCAACATGGCATAATAGGGGAATATTCTTCCAAATTTGAAATCTTTCCAAGTGAACTTTGTCCTTCCAACAAGACATTTATTTCATCTTTGCATTGAGCCAAGTGGCATTTAAGACATTCCTTTTTCCCTCTTACATGTCATGTCATCATTTTCAAATTCCACCTAAATGCATTTATGGGCACATTCATCAAAATGTGCGCATCACTCATCCATTCTCATCTTGACAAGTGGCACTTGGCCATTGGTTGAAAGTTAGTCCCACATTGCTTCATTTTGGGCATTCTTCCATCTTGTCTTTCTACAAATAAAAGGCTTCTTTCCTCATTTTGATCATCCACAACTTGAGTAAACTTACTATACTCAATTTCATCTCCAAGCATTGCAATTTCCATCCATTTTATCATGTCTTAGCTAGGTTATGCAGGTTTTTCATCATGGAGCTCCATTGAATCTTCAACAAAATGGATCAATCTTCATCACTCATCAACATTGCATCATAGGAGTTGGGAAAGGGCCAATTTTCACATCAAATTGGCACCAATTCCCCCATGGGATCAAGAGTTTGCTTGCTTAATTAGGATTCATTGCTTTCTTATTGTGTTCTTCATTTTATTTCCTAATTTGAGCTTTGCTAATGGATTTCATGGGGAATCTTGATTCTTGCTTGCATTTGAATCTTCTAATGTTTTTTTTTTTGTTGTATTTTGTAGGTACTAGGATCTTGGTTCTACATTGTCATTATGAGACCTCCACTAGATTTCCTTTCTTCACCTTGAATAAGCCAACCTACCAAGAAACCAGTTAGAACTGCAAAAAAGAGGTTAGGAAATCAATTAATAACTGAAATAATTAGAATTAAGAAAGGACATGTCATAATTTTTTTTTGAAATTTCACTTTTCCTTTACTCTAGTGGTGGAACTTGCACAAGCGATGCAATTTAAAAGACCCAGTGGTGCTATATGGTGCCACTAATTCTACAAGTGTCTCTCTATAGCAAAATAGAGAAGGTGATTGCATTGCTATTTAGCCTAGTGGTGCAATTTGGAATTTAAAAATTCTAGTGTGTGAAAATAGAACCAGCGGTGCAGTTTAAAATTTGAATTCTGGGCAAGAGCACTAGAGCATCGAAGTTTGAAATTTGCAGCGGTGCTATATGGTGACACTGGTGAGGTAGTGGTTCTAAATAGCGACACCGGTCTGCTAGTGGTGCACTTTCCTCTAGACACCAACAAAAAAAAAAGCATGAATTTTTTGATAAAAATGTGATTAGAAAATAAGATCTGCCCTCCTTCTAGCGCCAAAATGTAGAACCAAGATCCTAGTACCTGCAAGAGACCACAAAAAAACACATTAGATGATTCAAATTTCCCCATAAAATCCATTAACAATGTTCAAAATAGGAATGAAAGAAAGAACACAATGAAAAGCAAAGAAATAAATTAAATCCTATTAAAAACATGCAAACTCTTGATCTTATGGGGGAGTTGGTGCCAATTTGATGTGGAAATTGGCCGTTTCTCAACTCCTATGATGAAATGTTGATGAGTGATGAAGAGTGATCCACTTTGTTGAAGATTCAAGTGTGCTCCAAGATGAAAAATCTACATAACCTAGCTAAGACTTGATGAAATGGATGAGAATTGTTAAGCTTGAGTATCGATTTGAGTATGGTAAGTTTTCTCAAATTATGGATGATCAAAATGAGGAAAGAAGCATCTTATTTATAGTAAGACAAGATGGAAGAATGCCCAAAATGAAGCAATGTGGGACTAACTTTCAATCAATGGCCATGTGCCACGTGTCATGATGAGAATGGATGAGGGATGTGCACATTTTGATGAATGTGCATAAATGCATTTAGGTGGAATTTGAAAATGATGAAATGACATGTAAGAGGGAAAAAGGAATGTCTTAAATTCCACTTGGCTCAATGTAAAGATGAAATAAATGTCTTGTTGGAAGGAAAAAGTCCACTTAGAAAGATTTCAAATTTGGAAGAATATTCCCCTATTATGCCATGTTGAGAGAAAATAGGGATTTAGTAAATGAATTAAATCTATTTTCATGTGCAAGTGGCAAAAGCTATAGGATGGGACATGGATTAGGATTAAATTAATCAAGGGTTAATTAATTTAACGAGGGATTAGATGGTGTGACAAATTTGACTTAGATTTATGGGTTGATTTAAATCAAAGATGAGAGGAATGTGATTTCATAGATAGTTAAATAAACATTTTTGTTTTATTTGACTAAAGGGGATGATTGGTTAGATTAAATTAAATAAGGTTTTAATTTATTTAATTTAATGAGATGACTTTAAAGATTAAATAAAATTTATTTATTTAATTAAATAAAGAGCTAGGGTTAATTAGATCAAATTGATTGAATTAATTAACAAGAGAGAATGAATTAATCAGACAAATGATTTATTTAATTAAGAGAGGAAAATTGATGAATTTAATCAAATAAGGGTATTTGATTAAATGGTTAGACTGAGGGATGATTCAGGATGAAGCAGTGTTAGTTAAATCAAGATTAGGTGTGTAATGCCAATCTATACTTTTTCCATGTCTACAGTACTAGTGTGACTGGATACTAATCCACTTCATCCTTACTTTTCTATTTGAGCGTCTTGCTCAAGATGGGACAATAACGCTTGCCAACATGTAGGATTATTTGATTGATTAATTCTTTCCTTTTAATCAATTCCTTGGTTAGAAAGAAAATATGCCACTACATTCGCTTCTATATAGATTTGAGAAATTTTATAATCAACAATTAAATCGAGCAATGAAGTGATCCTTTCAACCCACTATTTTAATTTCCATCTTAAGGTGCTTCTAGACATGATTTCCTTTATTACAATTTCAAAGTCACCTTCCACATCTACATTGTTCACTGCATTGTTTGCACAATGTTTTATGCCTTCATATAAAGAAGCACATTCAGCTTTGTTATTTGTCCCGATTGGTAACTTGATATAGGTTGCCCAAACCAAGGAACTGTTTTGATTTTTGATCACAAAGCTTAAATTGTCTCGAGTTGCCTCTTGAGGCCCTATCAAAATTTAATTTCAATCTTCCTTTGGGGGGTAATTCCCACTTAATTTTATTTTTGGATGGTTTCTGTTGTAATAAGTAGCCTCTTGGTGGATTCAACAATGTCCAACTTTCCTTGCGATTTTTTTATCCCAAGTTGATATAAATATGTATCTCTTCATTTTTTTTGGCCGTTCAAATATTCACAAATACCAATTTTTATTTTTCCGAATAGGCTCTCCATAGAATACTTTTTATCTTTGAAATCCTTGCATTCCTTTCCTTCCAAAGTTTCCGAATAATCATTGCAGGATTTTTGCACCATAAGCCTTCCAATGTTGGGCCTTTTATGTAATCTAGTTCAGGACTCAAAAAATTCCTTCAAGTTGTTTTGGAGAGGGTTGTGCTAATCAAACTTGGCACAAAATTGTTTCCAACATCTTTGTGCAATGTCATATTGCACAAATAAGTGATGGATAGTTTCTAAGCTCCTATAACACATGGCACACTAGTGTGGAACCATCACCTGAATCTGGTTTAACCAAGTTCACCAGTTAAGATCTATTTGTATAGTGGGGTCCAAGTGAAAGCACCTACTTTTGGAAGAACCTTACTACCCCAACAAAGTTTTTTGGCCAGCTTGTCATGGAAATTTCCTTTTTCATCACCTCATAGCTAAGCTTGGACAAATACTCGCCTAATTTTTTTGCACACCATATCGTGGTGTCCTCCCCTTCTGAGATGATGATATGCCTGTTTGCTAACTCATAATATAGAGAACCCCTAGTTTTCTCATCAAGGAATTCAATTTTTTTCCACTTGAATTCTCTTGATTCGTTTACATTTTGAAAGTCAAGATAATGCCAGAGTTTCTCCTCGTAGATTATGTTGGTGATTTGAATGGTTTATTCCATCCTAGGCATGTGGTCAAGAGGGGCATACTCGTTCCATGAGTCATGCCAAAATAAAAACAAATTACCATCTCTTATTTGCCAAGTTAAGTGTTCTGTTATGGTCGATATGTTGTTTAGAATGAAATTCCAAATGGCAGTCAGGTTTGTTTGGATTTTCTATCATGAGAATATGATCTACCTTGGGGGAATCAAGATACTTTTCTTTGAGTACTCTACACCAGAGAGCATTCGAGTTCATATATATTCTCCATGCGAACTTTCTACCTAGAGCCCTGTTTTGCACCCACATATCCTTTGCTCTAGCCCCACCATGATTTTTTCTTTTCATCACCGTTTTCCATGCACAAGTAGTGGAATTTTTTTTTCCTATTCACCATCCCACATAAATTTTCTTTATATTCCCATTAAGCACTTTGTCACTTTGTTAGGAATATCAATGCATGAAATCATATAAATTAGGATGGCTACTAGAACCTATTTTAACATAGTCAACTTTCCCACCATGATAAACCACTTACCTTTCCAATAGTTTATCCGCATATTGCATTTTTTATTGTTTCCTCCATAGCTCACTTTTGACTACACCATAGAAGAGTGGAGTTCCCAATTACTTCGTTGGGATCATTGCTACTTGATAGCCCAATGCATTTGTGATTCTCCTCTATACACATTTAGGTGTATTGAAAAATATAGATTTGATTTTTCTACATTTATTAGTTGTCCAACTTCTATGCTAAATAAATCAATAGTTTTCTTAATAGTGCCTATTTCTTGCATATTTTAAACACCATACAAAATTGTATCATCTGCAAAAATTTGGTGTGTGATGGGAGGTAGTGAGTTAGTAACAACAATACCTTTCCAAATACCTTTCTGTTGAAGCTTTGCTACATGGCGATTGAAGGAATCCACTATTATAACAAAAAGAAATAGTGAGAGAAGATCTCCTTGGCACAAGTCCTTTGGTACATTGAAGAAATCATGGAGTGCCCCATTTATCACCACCAGCTATCTTGGGGTTGATATATAACTATAGACCCAATTCAACCACTTTCCCCAAAACTAAGCTTTTTCATTGTTTTCATCAAAAATCTCCACCAAACCCTATCATATGCTTTGCTTAAGTCTATCTTTAGCAGAAATCCTTTAAATTTGGTTTTATTTAGGGTATGGATAACCTCATGAGCAATTATTATTCCATCCGTCATGTTTCTTTTTGGAACAAACCCACTCTGTTCTTGCGAGATGATGCAGGGAAATATTCTTTTAAGATGGTTAGCCACAACTTTTGCAATGATTTTGCAGATGATATTACATGAAGAAATGGGCTTGTAATATGAAAAAGTATTACTTGACTCTTTCTTTGGGATGAGAACAATATTGGTGTTGTTTAAATCTTTGAGCATCTTGGATTTCTTTCTATATTTCTCCATCAAATCACGTACTTCCTGACCAATGAAGTCCCAACATGTTTGAAAAAATAATGTCATGAACCCGTCAGACCTCAACTCCTTGTCGGGGTGCATTTGGAAGATTGTTGTTTTGAATTTTGATAATATTATTGGCTCACACAACATTTCATTATCTTCTTGAGTGACCATCAACTCAATATCCTCGATGGTGCACACTTCGTCATGTCAGCCTCCCCAGAACCACCCAATAATAATTAAAAAAAATCACACTAGCCTTTATTATATCTGATTCATCAAAGAGAGATTCCCCTTTGCAATCTATGATTTGTGTTATCCTATTCTAGCTTCACTACACTTTTTTTGAATTCTAAAAAAAATTCATGTTTAAATCCCCCTCCTCTAACTAGGTATCCCTTGATTTTTCCTCCTAGTAGCTTTCCTCCCTTGCAAGTATTTCACTATATTCTGCCATGAGTGCTTTTTCTTTCTCAAATTCTATAAGAATCATACTAGAATTTAGAACTGTATCCCCCAAAGAAGCTATTTTGTTTCAATATGCTCTTTCTTTGTGAATTTTTTTTGAAAGATTCTTGGTTCCATGTTTCTAATTTCCCCTTCATGCGTAATAATTTTTTCTAGAAAATGAACTTTTTAGTGTCATCAATGTGGATGGGCTCTGTTAGCTCTCAAAAACGTAGGTTTGAACCACGAAAGGTTGCCAAGCTTTCACAACATTTTAGGGTAACAAAACAAGGCTTGAAACAATCAAACCTCCTACGCTTCAGGTGCTGCTAGACCTAGGCGGGTGTACCTAACTGAATGAAGCAGACTTGACTTATGATTATCTCTCTGAAATGCTTTGTCCACAATGGCAAGTGGAAGTGAACAAAATGAAATCAAATTTGATAGCAATCTTCTTGATCTAAATCCTAAAATGCCTAATTAACAGATGTAAAGAGATTAAGTGAATTCAAAATGATGAAATGCAGAGACCAGTGCCTTGTTGGGTATGCAGAGTCCAATGAAATAGAAGTGGGCAACTTATTCTGGTAGAAAATTAAATTGCAGGCATATGATCTATTCATAACTTGTATGAACAATGCAAGATTATGACCACTGAGCTCTACTTTAAGAATCCAGATGAATCTCCCTGATTACTGTGACCAACGAAAAGGATTTAATCTCTACTTGAGAGAACCAGTTAATTAATCACACAAATACAACAAATGTGCACTGATAAACCGAAAGTAAACTTGTTACATCAATTTAAACAACCAGAAAGAATCAAATTGGAGACAGCTTCAACAATACTTTTCAATAAACTCAACATACAATTGACACTAGAAATAACCTACCACAACAGCTGATTCACATTGAATTCGCCATTTTAAAACATGCACATAGTCTCTGATAAGAGAAATCTATTCTACTGTAGCCATATGACTACCTATTGCTTCTAATCTAAAATCTGATGATGTTCAATTACAATCCGGGTGCATATTTATACACCAACATTCAGGAAACAAATCGCTTTGAAATCCATGTCGGCCATTGAAGAAATCAGGCTCAGAATCATGTCGGCCTCCAACGACATTTAGAATTTCACATATGTCGGCCCACAACATTAGAATTTCTGTATTAAACATTCGCTGAGATATCCCCGCAAGTATGCCGGAGGCAATTCAATCGTATATCGCTGACTGCCCGCATTCCCTGTGCTTCGCAGTGACCAAATGCTCGCTACGCCGAAGTCAAGATGTATCCATTTGTCCTCTTTATGTTTTGCTATAGCTCTTCGTCGTCGGTGAGAAGTCATACAGATTTGATTATGTTTTGCCGATAAATACTTTTCCTTATGTGCTTTCCTGTCGCTGAGAGACGAGCAAATCTCTCACTGATGAACCCTTTGCCTTGTTTACTATCGTTGTGAGATTCTGATATCGGTGAGACCTCTCGCAGAGTATACTAAATCATACCGAAAGCCCTTGTGATGATTTCTGTTTGCCAAGACAACACTATTTTCATACTGACAAAGATCCAGTGATCAAGCATGTCGCTGTGACATAAGCTCTTGCCGACAAGCCTATATGTATATCGCTATAGCTTCCATCCCTCAACGAGACGTCTTATAGATATCATTTTGCTTCACCGAAAATTCATCGCATATTCAGGTCACCGAGACAAAGCAACACCTACGCCGAAAGAGTTCACCCATCGCCATAACCTGCAATCCTCGGTGAGACATTATGTAGAGTAAATTGTTATACCAAAAGCCCCAAGCATGTTATGTTGCTGAGAGAAGGGAAAACTCTCACTGAAATCCACTTAAAATACTCGTCGGCAAGACCTGACGGGCTTGTCAGGATCATATACCGCAGCACATAAGTCACACCGAAGTATATATCATTGTTGTAGATTGACAAGACAAGGAGACATCGCTATGACCCCCTGTCGTAAATCGAAACATATGCCGAAGAGCCCCCCCAATAGTCACCGAAACAATGGAAACGTCTTGCCGATAGGCAACAGACGTTTGTCAACAAAAAATGGATCAGGGAGACCCAATTGTAGTCACGCCGATACACCTGAAACAAAAAATATTAGCAGAAAAATACAGTGGGTCAAGGAGACAATGGGAGACCTATGCCGATATGAACCAGAATGAAAAATATGCATGACCCAACGGATTCAATGGGACAATAAGGAAAGAATGGGTGGAATATGCATACGGTAGACCAAATCTAAAAATTTATGAGTGAAAATATATGTAAAACATCAATTTTTTACAGTCCCAACAGGCTCCTCCCATCATGTTTTCGTCAGAGCCAACATATCTTCACATCTTAACCACATTCTTTCAAATCTAAATTGTACCTTTATCGGCTATGTTTCCTCACTTATTGTTAACTCAATTGGAAAATGGTATGAGATTGGGATTGACCATGTTGAAGCCTTGGGTAAGAGTGATTCATGCAACCAATTTTCTAAGACAAAGAATCTGTTTAAGTGTGAGAAACAATATTGGTGAATTCTTTT
Organism: Sequoia sempervirens; assembly: GCA_007258455.2. Lineage (NCBI taxonomy): Eukaryota > Viridiplantae > Streptophyta > Pinopsida > Cupressales > Cupressaceae > Sequoia > Sequoia sempervirens. The sequence continues at coordinate 621,389,445 of VDFB02000003.1, read as the reverse complement.
CACCTATTGTTCCATGTGTATGTATAATTTCTTGATTTAATATCCAACATATTTTTTTCCTCAATAAAATTTGCAAAATATTTTTGTGATTGAGTGATCCTTCTAACACCCCCCAATTTATCACTTAGATCTATAATTGCATTTAAATCCCCCAATTATCACCTTTCCATTTGTTACTTGGTATGCTTGACTAATTGATTCCCATACTAGTTTTTTATCCTTTGTTTTTGAAAGGCTGTACACATTAAAAAGTATATAATCATTATTAGAAGAAAACATGTGTACCTTGACCTTCAACCAATTTAGGTTTGGTGCCATAAAATTAGTTTTCAAATGCCTTGGATGCCACATTACACCCAAACCACTAGAGGCACCCACTGCATCCACAAATACACCTTCCCATCCTTTGCAATATTTGATGGATGTTGCTTCGCCCCCTTTTAACTTTATTTCTTGAAACAAGATGAGATCGATGTTTTGGAATTCAAATTGGAATTTAACTAGTCGTCCTTTTTTAGGGGCATTAATTCCCCTAACATTATGTGTAAGGACCATCATCTTCCCCCAAGGGAGGGGTTATCTCCCTTGGAACACAACATATATGATTTAATTGATGTTTGATTTCCGTTCAAAGCCTCTTCTTCCCTCTTTTTTTATTGTTTTTTTCTCTTCCTAACTTTGAACCAAAGGCTATAAAAATTTCTTGGTTGCAATCTAGCTAATAGTTCTAGGCTCAAGAATATCTATAACATCTCCATCCCCTTGTTCTAATGCAAAACCAAATTATTCTTCTGTGTTAAATTTCTCCATTTGTTCGGTTTTGTCTTCCAATACATGCATATTTGAATTACCAACTTCCTTTTCACCCTGGCCACCTTCCTGAGATGTCATTATGTCTAGTTGCTCGATCCTTCAAAATTCAATCATGTGACCAAGTGTGTCACCTATTTTTGTTAGGAAAATTCTCGACCAATATTCATAAGGAATATTATATAATCTTAACCAAATTGGTCTGTCCTTCAGATTGAAGATTAAGAAATCAAAATTTCTTTCCCATTTATGTAATTATAAGAAACTACCACCATTCTTCTAGTCATCAATCCTCAAAATATTTTCTATCATTTATTTTGACTCCAAAACTACTATGAAGAATCCCTTGGGCATGAATTTTATCATAGGATCAATTTTCCATTTTTTTATCACCCATTTGCCAATCTCCTTCCTAGTAAACCTTTTTCCCAAAAAATAGTCAATAACTATCATGGCTTCCAACTCCTTTGCGTATTTTTCCACCATATCAAACACATCAATCTTTATTCTTGAATCTTTTTTTTAAATATTTGTATATAATTCTTTTCCTTCTACACGCTTCTTTGTGAATCTACTTCCATTATTCCACTTTTGTAATTTGTCGATGTCCTCGTACACTTCATCGCTTTCCATCTCTATCATTATTCCCTAAATTCCTTGCTAACATAGCCTAATTATTAATGATATCCAATCAAACATTAATATAACTTATTCCATTTTCTTTTAATTCATTCCAATTGCCTCCTTCCATCCAATCATACTTCTCTTTCCATTCCAACTCATCAAGAGAATATCATGGATACACCTTGCTTTGATGAGTCTCCTCATCATACTTGTAAGGCCTTTCTAATTTTTGGTTAACTTGGTGTTTACAATTAGACACACAATTTAGAGGATGGGTTCTTAATTGGAAAACTCACCAAACCTTCACAAAAGGCTTCATTTAATTATCAACCAGGGCTTGAAAGCTTTTAATAGTGCTGGCAATATATGTGCATTCAAGGATCCTACTATGCCCTATATTGATGAAACATAGGTGGTCACACATGTATCAAAATAGTAAACGCAAGAAAAGAAAATAAAGCATGAAATTGTAAAACATGGGAACTAACATAAATCTATTGCTTATGCTTCAGGTACTTACTGCTTAATACTGTAACTTCTAACTATCAAATCTGAACTTGCAACTAACTAATACTTATAACTTCTGAATCCTAGCTTCTAACTCCTCCAGAGAATAACTCAATGTGATGTTACAAAATGGAATTCATAAAAGTCACATGCATATAATTGAAATATTATCTTAAATGAATTTAGTAATGCAACATCTAATCTAGTAAGAGAAAATAAGGCGGGTTGACAATACCTCAAGTGGCCCTTGCTCGAGTTATTGTTCCCATAAAATATATCAAATATGCACTACTTGATCAAAAATTCATGACAACAAATTAAACTCCTTTATTATATGAAATTTGGGTTTTCTTACAGTCTAACAAGAATCTCTAAGAGATTTCTCATTCAGTGGTACATATCCATTGTAACTTGGTAACAAAAACTAACAAAAAATTAACTATTAAATAGCAAAAACAATCACTTTGATATTATATCTTCTCCTCAACCATCGATCCCAATATATAGGATTAGGAAGAGTATTAGTCATACAAGGAATAAAAATAGAACATAAATGTATACATCCAATCTACCTTAAGGATAGGAAGAGGACATGTCTTAAAACAAAAAACTATAAATATGCAATAGAACAAGGAAAATCAAACTAGGACTCTGCCTCTAATAGTTAACCACCTTGATAGGAACATGTTTCATGGAAACTATCGTGTCATGTGTCACTTTTATTTGGAACAAACCTATTCTCCCAATTGCTTTATTAGTAGATAAGAGTGGGTTTGTGGTGACTCATGGATAAATATTTAATAGCCACCTTCGCTTCCCTTTGGAATTGTTGATCTTCACTTATTCTGGTTTCTCCCATGCAACACCCATAATCCTTTGTTGCAGGTTGGAAATCCATTTGTTTTGGGCTATAGTATTATTGGATGCAAGATGTTAGTTTTTTTACCAAGACATTCAAACCATTATCGATCACATTTAAACCATAAAAATATTCTAAATCCTATGAACATTTATACATCCACACAAACATATATCAATATATCATATTCACATTTCCACATATTCAGGTATGTCAAAGTGCATAAAAGGAAAATAAAAGATGTATGAAGTCTTGGAAATGCTTGTGAAACTTAACAAATGAAATGATAAAAGAATAACTGATGAAGGAAAAACTAGCCATTATCTAGACCTATCATTTCCCCCAACTAAAGTATTTGCTTGTCCTCAAACAACTTTTAAGATTAAAGGTTATATTGAAGAGCTATTTCCTTGAAATCAGCTACAATGGCAACTCCCTTTTCTTGTTTTAGATAATAGCCTTTTTGATCTATGAGAGTTTCCAATCTAGTGTTCTCTCTTGCTTCTTCCTCCTCATGTTTCTTCCCTACCCAGTGTGGTACTCAAAAGAGGAGAATAGGTGGATGAAAGATGAGTGGAAACCATGTAGCTCCATATTTCCTTGCAATATTTATGTACTTATGAGATATTTAGACCATGGCTACAAAATTATAAAGGGAGTGTGGCTCCTTTTTCTTTAACTCGGGTGTTAGCTCTTCCCATCTTTTCTACACAAATTTGAAGGCTGCATTAATAGGTCTTGTAGCTAATCTCTTCATCATCACATAGTCATGTTCTCTGATATTTATTATCTTCTTTTCCACACCTTTGTAATCCAAAAGTTCTATCCACTCTTCTATGATTGCATTGGGATTTGTTGATTCTTTTATGAGATGCAAAGCAATAGATTTTTCCTTTTCATTGTATTCTTGTAAAATTTCACCCCTCTATTGTTCATTTCTGATGTAGGATGCTAGAGCTCTGATTTGTAGATCTCCTACAAAAATCAAGGTATTCTAGATAGTCTCATCTAAAAGAATATAATTATGCAGGTAGAATTCACAAAGCTGGTCTTGCATTTCAGATGTGGAATCATGAAAAGTTTCTAAAAATAAGAAATTTTGATTCATTGCTATATGAAGGTCACTGATTAATTGGATAAACTGAAAACACAAAAAAAAAATCTTGCACAAATAAGGCATAAACCATAACAGGCGGCCTACACTTTTGCAATCGTGCAGTTTTGTCTGCTATTTCCTCAATTTTCACCTTCAACCTTTTTACTTCATTTTCCTATTTTTCCAATGCCCTGATGTGATTGGAAATTATTTCATCTTTCTCCCTTGACCATTCTTTTTCTCTTTGGGAGAATTATTGTGTTCTTCTCCAAAGCTCCACACCCAAGGACGCCACAATTGGCCCAATGTGGGTTATGATATGAGGAATTAGGCCTTGGGGTACTAGTTCTTTGTTTTCTACTTCTATTATAGTAAGTTGTGCCAAATCATCCAATTTAGACCCACACTAAAACCTATAGAGCTTCTCCTCCAATTCTCTAATTCTTTCATCCCTCTCATTGTCCTTTTATTGATGTGTTTTAAAAATATCTTCAAATTGTTTTATTATTTCCATTGCTTCCTACAATTCTTTGCTAATATTCCTTTGTTCAATAAAAATTTCTTCATCCTTTTCCAAAAATTGTTCATTCCCTATTGCACTTGTATGTTCAAAACCCTCTAAAATAGGGCTTTTTGGGGATCTCCTTCTCATTTTCTTAGTCACAAAAACATTCTCTAAATCAAATTTAGAGGTACTAGTAAAATACCAAGACTATATACAACAAGTGACTTTACCTTATCACCAAAGGAATTCTCCTCTGAATCTTTATCCATTTCTACCATTAAAACATCTTCTTCCTATTTTTCTTCTGTTTCTTTTACTATAGCATATTCTTTAGGATTTTTAATTGATCCTCTCATGACCCCCTTCTTATTTAGGTGTTGAGATCATCTCTTGGATTGTGTGTGCCTCTTCTTCTCCCTTGTGGGTGCAGAGGTAGAAGCCCTATTCTTCCCTTTGTTTTTTTTATTTCCCTTCTTCTACCCCTTTACAGGTGTAGAGGTAGAGGCTTCACTGTTTCTCTTTTTACCCCTTGGTGGCATCTTAAAACCAAGAGTTTCTTGATTGCCTTCGGATACAATTTATTCATCAGCTACAAGTTACTCATCAAAGGCTGAAGATTGAGTTTCTTGAAAACTCTCCTCTTTTGGTTCCTCCATGCTACAGGTAGGTGTTGCAGTAGGGGAACTAGAAGGTATTTCTTCCTCAAGAGGAACATTAGGTTCTTTTATTATTTGTTCTTGGAATCTATTTCCCTCATTAGGATTTTTAAGGATATTGTTGATATTACTATAATTAAGAAAAATTTCCCTAGAAATTTTTGGGAATTGAGCCCTAAGACTCCTCTTTATCAACAATGTAACCAAATAGAAATGAGACAATGTTGTATTGTTTCTTTTCCTGTTATATTCAGATGACATTCTCTTTAATAGATTATACAAGAAATTGGGAATATTCACATGCCTATTATGGTGAAGATGACTTAACAACTTGAAATGAAATGTATATAAAAATGATTGTCTCCCATCATAGGTCAAATACTTAACTACATAAGAAGCAACTAAATCCCAAATCCATGGTAAAGAAAATCGTTTAGTACCTTGTGAAGAAGAATCCATGTTTTCTCCTGGCTAGGAGAATTCATTTCTTGCTACAATGGAATCTACCCTAACTAGAAATTATTCTCCTTATCTTGGTAATCTAGATACTTCAGCTATAGCAACTTATAAGGTATTTAACCTTAGGCCCCTAACAACTACTTCATCATTCTGCAATGTGGTTGCAAACTGTTGGTTCATAACCTCATTACATTCTATGAGCCTAAAAAAATATTGTAACCAACCAGCTCATTGGAAAATGGGAAAGCATAGCCCATCATCTAGTAGTTGGTTATGTGTTGTTGGGTCTTTGTGTATTATATCACCTCCTATTATAATGCTTTATGAATTTTCAGTCACTTTACAATTTTTCTCTATTTTTTCCTTGTTCTATCACCTCGATTACACTACTTATGCTCTGTTGTATGCTATAACACCCAAATACACCTCTAAATTTCTTTGCTAAGCTCTTTGTATCTTGGTGATGGTGGAAAATAAAACAATAGAGAAAAAAGTTTGAAATGAAAAAAATCCTGAGGAAAATGATCTTTAATACCCTTCCCCAACTAAGCTTGCTAAGTATCCTTACTTAGCTCGTATGAATAGGTGGAAATATAAATGGAAAGTAGTGGAAATTTAATATATGTTATTTGAAATGCTTGAATGAACAACAAATATTCATAAAATTAGTAATCTTAAATGATAATTATGATTGCTAAGGCGGAGTGTACATGTAGTTATTATTTGAATTGATTTGTAACTCATGTGGAGAAGATGAGTTATGTCATGCAAGTATATTTTAAAGACTTGTTGCAATGGATATGAGTTGCATGTAGTTATTATATGAGATGGAATGAAGTGTATTTATGACACATGTGAATTATGATAAAGTGATGAATGAAAAGGCTACACAAAGTACACTTTGGATGAAGTGATAGTTATGATGGGGTAGGGTGAGAAGGTGATGTGATGGTTTTGGCTGTATGTGGTAAAGTGGACATGTAGTTTTCTACATGTGTGAATAAGATGATGGAAATGCAATATGAATGAATTTTTTTATGATGGATATGTGAATGCTACGGGTGCATGTAACAACAAGTCCCTTTGTGATATTTATTTTTGTTCATGTTGTTACAAGTCCCTTATGCTTCTGCTCACTGGTTGAAGAAATAAAGATTACTAATTGTCACATGTGTAGTGTGTGCATGTGAAATATGTGATGAAATTATATATATTGAACATTAGTGGGTGAGTTGTGTAGCTCATCTACTAATTCATTTGTATAACTGGTTGTCTTTGTTGTTGAATTTTTAATTGTAGGTTCAAACTATTATTGTAATGTAAGAAGGAAGTCATCCTTCTACAATGGTTTCTTATAACACTTCAATTTATGACCATTGAATAGCAATGCAAACCTTACTTCATCAATTGTTTGTAGTTTCACTGCTCCATTTGGGAAGATTGTTCATATTTGATATGGCCCAAGCCATCTTGTTTGCAATTTCCCTTTGTAATATTTGTATCTGGAGTCATAAAGTAGAGCCCAATCACCTGCACTAAATTTCTTTGTCTTAATAAAATAATAACTAGATACTGATTGGTAACAAAATTTAAATTACAATATAGTTTTTACAAAGTCAACCTAAGCAGTTATGCAATTACTTCACATTGCATAGCTAATAACTAGGAGCAGCTGCCAATTGCATTTGCTTGTCAAGGCATTCCATGAGACCACATTTCTTTGAGCCATTTTTTCAAATAGTTCACCGCCTTGTCTATGCTACCACAATTTTCATACATATTGTCTACCAAAACATTTTATCAAATAGTTCACTGCCTTATTGCTATGGCTAAAATCCTAAAACAAGTGCTTTCAAACAAGATATGGATGCTTGGAAAAAATCCATCAAAGCATTAGAGTAAGCAATAACATAGACAAGGCAGTGAATTGGTTGAAAAAATGCCTCAAAGAAATGTGGTCTCATGGTGATGGGATGCCATGACAATCCATAACAATTCGTTTGTCATGGAATTCATCATGGCATTCCATCACCATGAGACCACATTTCTTTGAGGCATTTTTTCCAAAGTTCATTACCTTGTCTATGCTACCACATTTTTCATACATGTTTACCAAAGCTATAGGCCATTTATAAGGCTTTGGAAATTTTAAGAAAGGAAACTCACATAGATCCACGTGATGCCCATGCATATAACAAGATGGGTGAGTTATTAATATCGACAGGCCCCAGTGCAACCTTAGATTCTCTTAAGACAACAAAGTATCTTCTAAAGAAAAGCATAAAAGAAGTAATCATTGAATTGTTAAACAACATTGGGGTTCTTCATTTTGAGCGTGATGAACTAGAGTTGGCTCAAAAAACTTTTATGGATGCATTAGGTAATGGAATTTGGGTTGAATTCATAAATAAAAGCCCCAATGCCAATTATGTATTTTTTTCTGTGTGCTTTAAGGATATGGAATTATTCCATCAACTAGAAGAAGGTGGTGTTTCACTTGAGTTACCATGGGATAAAGTCACAACACTATTTAATCTTGCTAGGTTGTTTGAACAACTACATGATACTAAAAAATAAAATATTTTACAGAGGACAAAATTGTTCAAGTTTCTGATTATATGGATGCATATCTATGTCTTGCAGCCATGGATCAAGCTTGGAATGAGATCCAACTAAGCCTAGAATTAATTGGGGATGCACTTAAGGTGGATAAAAACTCATGAAATTCTTTATGTGTGCTTGGAAACATGGAACTAAAAATAGATGACTGGCTTAAAGAAAAATAAATAATTAAAGTAACACACCAACTTGTCTTGGCTAATGAAGTAAAACGAAAAGCTGATGAAGAATGAAGGATTCAAATGGAAAGGAGAAAGCAAGAGGAATAAATTTGGTGGGTGATGCAACAAGAGGAGAAATTTGAACATGTGAAGGAATTATGGAAGAGTAAGCATACAAGGACAAGGATGATGACGATGATGAGGCTAGTTAGTCTGAGAAGAAACAAAAGAAGGAAAAGAAGAAAAAGATGAAGGATAAGGACCACAAGGATTATGATTCTTATATGGAGGAACCTAATGTTTCCATGGAAGATGAGGAAAATTATATGAGTGATAAGGCACAAGATGATGGAGAAAATTCCCAAGATCTTCTTGCAGTTGTAGGTCTAGAAGACTCTGATGATGGAAATAATTTTTTTTTAGTTTCAACAAAATCATGATGGAGACATGCATACTTTGATTCTAAAGATGATGAACCATTGCAGAAATATAGTCCAAGAGAATATGATCCATATGATGATGATGTCTAGGCTTCCTGAGCTTTAACCAAACCTAGCTCCTATTTTCCAAAAAAAAAATCCCCAAGGCCCATGGGAAATGAATGATGAGCATTTGAGTTTCAATAGACTAAAATAGGTTGCCCATAAAAAACAAGAAAGAGGAAAAATGAAAAGAAAAAATACAAATGATTCATTTGATGTTTTTGATAAGATATCATTTAACTATGTCAAATGGATTTGGAACTTGGGACAAAGCATATTTGATTGACTAAAATTTTGAGGTAGCCTATCCATCGTCATTATATGCATCATCTTCTCTTGGAATCTATTGAAACTAAAATGCTCATCATTCATTTCCCATGGGTGTTGGGGATTTTTCTCTTGGAAAATAGGAGTTAGGTTTAGTTAAAGCTCGAGAAGCCTAGACATCATCATCATACGGATCATCTTCTCTCAGACTCTATTTCTGCAATGGTTCATCATCTTCAGAATCAGAGTATGCATGTCTCCTCCATGATTTTGTTGAAACTGGAGAATTTGTCTCACCATCATCAAAGTCTTCTAGACCTATAGCTACAAGAAGATCTTGGGATTTTTTTGCATCATCTTGTGCCTTATCACTCATATAATTTGCCTCATCTTCCATGGCAACATCAAGTTCCTCCATATAAGAATCATAAGCCTTGTAATTTTTATCATTCTTATTTTTCTTCTTTTCCTTCTTTTGTTTCTTCTCAGAATGAGCCTCATCATCATCATCATCCCTATCCTTACACTTACTTTTTGATAATTCCTTCACACGTTCAAATTGCTCCTCTTGTTGCATCACCCGCCAAATTTATTTCTCTTGCTTTCTCCTTTTTCTTTGAGTCCTTCGTTCTTCATCAACTTTTTGTTTTGCTTCATCAACCAAGACAAGTTGACATGCTACTTTGATTGTTTCTTTTGCTTTAAGCTAGTCATCTATTTTTTAGTTCCATGTTTCCAAGCATACATAAATAATTTGATGATTTTTTATCCACCTTAAGTGCATCCTCAATCAATTCTACGCTTGGTGCATTGTAGAAATAGATTCCAAGAGAATATGATGCATACAATGATGATGGATAAGCTACCTCAAAATTTTAGTCAATCAAATATGCTTTGTCCCTTCCAAATCTATTTGACATAGTTAAATGAGATCTTATAATTTTCCTCATCTTCCATGTTAACACTAGGTTCCTCCATATAAGAATCATAAGCCTTGTGGTCCTTATCCTTCTTCTTTTTCTTCTTTTCCTTCTTTTGTTTCTTATTAGACTAACCAACCTCATCATCGTCATCATCCCTGTCCTTACGCTTACTCTTCCATAAATCCTTCACAAATTCAAATTGCTCCTCTTGTTGCATCACCCACCAGAATTATTCCTCTTGCTTTCTCCTTTCCATCTGAATCCTTCGTTCTTCATTAGCTTTTCGTTTTGATTCATCAACCAAGACAAGTTGGCATGCTACTTTAATTGTTTATTTTTCTTTAAGCCACTCATCTATTTTCAATTCCATGTTGCCAAGCATACATAAAGCATTTGATGAGTTTTTATCCACCTTAAGTGCATCCTCAATCAATTCTAGGCTTGGTGCATTGTAGAAATAGATTCTAAGAGAAGATGATGCATACAATGACGATGGATAAGCTACCTCAAAATTTTAGTCAATCAAATATGATTTGTCCCTTCCAAATCCATTTGACATAGTTAAATGAGATCTTATCAAAAACCTCAAATGAATCATCTGTATATTATCTTTTCATTTTTCCTCTTTCTTGTTTTTCACGGGCAACCTATTTTAGTCTTTATTTTAGAACATTTTCCATGTCCTTCAATGTATTATGCTTTATCTTTCTATCAGATTCTAGATTAAAAGAACCTATAATTGAAAATGGATTAATTTGTCTATTTTTATTTTACAGTCCCAAATAGGTGGATTAAATTATTCTATTGTTAAACAAATCTTGTACAATGTAATGTCCCCTTTTTGAAATGAAGCCAAGTTGAAACTCAAATGCTCATCATTCATTTCCCATGGGCCTTGGGGATTTTTCTCTTGGAAAATAGGAGTATAATAATAACTCAAGAGGATATTAATGTCATAGAAAGGGCCACTTAAGTGTTGGTACAAAGACCAGGAAATGTTTATGCTGCAAATGGGGTAACCATTGTGCTAGCTAAAAGGGGTTAATTTGATATTGCAAAGGAAATTTCTACATAGGTACAAGAAGCTGCTATAGGAAACATCTTTGTTCAGATGCCTGATGTGTGCATAAATCTAGCACATGTTTACTTTGCACGAGTACAGTTTGCACTTGCAGTGAAAATGTTTATGCTGCAAATGGGGCAGCCATTGTAAAGTGTTGGCACAAAGACTAGGAAATGTATATGTTGAAAATGGGGCAACTATTGTGCTAGATGAAAGGGGTCAATTTGATATTGAAAAGGAAATATTTACATAGGTACAAGAAGCTACTGTATGAAACATCTTTGTTCAAATGCCTGATGTGTGGGTAAATCTAGGACATGTTTACTTTGCACAAAGATAGTTTGCGCTTGTAGTGAAAATGCATCAAAATTGTTTGAGGAAATTCTATTTTGGAACTGACACCCAAATTTTATTATATTTAGCTCAAACACATTATGAAGCAAAACAATGGCAAGATTGTAAAAGAACATTATTAAGAGTAATAGATTGTAATGAGCATTTCAAATTTGTGTTTAATGTAATGGGGGTTTCAAATTATCTCTGAATTCGCTACAGAGGACATCCCAAAATCCGATTTCGCTATAGAGGGCCTCATCAAATTCAAATTCGTTGTAGCAAAATCTGAATTCCTTTCCCTTTCCCACCTTTTCAGAAGTCTCCAAGTCCTCTTTGAATCCTTATTACCCATGCAAGTGTTGCTATAACTGATCAAAACAACTCATGCCAGGCTAACAAATGAAGCGAGGTCTACAATGAACGAATGAAGTGAGGTCAAGCAAGTTAAATGAATCTACAATGAACATGAATAATCATGCCAATACATCACACACATTAATATATCACGCCAATAATTGACTGACTTGTTTTTAATTTTTTTTTGTCTAATTTGGATTTGATGACTAACTATTTAGTCATTTTTATTTCTATGACTAAATAATTTTTTAGTCAACAACTAGATTAGTCATTTATTTAGTCATTTATAGCTAAGTTGCAAAAAATGAGTAGAATTGTCATTTTTAGTTGTTGTGACTAAAACTTTTAGTCACCTAGTCATTTATTTTCCAAATTCTACTAGTGTAGACAAGGTGGAATGCACAAAGAATTAGAAAGAAAATAAAATGTATCTTTGGACATTTTCACGCTCATTTGGGTCTTTCTTATGGATGTTGGTCTAGTTTTTCCTAGATTTAATGTTGTAATGTGGTCAAAAAATTCACATTAGGTCTTGGACCCTTGAGAATCATTAAGAATTCTATGATTTCTTGTAGAAGTGTTGTAACCCACTTTCACACTTTTCTAGGACCCTTTTATTATAATTCACCTAAATAACCTCTTTTTATCACTTACCAAGCCTTATTTCAAAGTGTTGTAAAGAGTTGTAACAAACTTTCATGCTTTTCTAGGCTTGTCATCACTAATTTGACACTTTCTCATGTTTAAGTGGCCCCTTAATGCACTTATAGGCCCTACTTAAGTGTGTGTTCAGAGAATAATCTCATTAAACATCATTAAATACACTTCAATTCCTGACACCCATTAAAATTTCCCTGGTGGGACCAAGTCGCCACCTTGGGCGACTTAGTCCCACTAGGCACAAAAATCAAAATTATTTCAAAATTCTTGTGGGATATTATTCTCTTGACCTTGAGGTCAGCCTGTGATGTGTTATTTTCGGGGAATTTTGTAAAATCAAGTATAAATAAAGGGCTTTCCTCTCATTTTCACCCCCAATTCATTCATACATTTACATCATACATTTATTCACTCATTAATCATTCTCAAGCATTCTAGGAATTATCAAACATACATTCATTGGAGCATCCACTTGCATATCTTCATATTTCTACATCAACAGTTTGGTGAGTTGTAGCATTGAATGTTGTTCATTCATCATTCTCTTTCCAATTCATTTCATTTTCAAGGTTTTTATTACCAAATCGAGGTTTGACGAAGGAAAACCCTTATTCACTAACCCTTAACCCTTTTCCCCCTCTTTGCATGTGTGTTTTGCAGGTCTTGTATGTAGATTTTTCAAAGAGCAAGGTGTTAAAAAGTTGCATCAATCCATAAAAGTCATTCAAAGTCAACAAATCTCTAAATGAACCTTGGAGATCATCTACAGACCTCTATAGATTCAGAATCAGACACCTGTTAGGAACTAGAGTATAGATCGAGAGCTACAAATTCTTGTCTCAAAATTCCCAAAAGCTGAAGGTGGACTAAGTCACCATCAGTGGTGACTTTGTCCCACTGCCAGGCTTGAAAAGTGATTTTTGTATTTTTGAATACCCTTTTGGCTGAAACCTGTTCTGGTAGAATATCCCCGAAATAGGACTAAGTTGCCCAGCTTGGCGTAAGTGTCCTAGTTGGCTTCAACAAAAAATTCTGTAGGATTCCATAGCCTCTCTGCATCACATTCCAATTTCCAGGTGCACCTCTCCAGTCTCATTCATTTTTGTTATAGTTTGTTTGCATTCTTAGGTCATTTTGCATATCACATTATGTTTTAAAAAATCTTGCATTTCATTAGTTTTGCATTAATAATTCAATTAATTTTTTAGTTCTTTGCATTTTGGGCATTCTAGTTAGGCATATTTTAATCATATTTACAATAGTCTTGAGTGAACCCCCAAGTTTTTGAGGGATACCTTTCTCCTTTTAGGTGAAAAACCCTAGAAGTGTAAGAGAGCACCCCCTACAAAAATTTGTGGTTCATTTTGGTGAACTTGCATTTAGAACATCGTATTTCTGACTTAGAGTGCATTTACATGCTAGGAATAGCTTTCATTGGCATTGTATTAGGTTTTTCATTGTTTAAATTGCATTCTAGGGTTTTCAAAATTGCATTAGTGAAAAGCTCATTTCGCTTACATTTTTGCATTACATTTAATTGGAAATCAACAAAATTATGTATTTTCATATTATATCTGCATTTGCAAATCTAAAAAGCATAAAATCTAATTAAAAAATTTAGAAAATTCTAAAAAAATCACTGCTTGGAGTAATTCGCCACCCTGGGTGACTTAGTCCACTTGCACATTCTACACCATAATTTCTGTCATTTATAGATCATTGTCTACATTTCTATTTTCTATTGTTGCATTTCTGTTACAGTATCCTGATTTTCTGTTTTATTCATTTTCTTGCACTTAGTTTCCTTTCATTCATTTGCATCATGGCTATGTGTTTTAATAAGCTTTGGATGTCATTAAAATCCTTAGTTGACATGTCAAGTTGTGCCTTTGGAACCGATCCTAATGACATTGAACTTCCTCATGCTCCTTCAACTCCTCATGAATGTCCTTCTCATGATGTTGACATCATTGGAGAAGATGATGACAACATGAATAAGTTCCTAAATGAATGTCTTGACAACCTTGAAGTCAATGCATCCTTTTATCCATCCATGAAACAACATGATCTTCCTATAGTACCACCTCCTAATATGTTTGGTTACTTACATCCTAAAAGAAATGAAGGACCTAAATTCCCTCCACCAGGTGAACCTAGTTCTTCTAAACAAACAACTCCTCAACCATTCTATGATAATAAAGTCACCAATACTCCAATCAACATTGAAGAAACCTATGGCAACAATTTTACCATTTTGAGAAAACAAGAATTGAACATGACATTCATTAACTCCTAGAATAGAATCCAAAAGAGGATAACACAACAAGGTTAGGTTATCAAGATCCCCCTCATAACAACAAGCCTCTTAGAGAATATTGGAGACTTCATGATGATGGAATGTGATCTTTGATTCCCCTCCCGATCTGAATGTCCTTCCTCGAGCACAATCCTTACCTGATGACAATGACAAAGATGAGAGGATCAATACTTTGGGTCCTCCTCTTTCCATTCACTAAAAGGGTGAATCTAGCAAACACAAAAGACATTACAAGTTACAAAAACTCAAATTTCCTCTCCTTCCACCAACTGAATGTGAAAGGAAATTGCAAATACTTTTAAACAAAGGACTCATACTATTACCACCTATGAATAGGTTGGTGATATCTCCTAAAGATGCTAATGTTCCACATTGTGCATATCATTGCATTCTTGGAAACCGAAGTGATGAGTGTCACCAATTAAAGAAATACTGAGCAAGAATCATTTTGATGGTGATAATTTCTATCCAATAATTCCATAAAACCACTCTCCAACACCATATCATGTAATAGTTGTAGAAAATTCTCTTCTCACTATTACATGACCTTTCCCATCACTTACATCGGCTCATTCTTTCCTTGAACTCAGTGGGGACAAGAAGTTTCTAGTCTTGTCCTAGTAATGAATTTGTCGTTGTCCCTTAGATGCATTATTCACCTTCCGCTTATGCCAACTAAGATTGGGAGGCAGATGACTTGCTTGATGGTTGACTTGAATTTTCCTTACTAGTCTTTTGTGTGTTTGCATGTGTGTAACATGTTCCCCTATGATGTTCTGTTTGATGTTCTCTCTCTTTGTGACATTCTTCTATATGTTGTGCATTGCTTTTTCCTTTTTCTTTTGTATTTTTCTTGTTTTTTCCTTTTGGGGATGACACACGACATTGAGACATTCCATGTCTCTTTCATGTTGACCCAAAAGGACCTTTTTCTTTTCCTTTTCCTTTTGTCTTTTTCTTGTGTTTTCCTTTTGGGGATGATGCAAGGCATTGAAACACCCCATGTCTCACTCATGTTGACCCAAAATATTTTCCATTTTCTTTTGCCTTTTCATTTTCATTTGGCTTGTGTTTTCTTTTTGGGGATGATGCAAAGCATCGAGACAACCTATGTCTCTTCCATGTTGACCCAAAAGGATCTTTCTTTTTCTTTGTGTTCACTCTCTTTGTGTCATTCTTCTAGTTCTATGTATTTGGGGGATGATGACAGCTTCAAGCTCTCTAAACATAACATTTTAGCAAAGAACATACTAATCCCAAATCCATAGATTCCTTATATGTTTGGTGTTTTGGGGGAAACCTCTTACTTTTCTTTTTTCTTTCCTTTAGATGACATAGCTTTACTCGAAAATATATGACTTGGCATGGGGGATATCCAAGTTGGCTCTCATGTCTCCTTTCTTCTTTTTGCATTGTTCATTTTTCTACTTTAAAGTAATTGCTCACAATATGATGTGTAGCAATTTATTTAAAGTGGGGGCATACATTGGCATTATTCTTTTTTCTTGGTTCTTAGTGTAGCCTTGTTACTTCATATGATACGTTTTGTTGCTTTGTGGATGAAATTGGGTGTTATGTCCTTCATAAGTGTGATCTATCTTAGCATATTACATTCCTCTTGGTGGCTTGATGTGACACAATGTATCCCCTAAGTTGCAAATTTTATATTCTTTGATCGGTCCTCTCTTGGAGACATTAGACACAATGTTCCCTAAGTTAAAGACCTCGCATGAACTAAGCAAGAATCATTTGAACATTATTTTGCATGTTGCACTTTGTATTTGTTATATGGCCACCTTGCATAACACAACTTGCATGCTTGTGGTGCCATCACGTTTGTTCATGAACTCCAAACATACAAAATTTTGCTTGTCTCATGAAGCTCAAAAATTCATTTTATTTTGTGGCACCTTATTAAATTTATCAAGAGGTATAAATTTGATATGATTGAGTGAGAAGCCCATTCTGAGGCATGACTTTCACCATATCCAACTGTGTGTGTGTGAGTGCATACTAGAAATGAGTGTATTTTTCTCACCTTTTGGGCCTTCTCACCTAGAGAACAACCATATTGCCTCAAAGTGAGTATATGCATTTTTTGAACAAACAACCTAGATCTGATCCACAACGGGATGGACAAATGATCAAAGCTTGATTTAATTCTCTCTTCCTTCTCCTTCTCTCTCTTTCATTCTTTTTAATTAGTCTCATGTGTGTTCCTTTGTGCTAATGTTTGGTTTGCCATGGGATCTTGATCCTAGGGGATCGATTATTGTTATCTCATCTTACCAACATGGGTGCATTTGGATCCCTCTTGATATGCATGTTTAGCTACTTTAGTGTGAGTCTGAAGCAATTTCATCCTCTCACTAAAGTGGGGGATAAATGTGTCACAAAAAAATGTATCTTTGGACATTTCCATGCTCATTTGGGTATTTCTTATGGATGTTGGCCTAGTTTTTCCTAGATTTAATGTTGTAACGTGGTCAACACATTCACATTAGGTCTTGGACCCTTGAGAATCATTAAGAATTCTATGATGTCTTGTAAAAGTGTTGTGAAGTTTTGTAACCCACTTTCACACTTTTCTAGGACCCTTTTATTATAATTCACCTAAATAACCTCTTTTTATCACTTACCAAGCCTTATTTCAAAGTGTTGTAAAGAGTTGTAACAAACTTTCATGCTTTTCTGGGCTTGTCATCACTAATTTGACCCTTTCTTATATTTAAATGGCCCCTTAATACACTTACAAGCCCTACTTAAGTTTGTTTCGAAGAATAATCCCGCTAAACATCATTAAATACACTTTAATTCCTAACACCCATCAAAATTTCCCTAGTGGGACCAAGTCGCCACCTTGGGCGACTTAGTCCCATTGGGCACAAAAATCAAAATTATTTCAAAATTTTGGTAGGATATTATTCTCTTGACCTTGAGGTCGGCCTATGATGTGTTATTTTTGGGAAATTTTCTAAAATCAAGAATAAATAAAGGGTTTTCCTCTCTTTTTCACTCCCAATTCATTCATACATTTACACCATACATTTATTCACTCATTAATCATTCTCAAGAATTCTAGGCATTATCAAGCATACATTCATTGGAGCATCTACTTGTATATCTTTAGATTTCTACATCAACGGTTTGGTGAGTTGTAGCATTGCATGTTGTTCATTCATCTTTCTCTTTCCATTTCATTTCATTTTCAAGGGTTTTATTACCAAATCAGGGTATGACCAAGGTAAACCCCTATTCACTAACCCTTAACCATTTTCCCCCTCTTTACATGTGTGTTTTGTAGGTCTTGTATGTAGATTTGTCAAAGAGAAAGGTGTTAAAAGGTGCCATCAATCCATCAAAGTCATTCAACGTCAAAAAATCCCTAAAGGAAGCTTGGAGATCATCTATAGATCAAATTCTATAGATTGAAAACTGGACACCTGTCAGGAACTAGAGTGTAGACCAAGAGCTACAAATTCTTGTCCTAAAATTCCTAAAAGCTAAGGGTGGACTAATTTTCCATCAGTGGTGGATTAGTCCCATTTCTAGGCCTAAAAAGTGATTTCTGTATTTCTGGATACCCTTTTGGCTGAAACCTATTCTGGTAGAATCTCCTCAAAAGAGGACTAAGTCACCCAACTTGGCGTAAGTGTCCCAATTGGCTTCAACAACAAATTCTATAGGATTACAAAGCCTCTCTACATCACATTCTAGTTTCTAGGTGCACCTCTCCAGTCTCATTCATTTTTGTTACAAGTTGTTTGCATTCTTAGGTCATTTTGCATATGATATTGTGTTTTCAAACATCTTGCATTTCATTAGTTTTGCATTAATAATTCATTTACTTTTCCAGTTATTTGCATTTAGGGCATTCCATTTATGCATATTTTAATCATATTTACATTAGTATTGAGTGAGCCCCCAAGTTTTTGTGGGATACCTTTCTCCTTTTAGGTGAAAAACCCTAGAAGTGTAAGAGAGCACCCCCTGCAAAAATTTGCGGTTCACCTTAAAAATTGAGATTTGATTTGACAAAATATACAATTATGTCTAATTCATCTTTTTTTCTTCAAAATACTAAAAACATTGATATTTTCGCCAAGTTCTTTCATTTTCAATGTGTAGTTCTATATAAATCTAATAAAATTAGTAAAAACTATGAGAAGAAAGAATCTATATTATGAAACTAAAATAAAAAAAATTATAATTATCATTCCAACACTAGAAACATGAAAATATTAGTTCATATAATCAACTTTGATCTAAAACCTTAGGTATTTCCTTCTTCTATATTGTCAAACAAAAAAGGTGGTGGAATATGTAAAATATTCTTTTGCTTTTGTCAATGCCATGAAAGAGCATTTTTTTGTCAAATAATACAAAAAAATAAGAGAATAATAGAGCATGTGGGCCTAAATCATGGGTTACTTTCTATTTTTTTTCTATTTTTTAGTATTCCCTAAAACATGCCCATGTTAAAGCATGAGCACACTTTAACTTGTATAAAGCATGAACATGTTTTTACTTGTACAAAGCATGATCATGTTATATCCTTTATGGACACATATAATTTTAAGCCTAACACCCTCAATCCTAAACCCTACACCCTACACCCTATACCTTATACCCTATACCCTCAACCCTAAACTCCATAAACTCAACCCTATACCCCATACCCTTGACCCTATACCTTATACCCTCAACTATAAACCATATACCCAATACCCTAAACCATAAACCCTATACCATATACACTCAAACCTATACCCTCAACCCTAAACACTACCACTAAATCCTAGGCCCTAAAGTATTGTTGACGTGTGTTTTGGCACAGCAACATGCAAACATAATATTGCTACTCTGTTTCTCCTTAAAGAGAAAGACAACACATGCATGTCTTAGCTCCCAAGGTCTTTGTAGTTGGTTCTCAATTGTGTTGATGTCCCTCAGTGGTCAATGTAACAGTAATGTTCAAGGGGCTTGCTGGTGTGAGCTTTTGGACTGTTATGAGAGAAAACATGAACTTAAAACCTATTCTAACTGGGGTTTTAAAGAAATATAAAAAGATGGATCAGGGATTTAAGACAAAAAAGAATGACACTTCATCCGAATTAACCAGACCTGTCACCTTCCGAGGGATTCCTAACTAAAACTGCAGAACAAAATTAACTTGTGACTAACACACAGCGTCATCCATTCACAATGCTGATTTGCATAACAGATTCTTAATTATTATTCAAATAAACCAGAAAATCGAGCCTCATTCCTTGAAAGCTTTCAAATCAAATGATCAACTCAAGACTAACACCATTCTGAAACACAACATGAAGTAGATTAATATTTGGTTGCTTCTACTGTCAGTGAGACAGATAAACAATAATTACAAAGCTGGCACAATCACCAGTGTATAGAAAATCTGTGGCTCCAAATTGTTTCCATTTACACTAAGAAAGCTGAAAGATACATTAATCTATTCTGATTCTCCTTCCTAACCGAGAAGACAAAAGGAGGCCCCATTACCAAGAATCAAGGTCAGCTTCTATCCCCTCTACTTCTATTGATTTCTAACTACTGGTTCCTAAAATTCTAACTCTAAAACTTTTAACCTCTTCAAAGAAGCACACATGCCTTATATACAGAATATAAAAGAAAGGATGTGATGTCCCCCTGCATTAGGGTTTACAAAATATTTGCTGACTGTAGGAGAGTCGGCTCTCAGATCTTTTGGAAAGAGTCGGTTGTGCATTGATGTGAAGCCCTGCTGTCCGTATTGCTGGAAGGATTTATGGGAAAGATCTATAGATCTTTTGCTGCTACAGCATTAACTCATCTATCTGCGTGTCCATACTCAAACTCCTTCTGAAATCAGTCTTGAATGCTAAGAATATCATCATTAATGTTGATGTGTTTCTTCTAGTAGTCGCCACAGTTGTCCCTGTGAGTCATTGTTTCTTCATTCTTCTTGGCCTCCTTTTATGTTCTGGACCTTTCTATCCGTTGTCCACTTCTGGAAGCACCATCGGGCCTCCCTATAGATCTTTGTGTTATCACCTGAGCCGATCCATCGTCACCTGTTCTCAGAAGGAATCCTTCTTGCTCGCTTTCTGTTAGTCTTCCCTCGCAGGAGTAGTCAATCGGTCAAAGGAACTGATGAGTCACTCATTGGCTCCCTCATTGGACGATCACAGGCCACGTAGGATTCTTTGGCAGTCAAAAGCGGTTCACTTGGCTATCGCATGTCGGTGAGACACCATCAGTGTCTCCCCGATATGACTTCATCCATCAGGTAGCTATTGGCAAGACACAAGATAGTCACTGAGACCACATGGCGAAACCCTTGTTTTCTCTTGGAGTCTCCCCGATATCCTCCTTTACCGAGAAATCCATCACTGTCGACAAGACCCCTAGCGAACTCCCCTTTTCATCCTCGCTGAGCCCACTTTCTTCCTTTCGATGTGACCTTCATGAATCAGTGAGACATTACATCGAGTCCCATATCCTTCGGCGAACTCATTTCGTTCTTTCGGTGTGATCTTCACTCATCGCCAAGACCCTATGGTGAAAGTATAACCCTTCGCTGATGCTGCTTCGTTCTATGTCGGGGAGACTTATTTTCTTCACTGGGACCCTATACTGACATTGCAACCTTCTGTCGATCCTTGTCATCGACGTGAATTTGGATCATCAGCGAGACCTCCCGCCGCATTCATTTCCTTTCGCTGAATTTTGGTGTTGCCAAGACCCTTTGGCAGTCACACCGAAATGAAATATTTCGTTATATGAATTTCGCTGTAACATCCCCTTATCAGGAAGACGTCCTATAGACACCCCATGCCTTGGCGAAAGCTTTACTAGCTCATCCCTTTGTCACTGTAACATACTAATTCTCTCACCGAAGACACCCCATAGACCCCCCTTTTGCACTGTGTCGGTGAGACATTAGGCTTTCAGCAAGACTTCATCCCGAATTCAATATCTCCTGCCGAAGCCTTCTCCTTGTCACCAGTCGACAAAACCAAAAGACATCGCTATGATCATATACCGAAGAAAAGACTCCTGCCGAAGTGTTTGATCTTTTTGCTAGTCGGTGAGACTTTCTTTCCTAATCGAGACTTCTTGGCGGGGAGAGAACCTTATGGCGATATAAGAACCCATTTGAAGGTGGTCGGCAAGACCTTTCATCGAGATCCTTAAGAAATATCCTCATGCACACGACTTGATCCTGCAAAACAAGGTCTACCTGTGGTGACTGGACAATAGTGGTGACTACTGGCAGAAACAGATCAACATTAATGATGATATTCTAAGCATTCAAGACTGATTTTAGAAGGAGTTCGAGTATGGACACGCAGATAAATGGCGACTCAGCTGGGGAAATGGTTTAACCATTTTCAAGAATCTGAAGGATTCAGCTACCCAGAACTCCTGGTTCATAAGCATCACAACTCCAGTTGGGTCAATTTTAGCAAGCAAGGCTGAGATAGAATCTCAAATGTAAGTCAATCAATGGCTACCCCCTGAATCTATGTGTGTACTTGATTGTGCATCACTCTCTCATGAAGTTTTCTTCATCTTTTGGACAACACTGTGTAAGATTTGAGCTACATGAGTTGATTTTCTTTTAGCTATCATGCAATGATATCCTGGGCATTGCTCCATTGCCAGTCAGGCATCCATAGCCTTGACGGAGATACCTCTAGTTTTCTCATAGCATTGCTCTACTACCAGTCAGGTGTCTATAGCCCCGGTAGAGATACTGGAATCACCCATTCATATTGAGCCCTCTTTTTCTTTTGATAATTATTTTCTTTTTTTCTTTTGAGGTTTCAGACATTTCATTTAGTTCTCTTTTCCTTTCAATATGTCAAATGTTTAGCATATGATCTGGGTTGAAAACTACCATGGACCTCATGACAACACTTGGAAAATCGGATTTTTCACTCAAGTCTTACAACATTGCCATCCTAGGACAAATATACCATTACAAGAGGAGATGATCTTATTGATTTGTGACAAATTCAAAGGGAGCTAATGAAGGTTACTCACTTTGCACCTTGTTTTCAAGACGTTCCACAACTCTTATTGGACGATGGGCATGAAACAAAGAGTTTAGGACAAAATCACCTGAATAGAAAGCCTGAAAATATTTAAACCATTCTTCTCCAAATGACCAAAGTATGCTTCAGATAACAACCAACATTTTAAGATGGGAAGGATAGGTAAACCCCCAAAGAACAAAACAAAACAGAAATAAAAGGAACAAAAGAAACAAAAGATAAAAAGAAAAGGACAAACAAACAAACAACAAAGCTATTTACAAGCAAACAAAATATTTACAAACAGAGAAACAAACTATCTACAAACATAACATAAAGAAAACTAACTAAACCAAAAACTAATACTAACTAATCCTAATCCTAAACTAACTCCAAAGCCAAACTTTGCAAACACAAGACTGTAAAAATTTGTACATTGACTTGACTGATTTTTCATTATGTGCAACAATCTCAAATTACTAGGCACAGTTCTAAACCTAGCAAATTTATCTTTATACTCAGAAATATAAAGCTTGTGTGCCATAAGTTCATTCTGAGGGCATAAAGCTTGAAATATTATCAGTTGTGGGTTCTCAGTTTTTCCATGATTTACCCACAAACATGTTTTACTATCCCCAATGCCATAAGCAAACTGAAAATTACTAAAACATAGAGGATAATGAAAGGACACCACCTGATTCTGTAGATTCCTAGTTGCTAATGCAGACTTGTGGTGTATGATTTCCTCTTCATGAGGTCTCAGCTCATGGATCACCATTGGAACAAGGTTTGTCTTACAGTTAGGATATTCACTCACTAGCATCTATGTATTCATCTTAGGCACGGAGTCAAAAATTTTCTGAATTTCTTAAGATGAATCCTTACTTTGAACATTCTCTTGCAACATGTCATCCCCTAGGGTTTGAGAATATGCCTCTAGCTTATCATCATTGAAGTCAGGGATACTTGCATATGGTGAACAAGGATTTCCTTCGAGCTCATTTGAACACATAGAGTTAGAGTCAAGAAAGCACTTTCTCAATTCATATACCTGAACATCATCTACTAGAACCTGCCATCTAGCATCAAATTTATTAAAATCAAATTCATTTGTGGATGCCAAGCAAGGACTCTCTTCCAACAACACATCTGAGCAAACAAAATCAAAATCAAGAAGATACTCCCTTGTTTCTTTCTCTTCATCATGTTGAAGAGATTCAACTTATGAGATAACCTCTTGGTTGCTTTCTTAGCATTCCTCTGTTTCATCCAAATGTACCTCATCATGAATTTCCTCAGGGAACAATTGACTGATCTACACGTCTACTTGAGCTTCTCCCCTCAAAATTTCATGCTGGCATTCAAGTCCTTGACCTTGACCCCAATATTCATTAGCAATCTCACCTTGAAGTATGTCATCTATTTTAATCCATCCACTATTTAAATCAGCAGAGTCATCTTCTTGCACTAACCCATCAAGGGGTGTCTCTTCCTCATTGACCATCATGAAGGCATCTATGAATGCATCGATGAATCCATTCTCCCCTTCTATCAAGTCTACACTAGGTAGAGGTGTTTCATCAGTTGTTGAATCCACCTCGATGCAGGGATCAAGGTCATCAAAAGATAGGGAAGAATTAAATCTCCTCACACAGTCACTCGCATCATTTTGGATGAACTGATTATCATTTTCATACATGCCAGTTGTTTCACCCTCTTCATTGGGGGGATAGGTACTCCAAGGATCCTCCATAAGTATCCCTTCAATAGTAATCATTTGCTCAAAATACAACTCCATCCTTCCCAGGAAGACATGGCAGTCCATCTGACCATATTGATCAGTTCAGTGTATTCTACATCCACTTGGCCCAACAAGTTCTGATAGTTTCAAATCTCCCAGCTCTTCTAATTTCTTCCTTATTCAATTTTGTGCACGTGGGATATCTAGCCAACATGAGCCATGTTTCTTTTGTCCATCCCTCATCACTCTGATTCTCATCTTGGTTAGAAGAGTTTACCTCATCTCCTTCAAAGCCATCGTTAGTACTAGCATTCTCAACAAAGCTTGATTCAATCTTGAGATTTCCATTATGCTCTGGATTTACATCCGTTTCATCCCTTCTACCAAACAAGTCATCAAAATTATATACTTGCTCATCAAATGTTTCATCTGGAACTTCATTGTGATGTAATGGAGTATGCTTTGGAAGATGACTAAAAAGAGATGATATGGTTATAACTTCATTGTCAAGTGGGGTACTTGACTCTATGATTGGATTTTGCAGGGATGAGTTCTCCTCATGGTCTTGTGTGCAATTAACTGGATGAGAAGTGCTAGGGAATATGGGGCTTGGAACCTTAGGAAGGTTGTAGCTGCATGGTGAGAATGATTGCATCTAGGTAGGGATGGTGGGTGAAGTAGCATAAGGCTGCAGATGATGGCAGTTTGCAAGCACAAGAGGATTATAACCCTGAGTTTGGCTATCTGAATTTCTAGTGTCACCTCCGAATTGTGCCAATAAGAGAGCTTTTTTCAAAGCATCCTGCAAAGATGTAGCCTCACCAAAACCTCTGACTTTGGTTGCTAATGAAAAATTTAAACCCCAATAGTAATGTTCTATCAGTATAAGATTATCAACAACCAAATCCAAAGATTGAACCCTCTGATACATGAACAAAAATCTGTGATTAAATTGACAAATGGGTTCTAATGGTATCCTTTTTGTGGTTGCAAACTCATGTAATGGGTGTAGAGCATGAGGATCAAACTGATCTAAGAATGTGATTTCTAGTTCCATCCATGAATAAAGAGATTCTGATGGCAGACAAACATACCATTGTCTTGCTGAACCTTGAAGTGTTCTGATGAACAATTGACAGACAACATCCTCATGCTAAACCTTGAGAAAAGTAAGTATACACCTACAAGTTTCGACATGATCAGAAGCATTTTTCCCATTGTCAGGGAAAAATAAAGGAAGCTTATCATACAGGTGATTAGGGATTTCATGGACAAATCTTGTTATATACAAAGGGCTACCCATCAGAGCTAGATCTTCCAAGACCTGACCCAATCCAACTCACAATGATTCACAATTACTCATAGGGCCCTCCTTCTAGTGCCAGTCTCTGTTGACGTGTGTTTTGGCACAACAACATGCAAACAAAATATTGCTACTCTGTTTCTCCTGAAAGAGAAAGACAACACATGGATGTCTTAGCTCCCAAGGTCTTTGTAGTTGGTTCTCAACTGTGCTAATGTCCCTCAGTGGTCAATGTAACAATAATGTTCAAGGGGCCTGCTGGTGTGAGCTTTTGGACTGTTATGAGAGCAAACATGAACTTAAAACCTATTCTAACTGGGGTTTTAAAGAAATATAAAAAGATGGATCAGGGCTTTAAGACAAAAAAGAATGACACTTCATCCGAATTAACCAGACCTGTCACCTTCCGAGGGATTCCTAACTAAAACTGTAGAACAAAGTCAACTTGTGACTAATACACAGCTTCGTCCATTCACAATGCTGATTTCAACAACAGATTGCAAGTTACCATTCAAATAAAACATAAAACCAAACTTCATTCCTTGAAAGCTTCACAAATCAAATGATTAATTCAAGACAAACATCATTCTGAAACACAACATGAAATAGATTTTAATTTGGTTGCTTCTACTGTTAGTGAAACAAATAAGCAACATTTACAAAGTTGGCACAATCACCAGTGTACAGAAAATCTGTGATTTCAAATTATTCCCATTTACACTAAGAAAACTGAAAGATACATTATAGTCTATTCTAAATCTAATTCCTACTCCAAGAAGACAAAAGAAGCTCCTATTACAAAGAATCAGGATCAGCTTCTATCCCCTCTATTCCTATTCTACTAACTACTAACTAGAAGTTCTTTGTATACTACTTTCTAACTCCAAAGTTCTAACCTCTACAAAGAGGCACAAATGCGTTATATACAGAATGTCACAAAAGGAATGCGCTGTCCCCCGTACTAGGGTTTACAAAATATCTGCACTTGGGAGAGTCGATTGCAAGAAGGTCAGCATCCAAATCTTTTGCAGAAAGTCAGTTCTGCATTAAACTCGAATCGTTGCTATCTATGTCAGTGAAGACTATTTCCCGAGGTGTTCTGTAGATCTTCTGCAACTACCACACTTATTTCTGGCCTCTGTGTCCATTTTGAATCTCCAGCGGAGCTGCTTTGAGTGCCCTAAAATATCGCCATTAATGTTGAGCTACCTCTGTCAGTAGATACCAGCTATCCCCTTTTTCACGGCTTTATCTTCTTCCTCAACTCTCTTCTCATTCCAGATCTATCCTTCAGCAAGTCTATCGGAGAGACCGACTTCCTTCGCTGAGAAGCCACACCGAAGTCGCGTCCTTTCATCGAGAGCCTATTTCACTTCGGGGAGACCCTACACTGTCGGCTCGATCTCCTGGCAAGATCATCCTGGTCATACTGATGCCTTCTTCATTTGGCGGGCCCATTTTGTATCGGTAAGAGTTACGGCGATGTCAGACTCCTTGGGTGAGCTTTGTTTTCTATCGGGGAGACTTCATGGTTTTGGGGAGACCTTACCCTGAATGACACTTTTCTTACCGAGCCGCTCCTTGTTGTCGGCATGACCTCCCGTGGTCAGGGAGACGTTATAGCAACCCTTTGTTTTCTCAGTGATGAGCCCATTCTGTTTCGGTGTAGCCCTCCGTGGTCGCCCAGACCCTATGGCGAAGCCACTCCGCCTTGGCGAAAGCCTACTTTCCTTCAGGGAAACTTTACTGAGTCGACGAGACCTTCCACTGAGCTCAAAAACTCTCACTGAGATCCTTGAGACAAATGATCACACACATAATTTGACCCCTACAAAATGAGGTCTCCATTAGTCTTTTAAACCAAAAAAATGTCATCCTCGAAATTACCCAGAACACTTATTATTTTATTACAATTCGCAAGGAAAGACTTGCTTTCAGCAGAGCCAGAACCAAATTTGAACGAGAACAACATCTACCTTCAAAACTGGTGGGAGCGGAACCAAAATGGAAATCGGGACCGAGCGGAAAGAATTAAACGAGCCCTGGAGGAACCAAGATCGGGACAAAACATGACCTAGAAATGACATCCCTCGCCTTGAAACTGGCGGGGGCAGAGCCAAAAGAAAATTGGGACCGAGACCAGAGTCGGGATGGGAATGAGCCATGGAAGTAATCACAACTTACCAGTTCATACTCCATCCTAGATTCGGGTCTACGAAGGAAACCAAAACGCGCAAGATAGAAACAAACGCCAGCGGGGTCGGAACGAAAACCAACCTCGGGCGAAGCACAATGGGGGCAGGGTCAGGACCAAATCCGAAATTGAAACCTCTTCAAAGTTTCAATTTTGAATTCCATCTTGATCCTGCCTCTGAAAATATACAAAGATGAAAAGGATAAAGGGAGGAAGAACAACACCCCGCGAAAAAACAAAAACAAAAAGAAGAAAAAAGAAAGGAAAGAAGGAAACATGAGGAATCGGGATCGGAACAGAACCCGGACCAGAAACTTTTCGAGTTTCAAGGTTCGGATCATGTTCCGGTTTCGAGTCCGCCCGAAACAAAAAAGAAAAAGACACAAAGGAGGAAAAACCAAAAGCGGCAGAACCGAGAATGGGGACAGAAAAGAAAAACTTGGAAGGAATTCCAAGTTTGGAATCTGATCTAGTTTCGGGCCCGCCTAAACAAAAGAAAAGACACCCAGGGCTGCAAACACCCCAAGGCACAGGACACAGAACTAACGAAAGACCAACGAAGAGAAAAGGGGGCGGGGTCGGACCTAGGATGGAATCCAGACCATCAAATTTTTCAATTTTCTCCCCCCGATTCGAACCCGAACCCGACTTTGAAAAGGAACCGAAGACGAAGGCAAAGAACTGTCGGAACCAGAACTGGGGACGTAACGAGACCAGAAATTGGGAGAAAGAAAGTCTTCCAAGTCCGGTATTGGTCCTGGTTCTACCTCCAACAGAACTTAGAAAGGGAAACGCCTAAGGCAGAAACCAAAGGCCAAGGAAAAAAAACAAAGGGGGGACCCATTTTGATCCAGATTAAAATGGGGTAGTTATGTAGGGCATAACAAGTATATACACTAAACCATCAACCCTAGGCCCTAAATTATAACACTAATCCCTCAACCCTAAACTCCATACCCTCAACCCTAAACCCTCCCTTAGCCCTATACCTTATACCCTTGAAACTATAAACCCTATACCTAATACCTTTAACGATAAACCCTATACCCTATACAATCAACCATATATCCTCAACCTTGAACACTATCCCTCAACCCTAAGCCTTAAAGCCTATACACTAAACCCTCAACCCTAAACTCCATACCCTAAACCCTAAACCCTAAACCCTATACCCTATACCCTTGACCCTATACCTTATACCCTCAAATGTAAACCCTATACCCTTGAACATATACCCAATATCCTCAACCCTAAACCCTATACAGTCAACCCTATACCCCCAACCTTGAACACTATCCCTCAACCCTAGGCCCTAAAGCCTATATGCTAAACCATTAATCCTAAATTCATAACCTCAACCCTAAACCCTATATCCTTGAACTTATACCTTATACCCTCAACTCTAAACCATATACCCTCATCCCTAAACCCTATACCTTATAACCTCAACCCTACACCCTCAAAATTATACACTCGATCATAAACCCTAACCCTTGACCCTATGTACCCAATACCCTCAACCCTAAACCCTAAAAATTATACCCTCAACCCTAAACCCTATACCTTATACCTTATACAAAAATACCCTCGACCCTAAAGCCTATACCTTATACCTTCAACCCTATACCCTAAATCATATACCCTAAATCATATACCCTAAATCATATACCCTATACCGTCAACCCTAAACCCTATACCTTATACTCTCAATCATAAACCAATTACCCTTGATCATATAGCCAATATCCTCAAACATAAACCTTATACCTTATACACTCAACCCTATACCTTCAACCTTATACCTTATACCTTCAACCATAAACCCTATACCCTCAACCTTATACCCAATATCCTCAACCCTAAAACCTATACCCTATACACATAACCCTATACTCTTGATCCTAAATACTATCCCTCAACCCTAGGCCCTAAACTGTATACCCTCAACCCTAAACCCTATAACTCATACCCTCAACCATAAACCTAATACCCTCGAACCTATACCTAATATCCTCAAACCTATACCCTATACCCTATACACTCAACCATATACCATCAACCTTGAACTCTATCCCTCAACCCTAAGCCCTAAATCCTATACACTAAACCCTCAACCCTAGACTCCATACCCTCAATCCTATACCATCAACCTTAAAATCTATACCCTCAATCCTATACCCAATACCATTAAAAACCTATAACCTAAGCCCTAAAACCTATACCCTATACCCTCAACCCTAAATCCTATACCTTAGAACCTCAACCCTACACCATCAAAATTATATCCTCCACCATTAACACAATAACATCGACCATGTACCTTATAACCTTATCTATAAACCATGTAATATCAACCCTATGTACCAAATAGCCTCAACCTTATACCCTAAGACCTAAACCCTATACCTTGAAAATTAAACCATATACCTTATACCCTCAACTATAAACCCACAACCCTACATCATCAACCCTATACCTTATGCCCTTAATCTAGAAGTGCTAATTGAAGAGGAGAATGAACTCCTATTCCAATCATATGTTTGGGTGAATGGAAAGGGTCTACCATTCATTTAAAAGTGGAAGTAAAAATAGTTTGATATCTAGTAACTTTTTAAGAGATTGAACCTATAGACAACACTGCACCCACAACGATAGTCCATGGGATTAATGAGATAAGGGTGAAATATTTAGGTAGGTTAAAAATAAGTTGCGTGAATAGAAGTATCAAATAGTAGAGGTAATTTGTAAATATTATATCTTTGAGTGTTTTAAAATAATCTCAACATGGTATTTCTCAAATTAGAGAATTTATATTATTGTTGTTCTAACCTAAGGAGGTAAGATCAGTTATAGTAACCTCTCATGCCAAAACAACCATTATGAATACCCAAAAAAAGTGGATGGAATAGATATTTATTTAAAGGGAATCAAGATGTATTCACCTCAATAACAAGGGAAACCCTACACTATCACATACAAAATTTGATTGATCTTATTCCAAGGACACTATTACCAAATGGGCCACTAGATATAGAAGATGAATCTTAGAGAATGAGGAAATGAAATGATAGATTTAGGAATTTATTTAAAAGGGGAATATTTGACCAAGTGCCTTAGCTTATGAAAAATTAATTACTCTTTTTTAAGAAGTATGGAAATTGATTCCTCTACATTGACTGTTGAGCTTTGAATAAGATCACTATAACGAATAGGTATCCAAATCCTTGCATTGATGGCCACTTGGACCAACTTAACTTGGGGGTAATATTTTCACTAAATTTTGGGTTACACCAAGTTACCATTGAATCATTAGATGTGTGAAATAATAAATTCAAACGCAAAAGGATTTTTTAAATGGTTAGCCTTTCTCTTTTGCTTGACCAATACACTTGCCACCTTAATTTGAGTGATGAATGATGTACTCAGGCTTCTCACTATTTTATTTGTTAATTTATATTTAGATAGCTTACTCATATTAATCAATATGTAGGATGAACATCTAAATCATGTTCAATAGACACTTTCAACTCTACAATAACATGGGATCTATGATAATATTTTAGAAAAGTATTCCTTTAGTATGGAAAGTATTTAGTACATTAGATACATTATGAACAAGGATGGTTTTTATGTAGAACCTAAAAAGATAGAGGTCATTAGATATTTTCAACCTCATAAAAATATCACAAAACATTATAGAATTTTAGGATCATGCAACCTTTATTAGAGGTTTGTGTAACTAGAATTCTCACACTTGGCATTACTTATGAACCAATAATTCAGTTGAGAGTAAAAGAAAAATTTCCTTGGATAGAGAGACTATAACAACCATTCACACAATTGAAGTAGATACATTATTTAAGACCTGCACTAGTTCTTATTGAAGTGAGAGGTTGTAGGAGTTTATGGTGAACTCCTCAACACCCCAGTATCACCTACAAGACAAATAACTTACACAAGAGAGATGGTGGAAATATCATGTTATTATTAAGGATATAAGAATACCAAAATGAAAACCAAGATGAATATGACAATGTACATATGAACCCTTGCTTATATAGGAAAGGTGTGGAATAGGATAAGATAAGATAATGGCAAGTGTCTTAATCCTATCACATGAGACAACTAACTCATAACTCTCTAGGAAACACACATTAAATAAATTCCAACTAGATAAGATAAGTGATAACTAATTCTTAATTTGAAAGATTTCTTCCTAGGACCTAAGTGGACTTAACATGTAAACATGACCTAGATACGTAAAAAACCTATTTACACCAACACCCCCCTTAAGTAAAAAGTAGGGAGTACTTACGCAAATGAAACAAAGATGGGTCTCAGTTATAGGGCCATGCTAGGTACCCATGTACAGATGAAAATGTAATCTCTCACAAATAGAGAAAAGGAGAAAACCTAGTGGGACAAAACTCCTCCCCAAAAGAGAGATGAAGAGGAGACCATACATCTCCCCCCTTAATGAAAAGATTCATCACACATCCAATCAATCTACATCCAAATAAAGGATGAAAAGAGAGACCATACAACCCCCCATAATGAGATAACCTCCTACAAAGAAGCACTGGAAGTACACTTGTGGAGTAACACTGCAATCCGTAATTCAACAAGCAAAGGAAAGATAATTATGATGTTAGAAACCATATTATAGGCACTGGAGGACTCAAGTTGGAATTGTAATAAAGCAACAATAGACTTGATGCCAAGGAACACTAGAAAACTCATAAATTGGGATAACCCTGGAATCTATGAAATGATAGTTGATTGAGAAATAATCTAGAACTGAAATGAAGTGCAAAGATTAAAATTGCACCCTCCCAATTTTCAAAACATCCAAGTAATCTCCAGACACCTTTTGGGGAAAAAAAAAAATAACAATCAACCTAAGATAGATACAAGAAAAAGTGCATGGATGGCAATGTAGACCTCCTTAATACCTTCCCAAATCTGCAAGAATCATAAAAATAAAAGATCATGGCAAAAAATTATGAGCTCGAAAGCCAAAAAACAAGATCTAACTTCAACCAGTAATAAATACCATAAAAAAAAATTTATGCAAAATAACCTACACCACTACAAAATTAACAAAACCACCTTTCCAAAGATATCTTGTTCAATTTTTTTTTCCTCCTAGATTACAAGTTATGAGAAAATGAAAAAGAGGCCCCTATAGACTAAAATGGGTCAAAATTTACACCCCCTTGGGGCTAGCAGCTAGTCCGCCATATGAATGCTGCATAAATTAGGTTAAGAAAAAACTCACCGCATTGCCATCAGTGGAGCAACAGGCAAGCAATGAGCAGATGGTGTAGGGGCCGATGGGTCGCAGCCGCACTGCCCGAGGATGGCGGGTCGCAACCGCGCCACCCAAGATGACCCCCCATAGATCATATGATTGTAGGCCTGATGCTCATAAAACCTTAGGTTGCCAACGGTGAATATATATTGTTGGCAGGTTGAATTTTTTTTAACCAAAGTTTATATTTAAAATATTAAAACCTATGAAAGTTTAATAAATTAAACCTTCCAATGAATAAACACACATTCGTACCTAGAAAAGACTTCTAATAGCGTTGAAAAAGAAATTTTACCACATAATCTAGGTACAATGATATAGGAAAGGTACCCAACAACATAGAAGAAATATTCAACCCAAAATATGGCACTTTAGATACACGACTAGATAGATTGTTGCTAACTACGACCTCGTATGAATTTGTACAACAATTAAATTTCTTTTTCCTAATTCCCTGGTAAAAAGTGTTGAAAATCAATAATTTTAAAATTGATCCTTAGGTTCTCGAGCCTCTTGGACTCAATGGCAATGTCATTTTTCACCCAAACTACTCCAAAAAATTAGCTACCCTTGGGTCTAGCAAATGAAACCCTCATTCAAACCCTTGTAGATCAATCAATATATGATGAAATTTGATGAAATAAAAGCCAATCCTGAATTTCTCTAATGCCCTCGATTTAGTGGCGAGATTCTCAATACCCCAACTCACACCCAAAAAAAAATCACACCAAGATAGGTCCTTCAAATATTGGAAGGAAATTTGCAGCACTGAAGCTTTGATACCATGCAGGAGTTTATGGTGAACTCCTCAACACCCTAGGATCACTTGCAATACAAAATAAATTCCATAAGAAGGATTGAAAAAATAGCATGTTATGATTAAGGATGCAAGAATTCCAAAATGATAGCCAAGATGAATATGGCAATGTACATTATGAAGCCTTGCTTATATAGGCAATGTGTGGAATACGATTATACAAGATCATGACAAGCGTCTTAATCATATATTACTAAGAGTTCAACAACCACTATATCATATATTATATAGGATAAAATATTACATAGCTTTCACCAAGCATCACACTAGAGTTCTCCCAAGGAGACAAGGGAAATATTACAAATAAAAAAAACTAATCTAAATAACTTTCAGAGGACCTAGCAAGCTCTAAATTCAAAAGAAATAACATGTTGGAATAGGGGTCATCCATGGCATGTTTATACAAAAAATGCACTACATTGAAGGTAGACATGGAATTATAGAATAAAGTTTCGCCCACATATGGATGAAGGCCACTTAGTTGAGAAGAGAAGACATGAGGGTTATCACCCACCAAACAAGTAATCAACAACTTTATTAGAGAATAATGAGACCATTTTGATAAAATAACATTACAATTCATGAATCCACCCACCATAGAACAACTAGAATTGAAGTTATAATTTTCTAAAGCATCTGATAATGAATAAAAGTAGAATATAGAAGGCAACAAATAACTACTCGCTAAGAATTTTACCAACTTGGAGCACTAAGTGACATCCATGAGGTTTGAAACAAACATAGAATCCACCTCATGAGTAAGAGCTATTGGAGAGTCTAATAACAGACTTTCATATTAATTATTTATCTAAATTAGAAATAAATTATACATCTTGATATATAGATTCTTTTATCTGGGTATGTGCAGGATCATGATGCGCCAAAAAGTGGCAATATGATGGGTATTTGTAGGGTATGTGGCTGATGACTTTTTTTTTATCCAAAATTGATGAAATGAAAAGGGTTTTTAAAGGAGATTCTCAACTTTCCACCAATATAAATTATGCTTTACTTTGAATTTAATAAATAATTATTATTCATTTTCTATTTGAATTACGACTAAAGTCAAGATTGATAGGCTGATGGAAAAACATCTATATCTTTCAAATGGTATGACATTTTTGGAAATTAAAAACATGCATCACATTCTATGCTTCACATATTATAGGTTTTAAAAAAGAAAAATTGAATTTCATGAAGTTTTGACCAAGTTAAGGTGGTCAGACATACACGTTTTTATATTTTTTAAAAGTTGTAATAAAAAAATCATAATTAATTATTTACTTGGAAAAAAATTACACAAAAATATGCATCACATTCGGACATGAGTCCTCTACTTATGTCTAAAATATTATAAAAAAATATTATCATTTTATTGTGGTTAGGGTGGTTAGATAGACAACTACTTCTTATTTTTTCCCTGAAATTTAAGTACTACTGCATTGAAATTTCAAATTTTCACCAAATAGATTTTTTAATTTTTAAAATAAACCTAGTAGTTTAGAAACTAAATTCAATTTTCTATAGATTCTATTCTTACATATTTTTGAAATAATATAGATAACTTATTCAAATTTTTACATCAAGTTGCCTAACTCTAATTTTCTAATTTTTTTGCCACTTAAGGGCCTGTTTTTTCCATGATGATCTTGCACATACCCATCTAAAGCATTATATTTTTTCAATTTTTAAATTTTAAGTATTTTTTCTTGACATGCTAATCAACTTAATATTTTTTTATGATAACCTACTTTTAGTAAAAATGAAAAATAAAATAAAAATAAAAATTAAACTATTAATATATATTTATGAAAACTACACTTATGAATCTACAAAAGGATATTTTATATTTTAAAAAATGTTATTTACATGAGTAGGAGTTATTGGAACATCAAATTTTTCAAATAATTTTATTTTTTGGTAAATTGGCCTCAAAGTGGTGCTACATATGCATTTGGCTAAAAAATTTAGTTGGAAAAGTTGTGGACATATCTAACTTAGCTAGAGTGAATCTTACTAGATCATATGTTTGATTGAAATTGATTTTTATTTAGAAATACTTAAATTGACCTGTGCTGATAAGTTGCTGAAAGTGTGACACAAATTTGTACATTTTCCCATATTCTTCTCAAAAAAATTGATATTACATAATAGATGATAAAAACTAGTGTCATTAGAATTTTACACAATAAAATATCTTTTTTTCTCATCTTTGCAACTTTAGAAGCAATAGAATCATAAAAATAATTTCCACCCTACCACAAATCCATAGACTTCCCCATGCTACTTTGCAAGACAAGCTCAATCCATCTTGAAGGGTCTAGCTAATCATGGCCATCATGCTTGAAATCTATATGATCATGATGTAATTGAAATTATGCAGCCTATTTAATACTCACAAGACAAATATCCATGAAAATATCCATTTAGACATGAATTGGATAAAATTTATTCAAACAATTCATTACTTTAATTATTTGAATGAATATCTTTCACCAAATAAAAAAATTAAACACCTAGATTTAACATGGAAGTCACTTTAGCACCTCTTTCAATACATGCTATTTCTATGAAAATAATATTCCAAGATAATTCAATGTTATGAAAGTCCTTTGGATCGATCAATAAATATGTACAAGTGGGCATGTGCAAGATCATGTGGGTCCAAAAAGTTGCAATGAGGAAAAAAATGTGTTTTTAACTCGCCAAAATAATGAAAAAAATGTTGACTTTTTGTACGGGTTGGGTGTACAATATCTATTTTGGTTTGGTAATACCAAACTGAAATGAATATCCATTTCCTAAAATTAATTTTCATCAATTTATGCAAACAAAATGGATGAAACAAAATGGATATCCATTTTGGAACGGATATTCATTTTGAAAAGCCCAAAAAGCACACCTAAGTAAAATGGGCATAAATTTTGTGTTTCTTATCAAAATATTGACTTTTTATAGGTGTTGGAAAGGGGATTAAGATATTTACACAATGCGCTAGGTGGTGTTTCTATATTATACACAAAAAAAAATATAATCATTTGAACTTCATATTTAATTTTTGAAACATCAAATGCTCACTACTTTCACATGCAAAGTCTTTTTTCATGATTCTTTTGTAACACTCATCTCAAAATACTTGAACCATTATAAAAATTAATGAATAATGAAATATTTATATTTTTTATAGTAAGGAGATGAGAAAATCCTCATAAATCATCATATCTCTCTGTCCCTTTCTCTACCTCTCTATATATCACTATGTCTCTCCTTAAGCTCTAGGCCTATCCATCCCTCCTTCCTTATCTCTTTGTCCCTCTTTATACCTATCTTTCTCACTCTCTCTCCTTGATCTCTAGACCTATCTCTCCACCTCTCTCTCCATACTTATCTCTCTCTCTCTCTCAAGTCCCTCCCTCTCCCTCTCCCTCTCCCTCTCCCTCCCCCCTCTCTCCCCCTCCCTTTGAAGTCTATCTTACTCTTAAGTCTCTCTCCCTCTTAGGTCTCTCTCTCAAGTCTCTCCCACTCCCTCCTCTCTTAGGTCTCTCTCTCTCTCAAGTCTCTCCCACTCCCTCTCTCTCTTTCTCAATGGCTCACTCACACTCACACTCTCTCCTTCTCAAGTCTCTCTCTCTCCCACTCTCTCTCTCCCTCTCTCCCTCCCTCTCTCCCTCTCTCCCTCTCTACCTCTCTCCCTCTCCCTCCCTCTATCTCCCTCTCTCCATCTCAAGTCTCCCTCTCCCTCCCTCCTCTATGTCTCCCTCTCTCCTTCTCAAGTATCTCTCTCTCCCTCTCAAGTATCTCTCTCTCCCTATCTATCTCACTCTCCATCTCCATCTTAGGTATCTCTCTCACTCTCTCTCTCCTCTCTCCCTCCTCTCTCTCTATCTCTCTCTCTCTCCCCCACTCCCTCTCTCTCTCTCAGGTCCCTCCCACTCTCTCCCCTCTCCATATCCTCTCACTCTCCATCTCCCTCTCTCTCTCCCTCTAAGTCTCTCTCCTTAAATATCTCTCTCTCTTAGGTCTCTTCCACTCCCTCTCTCCTCTTAGGTCTCTCCCACCTCCCTCCTCTCCCTCTCCCTCCCTCTCTTCTATCTCTCTCTCTTAGGTCTCTCCCTCTCCCTCTATCTCTTCTCTTCTCTCTCTCTCTCTCTCTCTCTCTCTCTCTCTCTCTCTCTCTAACTCACACTCTCCATCTCCCCCTCAGGTCTCTCTCTCCCACTCTCTCTCAAGTCTCTCTCTATCACACATACACTCTATCTCTCTCTATCTCTTCATCTCCCTCTCAGGTCTCTCTCTCTCCCACTCTCTCTCTCTCTCTCTCTCTCTCTCTCTCTCTCTCTCTCTTTCCCTCTCTCCTTCCCTCTCTCCATATCAAGTCACTCTCTCTTTCTCTCTCTCCCCTTATCAAGATACTTTTGAGGGAGAGAGACATAGAGGGAGGGAGGAAGAGAGAGTTGAGAGGGAGAGAGAGGGGGAGAAAGATAATGTTATCTAGTTAGGGTGGGAATGAGACACTTGAGATACAGAGATGGAATGGGAGAGAGGGAGATAGAGAGATAGAGGGAGGGAGAGGGAAAGAGGGAGGGAGAGAGGGAGAGAAAGAGACTTGATAGTGTGAGTGTGTTTGAGAGAGAGAGGAGAGAGAGTGGGAGAGACTTGAGAGGGAGTGGGAGATACCTAAGAGAGAGATTATGTGTGTGTGTGTGTGTGTGTGTGTGTGTGTGAGAGAGAGAGAGAGAGAGAGAGAGAGAGAGAGAGAGAGAGAGAGAGAGAGAGAGAGAGAGAGAGAGAGAGAGAGAGAGAGTAGGCTTCCAGGGATGGAGAGAGAGAGAGAGGGATATGGAGAGTGAGAGGGATATGGAGGGAGATGGAGAGGGAGAGAGAGGGGGAGGGAGTGGTAGGGACCAAAGAGAGAGAGAGAGTTCAAAGGGAGAGATGGAGAGAGAGTGGGAGAGAGAGACCTTATAGGGAGAGAGTGGGAGAATGAGTGAGAGATTGAGAGAGAGGGGGGAGTGGGAGAGAACAAAGAGAGAGGAGTGGGAGAGACCTGAGAGAGAGAGAGACCTAAGAAGGAGAGAGGGAGTCAGAGAGACCTGAGAGGGAGAGAGACTTAAGAGGAAGAGATACTTCAAAGGGAGGGAGCAAGAGAGAGAAGGAGAGGGAGAGGGGAGATGGAGAGTGAGATGGAGATGGAGAGGGAGATGGAGAGGGAGAGGGAGTGGGTGGGACCTAAGAGAGAGAGAGAGAGAGAGCTCAAGGAGAGAGAGAGTAAGAAAGATAGGTATAAAGAGGGACCAAGAGAAGAAAGGAGTGAGGGATAGGTCTAGAGCTTAAGGGGAGACATAGTGATATATAGAGAGGTAGAGAAAGGGATAGAGAGATATGATGATTTATGAATATTTTTCATCTCCTTACTACAAGAAATATAAATATTTAATTATTCATTACTTTTTCTAATGTTTCAAGTATTTTGGGATGATTGTTACAAAAAAATAATGAAAATGAGACTTTGCATGCAAAAGTAGTGAGCATGTGATGTTTCAAAAATGAAATATGAAGTTCAAATGATTATAATTTTTTTTTTTGTGTAAAATATAGAAACACCACCTATTCCATTGTGTAGAGCTCTCAGTCACCTTTCCAATGCCTATAAAAAGTCAAAATTTTGATAAGAAACACAAAAGTTATGCCCATTTTACTAAAGAGGGTTTTCTAGGTCTTCAAAATGGATATCCATTTTTTTTTTCAAAATGGAATCGATTTAAACGGATATCCTTTTTATTTTTCAAAAAAATGGGTTCCCGCTTTCCAAAATGGATATCTATTTTGAAAAAAAAAAACAAATATCCATTTTATTTGACAAAATTTGCAGCCTTGGGATTTCCCTCATGTTTGCCTTGGTTTTTGACTTGGGATTCCCTAGCCTAGAAATTCAACTAAAAAAACATGTAACTTACAAAATTTCCTTAGTTTTTTTAAGTTCTCCCTTGTGGTTGACGACTTTTTTTTATCCGAATTTCATGAAACGAAAAAGGTAATTATAGAAAAAATGTCAACTTTCCACCACTATAAGTCATTCCTTATTTTGAATTTAATAAATAATTATTATTGATTTTCTACATACATTACAACTAAAGTCCTGATTGATAAGTTGATTGAAAAACTTCTATAACTTTCAAACTACTTAACATTTTTCAAACCTACAAGATGTGTCACATTCTATGCTTCACATACTATAGGATTAAAAAAATTGAATTTCATAAAGTTTTGACTAAATTATGGTGATCTGACATAGACGTTTTAATAATTCTGAAAAGTTCTAATAAAAAAATCATAACTAATTATTTACATGAAAAAAAATTATAAAAAAAAAAAATATGGCACATTCGGGCATGTGTCCTCTACTTATATTGAAAGATTAAATTTAAAAAAATTATTTTTTTCTTGTACTTAGGGTGGTCAGACATACAATTGCTTCTTATCTTTTTCCTGAAAATTTAGTACCACTGCATTGAAATTTTAAATTTTCACAAAAAAAAATTACTTTTTTTTTTTCCCAAAAAGGACTTGTAGCCTAGAAACTACATTCAATTTTCTACAAATTTTGTTCTTACATATTTTTCGAATTATGTTAATAACCTATTCAAATTTTTATGTCAAGTTGCCTAAATCTGATTTTCTGAATTTTCATTGCCACTAAGAGGCCTAGTTTGGATCCCCATGATCCTACACTAACCCAAGTAAACAAAGATATTTAATAAGGAAAATATCATTTCTATGTAGTTTTCATAGTCTAACCAATCAATTAATCTAGTCTTATCATCATTTTTCACTAGATAGACAATTTTGATCCCTTAAAATTCTTTACCAATCTCTTCTTTAATAATTATAATAGAGATATTTTACGATAAGAATTAATATTCAACATATCTGATAGGTATCTAACTTGTCTATTTTATTTGTGTTTGGAGGTGTAATCCAATAGAGTATACTTAGCAATCGATTTATATTCTCATTTATATTCTACATAAAAGAATTCATGAGTTGAATGCTAGCTATATATTCATTTATGGATACTATAATAGTTACAAACAATCATAAATGGATTCATAGCCACCATTGAATTAAATTTGTTATTTGTGGGATTAAATTTTTGTATAGATTCAAAACCAATAGAGACATTCATTTTTTGTAACCATGTCAACCTTGCATAATTCATGGTTTGGTTATAACAATTTCATGCTAGATTTTGTAAAGAAGGATACACATTAGTTATCCTAAGTAAAATCAACCTATTATGTATAAATCTTGCTTGACAATGTACTTTCTATTGGATTAATT
Organism: Sequoia sempervirens; assembly: GCA_007258455.2. Lineage (NCBI taxonomy): Eukaryota > Viridiplantae > Streptophyta > Pinopsida > Cupressales > Cupressaceae > Sequoia > Sequoia sempervirens. The sequence goes on along the minus strand of VDFB02000003.1, from coordinate 621,347,998 downwards.
TACATCAACATGCTTTTCTCAAATTTTGAATAACACTATACCTCTTATTGGCCTAACTTAATCATCCTACGATGCTTGATTTTTGAATAACAAGAAGTTTCATCATTTAAATTTTTAATCATTGAAAATTTTAAACTTAATTGGTACTAATAACAAAAAACAAAGAAATGTAAGGAATATATTCCCTTACTTTGCAAACTTGTATTCACTACAAAGTGCAAGTAAAGAAAAAGGACTATGCCTCTTTAACATCATACAATGGAAATAAGTTTTAAAGTCATAATTTGGGGCCCATGGAAATTTGATGTTACCTATTTTAACTACGAACACTCAAAATAATGATTTAGTAGCCAAACTTATGTAGCCTCCATAATGTAACAAAGGGTTAAAAAAATTATCTTATCCTAACAAGTTGAAACTCTTATGCTTCAACCTAATCACCCTATGAAAATGGAAAATAGCATTTACTTTGGTTTTCCAACCATCCTAGGCATTTCAACCCAACCACCTAGTAGTATAATGTGCCCAATCTCACAAAAATAATAATTTACTAGCTAGGTATTTGTCTCTTTTTTAATAAAAGGTGGGAAACCCATAATATATTAATATCTAAAACTAGTTATAAAGGATAGAGATCTTGAAATCCATAGAAATAATTATATTATGAAGACCACCACAATAAGACAAAATTCGATCAAGATTGATGTAGGAGCAGGAGTGGGTTTTTTTGAATTTTTGGTCTAGTTCTTGCTCTATTGTTTCATATCTTGAGGGGTGTTCCTACTACTTTCATGTGCCTATTTTGTTGGTTCTTTCACATGCTATTTTATACTATTTCCCCTTTTCCTTTGGTATTTTTGGTAGATTATATAAATGGTCCCCCCAATGGGGGTCTCAATGGGGGGCCTCCTTCTCTCTTCTACTCTTGAAAAGGTTTTGGAGGATAATGTCTCTGCTTCTTTTTTTGAGGTAGAGGACCCGATTTCCTTTGTGGATAAGTTTATTGGTCAATGTACCCCTCTACCTAGCATGTGGTCCATTCCCCATCCCTTTGTCTTAGATGAAGGGCTTATGATTGATATGCCTAATGATCTTCTCAATGTAATGTTGGTTGAAATGGATAATTGCTTAGGTGATAATTCCTTTCTTTTCATCCCAATGTGGACCAAGTTAGGTACACAAATTTATTGCACCAGAAACTGAAAGGAAACATCACCATAAGTGTTATGGTTGATGACATATTTTTGTTCAAATTCTCTATCAGGGAATATTTGGTTAAGGTTCTTATGTGGGCCCTTGTGCACTGGAGTAAACCCACAAAAGTGGTTTACAATTTGAATGACGAAGGAAAACTTGCAAAAAATGAACCCATGCCAAAAAATTTCATTCTTTGGGTTCGAACGAACTCATTGGTTCAAACAAACCAAAAAAGGGTTCGCTCAAACCTAGGTTTGAGCGAACCCATTTAATGCATCCTACCAAAAAACACAAATGTAAACCCATTTTGAAAGGGGGTTCGAATGAATCTTGGTTCGTTCGAACCCTTGGGGGTTCACTCGAACCCCTCCTAGTTCAAGTGAACCCCCCTTTTCCTTGATTCCTGCTCTCTACCACCAAAAAAATCAATTTTTTTCCCTTCGAAGCTCAGGTTGAGGATGAAAATGGAGGAGACTTCACAAACCCAAATAGAATCAGGTAGTCCTTGGAACGAGCTATCCAATGACTATAATTTTAACATGTTATGGTTTTATTATCTATTTGTTTTTTTAGTTTTATTAAATAGAGGTTTTTCACCAAAAATGAAGCTCTTTATTCTGCACATGTGGAAAAATAGAAGATTATAATTTTTTTTTTTGAAAAATATGAGTGCACCAGATATTGAAGTCCTTGATCCAACAAAAAAATGATACATACAAAAAGAGTTATGCGTTATACGCCTATGTTTGAATTGTAATTGGTTTGACTTGAAACTTGATTAAGGAAAAAATATTCAATAAAACACTATCTAACCAAGTGGAAGCACTAGATCGAGCTACAAATCTAAGTTCGAATTATAATTTTATCCTTCATGGAAAAAAATTATGCATAAGTGTCACTCCTTAAAAATGTTGTTTTTGAAAAAAACTAGTTTTTGAGGGAGATGGAAAAAGAGGTGCAATATGATTCCAAAAATTTTGAATTTTTTTTTTTAGAATCTATAGACAAAATGTCATGAAACTCTAGTTTGCATCATATTCAAATTCCTCACAGTTTAACCGCTATAGGTGCCTGAAAGTGAAGATTTAGTTAGAAAAAATATTTTAGTGTCTAGTTTGGCCAAAAATTGTAAACCACTATTGTGGGATCACCCACTGGATAAAAACATAAAAAAATCCTTTCCTTGTGCAAATGGAAATTGGGTTTCAACTCTACTAAGGATCTAGGAGTTATTGATTTTAGTTGGATCCGCTTTCCTAGTTTGTTGATGGAATTCTAGAAATACATGTTCCAAAGAATTACTGACTCATTTAGAAATTTATTAATGGTTGATAAAGTTACACTCCAAAAATCTAGACTAGTTTTTGTGAGATTGTGTGCTAATGTAGCTACTAACATTGTTCTTCCTTATATACCACCTTAAACTCAAGGCTTGGGAGCTAGATGTAACCTATTTTCTATGAGAACCCTGGTATATCTTTCCAAAATTGTAATAGTTTTGGTCATCTAAAAACTAAATGTAAGAAATATGTTTCAAAGAAAACCCTTACCCCAGGGTCGGGTCTTGTAACTTCGAAGGTGATTGCAATTAAATCAATGTTTTCTAGGAACATGATGAGTTATTTAGAGGACCTAGCACCCAATTCCCTTCCTTCCAAGGGGTTTTCCCCTAAATTCTTGCAGGATCCAAAATGCCCCTCCTTGTTGGGGGCCCCTCTAGACCCTTGTCTCAAAAATTTGCATAAGTTATCCAGCTAATGGACGCAATTGGGGAGGAAAATGTAAATAATGGTAGATCCACAATGAAGGAACTAGTTACAAAGGAAAAATATATGTCAGAGGAAACTATGAAGAAGAATTTAACGATGTTTGCTTTAAGCTGTCCCCTCCTAAAAGAACAAATAGAAAAAAACTTAATCACATGGTATGTTGAAGTGTAACTCTCCTTTGCTACTAGAAGGTAAGGATTCTTGTAGAGGGTTGGGGGAGCCTCCCTCTCACCTTAGATCCACCCCTTTGTCCTTAGGAATATCTTTAATTCATCATAGAATGAGGAATGGACTCCTATTCATGGAAAGTAAAAGAAAAAGACCTTATGTGAGAGGAGATCCAAAACAAGGCCAACCTTCATAAAAAGTGACAAGATATAGAGGAGAAACAAGAGATGTTGTGTTGGAAAAAAAGAAGACCCTAGAGATTTCAAGATCCAAAACCTTGAGAAGGATCAATGCAGGATCATGGGGGTCCAAACTAGGCCCTTAAGTGGCAATGAAAATTTAGAAGACCAGAGTTAGGCAACTTGACATAAAAATTTGAATATGTTATTAATATAATTTGAGAAATATGCAAGAACATAATTTGTAGAAAATTGAATGTAGTTTCTAAGATATTAGTCCTTTTTTGGAAAGAAGTAAATCTATTTGGTGAAAATTTGAAATTTCAATGTAGTAGTATTAAATTTTCAGGAAAAATTAAAAAGTAGGTGTATGTCTGACCGACCTAAGTACAAGAAAAAAAATATGTTTTTTTGAAAATTTCAATATATCTAGAGGGCATATCCTTGGATGTGTCACATTTTTTGTAATTTTTTTGTAGGTAGATAATTAGTTATGAATTTTTTACTAGATATTTTTAAAAATATTGAATACTTGTGTCTTGCCACCATAACTTCAAGGTCAAAAATTTATGAAATTCATTTTTTTAATCCTATAGTATGGGATGCATAGAATGTGGTACATTTTTCAAATTTGAAAAATGTGAAATAATTTTAAGATTATAGATGTTTTTCAATTAGCCTATCAATCCAAACTTTAGTCATAATGCATGTAGAAAATTAAGAATAATTATCTATTAAGTTCAAAATGAAGCATATATTATATTGCTCCAGAAAGCTAGCAATTTTCTCAATAAACCATTTTTGTTTCATCAAATTTGGATAAAAATGTCTTTTTGTCAAATCACCACTTTTTGGACCTTCCATGATCTTGCACTCACCCAGAAAATGAATCCTAAAATTCTCTCTAGCTTTGGACCACTTCATCAAACCTAGATATACTGTACATCTAGGTATACTTCTCCCTTTCATCTTATTATGAAGATTGTCTCTTGGAATATTAAGGGGTTGAACAACCCACACAAGAATCATCTGATCAAGTGTTTTATTATGGAACAAGAAATTGACATTATGCTAATACAATAAGTTAAAATGTCTAAATTAGCTTTTACACAAATTGCTTCAAAAATATGGCCTATTGTGAATTATTGTGAATGCCTTGTTGAAGGTGTCTCAAGGCATATTTCCACCCTCTAGAACTCTTAGCACTTGAAAGGCACATTGTTTGATAAAAGTAATAAGTCTCCTTGTCTCCTTCCTAGACTATCTAATGATTTGCATTGAATTCTTGCTAATATCTACACACCAAACACTAACTTTTCCATAAAATAGTTACATGATCATCTATCCATTGTTATAAATAACCCCTTGATGATTTATGATTGGTTGGGGAGATTTCAACTCTTCATTGTTCCCCTCTAAGAAGTTGGGGGTCTTGAAGACTATTCTGATAGCATGTGAGACTTAGCTAGCTTCTTGGCTAACACAGGGCTTATGGATGTTGAGCTTTAGGGCCCCTCTTTCACTTGGTTGAATAGTATATTTGGTAATAATATTATAAAGGTTAAGCTTGAAAATTTTCTAATCTCTCATAATTGGAACATTAATCATAATATCTCTCTTAGAGCTCTCCCAAGGTGGGTTTGGACCATTGTGCTCTCCTTTTGATTTTGGAGGAGGCTACCAAACTTGACCCCTTTCCTTTCAGGTATGAGACTATATGGGAATCTCATTTATATTCTAGAGGGTTTATTGAGTTGTGGTGGAAAACCACTTTCCAAGGAACTTCTATGTTCATTGTAGCTCAAAATTTGAAGCTAATAAAAAATAAAGTGAAAAACTAGAACAAGATCTCCTTAATTGGTAATATCTTCCAAAAAAATAAAGATTGCTAAGTGATTCAAAATTCATTCATGAATCAATGGAGAATGGGGCTACTGATGTTGATACCTGATCCAAAGAACATGGCCTCCAAATGGAATGGAAAGACCTAATGAACAGAGAAGAACTATTCTAAAAGAAAAAATCTAGAGTACAATGGCTCAAGGAGGGTGCTAGAAATACCGGGTTCTTTCATGGCTCTATAGTCTTTGAGGAGTAAGACATAACCAATGTTGTTGTTTCCTTCTTCAAGGAAAATTTTGAAGAGGGAGCACAAGAGATGAATGATCTAGTTGGTTTTTTGGATGTTATTCCTAAGGTGATGAATGAAGTTGATGATGTGGGAATGTGAAAGAATTCCACTATCGAAAAATTCATTTTTTTTTTCTCCTTTGGGGACTTTAAAGCCTTTGGTGCCAATGGGTTCCCCCTCCCTTCTTCCAAGTTTTTTGGGATATTATCTCCATGGATCTACTTATAGCCACTAGATATTTCTTTAGATATAGAAATCTCCTTAAGCAACTAAACCAAACCTACATTTTTCTTATCCCAAAGTGACTAAGGCCATTACTATGTTTTACTTTTGACCTATCACCCTATGTAACACCATCTATAAAATCTTCTCTAAAGTACTAGTCAACAAAATTAAATACTTCACAGATTTATCTCTCCTTTCCAAAAAGGCTTTGCCCCTAGAAGGAAAATTCTTGATATTGTTTTTATTACCCATTAATTCATCCATTCTATAGAAAAAAACATAAGGCCAAGTATGCTCTTTAAAATTGATGTATCTAAGGCTTATGATAGATTGCTTTGGCCCTTCCTTTTGGCTACCATTAAAAAAATTGGGTTTCATGAGTAGATCCTCAATATTATTTACATTTTTATTTCATCCCCAAACTACTTAGTATTGGTGAATGGTGTCCCAAATGGTTCTATTTTAGGGGGTAAAGGGCTGATACAAGGGGACCCCTTTCCCCTTATCTATTCATTTTGGTTGTAGAAGCTCTCGGTATACACTTACAAAAACTTATTGATTCTAATAAAATCTTGGGGGTAAGAGCTACCTCCCCATTAGCCCCCACTTTTCATCAATAATTTGTTGATGACACCATTTTGTTCAAAGATTTTTTGGTTGTTGAAGCCAAAAACTAGAAAGTGACCTTGGATGCCTATGCTAAAGCCGTTGGGAAACATATCAACTACAATAAAAGTATGCTATATTTCTTCACTTTGAAGAAAATTATTAAGGAAAGGATTGTTCATATCTTGCGCTACTAGTAGGACTATTTGCTTGCCAATTATCTTGGTCTCCCTCTAAATACCAAAATTCTATCTAACACTTACTCAAACAATATTGTTGAAAGAGTGCAAAGAAAGTTTTCTAGGTGGAAAGGTAAGATTTTAAGCCAAGCTAGCAAGTTTCTTCTAATTAAAATCTCCTCCAAAACATACATGTATACTATTTATCCCTATTTAAAATCCTTGTTTCCATGGCTAAAAAAATAGAGAAGACCCAAAATAAATTTCTTTCAGGGTGGTGTTAAGGACATAAATAAAATTTCCCTGGTTAAGTGGGAAAAGGTCTAGAAGCCTAGGAGTCAAGGTGGTTTAGGAATAAGAAGATAGAAGTAGTTCAATAAATCACTGCTTACTAAAATTGGATGGAATTTAGTTTCAATGGTAATAAGGATTAGGCTCATATTCTCAATGTGAAGTACTTAGGGAACAATAATCCTTGCTACTTCCTCTCTTCTCCTTCTATCCCTCTTGACTCTGTTATATGGAGCCAATTTTTAAAAACTAGAAATGTTCTTAAGTAAGAGATAGTTTGAAGTGTGGGAAATGATAAGTGTGTGGAATTATAGAATGACAAGTGGCTTGATGGTGTGTCCTTATCTTTTGAATAGAGTTTGGAAAAGGTGAGGGAACCAATTATAAGATTAAATGGTACCAAAATTCATGGGTACATTAGTTGGAATGGCCCCCATACCTTGTGGAAATATTTTGAGAATCACCTAAGAGCAAGAAACTTGAGATATAGGGATCAACATTCTTGGAAGGGGATGGTGAATTACCTATATAATCTCATTGGTTCATGCTAACTCTTTCGACTTGATTTGAAGGATGCTTGCTATTAGTACCCCAACCATTTTGGGTGATTTTTAGTTAAGTCTACATATACTCTTATTGCAGAGGGTAAGGATGAATCCATGTTCAACTAGAACAAGGTTTGGAACAACAAAGTCATTCTAAAAATCAACTATTTTTAGTGGGTTGCTATACACAAAAATATTCTCACTATTGATAACCTTATTAGGAGGGATTTCTCCCGTGTTAATATATGTATCCTATGTTGTAATATGGAAGAAACAGTTAATCATCTTTTCTTTCACTATAAATTTTCTAGCAGTTTGGGAGATCTTAGACCAACTATTGATCTTCTATATTTTTCCCCTACATCTAAAATATTTTTTAACCTCTTGGAGTTTTGGTTCCCCTTACAAGCATCTTATCATTTGTGAAATTTGGAACCAAACCCCTTGTTGCATCATTTGGAAACTATGGAAGGAGAGGAATAATAGCGTGTTTCAAGACCAAAGGAGAAACTACAAGGTTATTTTCCAAATCATCAAAACCAACATTCAGGATAATATAAATTCTTTTACCTTTGGACCCTCTAAGAGAATGCTAACTTATACAAAACTAAGAGCGAACCACAACTAGGGAATCTCCCATAGCTTAACCAATCTAAATTGGTTTAATATAATAATAAAAAAGAGACCAAATGGACCCCCTAGAAGGGGATGGGTCAAGCTCAACTCGATGGTTGTTCTAAGGGAAACCTTGGTGAGGTAGTAGTAGGAGGAATGATAAGAGATTCAATGAAGGAAACCTAATTTTGAAGGATATGCTTAGGACATTGGATACAAGTCCGATAATGTTTTCAAAACTATGGCAGTGTGGTGAGGGGTGAAAATACTTCTAAGATTGGGTTTCCTTATTGTGGAAATTTAAGGCGACTCTCAAATTATTGTTAATATCCTTCAAAATGATATGAATCCTTTCTAGAAGATATGAAGAATTATTGAGAACTATATAATGGATCTTTGTAGCTTTCAATAGGTTAAAATTAGTCACACCTTTAGGGAAGGAAATGTTGCAGCAGATCTAGTTTACAATTTGGGAGATGAAAAATGAAGAATGGAATTATTGGTATTTGAATTCAAATCTCTTAGATACTCTTCAACATATTCTTGCTTGGGAAAAATCTATGTTACTCGTAGATCTTAGTCAAATTTGTCTCTCCACATTTTGGGGTAGGGTTAATGAGGATGTCTTGTATAGGATGGGGTGGATTCACTTAGCTATCATGGGTACTATGATGTGACCTTTTATTAATAGTTATCTTGGGCTACATAATAAAAATATTGTAATAATTATATTACTGTGATTCTCACGAGGGATTACATCACCCTACATTGATGTTAATTTAATTCAAAATCAATTTCATGGAAAATTATGCAATGGAAATATTAAGGCTATAAGAGTATTTCATGGTGCCATCAATCTTTAGTACACTTGACATTTTTTGATAAATCTTAATATTAAATCCCCCCACTCATGCATTTTTTACTCCTCATTTGTGAAGCTAGTCATTTTCCTCTTAAGAATATATTAATGATAAGATCATGAATGCTTGACACAAGACAATAGAGGATATGAAAAATGATGAACCCACTACCATAAACACTAGGGAATTTTTTAGAAGAAGCAAGATTATCTGGTATTTCTATATTGATACTAACAAAAGGGAAAGTATTTCTAAAAAGAGTGTCAAAGTCTTCATTTTTTAGTTTCTCTAGTTTATTTATCAACTTCCTTGTGTTTCCTATGGCTTGGGTGGGTTCATGTGATTCCAAACAAAAAGGTTACTATGGGTGACCCAAGGATTAGTACTTAACCCATCTCTTATGAATCCCTTAAGCATAATGTTGAGCTCTAGGACCTATTTGACTAAGGAGGCTTCACTCCCTTTTTCTAGGCTATGTAAGGTTACAATAATAAAATAACCTTAAAATTTGTGAATTCTTGGTCTTAAGGGGAAGTTACCATTAATGGAGTGTAGTTCCAAGTGTTTGATCAGTCGATTGCTAAATACATTGGTTTAGCCTATAGTCGTGTCAAGGTGGGGAAGACGAGCAATGAGGATTACAAAAATTTTATTGTTGCCTTCTTCATAGTCTAGGAGAAACCTATCCACTTCCAAAATGGCTACAAAAAGGAGAAGCTTTTGACTCCTTAGGTGTTGGTAAGTATCCATTGTATATTTTACACTTGAAGGTTGGTTTAAAATGGTCCATGGGTACTATTTCCTTTTTTTAAATCATTTACATCATGGTAAAAAATTGAATCTCTCCTCCTTTATTTTCACCTCCCTCAAGGCCTATATTCTCAAGGGTGCTTACCTCCCTACACCAGGGCCTTACCATGGCCCTCCATAAGCATTGACTCACCATGACCCCTTCTTTGAAACCTAAGGCTAAGAGCAATGTTAAAATCAAGCTCCTAGATGATAAAGAATCCAAGACCCCTTTTGCTTTTTCGATAACAAATAACCATAGCCCTAGTTCTATTGGCAAGGTGGTTCCAAGAAAAAGGGAAAAGGGCTTGTTGAGATTCACACCCCTCCTCATAAAATTTGAGTTGTTGGAGATCTCTCCTACTAAGAAATGGAAATTGATGGCTCCTAGTGTGCATGAGGAACACTAGGGAAATAATAAGAAAAAATATAAAAGCCCCATTTCCCTCCTAGTTATAGGTGAGGCTATTGAAATCTCTAATTTTGAGGGGGGAGAGAAGGATATTGTGGGAACTAAACTTTGTCACACTAAAATTTGTGCTGGCCACAAATCTACTAGACTTTTCAAAGTCTAGAATTCAAAGGACCAAAAAAAGTCTAAAGTCAAATAGATTTGGGAGGTGTTTGATGATGATGAGGTTGAGGAAAAGGAGTTTATTCCTTAGTTGGTGGAGGGTTGGGAGGATGATGACTCAAAGAATGATTCTAAGGAGTTGCAGGGTGATGACAAAATTGGGGAACAAGATTGATAAGATGAAGATGATGAGTTTGATACTGAGTATGGACAAAATGAAGTTTTTCTTATGGTGGAGAAGGAAATTCCAACTCCTCCCTCACCTTGGCCTTTGGAGATCTTAGATAACAAAGTAGAGAATTTCTCACCTCCTTTTCTAGTGTAGGGTACTAAGGATAAAGACAATGCTACCATAAAGAACATCGATGCTAAGGTGGTCACATTAGAGAAAATTTTCTCCAATAGTTGCAATGACAATATTAATCACCTAGAAAAAGTTTATCTAAGATTATAATGTTTACACGTGGAATTATGAACAAATCTTTGACGGGTACTGTCTTTGGTCACTCAAAAGTCACTAAACAAAAGAAGAAAAGGGAAAAAAGGAGATGAAGAGGAGAATGTGAAAGATAAGAAGGTTGAAGAGCAGAAGGATAAGCATGACTAGGAAGTGTCCTTAGATGCCCTCCTTGAAGAGTGGAGCTTGATTAGCTAGTTGGTTATCGGTGGTTTGTTCTCTCTCAATTTCATTCTCTTAATTTTATTGTTTTTTTGGGCTTGTGTGTCTGTGCCCTTCTACCATTTTTACATTTTTTATGTTGTCTTAAACTTTCAGGATCAAGGCCCTTTCCCTACTTTTTTAATAAAAAATAAAAAATAAATCCAAAATAGAGGTAATAGATCACCTTAGTCAACCAAATTTTATTAAATAATGGAGGCAAAAGAACACCTCAAAAGAGCTAATAGACTAAGAACACTTATTACTAATCAAGAATAGAGAAAAAAAAGAGTATGAACCATATAGTGATTCAAATAGAGAAAGTAGATGATTAAAAGTTGATAGAGTAATTATTACTACTCAATATCAAACATTGAGTTTCTATCCTCATCACTCAAAAGAGGATCTTCATAAAAATCCAAGTTTAAATCTCTAAGAACCTCTAAACCAAGCACAGGAAATGGAGGGGGTTGTTTGAAGAGAATTCACATCGCTTTGAATGTAATGTTGAAAATGTTGAGAAGATCAAAAATTAACTTCTAACACTAAGATAATAGTGTCATTAAAGATACATTTAATTGCTAGAGAAGTTTCCACCTAGAAATTTGAGAAAATACTTCTAGTCATTGCTTGGCCTATTGAAAGATTATATTCTGTAAATGATTGTTGGAGTTGGAAGTCATCAATTATGTGTTCTAAAACATATTTTTTATAGACTAATATCAAAATATTTTTCTATTAGGTTAGGTCCATCATATTGGAGAGGAACAATGCCCTCACTTCTAAGAAAGATAGAGCACATTTGGGTTTAGTAAGAAGATTCACACTAGTCATGTCACGAATGCCATTTTCCACTTTCTCATAGTTGAATTTAAAGACCTTCAGATTTACCATATCAAAAGCACCTATTTTTGGAGGAACCCAAAGTCCCTTGTGGAAGGGTAAGTGAGAGTTTAGTATGATGAAAAGGGGAGGAGGAGAAGTAAAATGAGTAGAACCAAAGAAGAAATATCACAACAAAGGAAGGAAACAATGAATAAATGAAAGTGAGGCAAAAGAAAAGGTGGAAATTTTCCATAAAGGAGGGAAAATTTAAACATATGTGAAAGGAGAATCCACATGCATCATTTAAGGGATAAAAATGGAATGGAGAATAAGAATTGGATATTATATTAAAGGTTTGTTTATAAATTTAAAATGATATTAGATATTCATTGTTAAAGACACAATTTTTGATTAAAAAAGAGCATGTAAAAAAATTATTTTCAAAACTTAGAAAGTGTTCATGATGATTTTGAAAGAGGCTTGTGAATTAAAGGATTAGATTCTTTGGAGTATCTTGGTGTGCTCTTAATATTAATGATTAATCAAACTCCATAGTCCTAGTTTGTGAAATATTAAGATATTTATCTTCTATAGTTTTAGTGTGCTAGAATAATGAAAATTTGGTTGTATTACTAGATATGTTAAAATATATGTTAAGGATTATTTTTATTGTTCTTTTAAAAAATATTTAAACCTTATTAATGTAGTCTATATGTTATTTTATTAACTTACAAAGGAAAATTGAAAATATTAAGTTTTTAATTATTAAATTAGTTTAAGGGTGTTATTTTATGAGTACTTATAAATTATAATAAGAAAATAAACTATTAGACGTAGGAGTTCCTTGATACTTGTGTGTTCCCCTTTTTCCCTTATTAAGAACTATTTTATGGATTTGGTTTTCTTTGTTATTTTAAAAATTGTTAAGGTAAGAGGCTTGGAGTGGCTATGTGTTTTGAACTCCAAGAGTAAGGTATAATAGAAGACCTAAATGAGGCTCCTCCACAAAATAATAAATGATGAAATGCAAGAACTAAAACATGTAGCACTATATAAGAGTAAATAAAGGCTAGGTGACATTCAAGAACATAATGAGGGACCCTTGAATAATAATGAATAATGAATAAGTGATGCAAGACAAAAAACACAGACCTTTGGATATATTCAACATGCATTAATGGTTACTTACTACATAGATACATTATCTCCCTAAATTCTCATCTTGGATTTGGAGAGACAAGGGGATACTACTCCATATCTTGTTCTAATATCTTCTTCCTTGTTTAATTTGACCATGTTTGTTTCTTCAATTTTTTTTAAACATCCATGCTTGAATATGTCTTTGCATGTTGTCATATATTTAGTTGAGCATACTTACAATTCACAATCTCATCTTTGTATCAACTTGGGTAGACCTTTGGGTTCCACATGGTAGATGGTAAACTCATGATAAAATGTTTTTAGTTTCTAAATCAATTACTATATGATATTATTAGATCTCGAAGCATTCATAATTCTATTTCTCTTTATTATATCTTATCATCATTAAAAAAGTACATAATTATGTGTATTTGATAATTTTAACCAAGAAGACGACCATCAATTGTATGCATCCATGCAATTTATGGATTTGGATATAAGATTGTAATACTATTCTTATTGAGATATTTAAATGAAAATGTGTTATGAAATGGGAAATTTCATTTTATTAACACAAAATAAATTCTATATAAAATTTGGCAAGTGATTATTTTTATTTTTTATGTATTGGATATGATGCTATGAACATTTAGAAATCATTGGTGTATTTTATTTGTTACAATATTTGATTGCTAAAGTTATGAGTAAAATTTTGATTTTTGTGTATATTTATTATATTGTTGCAAAATATTATTTGTTAGAAGTACTGATCACATGGGAGAGTTATTTTCATTCCTTAAACATAGTTTTGTGGTCTTGCAAATATAGACAACATGCAAGTAATCATCTCTCTAGCATTAGATGGTAGCATTGTGTTTATTTTGGTAGATAGACTTCTTGAGAGTGAAATTAAGCTTGCCAAGGGTGAAAAATACTAATAAAAGGGGTGAGAAAAACTATAAAAGAGAAAAAATATAAAAGGGAAAAACTAGAGCAAGGAGTTAAAAATGATACTTTTGGGATGGTTTGTAATGTGAAAATAGACCTAAGGGACTTGATTTTTTCTCTTCCTTGCTAGGGAATGTGTGATTATGATCCACAAAGTGTGTTAAACATGTTTGAAGTCAAATTTGTGTTACTATATGTAGTTTCTTCTGTCAATTAGGTGAGCTAGTGAACCTCCCTAGAGTAAGTGACCACATTTTCTGAAATCAAGAAAGACTGCGCTTGGATGAGAAATTGAGGATAGTTACACTCAAAATTTTAAGATGCAATGAAGACAAGAGTCATAGTGCTTTGAATCTACTTTCTAAACTACTAGTTTTTTTTAAATGGTAGAGATTAAGGGGTTCAAAAATGGGGCCAACAAAAAATGGTCCTAATTTTGTGCCCACCCTAAAATGTTAACTTTTTTTTAGTATTTCAAAAATCACTTCAATGATAAATAAGCTAACACCATGCAGATTATGCCCATTCTTTTTTTGCTAATTTTTTAAGAATAATGATTTTTTACTAATTTTCAAAGTGGACACATCTCAAAAAATAGAAAATTGAGCATGCTCCCCCATAATTTTTTTGAAAACTAATCAAAAATATATTTTTTTAATGTGTAGAATGGAATCTAGTTTTCTAAAAAAATAATTTATTTAAAATTTTGATGAACGGTTAAAAAAAGTAAAAAATACCACACATTGGTTTTTGACAAAAAATAGACACACTAACAAAATAAATAATGTTAAAACCTTAACATACTCAAAATATGATTTTTTTTTACATGTTTAGATAGATAAAAGAGAGATTAACATTATCGTGGTACTTTTTTGACTTGACATGTTGAAAACATGCAAACTTGATGGGGAGCACACTCAAGATTATGTCAATTTTGTTACTATTTGCAAAAAAATTTCCTTGGATGTTGAAAAGTCACTCCAAATATTTGGCTTGGAAGCCTAAGGAAAATCCAAGCCAAAGGCTAAGGAATTTCCAAAACAAGACATAACATGGGTGCATTATAATACACTAGTGTTATGCTTCACTTAGTATATAATTTGTCTCCCCCACATTATATGATTTCACATAATATGAGTGCATTATAATGCACTTGCATTATATTTCACTTAGTATATTTTTCTCCCTCATGTTATCTCTCTCTCCCACTCTCTATCGATCCTTCCCTCTCTCCATCCCTCTATTGTTTCTCTCTCCCACTCTCTGTCAATCCTTCCCTCTCTCCATACTTTGTTCTCTCTCTGTCTCTGTCTTTGTCTCTCTTACTCTCTATTGATCATTTCCTCTCTCCATGTGTTTGTTATCTCTCTCTCTACCCTCTTTAGGTCTCTCTCTCTCTACATCTCCCTCCCTACATAGCCCTCTTTGTTCTTCTCTCCTCATCTATTATCTCTCTCTCTCTCTCTCTCTCTCTCTCTCCTCTATAGGTCATTACCTCTTTCTTTTTTAGTTTAGGGTATAGATTTTAGGATTGAGGGTATAAGGTTTAGGGTTGAGGGCTTAGTGTATAGGCCTTAGGGCCTTGGGTTGAGGGATAGTGTTTAAGATTTAGGGTATAGGGTTGAGTGTATAGGGTATGAGGCTTAGGGTATTGGTTATAGGGTTTAAGATGGAGGGTATAAGGTATAGGGTTAAGGGTATGAGTTGATGGTATGGGGTATAAGGTATAAGGTATAGTGTATAGGGTTGATGGTTGAGGGTATTGGGTATAGTGTCAAGGGTATAGGGTTTATGTGTTAGGGTATATAAGGCATAGGGTCGATGGTATAGGTTTTAGGGTTTAGGGATGAGGGTATTAAGTTTATAGTTGAGGGTTTAGTGTATAGGATTTAGGGCCTAGAGTTGAGGGATAGTGTTTAGGATTGACTGTCTAGGGTATAGGGTATAGGGTTTAGGGTTAAGGTTATTGGGTATAGGGTCGAGGCTATAGTTTTTACAATGAAGGGTATAAGGTTGAGGGTGTATATAGGGTTGCATATGAATTATGTGATAGAGGGTTTTATATTACATACATTAATAAAGGGCTTTTCTATCATTTGAGTCTTTAGTGGATAGATATCAACAAATAAGATTAATGTTGAATATAATTGAGGCTAAAATTTGGTGTAGTGTTCATAAGATTCCAACATAGTTAAAAAGTTATTCATTTGAAGCCAACCCAATTAATTTTCAACTTTATTTGTTCTTCCTTCTTATGATTAATGTTGAGATGTAAAATATTTGAGGTGAATAGACCACCTTTGATGTTGATCATTCTACAAAATTTCTTATATTTATATAAATTTAAGAGTCTTATAATCTATGTGAATAACATTGTCTTTCCCCAAGATATAGTAATTCTATGTTATTTGTAGGCTCAAGAACAATGTATATAATTCCTTTTCATGTACATTCAACATGATGTCTATACATAACATTAGATAAAATTTCACTACATGTTAGGAAATTAGATTACCACATTGAGGACCCAAACTACTCCAAGTGCATATTTGGAGGAATCAATCTCAATTTCAAAGGACTCGTGTGCCCATTTGAAAAATCCATTTGGATTTAAATGTATTTTTCACACATGTATAATGACTCAATGGTAACTTGGTTTTATCCAATTTGTAATGAAAAAATGAGCCACCTTAAGTTGATCAAATAGGCCATCAATACAAGGAGTTGGATAGTTCTATTCACCCTAGTTATCTTTGCTATTTGATACTTCTATTCACCAAACTTAGCTACCTACCTCATATTTTACCCTTAGCTCACTCATCCCATGAATGTTGTTGTGGGTGTAGTGTTGTCTATAGGTTCAATCTCTTAAAAATTAGTAGATATATATTTTTTTATATTTTCACTTTTAAAAATGAATTATAGATCCTTCCATTCACCCACATCTATGAGTGGACTAGGATTTCCTTGTCCTCTTTAAGTAGCACTTACAAGATGAGGGTATGGTATAGGGTTGAGGGTGTAGGATTTAGGATTGAGGGTATAAGGTATAGGGTTAAGGGTATAGGATTTAGGGTTGAGTGTTTAGTGTATAGGCTTTAGGGCCTATGATTAAGGGGTAATGTTTAGGGTTGAGGGTATAGGGTAAAAGGCTTAAGATTGAGGATATTTAGTATAGGGTCAATGGTATTAGGTATAGGGTTGAGGTTATAAGGTATAGGGTTTAGGGTTGAGGGTATAGGGTATAGGGTTGAGGGTTTAGAATTTAGAGTTGAGGGTATAGAGTTTAGGTTTTATGGTTTATTGTATTGGGTATAAGGTATAGGGTTTAGGGTTTACGATTGAGGGTATAATGTATAGGGTTGAGTGTGTAGGGTTTAGGGTTTAAGGTCTAGGGTTGAGGGTATAGGGTTGAGTGTATAGGGTACATGATTTAGGGTTGAGGATATTGTGTATAGGGTTGAGGGTATTAGGTTTATGGTTGAGGGTATAAGGTAAAGGGTTTAGGGTTGAGGGTATAGGTTTTAGGGTTTAAGCTATAGGGTTGAGGGTATAGGGTTTATCCCTTAAGGTTGAGGGTATAGGGTATAGGATATAGGATTTAGTGTTGATGATATTGGGTATAAGGTATAGGGTTTAGAGTTTACAATTGAAGGTATAAGGTATAGGCTTGAAGACACTCATATGAACACCTAAAGTCCAAGAAGCAAAACAAATCTATTCATATGACATTGGGATCATTTCACAAAATACAGCAAATTAAGTAATGTAGAAGATGATAAATTCCATCACTCACAAACAATGCATAACCTATATACTCTTGTGACTATATGATCTACACCAAAGAACTAGTCTCCTCCATGGATTGAATTTAAGGTCGTTATAAACCTTTTGGTCAATATAAGTGGTTACCTATTTTTGCTAATAGCTCAATCAGGTAGATATTTTGTGATTTTCAAATGAAGAATAAGGCACATTTTTGTTTAAGCTACATTAAATTCACATGCATAAAAAAAATTAGAAGATTACATTACTAGATTACATTTATGTAGATACATATAATATAGGAAAGATTGTACAATATTTTCAGGAAAAGTAATCTTTATTGATAATGTAAATGTATAAGGTCTCACACAAGCCATGAGACTAACTCTTTTAGTGCAAATGAAAGAAAACATTATAAATTTATAGACATAAAGGATAATAAATGCACATATAGAGAAGGGTGACTCGTCATTGCCTGAATGTTGAGTCCTAGTCCTGGTCTTGGTCAAGTTGTCTTGTATCATCTTCAATCTTCCACTTGTCTTGCATCCAGTTGTTGCTCCCTTGCTACTCCTAGTTGCTTGCATCTAAGAGAGTGAGTGTTGTTAGAGCAATGAAAGGTCATCAATCAATACATGCACATACACATATAAACATATAATTTGATCTTCATGTGCACTAAAACAACTAACATGCCAATATGTCCAAGAAAACAATGACATTATCAAACACATCCATCGTATGCACATATTTTTCCTAACATGTTTTCTTCTTGTGCAGGTATATAGGTGAAATCCTTGTTACTATTTTGTTTTATCTGATTACAACATGTGGAGTGAAATGTGGCTCCCACAAGGGTTGAGCCCAACATGTTGTATTATTGTGCTTTTAAGAGGTATGGAAATTAATTTATCTCCTTATGTAAATCACTTAAGCAATCACACATCATTTGTGATAGTGTGTTATTAGTCACTATCATAAGTGACATATACTATTTTTAGCTAGCATGAAGGATGTATCAATGCAAGTGATCGGAATAGATTGCAAAGTATAGTATAAACATGTGTATCTAATAGTCATCATGTTATGAGATAACAAGAATCATTAAGTGCTATTAGAAGCTATTATAAGTTAAAGAGAGCAATATTTAAAGGGATATTGATATTCTTGATCAATGAGGCAGCCCATACACATGGAAACTATGTGCAAGAAGAGTTTCATGTAAGGGTATATGCAACTAAGGGGCAGAGAAAAAATGACTGGCGATTTAGCCTTTTGTGAGGGAAAGACCTCAACAATAGATAATTATGCCATTTATCAAATAAAAGGGAAATTTATCATAAATGAGGAAAATGTCCATTGAAAGTAAATAAATATAGTACTCTTGAAGATGAATACTACAAGAGTAAAACCTTATTGACTGTACTTATGAGGAGCATACCCATGAGGTCTTTTCCAAATATTAAGAAATTGAATAAGGTTCTAATGGCAATATCAAGTAGCAAGGATAGACTTAAGACTAAGATCATACTCATTTAAAGATGTGATAGTTCCTCAAGATAAAGGACAATCCAAGTACAAATTGACAGTCTTCCCTATGTGATAGTACAAAGATAGTAATGAGGGCATGCAAAAAGTCATATAGAGACCTTTAAAGACATGATAGTTCCTAAGAAAACCTACAAAGAAGCTAGTTTAAATGCCTAGTGTATACTTCAATCCAAAGGTCAGAAATAAGAAATGGAGTTTCCCATCACTGGGAGAAGTCTAAAAACTCAGTAAAATGACATCTACATGCATATTTAACCATCAAGAACATCCTACAAGGGTCATAATCGAAGTGATAGGTGTCTTCATGTCTTTAAGAGGCAATCCAAGAAGGACAGTAAAATGTGACAACAGAGCTCTAAGCTAGTGAAAAGGTAGTGTTCATGAAGAAATGGAAAAGATGAATAGAGTCTTTGGTGTTATACCTATATTGTCCAATGGCAATGAATCATTTTTTGCAAATCATATTTTTATCAAGGGAGCATCTTCTTGTGGAATGGTTGAATAACCCTCTCATGAAATATCATTCATATTATAATCAAGCATAGTTTTATCACAACAAGGTGATTATGACAATGTTGGCCGCCATGTACCCATGTTTAAAAAACAACAAATAATGAAGGCCCGAGAAGATAAAAGAATAGTGGAAACAAAATGGTGTTTCCAAAATTTCAATAGAGAAAACCATAAAACAATGGCCACGGTTTTTGTGAAAACCCAGAAAATGAGAATCTTCATTGTTTCTAACACAAACATGATCTTGAGCTTTTTCTTTCACAGACAGAATTGAGCAAGAAGCTACATGAAAACAAAACTAAGTCTCACCACTGTTTTTCCTTTAAAGAGATCAAACAGTGATTGATTTCTACAGAGGAGAAAAACGGGAAATGCAGACAATAACAAGCTTACCTTCAAGCTTTCCTTTATTGTTTTTCTTGAAAATCTGTTGGAGATGGCACCTTTTCACCATGAAAATCATTCATAGTATCTCCATGAAACCCTATGATGGTGGTGCCTTAAGTTTTCTAGAAGCTCGATGATCAAATGAAAATGATTTTGCATGTTTTGCATTATTTTGTTCATTAGGGTTTTTACCCTAATCTTGCCGATGGGAAAAAGGTATTTTACCTTTTATTTTAAAATGCAAGTATGACTAATGAACACCATGGGCTAAGACTTTAAGTCTTATTTTTTTTTTTAAATACCACATGGTATGGAGTCTTTTAGATTTGTTCTTTTACATTTAAATCTCCAAGGTCGATCTCATGGTATTTTGCATAGATAAATAAATGTAAAGCATTTAATTAAGTGTTGTTGCTATAAAACACTTAATTAAATTGCTCTTTTAAATGCAAAATGATGGAATCATACTTTATCAAAGTAACATATGGAGGTTTATAGTTGAAGTCTTCATGACTTTGAGAGCATATAGGAGAAGTTAGAGGCAGTTTTCAAACATTTGGAGAGAATGGAGGAGGCTGTTTTCATCATTTTGAAGGATTTTGGAGTCACTTGGAGCATTTTTGGGGTGCTTTATGGTTGGACATGGTCAAATTTGACCTTTTTAACATATTGGAGCTCTTTTGAAGAAAAAATAGTTGCTACTTTTTAGGCTTTTTGGAGGCATACAACCCAAGAAGTTTCCAAGAGCTATTTTGGTGGATCTTGTTGGGAGTTGAGATATAGTCACTTGTGTGACTCATTTGTAATCAGTTTTGAATTATTCTTTTTTTGTTTTTTGACCCTTTTGGAGTCCTTGGAGAAAAATATAGAGTTTTGTAACTCACTTACAAACATGTATATTATCAGTTTTTCACCTTTGAAATCACTGATTATAAGCATTTTACCTTTACAATCTCTCTGTTAAATCATGTGTATTTGTATAATTGATGCAACTTCTTGTGAAACTATATGATTCCTTGCAGTTATGCCTTATCCTCACACCTTTTTGCAAAGCAATATGTATTTTTTTGTAGGTTGTGGGATTTGTTTAAAATGAAAGCATTCTTTAGTTGTGAAGTCTTTCTTCCTTCTAGGAGTATAGACATATGAACCTTCTCGTGAAATATTTATGCAGAAAATGTATATGATTGAGTTGTGTATGACAATTATTTTGTCATTGACTGAAACTGTGTGTGGAGCTGTATTATATGTCTTCTTAGTTAATTTGGTGTATCACCATAGGGGTAGTTTTTTAGTTTATGTTATCTCCTTTTACCCTTTTCCTCTACAAGTTCAGTAGATTAGTTTAGGTGACACCATAGGAAGCTGACCTTCTCCAAAGGTTTGATCTCATATAAGGAACCCACACCTTGGGATCATTCCCATGTTTTCACTGGATTGTTGAATTTTAGATTCAACAAGGTGCAAATCTAGGTGATAACAATAAGAATATATTTATTTGAGAGGAAGGAAAGTGTAGGCAAGAGAAATAGTTCTATAAATGTGAAATAATGATTGGTCAACTAGAGGATAGGGGTCCATACTATAAATAGCTCACATCATTTAATAAAATAGAAAATGCTAGGTTGGTTAGGTGATTGTTATCTCCCAGAAATGCACCCTAAGCAAAGTTATGAAAACTAAGCTTTCTGGAGAAACATGGGATCATTTCAAGGCTGTGGGTCACCTGAAGTTGAAATGAACCTTTGGAGAAGGTTGGCTTCCTTTGGTGTCACCTAACTACTGATTCTATAAAGGGAAAGGGAGAGGAATACATAAAAATAAAACTAACACTATGGTGATACACCTGAATGACAAAAATCATTGAATGAAAACAAGATGAACATACACTGAGAAACTAAAGAGTGATATTTCATTTACTCAACATATTTGTGTAAATTTATGCATCATTATTGAAAAGGTTTAATCTGTGTATCTATTTTAAGAAGGAAAGATGAATTTCACGACTTAAAGTTCAAAATGCAGACTGAGAAAACACAGTTCAAAACTTACATAAACTAAAAAGAAATGAAAACAGTATGAAACACCAACACTGGTTTCCAAGGTAATCTCTGTATGTTATATTCCAAATTCCAGTTGAGTTACAAAGCATACATCAGTTGAGAAAGGATTTAAAAAAAATCACTAGCTCTTGAGAATGCATAATCCAAACTCCTTTTCAAAGAGGAAAAAATGCCATATATACAAAAGATATCAGCCCCTAGGGCTTAAAAATATATATCTGACTTTAGGAAAAATATCCCCTTAGATCTTTTGAAGGAAGTTAATGTTGCATCCCCATGGCCGTGTCAATATGGAGTTGCTCTAGGAATGACCTCCTTGATCTTTTGCAACTACTGCATTCACTTTCAGTCTTCGTGTCCCTCTTCTTTGAGTCTCCCCGCGAGCTGCTTTGAATGCTTCTGAGCTCAAGGCAGATCCATGTTGTGTTCCCCTTGTTGATCTTCTTGGCACTGGTCAAGCTACCAACGGTTCACCTGTATCTCCCCCTGATCGGTCGAATAGATGCCACACAAGCTACTTCGGGTGGTCAAAGCTCTTCATCAGAATCACATCTCGATGAGACACTAGAAGTGTCTCGCCGATGCGATTACGCCCCTCTGCAACTATCAGTATAACTCATGATGATCGGAAAGGCCATATAGCGAGTTCAAAAGTCATATCAACATCCATGAAACCAATAGAAAGACTTTTCACTTTCGGGAAGACCTTATGGCGAGCCTTCAAGAGTCATACCGATATCCATATTCATGAGCAAGTTGATCGTTATAGGAAAGACCACATGCTTTCGCCGAGACATCATGGCGAATCAAATTTCTTTTACACCGAGCTCACTTTCATTCGGCAAGACCCCATGCTTTCACCGAAACATCATGGTGAATCAACTTTCTTTTGCGCCGAGCTCACTTTCATTCGGCAAGACCCCATTGGGTCAGTGAGACATCCTAGCGGGTTCATCTTGTTTTGGTGAGAGTTCATGAGTCGGTAAGACTTTATGCTGAAGGAAAGATGTCACGGAGAACTCATCTCATTGTCGGCAAGACACCATACTCTACTCAGGACATCTCCCCGAGCATATAACCTCCTCTCGGAGTCTCCCCGGGCTCACCCTTGTGAACCATATCGACAAGAGTTTATTTGGTGACTCACTGAAGGCATAAGCCTTCGGCAAGACCATGATCAGTCAATAGGAGGTCAAAGCGAGTTTCTTTCCTCCCCCTGGGCTCACTTTCATTTTGGGGAAACCCTTTTGTGTTGGCTAGACCTCGCAGCGAACACAAACCACCTTCCCCGAGTGCAACATTTCTTTCGGTGAGACACTAGCAAGTCAGTGAGACATCCTACCGAAACCCCATTGTTCTACCGCTATGCTCCTCCATTGGTGAGACCTCCTGGCAAGGACAAGACACCACTAAGACCCCCTCTTTCGTCGAGACTTCCAGCAATCGGGAAGACTTCATGGCGAATGTGCAGCCTTCTCCCCAATGACGGTCTGATGAACAACTGTCGGGGAGACTTTCATCCGTCGGCAGGACCTTATGGTGGGTTCCATTAATCACACTGAAGGCTTACAACCATCGGCGAGACCATCGCCTGTTGGTAAGACATTACACCGAGTGCTAAACATTACATCAAGCCCCTTTTTTTCGGTGAGATCTCACTCCATCGCCGAGACATCTCCCCAAGCTCAAATTTTATATTGGAGGCACCCTCTTGTTGGCAAGACTTCGCTCATTCGGCCAGGTGTTACATCGATATCATCTATGTAGACGAGACCCTTCATTATCAGCGAGACCTTGTGGCGAGGACAAACCACCTCCCCTGGGCTCAAAATATTTCTTTTGGTGAGACACATTTGATCGGAAGGACCTTAGCGGGTCGGGAAGACCCTATGTTGAGCTCAAAATCTTTGGGCGAGCTCATCTCATATCAGGGAGACCTCCTTTGGTCAGGGAGACATTATAGCAAAGGTACCAACTTTCGCCGAGACCTTATCCTTTTGGGAAGACATGTCCTTGGTGAACCACTGTTGGCATGACCCTTGCTTGTCGCCGAGACATCATGCCGACACCAACTTGTGAACAACCTTCGGCATAACTTTCATCTGTTGGCAAACAAGGGCTTCCTTCCGGTGAACTCGCTTCATTTTGGGGAGACGTCGCTTGATCGGTGGGACCTCATACCAAGCTCAAAACCTATATCAAAGTAACAATCCCTTCGGTGAACTCTACTTGGTCGCTGAGACTTCAAACCGAACACAAACCACTCTCCCCGACACCAACCTTGTGAGCTACCTTCGGCGTGACTCCCACCGGTTGAGATGACTTCACAGCGAGTGGAAAGACGTCATGGCGAAAGCATTCCGCTTCGGCGAGACCCTTTGGTAGTCGGCCAGACCCTTTGGTGAAGACATAACCTTATGCCGAGAGCTCCCCAATGAAAAACTATCGGCATGACCCTTTTCAAGCGGAGAGATACATGAAGACTCTTGGCGACTGGTTTATTCAACCACATAGGATGCACTGCTAGTTAGCAAGACAATAGGAAGGTCTTGCCGACTTCCTTCTCTGGTGATTTTTGTGCCAAAATGATTGAGGTAGACTCTTCGAATGAGCTCCTTGTGAAATATCATTAGACACATGACCTAACCCTTGATACAAATGTTATCAATCGACCCTTATGAACATTTGAAACACAACTAATCCTGCCCGATTGAGCCCATAGGTGAAAATTGAGCAACAGTGATAACATTAATAGAGGATCAAATGAGCAAGGATGGATATGTACTTGAATGTCCTTGTGATCCCTAAGTTTTTTAGTTGCATGATTATCTACTCTTCAAGGTGTAGGGGGATGTCAAGTTAGAAGATATTAAAGGTAGATACTAACCAACAAGTTGACCTAGAAACAAGATATTTTAGAAACATTAGTTTTTTGATTATTTAGTCCTAACAAGTATGCAACCATACTATATTCCAAATGTTAAAAGTGTGACTTATTCAATTATTTAATTAATCATTTATAGTTGCATTTGTTCATTAGTCATTTATTCAATTAATAATTTATAATGTAAATATAGACACCATTGGTAAAAAAAGCATTTGTATTAACCAAAAATCCATATAGACATACATCATTATATGCTGATAAAAGTATATATACTTAAGAAAGACATATAGGGTTACAACAAAGCCATATGGACATACAATGCCACATATATGTAAATACAAAATATATGCTAAAAAATGACACATAGGAATACACCAAAGAACTCTAATATAGTCATTTCCCTCTAGGTCAAGAATAAATCGTGTGTTGCATTTGAATTTTAGGAGGATGAAGATGCATATGATAGTGGTCTCCTCAGAACTCATTCACTCGACCTCTTGTTTAAATTTTCTTAGACCTCCACCCAATACAATAAAAAGTGTAGATCTATTAATATAATAATTAAATTATAGAATGAAATATAACAAAATAACCACTTACCACATACAAATAATCACTATGTTCATCCACAATAGGGGAACACTCATGATCTAGAGTTGTGAAGACTTGTGGCAACCATCCAAATCAAAATTAAACCACAAATTAATATCATTTGATTTTTCAATATAGACAAATACAAAAACAAATATAATGTGAAATTTATTAATCTACCTACATCAAACTTAGTACTATTGCAAAAACACTATGCTCCACTATTTGATGAAAATTGAGAAGAGTATATATTTGCATCATCTAAAAATGAAATAATATTATTTGATTACAAAAATACCTAATGTTATTTTATATTTTTCTAATTTTAAAATTTAAAATTCTTTGTATTACTTGAGTGAAAGTTTGATGAACACCTTGAATACTAGGTATTGACATCGAAGTCCCAACAATAACCTATCCAACATCGAAAGTGAGTTATAAGAATGCCATTCATATAAGGTTCAAATATTCACATGTAATTTATTTATAATTCTTTACTAGTTACATACCTCTACACTCAACATTTTTGTGTAATAGGGAGGCAGAGGATTGATAGAAGTAGGGTGAAAACTATGTAGCTAAAATTTCATTATAATCATTTTACTAATTTAGTTAATCTTACATTGCAAAATAAAATTTAATAAATTGAATTAAATGAACTTGTTGACATTTATCTGACTATTAAATCCAAATGTATCACTCAACAAAGCTTCTATTATGACCATCTAATATTTTGTAGATGTATCCTAGACACATGCATCCTAACTATCCTTAGGATTATAAACATAGAGTGACCCAAAAGATCAACATAAATAAGGTGGAACTAAATATAAATGGAAGACTCACCCACCTCACCCTATACTAGAGGCCTAACTACTATGTTGTATAAGGCTATGAGTGAGTGAGCTAATCCACTATAAGGTCTCCACCTCAACATCCTTTTAAAAATGAAAGGGATAGTCACATGCTAATATTGTGGTCTAGATAGTGGTCTCGTTGCCTAGTGTGGGTCAAGATGTTCCCCCACTCTATCCTGTGTGGAACCCCCACCTCTACCTTGGTACTCTTGCATGTCAACATAATTTGGGATTTCATTTAGGACAAACTTACAATAGAGTTTCCTTAAAAATTATTGAGGTACCTCAATGCTATTGCATGGAGGATGGTAAAAAACCATCCACCACCTATCCCAAAAATTGTTCTTTATCCCTTCGTGGTGGCACCAATAGATAGGGAACCTCTTGCATGCACTGTGCAAGTTTTTATTTGTTTTTGGGCTGGTGAAGAGTGCACACAAGTCAAATTTCAAAAAATAAATTCTTTAACTTGTTTATATGATAATTTTTTTGAATAAAATTAGTTTTGTTCTTTCCTATTGTTAGGCCAACTATTAATTTTCCACTAATTGATTCTACATGGGACACTATGGATTACAATGATTGTGTAAGGGTGGTCCTATGGGAGTTTGTTCCTATAGGATCTTTCAACCTTGAAATTAACTCCTCGAGTTATTTTTTTGTCATTTTCAACTTTCCCTACTATGTTTTGCTATGTTGTTCTAAGAGGATGATGAGGAATTGTAGGAGGTATTTGTTGTGGTTGTTCTTTAAGAGGGATTTCATGATGAGGTGAATTGGGATTTTGAAGATTTGAGGGTGAATTATCAACTCCTAAAACTTAAAAAAATTAATTAAAAAACTAATTCAATCTACCTATTTAATACAAATTTGATACTATTAAAAAACTAAAAAATAATTACTCCTTTGACCTCAACATCTTGGTGACATTTTGATGAAGATTTGGAAAATTTTTTGACTTGCAAAACCAACTCTACAAGAACACGCACATGCTTGGGAGGGTTTGTAGGTCATGAGATTTAAATGAAAAATGCAAAAATGAAGAATGTTTTTTTATTTTTATTAATCATTAAAGCAATAACATGAGTGCATTATAACATGCTTGCATTATTTCTTTAATGAGGAATAATGTGAGCGTGTTATAATGCACTCACATTATAGATTTGATGGAGCCAAAAAGTGGGATGACCACTTTTTGGACCCCCATCTTTTTGCACACACCCCCTAGTGATATTTTCCTTCTGCAAGTTAAATTGGATAAAATGTTAACCATATTATCTTTCAATTAGGATGTATATTCTTGTAAATTGAATGAATCTAATGATGTGCTTAAATCATTTTTTTCCATTATATTTCAACTATGCAATCATTGAATGGATAGAATCATGTGATAGGTAATCCTATCTCCCCTACCTAATGTCATCAGATAAGTTATACATGTGTGACTAACCCTTATTGAACCATGCGATGAGTCATATAATGTATGCAAATTCTCTTGCTAGGTGTGTTGTGTATGGTTGAAGGTTGCTAAATTGAAAATTGAATCACCCTCAAGTGGATTGAGTTGTTTATATTTCTCTATCTTGTGTATTACTGTCATAATCCATGACACTATGTGTGTGTGCATTGCACACTAATATGTTGTAATTATCAAAGGAACATGAATTTTAACTTTTTTATCTCATAATTTGTCCATTGTAAAATTTGGGTATTGCACATGATTTTTTTAAGAGAAAGTACAATGAGTAATTCCATTGGCCATGTGTGTAGACAAGTGGTATTGTGTCTAGTTTAGTTTGAAAAGGAGATTGGCTTGATTGACTTGGATGATTGGACCACTAAGTATAAACTAGTGGTACTCTTAGATAAATATTTGGGTGTGGTTTCTAAAAGAGATTATCCCATATGATCTTCACATTTTATGTTGATTCAACAAGCTTTTGTTGTTACCTATGGAATAAGATAATGTATTTCCCAGTGGCTCATCAAAGGGTTGCATTGGAAGAAACTAATGCCTATACTTTTCCTTCCCTAGATAGGTTTCATCTAGTTCAAGCACAATAGAGGGAAGGAGTCAAATGTTTTGGTATTCAATTTCTTACTTTGGCCAATTTTGGAGACATCATTTCCATTAATGCCAAATTAATAGCAATTGGTGTTGATGGTGTAGGTTGGGTTGTTTGTTTAGCTTCATATGAAATAGATGGTGTTGGTTGTGGTATATTACAATAATTATAACATTGGTAATCGTGATACCATTATCTATCCAACGTTAAGAATGCACCCTTGATCATAATTATTAATTAATTGAAAATCATAATATAACACTATTTTTATTTTCAATTAATTAATAAATACGCTCAAAAGTACATTGTGAAAATTAGATAGATGTTTACATCATATATTGTATCTTTCAAATTTGTAATATAATTTATGATTTTTTTCCCCTTTACTACTCTTATGCATTTTCTCTTTTATAAATCCCTCTCAAATTATAACTATTATCTATTTCTGAAAACTCAAAACGATGTCATTTTTAAATAAATATGGTACAAGTCATGATTTTCTGTGAATTTTACGAAGTGGGGACAAAGGAAAAGATGTACCATGTCGGTCATTACAATAAATTATTCACCATCATATTACGACATTTTGTCACTAGTTATTGCCGTTTACCTTGCGCTTTATATGTTAACCATCTTACAAGTGGCGAAGTTATCTACGAACTATATTATTGCTTGTGCTGTTGCAGTTATTCCAAACAGAAAAATCCAACCAGACATGGATTCAAAACCAAATGAGCAAATTCTGCGTCCAGCGATGAATTTTAATGGCGAACCAGCGGCATCAATTTGGGGCTACAAACTCTGCCGACGTAAAATTACGAATAATTGGCCCAAACAGAGAAGAGTATGAGGGAAATCCCCTTCATCTTTATTCCAAAGCTCTTAAAAAGTCGGATTTTTTTAAGGTTTTGTTATCAGATCGTTGGTGTCCAGATATACGATCCTTTGAAATTGAGGTAACCACTTCTCAATCCTTTGAAAACTATTTAAAATGCATCGAGATGATGTATTCTTCCTCTGTCCGTTTCTCCGATGGCGATGAATGCCTGGCAATTCTGTCAGTTGCTTCGGAATTGTTAGTGGATAAGCTTATGCAGGATTGCATGAGATATTTGGAGGCTGTTCGTTGGAATTCTGAGCAAGAGTATAAAATTACAAGTCTTCTGTCCTCTTTGAATTTGAGCGTATTGCCCGATTTGAATGCAAGGCTTGATAAACAGAACAATAACTATTTAGATTTTGTCGGAGAGAATACCAAAGCAATGATCTCTTTTCTTTCCAATGACCCCCTTGCCGATCATAAACAACCAAATATTCGAGAAGCAGTGGGAAAATTTATAGTAGACAATTTGCAGGAAAATGCATCTTCAGGCATTACAGATATGTGCAGGCATATCGTTTTAGAGCAGTTTAAAGCCAACATTGCAATTGCTGTGTCTTCTAATATTGAAAAAAAATTAGAAAATGAGGAGCATACTTATGTTGCCCTGTTGTGGCCCTTCAATCTAATTGAACGCTGTGATGGGACGACCATGGAAGCCGCACTGAAGATATTATGTGAAGAAGTGAAACTTGCCGACATAATAATGCAACAGCACGAGTTTTCTACCGCAAAAAGACACAGAAAAACTATGCTGCCTGTTCTGTTGTGGTTTCTGGAGGCTCTAGCAAACGGGAAAATAATTGTTGAACGAAAACTTCGTGTTGGTTTTCTTACAACATGGTTACCAGTAATGGGACATTTGATTCACTGTAGTAAGCGTCGGTTTGTAGGCTCCAACATGAAGGACGATGATGTGTTGAAGACCCAGTTTTGCAGGGGAGTGATTAACGTGTTCGAAACCCTCCCTTTTGCTGATTGGAAAGGCATTTACAAAATTTGGATAGATTGCTGTGGCAGCAATTATATTGACTTGAGCATACCGTTTGCTTGGGGGTGCAAGGTACTGCATGAACCACAGGATTAAGTTTAGCAATCTAAATCTTGGGATTGAGAATAATTGCCTTGGAATTTGAATTGTATGTTGATTTTATGTATTGATGAATTCAATTTTTTAGAGACAATTTTACTATTGTGAACTTGTCATGTATCTATGAACTTGACTAGTGCAATCATAGATTGTTTTTCTTCACTTCATTTGATGTTTTTTTTTTTTTTTCTATGTCGTTGATGTCTAGAAGGATTGTCATCATTCATAAATACCTTTGTTAAATTGTATGACCAATCCATGAGTGTAGTATGTCTTGATTAAACCCTCAAAATTGAACATTATTAAAAAGAACTCTTTAATCATGCAAATTCTTCTTGAACGCTTTTGCAATATTATATTCCTTTAAAAGCATGTAGATCCAAATGATGTTCAAATGATATACTTATTTTCTGTATTTCATAAATTATTATAATGAATGCATAGAATTTTATTAAATATAGGGACCTAGAAACATATCATGCAAATGCGTGTTTAGTTAGCCTTAGGAAGGAGTCATAGAGGAGCGAAGTTGATCAAATTTTGAATCATAAATAAGACTAGATTAGATTTAGAATTACAATGTTATCCCCATCAATTGGCTTAAAATAATAGACCAAAAACGACAATCTCACAACACATCAAGACCATTGAATTTAGAAACCAAAAAAGGAAGAAGTTAAACCATGTTCTTAGGGTCAACAAAAATATGTTGGCTAACATCTTGCATCCTACAATGTTCACTTCCTTTTTCAAGTATATTCATTTGGATGAATTGTTCGTACCAAATGAATCAATTCTTTGTCAAAACATGTTAATGAAAACTAACTAACTAAATCAAAAGAAAATATATAGGGTCATTTCTCTTTTTGTCAAAGGATCCCTACACAATTGTCATAATTTAAATTTCAAAAAATGTCATTTTACCAATCAAATTGAATCAAATGTTATCAAGTAGACTAAGCAAGTACCATGACATCCCCTTAAAAGAGACACACAACTAAATAGAAAGTGAAATTGATATGTAAAATTTATAATTATATTTTGTCTCTACTTTGATGTGCACGTGAATCCTAGTATGATTATTAATCTAGAAGTATATAGCAGCCACAAACATGTATGTAAAGAACATATTCAAACATGAAAATGAAATTACCATTGAGTCCATATAAACTAATGGACACTACATCAATATGATCATGTGTGCTCACCTTTTGTGTGTGTTTGTTTTCTCTAAGATGGATCTATATAAGCACCTATAATTGTTTGCATTTTTAAACATAGAATGTTAGTGATAAAATATATCCTTGACAATTGATTATTTTCATAGGATGTAAAAACTTGTTGGAAGAGAGAAAAATAGGACATAAAAATTAAATATGATCTAAACATGTAAACATATAATCATGTAAAGGTATAAGTATTAACTCCTCTAATTCTATAAGAATGTGATCATAACATCATAGAATCATCAAATTACATAGAATCGTCAAATTATATAACAATGTAATTATATAGTAATGAATGTAAATAATGCAACATATAAACATGTGTGATGGAGATGGTTTCAATTTATGAAGAAAAAATCTAGCTTGGAATGGACTAGAAGGCTTTCCAACCCCAAGCACCTTATAGATAGTAAGAGCTATTCTTCTAACTATTTCATGAACCCACAATTATGTCCTCCCAACCAACCCCAAAATATGAAACCATAATTCCATCCCACCCTACTCCTACTATTTGTCCGATGTCGGAACTAGAATTCGCTCCCACCCAACATGGAACTATAATTTCATCCCACCTTTCCCCTACTACTTGCCCAAGGTAAGAACTAGAATTCTCTCCCACTCCGGAGGCCTACCATTCTAAGGGAATTTGGGGATCCATTACTTGCTATCTGACCTTGGCATGGAATTTCATTTCTTAGTGTTTCGCCTAGTTCTTAGTGCTAGTGTAGAACGAATCCAGCTTTCTCATTTTAGTAAGTTCATTCGAGTCTCGAATAGGCTACAACTACATCATGGGTGGAGTGTTGGAGGCCCCAGGCCATGCTTAAGAGTCTAACTCATCATCACTCCATTCCATGAGTGACTTAGGTTGGGATAATGCCTATGCCTATGCTTTCCCTCATGCTCTTTACTTTGCTTCATTCGAGCGAGGTGATGAATTGAAATATGTAACTGGAATAAGGAATGCCCCCTACCCCCATGATTGGTTCTTAAACCCTCGCTTATGCCCCAGTTGTTGGCGGTTATGGGTTTCGATACATGTCTTGATATCAATATGGATCTTCCTATGATGCTTTAACCTCGGCCATTAATCTAGTACATTGGATTTCTTTAGTAATGTATCCACCCACCTGAATATGGAATCAAGAAAAGGAAATCCAAGGCCTTTTCTACTTCCCACCCACCCTCGCTAGGATGGGAAGGAATGTTGCAGAATCAACAACTGAATCGACTGCAAAATCGACTGATTAAGTAATAGAATCAAAGGAATAAACTTGAGAAGCTATTAGATAAACATACGCTCCATCAATAGATGGATCAACAACTGCATCTGGATCAACAGATTCTATTGCAGTTATTGGTCTTGGCTAGCTTCATCTAGCAGGTATGTTGTTGGGCAAGATGGTGGCTTAGATGGTTTGGCTTTACTGGTGCTTCCTCTACTTCAGAACCAAATGAATCAATTGTTGAGCCAAAAAAATTGACAGGATCGATTGAGTCAACATCCTTTTCTACTACCGGTGGTCTAGCTGGTTCTGGTTGTAGTAGCCTTTTTCCCTTTAGCCAGATTTATGGCTTTATGCTCCATTAGAGTAGTAGGCCTGCTGGATGTAGTAATAATGGCTTTCTGCCTAGCTGACTTACTCGTTATGGCTCTGTATCTTGCTATATATATGGATCTCACTCCTGATCATGAAGGTCAGATTATCGATGCCAAGTGATTGAATTCCCTCTGTACTATACCTCTTTATATTTAGATCTTAGGGTCGAGGGTAGTGTTCCAATGTATCAAGGTTGGATATCCAAATCTTCACTTGAGACTGTGTAAGGATCACATTCTGTCGGTCAAATTCCTAGGCCAAACAAGGAAATATGCATGTAAAAGAACTCTTAATCTAAACTTGACATTACACCTCACATAGAGAAAACGAAATCTCTTCATAATTAACATCGAATTCAAGCTCACATATATAAAAGGAAATCTCTTCGTAAGCAACATCGAATTCAAGCTCACAAAGAGCAAAGGAAATCTCTTCATAATCATTTCAATATTATAATATGTTGATTAGCTTGCCACATGCATATCACAAATTGCCTGACAAGCCGCCATAGGATTATTATAAGTTTGCATGCAAGATATTGCAATAAAACTTAACTCTAAAAGCTCAAACTAGCTAACTGATTAACTATCTACCAACTACATATTAAATTGCTCTGTAAATGATTATTAAATTTCTTTCAAATGAATCCCAAAGATGCTTATATATTAACTCCAAGCTCTAGGAATGATCTGCGTCAATCATAAGGTATTTCAAAACTTGATGTCTTATGAAACATGTAAGTTTTCCTAAATCCAATGGTGAAGCTCTAAGAGCTAATGAAATTTGTTGTGGTTTCAATTGAAGGTTACTCTAATCCCATGATGCCTCATGATGTGTCATGTTTGATGTTGCAAGGCATGGAAACATCTTGTGAAATTCACCTAATCAACTATGTGTTGACTGCTCTACAACACAATCTTTTGACAATAATAGATTTTTGAAATTTTATTTGAGTAAAATAAAATCTAAATATGTTGTGTGCGCATTGTTATAGATCTTTGGTTCCCTTTCATGAGATAAATTAAGGTTATGTGGCAAAATTTCGTAAGGTTCACTCGAATGCTCCTACATCAAAGTGTGGCAATCCTATGTTAGAAAGTGAAAGAAGATTTTAAGTGTTTATAGTCATCATTGAGACTTTAGCAATTCTATTACAAAAATAACCATTTCCACTTCTTGACCTTAACTACATATGTATCTTTTAGGAAGAGGTGTTTACGTATTGAATTTCAAAATTTGTGGTTCATTTTTGGAATTTTCAAATACAACATAAACATTTCTTCTTTTGTAGTTGTTGGGTTTAGTTACTAAGTTTTTTGTAGGCTTCTCCTATGATAGTTGTTGGGATTATGGAGCCTTGCAATAGGAGCATGAAGTATGTATGGTTTGTGATGGTTGTTTTTCATTGATGTCAACATGGTGACAGCTATATTAGAATTCTACTTGGTTTACCAAAGGGTGTTCTCTGTGGGTAATGCTCTTTTGTGATGGATCAGTGTGTCGGTATTTTTGTTTGAAATTCACCGCAAGAACAGATATGACTCTAATCTCTTAACCATGTTATCATGACTCATTCAGAGAGCTATAACCTGGATCTTGAGATGTTTTGGTTTGTGAGCAAAAGTTATCTCTAATAAAGTTCAACTCTGTATCTTATTGTTGTTCTTTGCTTGGTATATCTGTGTGGGAAACTTCGCATTTTCTTAAGAAGAACATTCTTATGTTGTGGTTTTGTTGGTAGTCTCTATGATGATAGTATGATGGGACATTAATGTTTTCTCAAATCGGGAAGGTGTTTGCTTTGCGGATTATTTGTTAGTTTGAGATTTTGTGAATTATGTTCTAGTCTTGGCCGACCTAACATATGCAATACATCAAGGAGACTAGTTATGCTTTATAGATGTTAGCTGGCTTGGTATAATGCACTACATAGATAAAATGTTTAACTCATATATGGTGTTGAAAAAGAGAGTTTTGATTATTTTGTTTTCATCTAATTAGGCAGACCTAATTGATGAATAAGATATAATTGTATATATATATATATATATAAGATGTTTTGAAGTGGAAAGGAGTGTGGAAGAAGGGTGAAAGAAGATTCGAGCCTAAATGATTTATCAGTTGAGGATCAGTGAAGATTAGTTAAGTGACTGCTATGAGGCAGTACTTTGAATATTCTGAGCTTCATTGGAGCTGAACCCAACAAATTGGAGGTGTATTCTATCAGTTCAATATTTTGGCAGTGAGCTACAATTTTTGTATATTTGCGGTTAGCCATCTTTTGTACTCTAGAAGTGATCCTTTTTAAGGAAAATGAGTCCTGACATTGAGCCTTGTAATATCTTATATCTGAATATAATATATTGTGAGTTAACCCTTACCGTGGTTTTTCCCTTTTTGGGTTTTCCACATAAAAAATCCTAGTTTTCATGTATATGGTTGCATTGATTTGTTTCTATGTTCTCTTTTGCTAATTTAGTTAGAATTGTGATAATGGTTAGATGGATTTTATTATGGTTTTATGGAATATTGATTCACCCTCTCCCTCTCAATGTTCTGGTGTTCAACAATTGGTATCAGAACTTGGTTCCTTGGAAGAATCCTAATAGCTTGAGGAAGGCCTTGGAATTTGAGTATAAGAAAGTTTTTCCTCTAGAAGTGGTCTTTGTTGGATATTCAAAAGAAATAGAAGATCTGAAGGACAAGTTGATGAAAGCAAATGAGTATATTGAAAAAATACGAAGTAAAAGTGTTGAAGCATGTGATATATTGGTTAAGGTAGATGAAATTATCTCTAGCCTACTGCAACAATTGGATGAAAAGAAAAGAATTGAAGAATGTCAGGAAATTGAAATTCAAAGATGGATGAATGCATAAATCTTGAGGAAGAAGCAAAAATATTGAGATCTAATCTAGAAAAGGCAATAAATTTTGAAGAAAAATTTAGCGTAAGCTCAACAATGCTTGATGAGTTGATTACTTATCAGAGATCGGCATTGGATAAAAGTGGCTTAGGATTTGAAGAAGGTCAAAGTTCTAAAGTGAAGCAATCTACTAGTAAGAAGTCTCAGTGAAAAGATGGACGAATCAAGGATCTAAGAAGGAACTCTGGAAGAAATTCTGTCAAAAAATCTGATGCTAAAAGGTATTTATCTTTCAATGGTGTTTGTTATTCCTACAAGAAATTTGGTCATAAGGAGAAGAACTGCACAAGTAAAATGAATGATTTATCATCACTCTTTGACAAATGTCTTAAGTGCAAGAAGGTTGGACATGAAGCTAGTCTATATGAAAATAAGTTGAATAAAAGAAAGAATGGAAAGAAAAATGCTATTTGTTGTAAGTGCAGCAATCTAGAACATCTTGTTAATAACTGCAGAAGAAGAAAAAATAATTATCCAAAAGAATGAACAAATCATTGATTCAAAAGAAGCAAGAAAAGAAATGAAAAGGTTTTGGAAAAAGGAAGGAGAAATCAAGCATGATGAATCAAAATCATCATTTTTATTTGTGTTGACCTTTGGTACAAATACTCCCATCAATTTTTGAGTCAAGCAGTGGCTAAGGGGGAGCAATTGTCAGAAACTTTAAAAAATCCCCTCATCGATACTTGTGTCACATCATGACAGAAGTATATTTAATGTGGTAACAAATTTAAGGAACTTTCTTAGTTGCATGTGTGAAGAATGAAGTCTGCATAATTTGAAAGAATGGAGGCATACACAATTTTTGAAGTAATCTACTTGCAAGTTGAAGCATTTATTGAAAAATTATTTGGAATGAAAGAAATAAATTTAGATAATTCAAGAGGCATATATGTATTTTCAGAGAAGTGTGCAAAGGAAGTTTAGAGAGAAGTTCAGAGTTTCATGGTTTGAAGAAGACATCAAGTGGATTCAAAGTGAGCTCTAGAAGTAGGATATCTATACATTTCTTCTTGGCATTTACAAGTATTCCTGCTTACATAATTTTTCATTTTTATTGTTATCGATAATTCAAAGGTTGTGAATAGTGCAGATAGAGTGCAAGATAATTTGAGAAGATATTTGAAGAATGTGTCAGAATAGTCTGTTGGTGCATTCTCTCGCATCCCTCTGAGAGTGTTGCCTACAAAGGATATCTATGCATTTGTTTACAGTAAGATAGAGGAAATTTCGTTAGTCCAGTTGAGCATTATATGGAAGAGTGAATTGGAAGAGAACCATGATGCCTACAGAGTGTTAGTTGAGAATAAGTTGGATGTTTTGAGGAAAGTCCCTTTGTTTGAATTTGAGAAGAATTATATTCAAATAGTGTTGAGCAGAATTCATGATAAATCTTTGTTGATTAATGAAGCACATTTGATTACTAGAGAATCAATCAGAGATGTAATTGATTTGTGTTCCTCCAGACCAGTTCCCAAATGAAAGGCTATGGATGAGAAAGAGATAATTGAGGTTACCAATGAAAATCTTGAAGGGAATGAGATTGATTTGAGCTCAATTGTGGATTGGGTAATCGGGTGTGCTGCTATGGTCATTGGTCACAAAGTTTGTCTCCCTAGCAATGACCTCACAATTTCTATAGCTGTTGTACATACTGTTGTTGATATGGTTAAAAGAGGTATGGATTATGACTTGTGTGAATTACTTGGTACACATCTTTTGAAGAATTTAAAGGAAATCAAGAAGAGTAAGAAGAATACATTTTGGTATGGAAAATTTGGTTGTCTATTTAATCTTTTACTTTTTGAGATAATTATCGGTAATAGGAAGGATAAAATGGTCAAATACAGAGCCTATTTCCCATCAAATCAAGAAATTCATGATAAATCTTGGTAATTCAAATGCACAAGAGACCACCCTTGCTGCATTCTTTGGAACATTTCAGACGAGGATGAGCAGAAGGTCTATAATTCCAAACATCCCCTAGGATTGATACCAATGTGATAACTAAAGAAAAACCAAATGTTACATACAATGATATTTGATGGGGGAAAAGAACATTTGGAATTAATGATGGTCAACAATTCAAGGACAATATACTAAAGAGTCTATAAAAGATTACATATGATGAAGGAATAAGTAGATCGATTCATCTAAACTATTAACAATTCTCTGACTTTGGTAACTACAATGAGTAGATCGATTCATCCAAGCTATCAACAATTCTCTTTGACTTTGGTAACTACTATTTTGGTAATTGTTCAAGTAGCACATGTAGATGCTCTGGATACCAAGTTCTTGTGTATGGATTACCTTCTTCACATCATTCCATGATTTAAAGAGCAACGGTCATGTGTATATAGAGTAGCAATTTGTATGATCAACTTAAACATATATTAATATCAGTGATTACACAAGAAGAATTTGTTTACCATTTTAGGGAAGACAAAGACAAATGTTGGTCGTCTTCTTTCGAGAATAAAATGGGATTTATAAAAGCAATGAAAGGCATTAATAAAATAACACAGTAACAATTATAATGAGTGAATGGAATTAAGGAGAGACTAGATTATAAAGAAAAGAGGATAGTGATTATGCTTTTACAAAAATAAAATAAGACAAAAATCACATAAGAATAAAAAAGCAGATAATACAAAATTAAGAAAAGGACAAAAATTAAATAAGACAAAAGAAGACTGTAAAATATCAAAAGATAAAAAGCAATGATAAAACACACCATATTAAGGGGTGATCCCACAATAGTGGTTTACAATTTTTGGCCAAACTGGACACTGAAATTATTTTTTAAAACTAAATCTTCACATTTGGGCACCTATAGGGACTAAACCGTGAAGAATTTGAAGATGATGCAAACTAGAGTCTCATCACATTTTGTCTGTAAATTCTAAAAATACTTTTTTTCAAAATTTTTGGAATTAGATTCCACTTCTTTTTCCATCTCCCACGAATTTTTTTCTTTTCTTTTAAAAAAACAACATTTTAAAAAAGTGACGCACATCATATAATGCATAACTTTTTTTCCATGAAGGATAAAATTCTAATTCTTTCGAATTTAGATTCGTAACTCTGATATCTAGTGCTTCCACTTGGTTAGATAGTTTTTTATTGAATATTTTTTCTTTAATCAAGTTTCAAAGTCAAACCAATTACAATTCAGACATAGCGCAACCATATAACGCATAATTTTTTGGTATATATCAAAATTCAAATTTTATTTTTCTATTGGATCAAGGACTTCAATATCTGGTGCACTCATATTTTTCAATTTTTTTTTTTTGATAATCTGCTATTTTTCCACATGCAGAATAGAGACCTTCATTTTCGATGAAAAACCTATGTTTAATAAAACTAAAAAAACAAATACATAATAAAACCAAAACATATTAAAATTATATTCGTTGGATAGCTTGTTCTGAGGAATATCTGATTCTAGTTGGCTTTGTGAATATTCCTCCATTTTCATCCTAAAATCGAGCTCCGAAGTGCCAAAATTCAAAAAATTTCTATCTCAGGGGGGGATGGGGAATAAAGTGGGTTCGAGAAAACCCCTATGGGTTCGCTCGAACCCATAAAGGTTTGTTTGAACTAGGTTTCATTCGAACCCTGGTTTATTTGAACCCCCCTTCTATAAGAGGTTTTGATGGCTTTTTTGGAAGGAAAGTATTAAGAGGGTTTGACTGAACCTAGGTTCTACTAAACCCCTAATTGGTTCGGTCAAACCAATAGGTTCGTATGAACCCCTAAAATCAAGTTTTTTTTCCATGCATTCTTTTTTTGTGAGTTTTCCTTCCTCACTTCAATTGTAAACCACTATTGTGGCTTCACCCTAAGACAATAATTACTTATTAAATAAGGCAAAAATTACTTATACAAAGCCAACTATTATCTTGGAGCTGATCATGAGTTATCAAGGTGTTACATGAAAGCATCCATCATGTGTTAATGAGGAATTCAATTAGTTATTATGAGGAGTAGCGATTAGCATTGGAAACAAAGGGTATGTCTCTTCAAATGAATGTATCTTTTTAAGAGATGTATCTCTTCAAAAATTAGTGTAGAAATAAATAAAGTTTAGAAAAAAAAGGAGTGTGAAAGTGAGTGCAGTACAAAAATAATATTTAAAGATCATTATAAAAGGAATATAAAAGAGAGTGTGGGATAATGGAGTGAAGATAATATATGCAAAATGGTAAAGGAAATATATTCAAATTTATGAAGGAATTTGGAGTAGATTTGTGAAGGGATTTAGAGCAAGTCTATGAAGGACTTATGAGCAATCTTATAGTATATTTTTGAAGGGTTAAGAAGTTATGATCATATTTATGAGTATGTATACGTGTAGACTTACAAAGATTTGTGAAGGGGGTTTCATGCTAGATTAAAGGAAGAATTTGGAGCACAATTATCATGAGAATATAAGGAGAGAATATGCATTAAAATATATCATCCAAACATATGTAAGCATACTTGTTATGATTGGTTCAAGAAGGCAATTATAGAGTGAATAAGAAGAAGGTTTTATGAAGACAGAAAGATTTAACCATCTATTGAAGAAGAAATTTTTTGTGAAGGAGACTGTGATTGCCCATCATCAGTAAGAGAAACAACATTCAAGGTGGACACTTGTGTTAGGGGTAGGTGCCTCTAAGAATAAGAGATTCTAGTGTATAGTTTTATATCACTATTTCGATTTTTCATTTTTGAGCAAAATTAGAATCCAATTCGTAGGTTGTGGTTCTTGTGCAAATTTGTAGGATGATTTTTCTGTATTCAGTTGCATGATACTTTCTTTTTTCAATAAAAAAAATGCAATGGAGTTAATAAATTCATCATTTAAAGTTAAAGTCTCAAACTGCCATATTTTTCATGAAATATTTGTTGTGCTTCTAAACAAAACTTACTTAAAGTTACTAGAAATATTTTTCTCTAGAAGTAAGTAGTTTGTCAAAGCTTTTCTGGGTAACTTGGTTAGAAAATTCTACTTTGGTTATTTGAAAGAGCTTAGAAAATTAAAAACTATGTTTTTTCTTTAAATTAGTTTATATAATGCTAGTACATCTTTTTTTTTTTGCATTAGAAAGATTTGCCAACTATACAATTAAGTTTCTTTTAAAAGTATTCATTTTTTAATTATTTTAGTTCAGTATAGGTCAGAGGTTCCAGTTGTGGGATGTATTGTGAAAGAGGCTCTAGAAGGACAACTCTTAGAAGGTTGGGTTGACAAATTGAAGGGATCAAGTTTTAAGCTTGTTGATGCTAGTGCTAGATTTTTGAAGGTCTTTTCTATTAAGGATGATGCAAAGGTCATCAACATTAAAAGGGTTGCATTTTTTAGTGCTTCTGTTTTCAAAAATGGTGTTGTCCTGAGGCTAGAGGTTAGTATCGATGAGGAGTAGGTCACCCATTATGTTTTGATGGATGATATAGAGAAAGCCATTCTGGATTCACAGAGGACCAAAGTAAAGTTAAACGCTGACAATGTTGATATTTGTTACTCCGCTATTTTCCAGAGTGGTGGGGAGTTTGATTCAAGGCTTGGTGTAGTGAACAGTGATAAATATCTATAGTGACTAGAACCTACACAAAGCACTCCTCACGCCCTCTGGCTCCACACTCTTGCTGTCCCCAACCACCTTAGCAACATGACGATGAAAAACATGTAGATTGTTGTTTTTCATTCACCGTATTTTGATTTTCTATTTTCTTTTCCTTGTAAGTAAATGCATAATTGCTAAATGATCTACCATTAGATCTTATGTATTACACAAATGTATGCAAAAAATGAACCAATTTTTTCATAATTAACCTTCCACACCTCTTCGACGTACCCATCACACACCAAGGTGTGATTGCTAGTTTTATCTCTTTTAACTTATATGATTTCTAATCGGAGGATCTCTTATAAATCCCTCTCAAAATATAACTATCATCTATTTCTAAAAACTCAAACAATCTTATTTTTAAATAAATATGGTACGAGTCATGATTTTTCAAATTTTACAAAGCTAGGGCAAAGGAAAAGATATACCATGTCGGTCATTACAAGAAATTATCCACCATCATATTACGACATTTTGTCTTTAGTTATTGTAGTTTACTAGTGGCGAAGTTATCTATGAACTAGTTTATTATTGCTTGTGCTGTTGCAGTCATTCCAAAAAGAAAAATCCAACCAGACATGGATTCAAAACCTCATGAAATGATGAATTTGAATGGTTGTGCAATGGCGAAACAGCGGCGCCAATTTGGGGCTACAAACTCTGCCGACGTAAAGTTACGAATAATTGGCCCAAATAGAGAAGAGTATGAGGGAAATCCCCTTCATCTTCATTCCGAAGCTCTCCAAAAGTCAGATTTTTTAAAGACTTTGCTATCAGATCGTTGGTCTTCAGATATCCGACCCTTTGAAATCGAGGGAACCACTTCTCAATCCTTTGAAAACTATTTAAAATGCATTGAGATGATGTATTCTACTTCTGTGTGTTTCTCCGATGTGGATGAGTGCCTGGCAATTCTATCAGTTGCTTCAGAATTGTTAGTGGATAAGCTTATGTAGGATTGCATGAGATATTTGGAGGCTGTTCTTTGGAATTCTGAGCAAGAGTCTAAAATTACAAATCTTCTGTCTTCTCTGAATTTGAGCGTATTGCCCGATTGGAATGCAAGGCTTAATAAACATAACAATAAGTATTTAGATTTTGTAGGAAAGAATATGGAAGGATTTGTCTCTTTTCTTTCCAATGAAGACAGTGTCGATCATCAACAACCAAATATTCAAGAAACAGTGGGAAAATTTATAGTAGACAATTTGCAGGGAGATGCATCTTCAGGCATTGCAGATACGTGCAGGCGTATCGTTTTAAAGCAGTTTAAAGCTAACATTGCAATCGCCATGTCTTCTAATATTGAAAGTGATCTGGAAATTGTGCAAAATACTTATGTTGCCCTGTTGTGGCCCTTCAATCTAATTGAACGCTGTGATGGGACGACCATGGAAGCCGCATTGAAGATATTATGTGAAGAAGTGAAACTTGCCGACATAATAATGCAACAGCACAAGTTTTCTACCGCAAAAAGACACAGGAAAACTATGCTGCCTGTTCTGTTGTGGTTTCTAGAGGCTCTAGCAAACGGGAAAATAATTGTTGAATGAAAACTTCGTGTTGGTTTTCTTACAACGATTACCAGTAATGGGATATTTGATTCACTTTGCTAAAGATCGGTATCGGAACGTCCCCAACTGTTGGTGTAATTAATATTTAATTACACTTTGCATAAGTTTACTTAGGCTTTATTTAATTCCTAAGTTATAGGTTCTTATCCTTATCTTATTGAGCTATTTTGTTGCTCAAGATAATATTAAGGTTATGCATTTTTTCTTTTATAAAGAAAATCTCTATCATGTAATTATTGAATTTCTGAATATATTATGTTGCACATCCTTTTGCAACCTCTCTGCTTTTTTTGTTTTTCTCTTCTATGGAAAGATATTTTGGTTTGCAAATCTGATTTTGGTTTTTAACATGGTATCAAAGCCTTGATTTGCAACC
Source organism: Sequoia sempervirens (assembly GCA_007258455.2). Classification (NCBI taxonomy): domain Eukaryota; kingdom Viridiplantae; phylum Streptophyta; class Pinopsida; order Cupressales; family Cupressaceae; genus Sequoia; species Sequoia sempervirens. The sequence continues at coordinate 621,304,327 of VDFB02000003.1, read as the reverse complement.
CCTTCTCAGATTTTTGAGAAAATCATTGTAGGGTTCGTTCAGGATTCCTCGAGGGTATCATGCCTTGAGCTCATTCATGAGGTGTTTTGGATCAAATCAAGCTTCACCATTGAATTCATAATGCTAGAAAAAGTCAGGATTGACTTTTGTTTTGCAGATTTTGGCCATTGTTTTCCAAATCTGTAAGGGTTTTAGGCTGGGAGTTTTTTTGCAAGTTCTGGAGGTAGTGGATTTTTCAGAGCAGTTTGAGCAGAAACGGAGGTCACCATTGTGTTCGCAGTGGCCAAAAACCCTAAAAACGCCCTTCATTTCGTTGATTTTGGTGAAAGTTGATTTTGAGGCAAAAAAAATTGTTAGGGAGGCCGTACGGCCTCCCTAACATGCACTTCGAGGCACGTTTCTCAAAAAACAAAAAAATGAAAAACACGCTTTATTTCTTACACATGCAATAGAAAAATCAACCACCGCTGGGCAACCACCGATCAACCGCCAAGCGACCACCGCAGCGCCACCCAGCAGCAACCTCCACCGGTCCACCACCGGGCCTCCAACCCCCGCAAGCCTGATATGCTAACTAAAACAAACACGATAGTTAGTTTTCTTTCTTGGTCCCTTATCACCGTAGGAAACTGCAGTTAAGTCTTCCTTTCACCGCAATTTCCTTTTTTCTGGGTGGTTATAAATATGTAAATATTTACATTTGTTTTTAGAGTGAATAACAATGAAATCGGTTAATGCAAATTCGTTTGTCTGTGCTTGAAAATTTGTTTTCCTAGAAGAAATTCTACATGTAGAATTCCGTGAAGATCTAGAAAGATAATTATCAAGCAAACAGAAAACAAATTTGCACAATCTGAATTCATTCTCATTCACCCTAAAAACAAATGTAAAGATTTACATATTTATAACCACCCAGAGAAAAGGAAATTGTAGTGAAAGGCATACTTAATAGTAGTTTCCTACAGTGATAAGGGATGGAGAAAAAATAAGGAATGGAGAAAGAAAACTGTCGTGTTTGTTTCAGTTAACATATCATAGTGAACTGTTTGCTTCAGTTAGCACATGCATGAAAAGAAACACTAATGTATGCTTATGTTATCTTATTTGTTGTTTGTTGATAATGGAGGAATTCATGTCCATGGATTACAGAGGAATAGAAAAGTAACGCTAACACCCCCCCTTAAGTCTAACTAAGGAGACAGAAAAAGAAGAAAGAGGGAAAAACCTGTGGGAACAAAACCCCCCCTTAAACCTTACTAAGGAGAAAAATGCCTATAGAGGCAACAAGGATGGGTCCTGGCATCAAGGCCATTTTAGGTACCCATTTACATATGAAATTCTCCCACAAATATAGAGAGAATATAATAGAAGAATATATGAATCCCCCCATAATGGAAGAGCTCCTGTGTCAATGATGAATGCCTAAAGACAGAATATGATCCACTGCCTGCAAACAACATTTCTCCCCTTAGGAAGAAAATGATCCACTGGTGATTGGAGAAGCCAATCCAAAAAGATGGGTGATACTAGAATCCAAATCTAGATGATGTGCGCCTCTGAAAATTGCTCACATGTCCACATCTCTAAAAGTGATGATGGCGATCCAAGATCTTGTGAAGACTGATTTGGAGCAAGCTACAAAGGTGATGAAGATGGTGGGCTAACAACGTTGATGTGACTGTCAACAAAGAGGAGTGGAATGTCCTCAAAGTAATCCTTCATATCTGGAATATAGGACTCTACAAACAAGGATGATATGTCTGCAATATATGAATCCCAAGTAGCTATGTCTGGAAGATGTATGATGCCTTGTTGCAAGAAGCCATTGGAAGCTTTTGAAGAAGCAACACAGAACTCAGAATCAACAACAGATGCAAGGACAAAGGAGTCCTCAAAGAGAAGACATATGTCCTCAAGGAGAGACTCTGCAAACAAAAGATGAATGTCTGAAAGGATGACATCTTGTTGATCAAGAGGACAAGAGTGAACCTACAAAAGAGAATCTGAAGTAGCCTTCGGAGAAGCCAAAATCTCTTTTGAAATAGCAGGTGGAGGAGACTGAATAGCTGATAATATAGGAGGTGTAGAAAGAGGAGAAACAAGAAGAGATGTCATTGTGTCATTAGGACAATCAAGACTCTTCCAATAATTAAGTTCCTCTTCAGTATCATCGTCATACAAATGATCATCCTCATTATCATGGGAGAGAAGCATGTCTATAGTGGGATTATCTGGGAATGGAGGTTCAGTGGGATCTCCATATATTTCCCATAGAGTGGTCCAAAGAGTGCGAGGACACTCAATGTGTGACAGAGCCCATGATGTGTGGTCCCCAACACTTAAACTGATTAATCCTAAGACATGATCATTTCTACTTTCCCATACAGATTTCTGCCAACATGTAGTTGGTTCAGGAATAAGTCCAAAGAAATGTGGCAATAAATGAATCCATCGGCAGTTCTTTAGGATTTCATCCTACTAGGACTTATAGTTTCCTTCTCCCAAAATGATGATAGATGGATGATTTCTAATTCCCATTTTTAGACTAGATATTTACCTAGGATTTTGGAACTTTATTTCAGTTCATATTAACCCCCAAAAATGAATGCAAAAAGTGACTTATCGTTTACATGCAGTGACATACAAACACATGAATGAAACATGCAAGTTCATGCAAAAGAAACCTGCACGCTATAGATGGAATAAGCTCGATATGTAATCATAAACCTCCAATTGATAAACTCACACTTGTGAGGATACCTTTTGGGTGTGATACGAATGAAGATGCTGGCAGCCATTGCATGGGTACAGGGTGCTCATGCTGCTTGGTCAAACACCTGCACCCAAATTCCTTCTATGCTGTATATAAGATCCCCTATGCAGGTCAAGCCAATAATGGATGGTTGTATGTGGAGGACAACAGGTTGGAAGAAGCAAATGACTGAAATTGAAGCCAACAATTTTGAATGCTTCGAAGCTTGGTGGGTGCGAGATTTGAGGCCTGTCGTGTTGTTGCTCAGGTTTGGGCACTCAGAAGAGAGCTTTGCTTGGCATGTTGGAGAGATCGCTAATTGTGAGCTTAGCGGTCTCCTTCCCAATTATGCACCCTGCAATTACTCACACACAATAAGAAGGTGGGAGGTTCACCACATGGATGTGAAGAATTATTTTCTTCATGGTGATCTCAAGGAAGAAATCTACATGGAGCAACCGCAAGGGTATGTACAGAATTCATCTTTAGTATGCAAACTCAAGAAGTCACTCTATGGCCTCAAGCAGGCACCTAGAGCTTGGTATGCTAAAATGGACTCTTATCTCCTATCTTAGAATTTCATGCGATGTAAATATGATCCAAATGTTTATATGATGAAAACAACTGACTCTTTGTTGATCATAGTGCTTTATGTAGATGATAGAACTAATAATAGGTAGTTCAGACACATCCATTTCTGAAGTTAAGTATGCTTTGCATGCTATATTTTCTATGACAGACATGGGTCTCCTACACTTTTACCTTGGACTTGAAATTAGCCAGAATGAATCAAGAATCAACATTTCTCAATCCAAGTATGTGAGAGATCTTCTAGTTCGATTTCGCATGACTGATTGCAAGCCAGCAACCACACCTTTCTTATCAGGGGTCAAGCTTGAGGATGGCAAAGATGTACACCATTGGTTGATTGCACACAGTTTCGTTAGCTTGTGGGGAGTCTTCTTTATCTTAGTCACTCTTGTCCAAATCTCTCATATGCAGTGGGGTTTGTTTCCAAATACATGCAGGAGCCACATGAGCTACATTGGAAGGCTGCCAAGTGTATACTTCGATATATTCAGGGAACCATTTGCTATGGGATTCATTATTCAGCAAGTTGTATTTTGGATCTCATTGGATACACAGATTTAGACTGGGCTAGTGATAACATTGATTGCAAGTCCACTTCTAGATATGTACTTAGTTTGGGATTAGGCCCTATTTGTTGGTCAGGAAAAAAGCAATCTACCATTGCTTTATCATCAACAGAAACCGAATACAGAGGCATTCAACATTACCATTCAAACCGTTTGGTTGCAAAACTTCTTAACTAAACTTGGTATCCTCTTCCATCATCTGAATATCATTTGGTGTGATAATCAAAGTACACTGAAGCTTTGCAGAGATCCCATACAACGGGGTATGTGCAGGATCATGGTGTGCCAAAAAGTGGCAATATTATGGGGGTATGTGGCTGATGACTTTTCTTTCACCCAAAATTAATGAAACAAAAAGGGTTTTTAGAGGATATTCTCATCTTTCCAAAAATATAAATTATGATTTAATTTGAATTTAATAAATAATTATTATTCATTTTCTATTAGAATTATGACTAAAGTCCTAATCAATAGGCTGATTGAAAAACATCTATAACTTTCAAGGTATCATATTTTTGAATCCAAATATGTCACATTCTATGCTTCACATAATATAGGATTAAAAAAAAAATTAAATTTCATGAAGTTTTGACCAAGTTAAGGTGGTCGACAAACGAGTTTTATATTTTCTAAAAGTTGTAATAAAAAATCATAATTAATTATTTACTTGGAAAAAAATTACAAAAATATGCATCACATCTGGACATGAGTCCTCTACTTATATATAAAATATTACAAAAAATATTATCATTTTATTATGGTTAGGGTGGTTAGAGACACCTACTTCTTATTTTTCCCTAAAATTTAAGTACTCTGCATTGAAATTTCAAATTTTCACCAAATAGATTTTATTTATTTTTAAATAAACCTAGTATTTTAGAAACTAAATTCAATTTTCTACAAATTCTATTCTTACATATTTTTGAAATAATATAGATAACTTATTCAAATATTTACGTCAATTTGCCTAACAGTGATTTTTCTAAATTTTTTGCCACTTAAGGGACTGTTTTTTGCATGATGATCCTGCACATACCCAGCGACAGTAAACTAAACACATCAAGATCCACATGCACTTCATTTGTGAATTGATAAATGATGGAGTCATCAACTTGCAGTACTGTGCCACTTCAGAATAGATAGCCGACATCTTCACAAAGACATTCACTGAGCAGAAGTTTCACATTCTGCGAGATCTTCTTGGGGTGAAGAACACTACAACACAGTAGTTTCCATGAACAGTTAGTGTATTTTTTGAGGGGGGGTTTTTTTCCCACAAGGTTTTCCCTCTTTCCTCTTTACTGTCTCCTTAGTTAAACTTAAGGGGGGGTGTTAGTGTTAGTTTCTAGTTTGGGTTATTTTTTCCATAATCAATGAACATGCAAGGAACAACTTTTTAAGCTAACCTAAGTAAGTCGTCTGTTTCTTTTTCATGCAATATGTAACTAAAGAAAACTATTGTTAGGATTTCTTTCACCACCATGCAATATGTAACTAAAGCAAACTACTATTAAGTTTTCTTTCCACCACAATCTCTTTGTTGGTTCTTATATGTAGCTATTCTCAATGCATTGTAATCTGTTCGGTTAATAGAATCTTTATTTTTGTTTATGCATGCATTAGCATTCTCTCATTTTACAATCATTGGGTTATTGTAATAAATGAACTATGATAAAGTTCCATCAGGGGGGTTTCTTGCATAATAATATAATTAGAGTGTGCATGCACTTTGATCTCCATTTTCATCTTGTTTTGATGGAAACTCGCATGAGTTTATCTGGTTTCCCAGTTTCTTTTGGCCACATTTTTTGCTACTGCTTGACACATATCGGATTCATCGGTTCACACTTTAGATTGAGAGCCTATGGTTAATGATCCACATTGGATCCATTTCAGTTTGAGGGCCATGTTTTTATGGTTAATGTTCTAGAGTCTTCATTGTACTCCTTCCCATGGAAGAGATTTAGTCACAGTTTGGCATCGACATCGAGATACATGGGTTCCAGATTCTGTCATCATTTCATCTACTGTTGCTTCACAGATTCCAGGGTTGTTCTAGTTTGTGTGTTTTCCAGTGTTTTATGGCATCAGGTCTACTGCCACATTATCATGATTCTAGTTTTGGTTTCAGTTGTAGACATAAGTATCTTTCCTTGCTTGTCGAATTGTGATTCCAGTGTTACTCCACAATGTTCTTCTAGTACTTCTTTGCAGCAGTCATCTCATTGTAGGGGGTTTTGTCCCACTGGGTTTTCCTTCTCTACCTCATCATTGCATTTGTACACGAGTACCTGATCAGGCCTTGTTGCCAAGACTCATCTTCGCATAATAATTTTACTTCTCCCTAAGTTGCACTTATGGGGGGTGTTGGTGTAATTAATATTTAATTACAATTTGGAAAAGTTTACTTAGAATTTATTTAATTCCTAAGTTATAGGTTCCTATCCTTATCTTATTGAGCTATCTTGTTGCTCAAGATAAAATTAGGGTTATGCATCTTTTCTTTTATAAAGCAAATCTTTATCATGTAATTATTGAATTCTTGAATATATTATGTTGCACATCCTTTTGCAACCTCTCTGCCTTTTCTATTTTTCTCTTTTTTGGAAGGATATTCTAGTTTGCAAATATGATCTTGGTTACTAACACCAACATCAAGGAGGATAAGGTGCTAAAGACCCAGCTTTGGAGGGGAGTGATTAACATGATCGAAACCCTTCCTTTTTCTGATTGGAAAGGCATTTACAAAATTTGGATAGATTGCTACGCCATAAATTATATTGACTTGAGCTTACCATTTGCTTGGGGGTGTAGGGTACTGTAGGAAGCACAAGATTAAGTTTAGTAATCTAAATCTTGGGATTGAGAATAATTGTCTTGGAATATAAATTGTATGTTGATTTTATGTATAGATGAATTCAATTTTTTGAGATAAATTTACGGCTGTGAATTTTGTCATGTATCTATGAACTTGACTTGTGCAATCATTAGATTTCTTTTCTTCAGTTCATTTGATGTATCTTGATTTCCTCTATGTTTGTTGATGTCTAGAAGGATTGACACTATTCATAAATACCTTTTGTTAAGTTGCATGACCAATGCATGAGTGTAGATGTCTTGACTAAGCCCTTGAAACTGAACATTAGTAAAAACAACACTCTATAATCATGCAAATTCTTCTTGAATGCTTTTGTAATATCACATTCCATTTCAAGAATGTAGATGCAAATGTTGTTCAAATGAAATACTTATTTTCCATATTTCATAAATTATTATAATGAATACATAGAATTTCATTAAATATAGGGACTTGACAACATATCATGCAAATGTGTGTTTAGTTAGCTTTAGGAAGGAGTCATAGAGGAACGAGTTTGATCAAATTTTGAATCATAAATAAGACTAGATTAGATTTAGACTCACAATGTTACCTCGACCAATAGGATTAAAATAATAGACTAAAAAGGATAATATCTCAAAACATCAATACCATTGAATTTAGAAACCAAAAAAGGAAGAAGTTAAACCATGTTTTTAGGGTCAACAAAAGTAGGTAGGCTAACATCTTGCATCCTACAATGTTCACTTCCTTAATGTCAAGTATATTCATTTGGATGAGCTGTTCCTACCAAATGAACCAATTCTTTGTCAAAACATGTTAATGAAAATTGACAAACTAAATCAAAAGAAATTATATAGGGTCATTTATGTTTTTGTCAAAGGATCCCTACATAAATGTCATTATTTAAATGTCAAAAAATATCATTTTATCAATTATATCAAATCAAACATTATCAAGTAGGCTAAGCAAGGCCCATGACATCCCCTTAAAAGAGGAACATAACTAAATGTAAAGTGATGACGAGGGAGCAAACCCGAGACACAGAAATACACTCACAAAATAGAGAATAATATTTTATTCATAAATATTGAACTTCTTACATGCAGAGGATCTCAAATCCCCAAGCTCTGTATTACATGCAAATTACTAACTTACAGAAAATTACCCAGATCCCCTTTCACAGCATGCGAACTTCTTTCCCCAAAAAGTTACCCAAAAGTTAGAAACAAGCCCCTAAATAGACCCCTTTTGGTTTGGAACCAAAAACAACCTTTGAGATAAGATTTTTGACGGTTTGGCGCCAAAATTACAATTTGAAATTCAAGTTTAAATTCACGGTTGAAAATTAGCACATTTCTAAAATATGCACCAACTTCTGGCATCCATAACTTTTAATCCGACCGTCGGATCTTCAATGATAATACCTTTTCGGAAATCTCTTGAAAAGACGATTTTCCACAAAGTAGGCTTTTGGTAGACTACTTTGGTGTTTCCGCAAATTTTTAGGTCCATCTGGGATCGTTTAGTGCCTCAAACTGAGCTCGGAAGGTTTTTCAGGGCAAAAAGCAGAAACTGAAACTTGAATAACTTTCAAGTCGTGAATGATCTTGACCTAATTCTTTCACCAGACTGTGCATTTTTCCATCCTGAACCTTCCCATAAATTTCTGTCTTCCCACGACTTCAAATTCAAACCTGCTAAAATAGCAGTTGAGCAGAAAAAGCAGAAAAACTGTTCTGAAAGTTGGAAACTCTTATTTGACGAAAAGGGTATCCAGAAATACAAAAACATCTACAAAAAGAAAACAACAGGAACAAAAAATGGAAATCATCTTTTGGGTGATGCAAGATTGCCCTCACACCACTGGATGCTCCTGCATCAAGTGACATGGATATGTAAACTTTATAATTATATTTTGTCACTACTTTGATGTGCACATGAACCCTAGTATGATCATTCATCTAGAAGTATATAGCAGCCACAAATATGTATATAAAGACCATATACAAACATGAAAATAAAATTACTATTGATTCCATATAAAGTAATGCACACTACTTCAATGTGATCATGTGTGCCCACCTTTTGTGTGTGATTTCTATAAAATGAATCTGTAGAAGAATCTATAATTGTTTGCATTTTTAACCATAGAATGTTAGTGATCTAAAATATATTATTAATAATTGATTATTTTCATAGGATGTTAAAACTTGTTGGAAGAGAGAAAAAAATACATAAATATTAAATATGATCTAAACATATAAACATATAATCATGCAAATGTAGAAGTATCAACTCTTATAATTCTATAAGAATGTGATCATGACATCATTTAATCATCAAATTGTATAGAAATGTAATTATATAACAATGCATGTAAAAAATGCAACATATAAGCATGTGTGATGGAGATGGTTTCAATGTATGAAGAAAAAAATCTAGCTCAAGATAGACTAGAGGGATTTCCAACCCAAGCACCTTATAGATAGTAGTCCGAGTTATTCTTCTAAAAACTTCATGAACCCATAATTATGTCCTCCCACCCAACCCCAAAATATGAAACTATAATTCCATCCCACCCCACTCCTACTATTTGTCTAAGATCGGAACTAAAATTCACTCCCAGCCAACCCCATAATAAGGAACTATAATTTAATCCCACCCCACCCCTACTATTTTCCTAGGGTAAGAAATAGAATTCCTTCCCACCCCGGGGGGCCTACTATTCTAAGGGAATTTGGGGGCCCATTACTTGCTATCTGATCTTGGCATGGAATTTCATTTCTTAGTGTTGATGTAGAGCTTTGACAGTTCTTAGTGCTACTGTAGAATGAATTTAGCTTTCCCATTTTAGTAAGTTCATTCAAGTCTCGAATATGCTACAACTACATAATGGCTCGAGTGTTGGAGGCCCCCAGGCCATGCTTAATAGTCTAACTCATCATCTCTCCATTCCATGAGTGACGTGGGTTGGGATAATGCCTATTCCTATGCCTTCCCTCCTGCTCTTTACTTTGCTTCATTCAAGCGAGGTGATGAATTGAAATATGTAACTAGAATAAGGGATGCCCCCTACCCCCATGAATGGTTCTTAAACCGTTGCTTATACCCTAGCTGCTGGCAGTTATGGGTTTCGACACATATCTTGATATCAATATGGATTTTCCTATGATGGTTTAACCTCTGCCATTAAGCTAGTACATTGGGTTTCTTTAGTAATGTATCCACCCACCTGAATATGCAATCAAGAAAAGGAAATCAAAGGCCTTTTCTACATCCCACCCACCCTCGCTAGGATGGGAAGGAATGTTGCATAATCGACAACTGAATCGACTGCTTAAGTAATAGAATCAAAATAATAAACTTGAGAAGATATTAAATAAACATATGCTCCATCAATAAATGGATCAACAACTACATCTGGATCAATAGATTTTGTTGCACTTATTGGTATTGGCTAGCTTCATCTAGCAGGTATATATGTGGTTGGGCAAGATGGTGGCTGAGATGGCTTGGCTTTATTGGTGCTTCCTCTACTTCAGAATCAAATGAATCAATTTTCGAACCAAAAAAATTGACAGGATCGATGGACTCAACCTCCTTTCCTACTACCGGTGGTCTAGCTGGTTCTAGTTGTAGTAGCCTTTTTTCCTTTAGCCAAATTTATGGCTTTATACCCCATTAGAGTAGCAGGCCTGCTGGATGTGGTAATAGTGGCTTTCTGCCTAGCTAACTTGCTCGTTATGGCTCTATATCTTGTTATATATATGGATCTCACTCCTGATCATGAAGGTCAGACTATCTAACGGTTGGTTGGGAGATAAAAAGGTTGGGTGGTTGGGACCCCCTTATCTACTTTGGGTATCAATCATGAGAGAAAAAGGAAATGGGCAGCCGCTCGGGGTGGGATAGTAGGGCATCGATGCCAAGTGATTGAATTCCCTCGTACTACATCTATTTATATTTATATCTTAGGTTCGAGGGTAGTGTTCCAATGTATGAAGGTTGGATATCCAAATCTTCAGTTGAGACCGTGTAGGGATCACATTCTTTTTGTCAAATTCCTAGGCCAAACAAGGAAATATGCATGTAAAAGAACTCTTAATCTAAACTTGACATTACACCTCACATAGAGAAAAGGAAATCTCTTCATAACCAACATCGAATTCAATCTCACATAGAGAAAAGGAAATCTCTTCATAATCATTTGAATATTATAATATGTTGATTAGCTTGCCACATGCATATTACAAATTTCCTCACAAGCCACCATAGGATTATTATAAGTTTGCATGCAAGATATGGCAATAAAACATAACTCTAAAAGCTCAAACTAGCTAATTGACTATCTACCAACTACATACTAAATTTCCTTGTAAATGATTATTAAATTTCTTTCAAATGAATCCAAGAGATGCTTATATATTAACTTCAAGATCTAGGAATGATCCACATCAATCATAAGGTATTTCAAAACTCGATGTCTTATGAAACATGTAAGTTGGCCTAAATCTGATGGTGAAGCCCCAAGAGCTAATGAAATTCGTTGTGGTTCCAATTGAAGGTTAATCTAGTCCCATTATGCCTCATGATGTGTCATGTTTGATTTTGCAAGGCGTGGAAAAGTCTTGTGAAATTCACTTGATCAACTATGTGTTGACTGCTCTACACCATGATCTTCTGACAATGATAGCTTTTTGCAATTTGATTTTCAAGTAAAATAATATCTAAATATGTTGTGTGTGTGTTGTTATAGATCTTTGGTTCCCTTTCATGAGATAAATTAAGGTTACATGGTAAAATTTGGTAAGGTTCACTCAAATGCTCCTACATCAAAGTGTGACAATCTTATGTTAAAAGGTGGAAGAAGATTTTGAGTGTTTATAGTTATCATTGAGGCTTTAGCAGTTCTATTACAAAAATTACCATTTCCACTTCTTGACCTTAACTACATATGTATCTTTTAGGAAGAGGTGTTTATGTATTGCATTTCAAAATTTGTGCTTCATGTTTGGAATTTTCAAATACAACATGTAAACATTTCTTCTTTTTTAGTTGTTGGGTTTAGTTACTATGTTTTTTGTTGGCTTCTCCTATGATAGTGACTACACACAACTTTTTTATATATTTACTTGTGTTATTGGAGGGTCTTTCTAGTCAATTGATACATAATTAGTTTTTTATCAACTAGATTTTATAGGTTTCCCCTTCTAACCTTAGTTATTTCTCAACTTCTTCACTATCTTGATCTTGTAGACATTTTTACTAAATTATTGGCTTGTAGGATATTGGAAAACTCTACTTTATAGGGCCTTTTCTTTATGTTATTTAACCTTAATTTTTTTATTATAGATTTTTCACTATATTTTGATGTTTATGCCTAGGATTTAATGTTTTAGATTCTTATAATGTGAATTATTGGATATTTTCTTCATTAGGTCTTTATTAATAACAATATCCATCCTAACCTCATCTTTTGTAGGGTTTTATTGTGGTTCAATCCTTTCAAGTGCATTCTTCTTAACTAGAGTTTTCATGTTCCTTTTCCTTCTATTGTGGCTCTTGGATATGTTTCATCACTAACCAATACAGTTTACGTTTTATTCTTACTAACTAGTTGTCATCCAAATTTTTAGGGTTTCCTTAGTTTTTTTTTTCTAATTTTATTGTTCATTTTTTCTCTATCTCAATGTTTGTGTCATCATTTCAACATTTCTATGGTATTTTTTAGCATTTATATTCCATCTATCTAGTTTAGTATTTCTATTCCATAAATCACCATTCCTACTTTATCACTTTTTTTTTTAGACTTTTGCTAACCTCACCCACAAATATTTGTTCTTATTATGCTGGAATCCTTTTATGTTTTAATTAAATTTATATATAGCCTTACCTAAATAAGATCCTTTCTTATGCATCTGTTGGACCAAGTGAAAGGAGGATCTCTGATATCCACATCAAGAAGCCCATAATTAGCAATGAATTTTGACAAGTTTTTCATCTTATACATGTGTAATCCTATAGACCAACCAACCTCTTAGAAAGATATACCTTAGGGTTGTTGAAGTGACCAACCACCATCTAGTGAGACGCTTCATATTACATAATAAATGAGGAGATCTTAGACCAAACATCCTTTTTGGAAATTTTCAAGTTGGGAGCATAGAAATTGGATAGGTTCCGTTGAAGATTGCTAGAAAAAAATGAGGAAGTGAATTCCATACTATACTTTGAGGAGGGAAAAAATATTAGCATTGATCAAGTTTCATATTGTAAATATTCCCCTATAAGAACCCTCTACCTTACTAAAACAATACTCAAACCTAGGCCATATTCTACTAGTGACTTTGTTAAAGGTGACATGTGTCATTTTCACTTCTTGGATTGAAAGAATGTCCAATATATTATCAACAAAACATATTTCATTAAAATTTATTTATGGGAAATATTTAGTCCTCTTATATTTCATGAGAAAATACTCATTGACAACCTTTCCTAGAGGTAAACATTAACAATGTCTTTTGCCTCCTAATAACCACTTTCCTATCAATTTATTTAGATTTAGTTTCCAAATTGGTGGGATTCCCTCTATTTTTAGCTCTCACATTAGTAGTATCCCTACTATAATTTTTTTCCAAGAAAAAAATAGTTTTCTCATCTATCTATTATAGGCATTATAGGTTTCTTCATACATATGTGCTACTCCGAATTCCCTTTAGAATAGATTTTTCCCCCCTAGATTTAGCGAGAAATTTCACCATCTTAATCTACCTTGAGACTTCTCCCAAATTGGAGCTATGAATGAGTTGCCATCCACCTTAGTCAAATGCATTTGAATATGATTGGAAGAAATTACCTCAGGAGTTAGTGTGGAAAGAAAAATAATTTTTTCATACATGTCTCTAAACACCAACCCCATTTCCTTAGTTGAGCAAGAGCTCCCTTTAATAAGGATAATTTGAATAGAATCCACACTCACATATTTATTTTCCTTTAGGGCTATGGAGTCTAGATTGTTGGTCTTTTCCTCTAGAGAAATACTCTCACCATCTTTTTTTCTAGCCTCCTTATTTTTCCGTATTTTTATTTTACATCGACAAGGTAAGAGTGCCTTCAATAGTATGCAAATCATCCTTCCCATTATATTTTAATAGTTTTAGTAGTCCCCCTTGAAAGTGGTAATACCTACCAATGGTAGAGGGAGAGTTTGGATTTTTACCTTTTCCACTTGGATAAGTCTATGAAGTAGTGTCCAAGGCCTTGGGGAAAATATTGAAGTGGTGAGCTAATTTTTAGCAAACTTGACAAAAACAAATTGAGTTTTCATAGTGGATTAATTTCACCCAATGACCAAGCTTGGAAACTAAGTTAATTGAGTTGGGTATCTAGTTTTTGCAACTTCCACATTCACATGTAATTTGGAAAAAAATATCCTACTCTTATTTTTGCTAATAGTAATAAATGCAAGAAATTGAACAAGTTTATCACCTATACTTCTTAAAACCTCCTCATTCTAATGATCAAAAGGAAATCCTAGGAGGTGAACCCAAGTGGGGTAAACAAAAGAAAGGTCAATTGAGGGATCAAATATTGACCTCCACATACCAAGTGATAGATTATGTTTCTAATAGAATTAGGGGCATTCAACCACCACTTTAAGTAGATCTTATTTTAGTGATAAATGGAAAATGAAGATCACACTTGACAAGGCACACACCTAGACATTTCCTTTAAGTTTACAATCACTATTGTTCCATTTCCTTAACCAATAAATTTATTAGGTCTAAAAGAGAAAAAAATACCTACAAGATAGTTTTCAATTTTAGAGATAATAATTTCCATAGTTGGTGCAATCATGGTTAAGAGGGTCCTCCAAGAGAACATTCCAAACCATGTAGCAAGAGTAAACACAACATAAAACAACTAAGAGATATGAAACCAATGCAAATCCAGTCATTCAATATATATATGATAAATTCAAATACAAACTAGTTGGCAACATGCAGGCTCACAATTAGGGCTCACATGATTGATCTCATAGTTATAGAATATGCTCAAGATATAGCAGTGAAGATCCTATGCAAAGAATCTAAACTATCTATCTGAATCACCAATCGAGAACTACTTCTTAAGGATCTATTACATCAATATATATCATTTCCATAACACTAGATTCGTCTGCATCGACCCAAGAAGGTTACAAGCTCCAAGAAAGAGGTGTAACGTGTATACACAAATATGCCAGACCTAAATGGATAGGAATCCTCCACAAATGAATGAAATGAAGTGCAAAATACCAATGAATGAAATGAACATGTCTAGATGCTAAGTCTAGCTCCACAAGGTCTGAAATGAAACTACGACAGAATGCAGACCGAAATACAAAACTCCTTATGAATGAACTGACTGAAATGAACAAGGAAAATGAAAATAAACAAACTGAAAGGCAAATATTTTTGGTTGATGCAAGATTGCTTGCGAACCATGGATGCTCCTACATTAGACACTCGGGGTTGATTTGAAAGTGAGTCCCTCACTTTGATGGGGCTAGAGGGAAACCAAGATGATCTACCTCAACCTGAGTTATCCAAGATGAGTCTTCTACTGGTCTACCTTTCCACATCACAAGATACTCGTTGTACTGCTTTCCTCTAGTGCTTTGTGCAATTTTGTTGTCTAAGACGTCTTCAATCTATTCTGGTACTTGTGGTAATTGTGTCTTCAAGTCTTCTTTCATGCTGTCACTAAACTCTATTTCATGAGACTCATATAGGTATGCAATGTTGAAAATAGGTGATATGCTCAATGTCTCTGGTAACTCCACTTCATATGCATTTCCTAAATCAAACTTTCTAAGTATCTTACAAGGAACAAACTTCTTCATATTTGGCTTGTTATATGCCCCAACTAGAAATATTTCCTTTCTCAAGTACACCATCACTCCATCTCCAACTTCAAATTCTTTATGTCTCCTCTTCTCATCTGCTTGTTCTTTGTACTTACTATTCATCTCCTCCAGATGTTTCTTAACCTAATTGTGCACTCTCTTCATGTGATCTGCAAATTCTTTTGCTTCTACACTTCTCTTTTCTTCCATACTAATATCTCTCAACTCTACTACTCCTCTAGGGTTTTCTATGGTAACAATCTCAAAAGGTGCTCTTCTTGTACTCCTATTCGCTAAATAATTATATGGAAACTCTAATTGTGAAATAACCAAATCCCAACCTCATGCCTTCTCTCCAACCAAACAATCTCAACAAATTTCCCAAACTCTTGTTCACTACTAATGTTTGTCTATCTACCTGTGGATTAAATGTTGAACTAAACTTAAAAATTGTCTTCATCTTCTTCCAAAGTTTCTTCCAAAAGTATCTAATTTTTTTTGTATCTCTTTTTGAAACTATGGTCTTAGTTAATCCATGCAATCTCACAATCTCTTTAAAAATAGGTCTACTACATGTACTACATCAGTTGTCTTACAAGGTATGAAATGAGCCATCTTTGAAAATCTGTCTACTACCACAAATATAAAATCATGTCCTCTCTGTGTCTTCGACAATACCAATATGAAATCTATACTAATGTCTTCCCAAGGTTTCTCCGGTACTATCAAAGGTTTGTACAATACAGTGTTCTGACTACTCCCTTTTGCAACTTGACAAACTCTGCAACTCTGAATGTATCTCCTTACATCCTTATAGATCTGAGGCCAAAAGTGGTATTCACTTACCAATGCCACTATCTTATCAATGCCAAAATGTCTTTCCAATCCACCACTATGCTTCTCCTTTATTAGATTGTATCTCATTGAACTTCTAGGTATGCACAATCGATTTCCTTTGAACAACATATCTTCTTGAATGAGATAGTCCAACCACTTGATTCTATTTGTCATAACAAGTTCCTTACATGTTTTCCAAGGTTCTAAAAAATTAGGGTCTCCCTCATACATATGCTTCAATTCATCAAAACCTAATACTTCAACTCTCATCTCTGTCAACAAGTTCATTCTCCTATTCAATGCATCAACGACTTTATTTGATTTTCCACTCCTATGCTTCAAAACAAAAGTATAACTCTGCATGAACTCTACCCATCTCATATGTCTTTTATTCAACTTACCTTGACTATTCAAATAGTACAAAGATTGATTATCTATATACAACACAAGCTCCTTAGGCAATAAGTAATGTCTCCACTTCTTCAAGGCTTGAATTATGGCATAGAAATCCTAATCATAAACTAAATATCTTCTCCTTGCATCATTCAACTTCTTACTGAAATATGATACAGGTCTACCTTCTTGACTTAACACTACTCCTATTTCATTTCCACTCTCATTACAATCAACTTGAAATACCTTATTGAAATCCAGTAATGCAAAAATAGGTTACTCTGTCATTTTCTGCTTTAATAATTCAAAACTCTTATCTACTCCAGATGTCCATTTAAAGTATTTCATGTCACCTCTCATTGTCTCTGTCATAGGGTTACATACTAAACCAAAATTTTAGATGAACTTTTGGTAGAAACTAGCCAATCCATGAAATGATCTGACTTCTCCAATGTTTTCAGGTGTAGGCCATTTAATAATTGCTCATACTTTCTCATGGTCTATCTTCAATCCTTCCATAGAAATAAAAAATCCTAGATATACCAACTCTTCCTTCATGAAACTACACTTCTTAAGGTTTATTAGCAATTTCTCTTATATCAGTCTCTGCAATACTTGTCTTAGGTGTTGCAAATGTTCTTCCTTTGTCTTACTAACAATGAAAATATCATCCAAATATACAATCACAAACTTACCCAAGAATCTCTTCAAGACTTCATTCATCAACCTCATGAAAGTACTTGGTGCATTTGTCAATCCAAAAGGCATCACTAACCACTCATACAACCCTTCATTTGTCTTAAAATAAGTCTTCCATTCATCTCCTTCTCTGATTTTGATCTAGTGGTATCCACTCTTCAATTCTATGTTTGTAAAATACTTTGCTGCACTCAAAAAATCCATGATATCATCCATCCTAGGCAAAGGGAATCTATACTTAACTATGATTTTGTTTATTGCTCTAGAGTTTGTACACATTCTCCATCCTCCATCCTTCTTAGGTGCTAATACTGTAGGTACTGCACAAGGACTCAAGCTTTCTCTAATCAAACCTTTCCTCAAAAACTCTTGTATCTTCCTATTCAATTCTTCATTCTCTGCTAGTGTCATTATGTGTGTTGCTTTATTAGGAAAACTAGCTCCAAGTATAAGATCCATGTGATGAATTATACTCCTTATAAGTGAAAATACTTTAGGTACATTATCTGATACGATGTCTCCATACTCTATTAACAACTCTTTTATCTCCTCTGGCTATGATTCTTCATTCTCCTTCTTCGATGTTTCAAGATCCTTAGGGATCAAAGCATAACACATATTCTCATGTCTCAAACCATCCAAAAAATTTCTTCCATCTACCAAAAGATTCTAGCATTCCCACACACCTCACTCTTAGGATCATCTTCCAAAGGAATCAAGATAATTCTCTTTCCATTTGATGTTATGGTATATGTATTCTTTCTCCCATCATGTATATCTTTTCTATCATAATGCCAAGGTCTACCCAACAAAATATGGCATACATCTATAGGCATAATATCACACAATACTTCATGGTAAGATCCAATAAGAAATTTCACCAGAAATTGTTCACTCACTAGTACCTTATGATCATCCTGAATCCATGCTATCTGATAGGGCTTAGGGTTCTTCAACCTTTCCAACTTTAGCTTAGTCACCATCTCCTCTAAAACTTGGTTATCTGAACTACCACTATCAATTACAACTTTACAATTCACTTACCTCCTGATTTGCATCTGGTTCTGAATAAAAATTTCCTTTGCGGTGGTTCTTCATTTGTCTCTAGTTGAAATAGTGTTCTCCTAATCACAAGTGATTCTCCTTTCTTTGGTTTACCAATTGAACTCAGTGATCCAATAGGTTCTTCTTCAACATAGGTTGCTCTTCCACTATTCTCTATCCTTTTGCTTGTACTTTCTTGATTACATTCAAATTCTATATGTCCTTCACCTCCACACTTAAAATAGGTTCCTCTGAATGTTCACTTATCAAATCCTCTTCCTTCTCTTCTATATCCTTCACTCTAGTATGCATTAGGGTTTCCTCTCTGGTAGAATGTTCTTTCATCTCTCTGGTATACACTATCATCTTTATCTTCCTTTGTGAATGTATTCTCCTTTCTATTTTGGTCCACATAAGATCTCTCTCCTCCAAAAAATGTTCTTCCTCTTTGAAATTTAACTCCTCTACCTCTGTTTCTACTCGTGCTTTTTATTTAACTTCTCTTCAAATTTCAGGTAAAATTGATATGCTTCTTCCAATGTAGTCATCCTTACCAAACTCAACTTTTCTTGAATGTTCAATCTTAGTCAATTGATGTATCTAGCCACTTTCTCCTTGCTTACTTCACTATGTCCAATCCTTATGATCATCTTATGAAATTATTCGATGTACTCCTTCACAGATTTCTCCTTTTGTCTCAAATTTTGTAGTCTCTTCAATAACTTCAACTCATAGTAGCAGATATAAACTGATTCTTCAACTTTTTCACCATTCTATCCCATTTTTCAATCTTTTATTTTCCTCTTCTAATTCTATCCAACTGTACTTCTTTCCACCAAATAGTAGCATGTACCTTCAAATTTGTCTTTTCAAATTTCACCTTCTCCAAATCTTCAATTTCTACATACTCAAAGTATTGGGTATGTGCAGGATCATGATGGGCCAAAAAGTGGCAATATGATGAGTATGTGGTTGATGAATTTTTTTTTACCCAAAATTCATAAAATAAAAAGGGTTTTTAAAGGAGATTCTCAGCTTTCCACCAATATAAATTGTTCTTTACTTTGAATTTAATAAGTAATTATTATTCATTTTCTCTTCAAATTATGACTAAAGTCATGATTGATAGACTAATTGAAAAAAATCTATAGCTTTCAAATGGTATCAAATTTTTTGAATCCAAAATATGTGTCACATTCTATGTTTCGCATACTATAGGATTAAAAAAAGAAAAGTTGAATTTCATGAAGTTTTGAGCAAGTTAAGGTGGTCAGACATATGAGTTTTTTATATTTTTTAAAAGTTATAATAAAAAAATCATAATTAATTATTTACTTGGAAAAAAATTATAAAAAAATATGTATAACATTGGGACATGAGTCCTCTACTTATATTTAAAATCTTATAAAAAAATATTATCATTTTATTGTGGTTAGGGTGGTCAGAGAGACACCTATTTCTTATTTTTTCCCTAAAATTCAAGTACTACTGCATTGAAATTTCAATTTTCACCAAATAGATTTTTTTTTTTAAACCTAGTAGTTTAGAAACTACATTCAATTTGCTACATATTTTATTCTTACATATTTTTGAAATAATATAGATAACTTATTCAAATTTTTACGTCAAGTTGCCTAACTCTGATTTTTCTGATTTTTTTGCCACTTAAGGGCCTATTTTTTCCATGATGATCCTGCACATACCCTATTCTTCTAGGTCATTTATCCAGTCAATCAAATCCTTAGGATTTAAATTACTAGTATAGTTCAACACTTAAACTGTAATTCTCTTTCCAATCTTTGAAATAGCTCACAACATCTTCACTTGATCTGATTTCTCTTCTTCTTCGCTTCCTAGGGTTTTTCCAATTTGATCAGTGGATTGAAATTCATCATCATAATCACTTTCAATATTAAGTATAGGTGTTAGGACTCTTCTTCAATCTTCTTCAATAAAATCTAAGTGAACTCACATAGTCCTCATCATTTCCATCATCTCATCTATCCTTCCAGCCATTGTTCCAATAACAAGAATTCTCCTTGGTGACATCTTCCTAGGATCAAGTGCAAACTGACTCAAGTTCAGTGATTTGACTATAAGGTGAAAACTACCTCACAATCAGTGATCAGTTGACAACACCGGTAGGCTGCCTTAGATTCAACGGTTTGATTCACTCCCAAAGATTCAAACCTTCATTCTGATACCACTTGGTTCATTCACGGTTAGGAGGGTCCTTAAAGAGAATAGTCTAGAACATGCAGCGAGAGTAAACATAGCAAAAAACAACTAAGAGATATGAAACCAATGCAAATCTAATCATTCAATACATATGATAGAATTCAAATACAAACTAGTTAGCTACATGCGGGCTCACAGGCCCGATCTCACAATTATAGAATATGCTCAAGATATAGCAATGAAGATCCTACATAAAGAATCTAAACTATCTATTTGAATCACCAGTCAAGAACTATTTCTTAAGCATCTATTACATCAATATATATCATTTTTGGAACACTAGATTTTGCTTCATCGGCCCAAGAAGGTTACAAGCTCCAAGAAAGAGGTGTAACATGTATACATAGATTGGTCAGACCTAAATGATTAGGAATCCTCCACAAATGAATGAAATGAAGTATAGAATCCCATTGAATGAAGTAAACATGTCTAGATGATAAGTCCAGCTCCACAAGGCCTAAAATGAAACTGACATAATGCAAACCCAAATATAAAACTACTTATATGATTGAACTGATTGAACTCATGAACAAGGAAAATAAAAAGAAACAAACTGAAATGAAAATATTTTTGGTTGATGCAAGATTGCTTGTGAATTAGGATTCTCCTACATCAATAGCAGTATCAAATAAATTCACAAAAAATAGTCCCTAACAACCCAAGAGAAAGGTAGTATAGATTTAAAGGAGACTCACATGCTTGGTATAAATCCTTGGGGAAAGAATCAACTTGGATTATATTTTCAAGTGATATTGACCACTGACAACAACAAAAGGTAGACCATTCTAAGACACGATACTAGAGGATTTTGAGGCCCCATGTGGCCACCCTAAATTTTGGATATACATTCTTTCCTAAACTAATTCAATATGAAAACTATAGTTGTAGAGGGAGTGAGGTTTCAAGATATATAATTCTTCTAATGTCAATTAAATAAGTTGAGTCTATTTATTCAATTAAATAATATAATTTCTAAATTATAATATTAAATAAATAAATCTAAAATTTATTTATATAAACCCATTATGAACATTCCCAAAAAATAAAATAAGAGAATAAATTTATTTAGTTTCATATTTTTTTCTCATGTCATTATTTCACTAAACTTAATTATTTAATATAATTAAATATTTAAACTAGTTAGACCATAACTTAATTAATATTTCCCATTAATCTAATTATTCATGTTTCACATGCATCCTATTTATCCATAAAATCCTCCTAGATAATATCCTATCCATCAATTTTCTCTTATAATATCCATGTCATCCATTTTAAACATGAATATCACACATGAGAGAGTCCTCACTTGTCAAATCCCACATCCAAATGTGATTATCACACATTTGTGAGAGAAAACACTTGTCAAATACCATATTCCCTTGTGATTCTCATACATGTGAGATAAATCACATGTTATAGCACACTTACCGTTGTCCTTCTCACACATGTTAGGACCTTCAATATCCTAACCATCCAAATTCCTTTGATCATTACCCTCTCCAACTGAAAAAACCACAAGGTGTTACTTGGAGGCTTCTATTTTCACCAAACATCTCATACAACCCTAACCATTGTGTAGACATCTGAATTTGACCACCTCCATATGGTCAAATTCACCCCTTTTATTCCTCTAATTTATTTAATTTAGTCATTTTCCCTTTATGAATTTAAATCAATTTTTAAATTCATTATTTCTCTCTCCTTGTCCCATCCTCCATAATCTTCTCTAATCCAGATTGACTTAATTAATCTATGATTAGGATGTGCACACCCCTAATCTTGATTAGGGTCACATCCTCCATAATACCCCACTTGTCCCTAATTCTTCACTAGCCTCCTTAATCTCATGTTTGCACAATCCTAATCACTTGATTAGGTCAACCTAATCCTCATGCCATTTATAGAATATTTTCAAAGTCAACTTCATTTATTTCTTTCTCCTTTTACAAAAGACAACCCCTTCCCCGTGTGAATTTTAAATTCAAATTTATTCCCCGTAGGCCTTCCAAGGAATTTTAAATTCCTTTCCTCATCCGGGTATGTTT
The DNA here is from genome assembly GCA_007258455.2 of Sequoia sempervirens. Taxonomy (NCBI): domain Eukaryota; kingdom Viridiplantae; phylum Streptophyta; class Pinopsida; order Cupressales; family Cupressaceae; genus Sequoia; species Sequoia sempervirens. The sequence goes on along the minus strand of VDFB02000003.1, from coordinate 621,281,430 downwards.
AGGATCATCATGGAAAAAATAGGCCCTTAAGTGGCAAAAAATTTAGAAAAATCAGAGCTAGGAAACTTGACATAAAAATTTGAATAAGTTATCTATATTATTTCAAAAATATGTAAGAATATAATCTATAGCAAATTGAATGTAGTTTCTAAACTACTAGGTTTATTTTTATTTATTTTTAAATCTATTTGGTGAAAATTTGAAATTTCAATGGAGTACTATTTAAATTTTAGGTTTAAAAATAAGAAGTAGGTGTCTATCTGACCACCCTAACCACAATAAAATGATAGTATTTTTTTATAATATTTTAGACATAAGTAGAGGACTCATGTCCCAATGTGATGCATATTTTTTATAATTTTTTTCCAAGTAAATAATTAATATGAATTTTTATTACAACTTTAAAAATATAAAAACTCGTATGTTTGACCACCTTAACTTGGTCAAATCTTCATGAAATTCAATTTTTTTTTTTAATCCTATAGTATGTGAAGCATAGAATGTGACACATGTTTCAGATTTAAAAACTGTGATGTCGTTTGAAAGCTATAGATGTTTTTCAATCAACCTATCAATCAATATTTTAGTTGTAATTCAAATAGAAAATGAATAATAATTATTTATTAAATTCAAAGTAAAGCATAATTTATATTGGTGGAAAGCTAAAAATATCCTTTGAAAACCCTTTTCGTGTCATCAATTTTGGGTGAAAAAAAAGTCACTAGTCACATACCCTACACATACCCATCATATCGCCACTTTTTGGCCCATCGTGATCTTGCACATAGCCATCCCCATGTGGATATTTGAGGAATTTTTAATTCCTCACATATCCCATCACCCACATAGGGATAAGGACCTCCTTTATGAGGAGATCTTGTCCAAACCCCTAGGTACTATAAAGTATCTCCACCTCATCTCCCCTTGACACCCCACTTGCCACATGTCAAGATGTGAGGGCTTGTGAGTTCTCAACTCACCCTAGCCCTTGATCCTGTCTAGTATGGCTTCATCTTGACCCTCCATTATTTAGAAGAATTTCCCCTAAAAAATGGAGGAATTTTCCCTCATTTGCAACAACACACATTTGCACTCAAGCTTAGCACTCACCTACACTTAGAAAATTTTCAAGCATCCAACATCCACCATTGTTGCATCTTTGAGCTCTCATCTTGCATTCAACACAATACCCAAAATCTCCATTGCATTCCCCATCTCATCCTGATCATTTTACATTAGGTTTTATGCTATTTTTCTAAGAAGGAACACACAAATTGAACAATCAAAAGGGCCAACCAAAATATCAATCTAAGCAAGGTGAAACTTTCCAATTTCTTTGTATTTTGTTTAGATTTAACTAGGACAATCTTGAGGTGATTGTTTGTGTTCTTTCCTTTGCATTTCCTTTAATTTTTTTTCATTTTTAGGGATAGAAATACTTGCACCACATTTCTGGCACACCCGGTGGGACCCACGTCATGGGTCTACACTTTAGAGTTTAATGTTGGTTGAATTTGGTAGGTTCATATTTTCACACGCAGGGGTGAATCTGCCCCAACGGGTGGACTCATTGGTTACAGAGGAAAATATGCAGTTGACAAAGGCAAACTCAAATTATCCTTTTTGTGAAAAGAGGCGAACTTGAATCTAAAGGTGAAGTTTCTTGAAGCAAAGGTGTACACGTGGAGGTCTCCGGAGACATGTGACAATGATCAAGTTACAGAGGCAACTAGGCATTCGCCCTTACCCTTTGATAGGCATTTGCAAATTCACCCATCCACCTAAACAGTTGTTTGCGTAGTCACACATCTTTCCGGACAGGTGATCTTGACAATCATATACAAACAAATTTACCTTACACGAAGCAAAAATTGAGGTACTCCTGAACTTTTAACTTTGCAATTTTGGTGTCAATTTGGTTTTGATTTTGGGTATTGATTAGCTAACTTGTTTGTTTGTGAGTGTGTCATTTTTACTAACCATTTGTGTAGCAATTTTCCCTCATTTTCCCAAGAATGATGGTGTTAAACTACTGACATATTTTCTATAGGACGATTGGTTGAAGACCCTTAGTGTAGATATGTTTGTGTGTCTATTTTTCATACTAATCTAGGCACACATAGAATTAATTAAAGGGTCAAATTATTTTGTTTGTTGTGTTTGAGAACAAGCTGCTGACGTATCCACTCCCCTTGCACCTTTCGGTGATTGTGGGTGACAAGAAATTACAGTTTGTTCTAGTCCAGTCTAATCTACCTAGGAGGTGCTAGTACATCTAAGCTCTCCCCTTGTGCTATGTGTGAGCTTGGGGACTAGTTGAAGCATCTAGTATCTTCTTCTCTTAGTGGGAGTTGCCTAGGATTTCATCACCTGGGGGACGATCCCAACCACGTGTTACCTGCAGGGTATATAAAGGGGGAGAACTAAAGTTATACCCAAATCTAATCATGTCATGTTTAGCGAAGCGTCGAAGCTAGGGTGATACCTAGATAAAACGTGCAGGGTTAGTTTGAGTTTTCAGTACCTTGTTGGGACTCCTGATCCACACTTGTGATGGATTGGTGTTCACATTTGTGCCTCACGTACCTAGCGTATATTGAGGACACACGAGATAACTTTGTATAGCCTAGTTAGAGAGTCATGTTTTAGCTGTGGCTTGGCGTAGTGCAGAGGATGTGCACCATACCCCAAAGTTACTCATCACATACTCCCTTGGGTTGAGATAGAAATCCCAATGGTGGACTACGATAGTCCTCAAGAGAGAGTGTGAAGCTGAGACCGGGTATGTGCAGGATCATGATGGGCCAAAAAGTGGCAATATGATGGGTGTGGTTGATGAATTTTTTCTTACCCAAAATTGATGAAACTAAAAGGTTTTTAAAAAGGAGATTCTCAGCTTTCCACCAATATAAATTATGCTTTAATTTGAATTTAATAAGTAATTATTATTCATTTTCTATTCAAATTATGACTAAATTCCTAATTGATAGACTGATTGAAAAAAATCTATAGCTTTCAAATGGTATCACATTTTTTGAATCCAAAACATGTGTCACATTCTATGATTCACATACTATAAGATTAAAAAAATAAAAATTGAATTTCATGAAGTTTTGACCAAGTTAAGGTGGTCAGCCATACAAGTTTTTTATATTTTTAAAAAGTTATAATAACAAAGTCATAATTAATTATTTACTTGGAAAAAAAATACAAAAAAATATGCATCACATCAAGAAATGAGTCCTCTACTTATATCTAAAATATTCTAAAAAAATATTATCATATTATTGTGGTTAGGGTGGTCGGACATACACCTACTTCTTATTTTTTCCCTAAAATTTAAGTACTACTACATTGAAATTTCAAATTTTCACCAAATAGATTTTTTTTTTAAACAAACCTAGTAGTTTAGAAACTGCATTCAATGCTACATAATCTATTGTTACATATTTTTGAAATAATATAGATAGCTTATTCAATTTTTTACGTAAAGTTTCCTAACTCTAATTTTTCTGATTTTTTTGCCACTTAAGGGCCTGTTTTTTCCATGATGATCCTCACATACCCAACCGTGGCATCTGTTGATGAACCTATGCCACTGGAATGCTAGCTATCCTCCCTTGCAAGAAAGGGTGATCTAGAGAACCACCCCGGTATCATGGAGTATTAACCTAGGGTTGTCTGCTCAAGGTGGTGGGCCTACATCAAGTTTGTAAACCTTAAATACTAATTTTAGGATTGTGCTTCCTAGCGTGTTTTCTTGTGTTCAATACCAGTACTTATTTTTAGTTGAGTTAGTCTAGCCTCTCTGTCTATTGTTTTCTATGTTTTCTATCCTTTTCCATAGTTTTCCCCTACCCTCTTAGGTGAATCTACTTCTCATAGAGGCGAATTTTGCTAGGGTATGTTCAGGATCATGATGGGCCAAAAAGTGGCAATATAATGGGTATGTGGCTGATGACTTTTTTTTACCCAAAATTGATGAAATGAAAAGGGTTTTTAAAGGAGACTCTTAGCTTTCCACCAATATAAATTATGCTTTACTTTGAATTTAATAAATAATTATTATTAATTTTCTATTTGAATTATGACTAAATTCTTGATTGATAGGTTGATTGAAAAAATCTATAACTTTCAAATGGTATCACTTTTTTTAATCTGAAACATGCATCACATTCTATGCTTCGTATAATATAGGATTAAAAAAATGAATTTCATGAAGTTTTAACCAAATTAAGGTGGTCAGACATACGAGTTTTTATGTTTTTTAAAAGTTGTAATAAAAAAATTATAAGTAATTATTTACTTACAAAAAAATATGCATCACATTAGGACATGAGTTCTCTACTTATATCTAAAATATTATAAAAAATATTATCATTTTATTGTGGTTAGGGTGGTCAGATAGACACCTACTTCTTATTTTTTCCCTAAAATTTAAGTACTACTGCATTGAAATTTCAAGTTTTCACCAAATAGATTTAAAAAAAAAAAACCTAGTATTTTAGAAACTACATTCAATTTACTAAAAATTCTATTCTTACATATTTTTAAACTTTAATATAGATAACTTATTCAAATTTTTACGTCAAGTTTCCTAACTTTTATTTTTTTGAATTTTTTGCCAGTTAAGGGCCTATTTTTTCCATGATGATCCTACACATACCCCCTAGTGGACAGGCAATCCTTCCCTATAAAAGGGTGATTCCGCATCTGAGTCTAGTCTAGGTCATCCTTTTGGGTGACTTCGTCTTTGTCAAAGGTGAATTTTCTTGTGGGTCCCTTTTTGGGTGACCCTGTGTCTGCCTATTCCTTGAATAGGTGAGTCTGCCCAACGCTTAGGTGAGTTAGTGTCTAACCCCTCTTATAATAGGTGAACTTGTTGTCCATAGGGGCGAATTTGTGTCTTCCTGTGTTGTCTTAGTCCATAAAATCCAAGTCTTAGGCGAATTAATTTTTCAATAAGCGAGTTTGTTTCCCTCGATAGGAGATTTTGATTCTATCCGTACATCTCAAGAAATAGGAAAGTTTGTTTCCCCTTGATAGGCGATTTTGATTCCATCCGTACATGTCAAGACTTAGGTGAAGTTGTCATCCCCATTAGGAAATTCTGCTAATCAAGTCCACCCATTTCCCTGTAGTCTTTTGAAAGGTTAGGTGATCCTATGTCTTGTTTAGGCGATCCTGCAGTGAGATAGGAAAAGTTACATCCTGAGTTCATCCATTTCTTCGTATCCCCAAGACATAGGTGTAGACACATAAAATATACTGATTGATCTTGTGCACTTGATCCCGATTAACTAACATCATTTTGTCCTAAATCACCTCTTTAGCTTATCATCACTCTCTGTCCCTTAATTAAATAACTAACCATATATCTAATTAAGTCATTCTCTCTTGTTAATTAAATTAATCAATTTGGTTTAATTAACCCTAGTCCCCCTTTAATTAAATAAATTAATTTTATTTAATTAATCTCTAAAGTCTACCTATTAAATTAAATAAATTAAACATTTATCTAATTTAATCTAAATCAATCAAAATATTTATTTAATTAAGTCTAAATCATTTTCATCTCCTTTTGATTTATTTTAATCCATGAATCTAAATCAAATGGGTCAAATCACTTAATCCTCTCTTAAATTAATCAAATCCCGATTAATCCAATCTAATCCAATCTAATCCATGTCACATCCTCTAGCTTTTCCCACTTGCACAACAAATCAATTTATTCGATTTATTATTTCTTCTATTATCATTCAAAAGGGCATCAAGATGGAATATTTTTCAAATTTGAATTTTCCCTCCCACATGTCTTATCCTCCAACATGGCATTAACTCCTCTTACATTGTCTCTTACATGTCTCCCACTTGGCATTTAAGACCCTTTCACGTCATCCTTCAAGCCATCTTTTGAATTTGAATCTCCCCCCTCTTTGGATATTCTCCAAAATGTGCTCAAGCTTCCTCTATTCACATGTTGACAAGTTGCACTTGCCCATTGGATGTTGAATGATCCCACATTCATCCATTCTCTCATTCCTTCATCTTGCTATTCTATTTATAGAAGGCTTCTCTTTGTATTTTGCATCTACAACTTAGAGAAAAGTTACTTTCTTCACATTAAGAGCTAATTTTATCCATTTCATAGCAAAGCTCATCATTTTCATGGTTTCATAGCAAGGTTATGCCAAAATTTCACCAAGGAGCTTCGATCATCCACCAATCTTCATCAAAGCTTACATAGGAGTTGGGAAAGGGCTAATTTCCACATCAAATTGGCACCAATTCCCCCATGGGATTGAGTGTTTGCATCTTAAAATAGGATTTCATTGATTTCTTGGTTCATTTCTTCATTGTCTTTCCTATTTGAGTATTGCAAATGAATTTCATGGGGAATCCTTTTTCTTGCTTGCATTTGATCTAATATTTTGTTTGTTTCTTGTATTTGTGTAGGTATAGGATTGGGGTTCTACAATAGGAAAGTTTGAGTCTTGGGCATAGGAAAATCTACCTTACATAGAGGTGAGTTTGTGGACCTTGAATAGGCGAAGTCATTACCTGAAAAGGAGAATTTATGCTACACAGAGGTGTTTACACTACACAAAAGCATATGCACTACCCATACAATATCTAGAGAGTGAATCCTTTGGGCCACTAAAAGCCTATTGTTTTCCAAGTTCTTTGCCGTGATTGAAAAAAAATTATCATCAACCATCCACCCATAATTGTCACTTTAGTCCATCTACATTTTTCAAAAGTCATCCATTCATTGATCAAGTTATATAGGTGCATCTTAGAACATCCCTAGATTACATCTCTATCATTGGTTCATCAATCCCAATCCCATGGACTACATTTTAGAGGTCTTTATCCAAGTTGACTTAGGTGTCTGATCCTGATCGTTATCCTTCACACTTACTTAGGATTTTCATCCATCTTGAGTCAATAATCATCCACAACCCAATCAATCTACTTCCATCTTGAGGTAGATTTAGTGTCATAATCATCCTTTCCATCCGCTAATCCGGTCATCAGTACATTATGTCATCTAGTTTGATCTTTGAACTTGGTATAGAATTATTTTTATCATCATATCCAATCAATCATCCAATCCTAATGATCATCTCATCCCATCCATCAATCTAATCAAGTCCAATCACATCCTCTATCCATTCATCCAATCAATTAATTTTTCATCTAATCCGATCAATCCTTTAGTCTTCATCTAGATCCTTCATTTAAGTGCATCTTAGCGAATAGCATTATCGTAGTCCACCTGATAGTTTTTCATTTTCATGCCCCTTACCTTATCACAAGCAAAGAAACTCATGGAAGAACAATAGGCTCAAGGCACCTAGCCTCATATTCCTCAGGATCCCAATAATGGTGGCTCATCGCAATCCAATATTGAGGTCCATACCATTTTTCCTCCTACTGATAAGAGCATGGTAAACCAACCTGAGGTCACAGTTGATGAATACCTCAGTAATCTTACCAATTTCCAAATGACATATCATCTCCTTCATGAGCATGGGGATAAAATCCTTGCCACCTTACTCTTGAAGGGAGTCAAACTGCTGCCTAAAATTGATCTATTAAAATATGTCAACATCACACCTCTTGCACCCCCGACATTGCAAGATCCTCAGAATTCATAGAGTAATTAGGGTAATTCATACATTCCCAAGGGTCCACCGTAGGAAGGTTGGTAGCCACTTGGGTTTGGAAATGATGCTCTATCAAGTCACACATCCCCCTAGGATTTCAATTTCAGTTATGGGAGCATCTCAACTTAATGTTTCACAAGGTTATGATCCTAATGATCCCCTTGCCTTTAGTATGCCATAAAATCTCCCACATCTGCCAACCATTCCCATTCCATAGAGCTCAACTCCTATACCGTCTACACTGTCTCTTTCACCTAAGCAATCAGGTCAATCACCAGTGAATATTGGGGGCAATCCTTTTGCTGCACTCCCTTCACCTCCAGGATTTGTACCCGTATCTAACTTACCACCACCTCCATTCACATCTTAGCAACCACCTCAAGGAAACATCCCAATCTGAAATCAACCTCCTATTAACCCACAATAGGCCACCCCATTGCAACCACCTCATCAATAGGTGCCACAACATACCATTGTCCCATCTCAACCACCACAAAATACCGTAATTCCCTTGCAACCTTTGCATCAAGCAACACTAGCTACTTCACAGCCTCAGGAGAAACCTCAACAACAACAACCACAAGGTGTTCTAGTACCGACCCCTCAGCAAACAAAAATCCCCATGCATCAACCAACACCATCTCATTCGTTGCCTCCTCACCAACCACAAGTCCCTCAACAACATCAAATTCCATCTCGTCCTCTCTATCAACAACCATCACATTACCAACAACCATCTCAGCACACCCAAGTCTTGACACAAATGCAAAGCAACCCTGCTTCTCAATACCTCTACCATCCATCAAGTACGTATACCACCTTTGCTACCCCATCCAATCCTAATCCCAGTCTTGCTTATTAGAATCCTTAAAAATCCCAACCACAACCATCTTACATAAATCCCCAACAATCGCAATCAAATCCTTACTACCATCCATTCAATCCGCAATAGCCTCCATATGCTACCCAACAATCAACTGTTGCTTACAACTATCAGTCTAATGCATATTATGTGTAATAGCAACTGCCATATCAATAGGGTGCTTCCACCTCTTCATATTATCAACAACAACTGACATACTAATAGGGTGCTTCCACCTCTTCATATTACCAACAACAACCACCCTACCAACAAGATGGTGCTTCTACCTCCTATTATCAAACACCTCCATCATATCAACAAGGTGCCTCTACTTAATATTATCAACCTTTGTCCGCCTATTAAAAATCATACACCAATCCACAATCTGCATATTGCAATTAATATCAGCAAATTCCTCCATATCAACCTCTGCTATCATATGATCAAACCATAGTGATTCCATCCGCTTCATACCAACCGTATGCTCTACATAGAAAATCCAACCCTACCAATCCTCCCTTGACACGTGTTAATAAGGAGTGGGAAGAGATCAAATATGGGTTGAAGGACTTGCAAGCAAGGACCTCCAAAAAGTCTTTCAAGTTTGAAGAGATTTGTCCCTATCCATTCGATCCATCGATCTCACTTGTTCCTTTCCCAAATCATTTCAAAATGCCAAAGTTTGACAAGTATAAAGGAACTAAAGACCCAAAGAACCACCTTCAGGAATTCTACTCACATTGTCAAGAAGTCCTACATAATGAAAATTATCTCCTACAGTTATTCCCTAGGAGTCTAACAGGGGTGGCTCTAGATTGGTTTATTGCTCTTCCAAAGGGATCAATCTCTTCTTTTGTGGATCTTTCAAAAAAAAAAATTACACACTTCTCTTTTAATCTAGAGAAGGATATTGATACCCTAGATCTTCTGAAAGAAAAAAAATGTGAGGGAGAGACCTTTGCAAGTTACCTCCAAAGGTGGCATGATTTGGCTAGTTGAATGAAATCTCAGCTCAATGAGAAGGAAATGGTGACATTTTTTGTAGAAAATGCTCATGAAGATATGGAACATAATCTCAATCTTCATTATGTCACAACCTTTATGGAAGTCATAAAAAAGGTCCTATCATTGAGAGAGTGCTCATTGCTAAGGGACAAATCAAAATTCATAATCTTGATAAGGATAAGTCGTTTGGCAATAAGTCTCATTACTGGAACAAAAGAAAGAACGTTATCAATGATGGTGTCATTGATACAAGGCATGTTTAGGTAGCTAACACCTCCCAGAGATCACAATATATCCCTAATCAACAATCAATTTTTAATGTTATATCAGTGCCATAGGGGGAACCTCATCCTCCTCAATAGTCCAATAAGCAAAATTAGGGGAACAATAAATGCACATTCACTCCATTGGGAGAATATTCAAGTGTTGTCTTCAATAGACTCCTTCAAGAAAGTTATCTAGTCATCTATCTTGTGACCAAACCTTTCGATGAGTCTAAACCAAATCCCTCCTGGTACAGAGAAAACAAATATTGTGATTTTCACAAAATTAGGGTCATTCCACAAACAAATGTCAAGGACTAAAAACGTACATCCAAGATCTTATATGTTGAGGTGATATCCAAGTGGATGCAAAATAGGCCATATCATCCAATGCTCAACTCCAGATATCCCAAAATTCCTTCCTAAAACACAATCAAGGTGCTAGTATGTCCAATGCTAACCTTGGGCCAAGCAAAAATAATAATTAGAATAACAACATAAATAATGTTAGCTACAAGAATGTTCCCTATAACTATGATGGCATCATCATGTGCATCAGTCAAGTAGAGCCTCATGTGTCCATGATATGTGTGAAAGGAAAATACTTGCAGTGTGCTATCACAACCCATCGCACCTGCATGACCGTTCTTGAAGCCTCCATGCCCACCCAGCTAGCTCATGTAAGCTTTTAGTATAATATTCTTGATCACCTTGGAAAGACCCTAACTCAAATATCTATCCTAGATCTGCTTAAGTCTTCTCCTATCCATCGAGAAGTCCTCACTAAAGCTTTGCAAGATACACATGTCCCCAATGATATAGATCCTAGCCAATTCCAAGCCTTGGTAGGACACTTTTCATCCACATATCAGTTGGGATTCAGTTAAAACAATATGCCTTCCATCGATTGAAATCATAATCATCCCCTTCACATTGAGGTCCTCGTAGCCCAACATAAAGTAAAAAGTGTCCTGGTAGATAATGGTTCTATCCTTAATCTTTGTACATTGAAGTTCATAAAATAGGTAGGCTACAACCATGTTGACTTGAACAACTAGGTTATCACCATCAAAGCAGATGACAATGTAGAATGTGACTCTGAGGGAATAATTTATCTTCCAATTCAGGTTGGCCTTGTTGTGCAATACACCATGTGCCATGTCCTCGATCTATACCTTCCATATAATCTATGTCTTGGTCACCCATGGTTCCACATCATGCAAGCCATCCCATCCACCTACCATCAATGTATGAAGTTCCCATTTAATGGGATGGAAGTAACTATACATGCTGATTTGTAGCCCTTTGAATATTGTTGTGCATTAGAAGCTTCCTTTCCTCACTCTCATTACTTTCTAGGAGTGGAAGTGGGGGAACCTTAGGCATCATCTTCCCATCCATTTTCCAACCCATCATCCACTACATCATCCATTCCATCTTCCACATCTAACTCCACAATCATTAAGGTCTAGATCATAGACAAAGGTTGTGGCAAGTATGAGATGCACATGAATTTAAATGTGGAAACCATGCCACCCTCACCTCGTACTTATGGGAAACCTTCTCACTCCATACAAAAGGAAGAGGAGAAGCCAATCACACTTAGTTCTAAGAATGTGGGGTCTAGCACTTTCCGATCTCCTAGGATACGACAAGATCAACAAAAAGATGATATCAGTCAATGGATATACTGAGAGGATTCTGAATCTTCTCCCCCACTTAAGGAATATTTCTAGGAGACCTATCCTCATGCCTCTAAGATAGTTGAAAAGTATAATTATCATGGGGGAGGCCTTGGCATAGAAGAACAAGGAAGATGGCAACCCATTGATACTCCAGTGTGACCAAAACATTTGGGCTTAGGCTATGACATGAAGCAAAAGGGTCCTGCAACATCAACTAGTACCTCCAACAATGTTAGTGTGGATAATGGTCTCCTTGAGGACATACTCGAGGAAGTGTCCATCATACTTGCATATGATGACATAGATCTCTCATTCATGTTATACTGCCTATCTATCTTTTCCATTATCCTTTCCCTTCACCATCCTATCATTGACTGGGACTTACGAGGTAGTGCACCTATCAACACCTTCCCATCAATGGACACCTACGTGCATCTCATGGGATTGGGGGAAGATGAACACCCTAACTACAAAAGTAAGAAAATAAAAAATAAAAAAGAGTCATCTAGTGAAAACCTCTCTAAGGCACTTCCTAACTCAACAAAATTCAAAATAAAGGGTGTATCCGATAGTGAAAACCTCAATGAGGCACTAGATGATGGGGATGTTAATCTTCTCGTTGTTGGAACTCAGTTGTCCAAATGGTCCTCTATCTTGATCGAAGAGACTTAGGAAGTTAATTTGGGTGCAATCGAAGATCCTAAAATCACATATGTAGCCAAATCCTTGTCAGAGGAAGAGCATTCTATCATCATCAATCTACTAAAAGAGTGAACCATTAATTTTGTATGGACTTATTCAGACATGCCAGGTCTAGATCTTGCATTGGTGGTACACCATTTGGATGTTCTTCAAGATTCCAAACTTGTCAAACAGAAACTAAGGAAGATGCATCCTCAGGTGGCTTTTCTTGTCAAGAAAGAGTTGGAGAAACTGTTAGAAGCTAGGTTCATAAGACCTATTGACTATTCTAGCTAGATATCCAACATAGTGCACGTGGCCAAGCCAAATGGAAACATTAGGATTTGTACAGATTTCTAGGATCTCAATAAAGCTTGTCCTAAGGATGATTTCCCCCTTCCAATTATTGACATATTGGTCAATCTCACAATAGGGCATGATATGCCATCCCTTATGGATGGTTTCTTTGGCTATAATCATATCAAGATTGCTCCAAAAGATCAACATAAAACTGTCTTCACCACTCCTTGGGGCACCTTTTGCTACAATGTCATGCCCTTTGGACTAAAAAATATGGGGGAAATCTATTAGTGTTCCATGACTATTATCTTCCATGACCTCATTCATATCATAATGGAATATTATGTTGATGACTTGTTGAAAAAATCCAAAACTAGAGAAGAGCATCCTATGATTTTGAAGATCTTTGAACGGTTAGAGCACTACAAGCTATGTATAAATCCAAAGAAGTGCATATTTGATGTTACATCATGAAAGCTATTGGGTTTCATAGTCTCTAGAAGGGGTATAGAGGTAGATCCAGCTAAGGTCAAAGCAATAATGGAAATTCCCTCACCATATAATCTCAAGAAGTTAAGAAGCCTCCAAGGGAAGTTACAGTCCATCAGACGGTTCATAGCTCAACTAGTTGACAAGTGGCAATTGTTCAAACATCTCTTGCATAAAGATACCACCTTCAAGTGGGGTCCAGAGTGTTAGCAAGGCTTTGACAAAATTAACGAGTACTTGGCTCATCCACCTATCTTGATGCCTCCTATTCCAGGTAAACCACTCTTCTATATTTCAGCTACGTCAGTTTCACTGGGGGCATTATTAGCTCAACATGATGAGTCTTCTAAAGAGCATGCTATCTATTACATTAGCCAAACATTGGTGGGCTATGAAATCAACTCCTTCCCAATGGAAAAATATTTTCTAGCCATTGTCTTTAGTTTGCAAAAGCTTCACCATTACATGCTTTTTCATCCTATGAAGCTAATATCAAAATTTGATCCATTCAAATAATTGTTGTCCCAAAATTCTCTAACTGGCCGCATGGCCAAGTGGGTCATGTTATTGAATGAATTTGACATAGAGTACATGGATCATAAGGAAATTAAAGGATATGTCATAGCAGATTAGTTGGTTGATGCTCCTTTGGTGGATGCATATCCATTAGTAGCTAAATTTCTTGATGAAGAAGTCCTCACAATCACAGAAGTAGATACATGGACACTTTATTTTCTTGGGTCATACACACATAATGGAGCTGGTGTAGGTGTCTTATTCATCACTCCTCAGTGTGACTACATCCTGAAGTCATTCAAATTAGCATTTCCATGCATAAACAATATAGCAAAGTATGAAGCTCTTATTACTAGTCTTAGGATTGCTATTCAATGGAACATCACTCATTTACGAGTCTTTGGTGATTCTCAATTGATTATCAAACAAGTTAATGATGAGTTTCAAACAAAGGATGGCAAGTTGTTACCCTAAAAATACATGGTGGATGAATTTAAGAAATACTTCATCTTCCTTCAGTTTGAATAGATCCCCATAGTTTAGAATAAAGTAGCAAATGTGATGGCTACGATCGGTTCCATCATTGATATCCCTAAAGATCGAATGGACTGCGAGTTCCTTGTTGAACAACTTTTAATCTCAACATATGATGTCCCTGAGAGTGAGATGGTGTACAATATCGTAGGTATTGAGTCACCATGGTAGGGTATGTGCACAATCATCATGGAAAAAACAGACCCTTAAGTGGCAAAAAATTAAGAAAAATTAGAGTTAGGCAACTTGACTTAAAATTTTGAATAAGTTATCTATATTATTTCAAAAATATGTAAGAATAGAATCTGTAGAAAATTGAATTTAGTTTCTAAACTACTAGGTTTATTTAAAAAAATATATATATCTATTTGGTGAAAATTTGAAATTTCAATGCAGTAGTACTTAAATTTTAGGGAAAAAATTAGAAGTAGGTGTTTGTCGACCACCCTAATCACAATAAAATGATAATATTTTTTATAATATTTTAGACATCAAGAGGACTCATGTCGGATGTGATGCATATTTTTTGTAATTTTTTTCCAAGTAAATAATTAATTATGAATTTATAATTACAAATTTTAAAAAAATATAAAAACTCGTATGTTTGACCACCTTAACTTGGTCAAAACTTCATGAAATTCAATTTTTTTTTTAATCCTATAGTATGCGAAGTGTAGAATGTGATGCATGCTTTGGATTCAAAAATTGTGATACTGTTTGAAAGATATAGATGTTTTTCAATCAACCTATCAATTAGGACTTTGGTCATAATTCAAATAGAAAATGAATAATAATGATTTATTAAATTCAATGTAGAGCATAGTTTATATTGGTGGAAAGTTTAGAATCTCCTTTAAAAACCCTTTTCATTTCATCAATTTTGGGTAAAAAAACGTCGTCAGCCACATACCCTACAAAATACCCATCATATCGCCACTTTTTGGCCCATCATGATCTTGCATATACCCGGTACCATGACATTTACACCTATCTTTGTGATAATATCGTACCACTTGACCTTCCATGAAATCAACGAAAATCCTTTATCCAATGTACTTCCCGCTATACCATCATGAGAGATACACTTTATCGTTGTGGGTATGATGGTACTCTACTTAGGTGTCTGGACGAATTAGAAGCTCACATTGTGTTAAATGAGGTGCATAGTGGTGTCTGTGGAGCCCATTCTAATGGCATGGCCTTAGCCAAGAGGATTCTCAGAGCTAGATATTATTGGCCTACAATGGAACATGACTCTTGCAAGTTTGTGAAGAAATTCCTACCCTATCAGCGACATGTGGATTTCATACATGCTCCCGCCCAAGATTTGCAACCTATCATAGCACCATGGCCCTTTTCTCAATGGGGTTTTGACTTGACTGGAAAGATCTACCCTCCATCTTCTAATGGCCACACTTTTATCATCACATCCACTGAATACTTCACCAAGTGGGTGGAAGCAATTCCACTCTCCCAAATGATAGGTATTCAGATCTCTAAATTCATCCTTTTCTATATTCTCTGCAGGTATGGAATCCCTTCCACCATCATCACTGAAAAATGAAAAGCCCTTCAAAAACCAGTACATGAAACATCTTTATGAGACTTATCATATCCAACATCGTTGGTCCACACCCTATTACCCACAGTGTAATGGTCAGGTGGAGGCAACCAACAAAACACTTGTCAAAATCCTTAAAAAGGTGGTCAATAGCACTGGTCAAGATTGTCACCTCCATCTGCATCCCACCCTCTGGGCTTATCGTACATCCATCCACACTCCCACTGGTGCCACTCTGTACTCCCTCATTTATGGTTTCGATGCCATCTTTTTGATCGAAGTCGAGATCCCATCTCTTAGAATATCTTTGAGGAACCTCATAAGTCAAGAAAACACTCGGGTTGCACGACTCAGTCAATTAGAAATCCTAGATGAAAAAAGTATCAGGGATTACAATCATCTTCAAGCATACCAACATCGTCTTAGGAGGAGCTACAACAAGAAAATTCATCCTCATCAGTTTAATGTTGGTGATCTAGTCCTCAAGGAGAATCAGTGGGGTATGTGCAGGATCGTGATGGGCCAAAATGTGGCGATATGATGGGTATGTAGTTGATGACTTTTTTTTACCCAAAATTGATAAAATGAAAAGGGTTTTTAAAGGATATTCTCAGCTTTCCACCAATATAAATTATGTTTTACTTTGAATTTAATAAATAATTATTGTTCATTTTCTATTTGAATTATGACTAAAGTCATGATTGATAGGATGATTGAAAAAATCTATAGCTTTCAAATGGTACTACATTTTTTGAATCCGAAGCATGTGTCACATTCTATGCTTTGCATACTATAGGATTTTTAAAAAAATGAATTTCATGAAGTTTTGACCAAGTTAAGGTGGTCAGACATACAAGTTTTTATATTTTTTAAAAGTTGTAATAAAAATTCATAATTAATTATTTACTTGGAAAAAAATTAGAAAAAAATATGCATCACATCGGGACATGAGTCCTCTACTTGTATATAAAATATTATAAAAAAATAATTATCATTTTATTGTGGTTAGGGTGGTTAGACATACACCTACTTATTTTTTCTCTAAAATTTAAGTGCTACTACATTGAAATTTTGAAATTTTTACCAAATAGATTTTTAAAAAAATAAACCTAGTAGTTTAGAAACTACATTCAATTTTCTATAGATTATATTCTTACATTTTTTTGAAACAATATAGATAACTTATTTAATTTTTTACGTCAAATTGCCTAACTCTATTTTTTCTGAATTTTATCGCCACTTAAGGGCCTATTTTTTCTATGATCATCCTACACATACCCAGTGTACTCAGCAAGATCGAGACAAAAAAGGAAAGTTTGAGGCTAATTAGCTGTGTCCTTATTTGGTCACAACTAAATATGGTTCTGGGGCATAGAGGCTTGATACACCTGAAGGGGAGTCCCTAGAGGAGCCTATCAACATCATGCATCTGAAGAGATTTTATACCTAAGTCAGCTAGGTTACCCTATCCTGAAAAATACGAAACAAAGTAAAAAGTGGTAAAAAATACAAAAAAAAAAGTAAAAAAAAATCCAAAAATAGTCAAAGAGAAATAATCCATCATATGGGAAAAACCACCCTTTGTGGCACCTTGGATAAGTACATTTGGTGAAAATCTTGCAACAGGCGCCATTCATAGATGGCTTAATCATTATCTAATTTTCATCCTAGTTACTTTATGCTTCTATCCATTTTATCCTTGCATCTTATCCTAGCATCTTATCGATCCAGTCCTTTCATTCGTGTCTGCTTATCCATCGCTTGGTATTTTTTGGTTTAGCATTGGATTATTTTCATCGACTATCCCCAATCCTAAGCTTTTAGTCCTAATCTGAGCTTGTGTCATCTATCTACTTTTCCTGTTGATCTCACGCCTTCACTTAGGGTCCTTCACCGTGTCGGTCCTCATTAGGTCTCATCTTATCATGTCATTAATAATGAATCCAACTACATACACCTTAATTTAAAACAAATGGACAAGATCATAGGGGTAACACAGTTTTCCTAGAAAATATCCTTAGTAGTTACCAGTATCTGAAATAGTACGGTCTGTAAATTGATCTAGATCTCCCCGTGGGGCCTTTATCTGTCCTATCATGTCATTCCCCCATCATTCATCCATCTGGTTCCATCTTTTGTTGTCAGTCTTTTTTTGAACTGCGTTGCCCCTACACTTTCACGTAGGCAAGGTTGATCATTTGATCTGTCGCTGGGGCATTTGTCCATCTTGCTTTTTTCATCCATCATCATCTCCATTTTCCTCTTTTCATTTTTATCCATGGTCAGTTGTTAGTCTTTTATCAAACTACAAGGGCTCTATGCTTTCACATAGGCAAGGCTAATATTTGATCAACCCCTAAGCGCTTAGGTCATTAGGGTGTGTTGGACTTGTGTCTTGTGTCGTGTCGTCGAGTATGTCCCTATCTAGCTAGTTCTTAACAAACAGGATCCACTAGTCTCCCGAGGTTCAATAAGTTTCGAGTATCTTGAGTCATGTCAATCACTTAGTTTAGTCTTCATCTTTGGTCTTAATAGGATGCATCCTTCCTACATCATACTACATCAATCCCATCCACCTTTTGATTCTGTGGCAAAGGACATTTGAAATCAATGGTCCTCTTGTGATGCTTTTGGAATTTTTTTTTATCATTTGAGCTTCCTATTATACCTCGTCAGGGTCGCCTTGATCCATCATATCATGGTGCGCTTTGACTGGTAAACATAGGGGCATATCTTGATCTTTTTTTTTTCTATCTTCTTGGTTGTCCCACTTAGTACCCACCAATATCCTTGTGGTATTGTGTTACGTTGGGAATCCTTTGTGCTTGTGGTTATCCCAATGCCTGCCCTGACCAAATTCATTGTGACTTTGGGGTGTTGGAATAGCCTTCTTGTCTATTGTATTTGTTTCATGCATTAGACACTAACCTACCCTAGTTCCTCATACCTTGGCATATTGTGTCTTATGCTATAGAAAAAATCAGTGCTCCGAGTTGGAAAAATAGAATTAGGATTGCATTTCATTTCTCATCCCGCATTGCATTTATCCTCCATCCATGCTTTCCCTAACCTATGATTAGTGATTTTGGTTGTGCAAATTTTTTTATTTAACCTCCTTTTCTTCTTAGGATTCCTATGGTTTTAACAGGTGCAATATCACACACCATTTCTCATCTTGATATATGATGCATTATCACACCCATCATTCACGTAGGTTACATTCATCATTATGCCGATAGTACCAAGGTCATCTCTACTATCAAATCCATGGGTTATGACATGCAAAGTGAGCAAAGCAAGTGAGATTGATACATAACCATAAGGAAAATAATGGTTGTCATAGAAACAGGTGAATCCAATCATTCATTAATCTTGATTGATGTCATATTAAATGTAGAAAGCACAATTTCATCCCATGTCGCATTTTGCATTATCATGTTCTTTTTAGGTTGTTTAGACTGATCTTAATTGGTTATTCTAAGCATCTTAAGTTCATTGCATCTCATGTCATCTCATGTTCATTTAGTATAGTTATTTTCATCTTAAGGTGTTTAGTATAATATAGATTTTTTATCCTCAACATCTTAGCTTCATTGCATCTCACTTGGAATTTTGCATTATCACATTCATATTAAGTTGTTTAGATTAATCTTGATTGGTTATTCTAAGCATCTTAAGTTCATTACATTGTCGTTTCATTGCATTATCTTTTTAGGTTGTTTAGAGTCATTATTCTAAACATATTAGTTCATCTCATTGCATACATTGCATTATGTTGCATTCATTTTATTACCGCATGACATTATTACATATGCATACACCAAAATTTTCATTTATTATATCACATTTCATTTTCACATCATAATCTAATCATATACATCGCCACTTGCATCACAAATCATTAATATCATGTTCATAGCATATCAAATCATAAACCATCCATCACATCCTACATCACAAAGCATTAGAGATAATGTGTAAGGACAAGAAATCTCATTTACTATTTGTATCTTTTAATTTCCAAAATAATTTAATAGAGTAAAATAATTATAAGAAGGTGTGGAAAAGAGGAATAATTAAATTACTTTCATCACTATTTAATTCAAATGGAATAACATACATTAATGATTTATCATCTCAACAATACATTTAAATTCAAATACTATAATGCAATTAAAAAAATAACAAGATCATAAATGCAACCACAATAGAACCATAACACGAGAATTTCATTAGTGGAAAACCCTCTTAGGGATGAAAAACCACTTGTAAAAGTGCCTCATTGGCTTAATGAAATTCCTTTCTAGCAGTGCCTTACTGGCTACAAATTCTCAATGGTTAAAAGATGCCTCACTGGAAATGATCATACTGTCTCATTGACATGACCATTCATTCCATATTTCTAGATATCATGAATATCACACATAACAAGGAGCATAAGGAAGTTCTTTCACAAGTTACATAAGTCTATAAGAAACATTTACAAGTTTCACCAATGCATCATCCTTGCATTGGGAATTAAGGTAATGCTAATCTATCATGAATCACTCCCAAGTATTTGTATATAACACCATTCTACCTCCAATAACCTCTCAAATATCACACAAGTACATTGAAAGCCATAATCCAATCACATAAAGCTTCATGAAAGTAATCTTAGGCCTGCTAGAATGTACACATTCCTATGAAATTATAACAATACTTCTTACTTCTAAACTCATTGATTCATAGAGGTTTCAACAATAAGAGAATAGTACTATAAAATATTTAAGAAGGTGTAGCTCATGTATGTATAAGAATACCTTCATAATCTAGAGAATAAATGAGTATACATTCTTATAAAATCAATATCTAAATTTATTTTGCTAAAAAAAAAATCATCTTTCTAATTATATAGAGAAAAGGCTTGTGTATTCACTGATGTTGCACAATTACTATGCGATATACCCAAAATAGATGAGAAATTGTTATTTTCACAAAATACGGAAGCAAAAAACTTCCAACATTGATCTTCTAAAATGGAAACACATAATGAGTTATTGTGAATAGAAAAACCAAATTATGACATGAATCATGTTATATAAATTCACAGAAGTACTACAGATACAACTTAAATTAGATTTTTAAAAAGAAAATGAAATGCTATTATTATCCACAATATAATTAAATTCCATAGAACCAAAGAAACATTAAATGTAAATACATACTTGCAATGTTAAAAGATAATTGCAATTTACAAAAAAAATAGATAAAGTAAACATAACTTATCAAACTAGCACATCCACAATGCATTAAAGTCTCAACTTACCTTGACTATTGTGTGGTGGCTCTAAAACCACATTTATAATTGCACGGAAAAGACCTTGTCACTGAGTTACATCGTTCCACCCGCCTCTCATTGAACACAACCAACCAGTGAAGGTATGCATTTGTAATTTTCCCGTAGTTGAGTGGAGTAGAGATTTAAGAGTAGCAACAGAATGGAAGGTTAAGATTCATATTGTAGATTCCACAAAGGATAATTTAGAGAGAGAGAAAGTAAAAAGTGGTTGAAGAACCCTTTTAACTCATATGAAATTCCTTAAACAAAAGTGGCCTTCAAAATGTATCAACGTGTATTTTAATTTTATTTTTATACACTAAAGAAACAAGCAATCTATCAGATGATGCATGCAGTATCTCTTCAAGCTCATTGCATTCATCAATGCCAGTTTATATAGAATGTGTTTTGAGGGCACTCTTCAGCCAAAGCTTCAACACATAGCTCATCGAAAAGAATCTAATCCTATCCCATTCAGTTGATACCCTATGACTTTTGATCATTTTCATTTAAGAAAAGTGTTAATAAATACCAACCATTGCTTACCATGAAAATAGCTTCCTTTATTTGCATTTGCTTGTATTCAACTAGTAGTGGTCTGCAAGTTATGAACACTAAAATCTAATCTTACATTTACAAACAAAATCATATCCACTGTCCATACCCATTACATTAACAGTCACATGTAGTCTATTAAATTCCTACCGTATAATTTATATGAATCATTATATACATAAACATGCATACATATATATATATATATATATATATATATATATATATATATACAATTAAAATATACATAGTTGAGAATATCATAAATATGCACCTGATAAAACATTAAACAATCGAAGAATATCATATAAATCAAATAGAGTTCACCGAAGGCAAGTCAAATGTTCTAAACTCAATATTCATGTGCAACTACAGAGAGGCAACCCCTAAGTGATGTGCTGCCTGTGGAGGGGTGACTGCCTCTACATGTAGCCCTCCCTCAATGGGGGCACGACTGTAAGCCAAGCCTGTTCATAAAATCTCTCATCCAACAGGGATTAATCCAACAATACACTAAATATAGTTTCGTCACTATTTATACCTTCACAGAAAGAAGTAAAATACAACGGCTCAAAATATTTGGTTTTGATTTCAAAAATTATATGTATAGGTGTGGTATATTTAGATATATATGTGTATATATATATACACTGTATGATATATATATATACATATATATTTAAATATATAATATTAATGAAGTCTAAAACAATATTATAATTGAAAGAACAAATTGAACCTGATTTTGTATATAAAATAATCAATACAGGGAGTTGCAAATATATATATATATATATATATATATATATATATATATATTTGTAAATGAATAGAAAAGGACATACAAATTGTAAAACTATGACAATAAAATTGATACAACAAGCACCCAAATACAGTGAATATGCACAAATGGGTTTCAAGAGAAATTCAATCTTTTCACAATACAGTCAATTCTTCACACAATTTGTAATTGAAATACATTGGAAAGGATTTAAAAACCTGGAAATCACTTTCAGCTTGGGTATCCTCTTCTTGTTTTCTCTTTTTTGTGTTCTTGATCTTTTGGAAATCACTTTCTGAAAATCTTTCCCCTTCTTGCTTTTCCTGTACACTTCTCTCTCCTTTTTGCCACCATTTAATTTACTATTCCTCTGAAAACTCTACCCGACACCCATTCTTTTTTAGTTATTGTTCTTGCAAAGAAAGATTAAGTTCAACAAACCATATTGTGTGTTTTCGTTAATGATTTTCCTTCTTTTAAAGATTTCTTTTAGTTTCCCAATACCTAATCTTGAAAATAAAAAAAATTATTTTCATGCACGATATTTATCCTTGAAAATTAATAATAAAGAAATTCTATTTTTAGTTGCAAACTAAGTACTTAACCTCAGTAAATAGTTACAAAATTCCATTTTTTAAATTTCAAAAGAAATAGTTATCCTAAATAAATAATAAAGAAATAACATTTAATTACAAATTAAATATTCATTCCAAATAAATAATAATAAAAAATTAACATTCACTTAAAATAATTATTTTAAATAACAAGCATTATCATTTATCTACAATTAAATTATAATTAATCCTTTTGGTTTCATTGCACTTTTATTCTCCTATGAATTTATTTAATTAACAATTTAGAAGTACAAACAATATAATCATTCACTAAATTAAATACTAATGCATCAAAATAGTATTATTGAATTATAAATTACTTATTGAAAATAGGGGTTGTGACATCTTTCCCCCTTAAAGAATCGTTGTCCCGATGATCAACTTAACTAAAAGATAAAAGAAAAATTTCATACCTCCTTACTCTATTTTACCTTAATGCCACAATCAACCCACCTAACAAGGATATTGTCCTTTCAAGCATCCATTTGTTTAGAACAACAAAATTTCATGTGGCTAGCATTCATAAACTTCCACATCTTGTTATCACATCATGGCTTCATTAAATTCACTCTATTTACTTAAATAATAAAAGCATGCAAACTGATTTATTTCTTTCATACAATCTTCTATATCTTATTCAAATCTTTTCATATTCCAAGATATTTACCGGTAGATGGAAAAGAATTATGTTCATTTTTTCAGCATGCCTACTCGTATGAGATGTTACAATAATTTCCTCTATGATGATAAACAAGCATCCCATACTATTTGTTATCATCATTAGCAAATTAAAATACTAAAAAAAGAAAAATCTCAACAATTTGAGGATGTCAAACAATTACAACAAAGTCTTCATTTAGATCAACAACATAAAAGATAAGAAGATCAACAAGTTACAAAAGATCACCAATATGAGTAGAAACATCAAAGATAAGAAGATCACTTACTAATAAAAAAGGTTCAAGTTTATTACCATAGCAATATGGAATACCAGATATCAGGATGATCATCAAGAGCTCAATGTTGATTCAACTAGTTACTAAATTTCACAACAAAAAGTAAATTTTTATTAGCAAAGGTATCTGTAACTATGTGATATGTATAATCCCTTTACCCTTTTACAAATGCAAAAAAAGTGCATCCAAGAGAAGTGCATTTCATCCATTGACTAAACAGGCCATACAATGATCCATGCAATGATACATATCGAGTTTCTGAATTACAGAAAGAAAATAAAACATTTAATCAATCTCCAGCTGCCATAACCTAGTGGTCTTCTGCAAGTTGAAGGTGAAGAGCATGTTTAAGGTGCTTTTCCCACCCAACCATGAAGCATAACACTTCCTCGGGATTCTTCCTAACTCGAAGAACACCCGACCCTACATGAGGCACTTAGAAACCAATAATAATAGGGTAGGAGGGAAACTCTCGATGCATACCTAATGCCTTATATGCACTCTTATACTAGAATGAACATATTTTTTGCATACAAGATGTGGTAGATAAACATATAAAAATTCTAGGCATTCATTATCCATCTATTTCAATGGTACAACTCACTTTGGCCAAAGCATATAAATAAAATTTAGTTGATCTTGGAAAAGACGATCACCTTCATTGTTAATCCACATTCGGCATCCTATCCTGGAAGGTAAGCTTAAAATTTATCACACAACACATTCAACAAGATTTTTTTTTTTTGCATAGAATAAGGACCAAATGATATAATAGTGTATAACCTGCTCAAGTGCACATAGAATGAATAACAAACAAGAATACATAAATACCTAGTGCCTAACTCATACAGGGTATGAATACATAATTTACTTGTAGTGCCTCACTAACACAAATATGAAACATGTCTTGTATACTTGATGTGCATTACTCATTCAAGTTTTCATACAATGAATATGGTAAGTGCATCTCTCACACAAGTGCATTGCTCGCACAAAAGGTGAAATATGCATAAATTACAGTAGTGCAGTTATAGTGATCATTACTCAATCCAATAAACACATTGAGTATCAAAAGTATATCTCACACACAAATAAGGAATGCAATAACTACTCAAGTGCGTTATCCACACAAAGGAATCAAGAACTTACTCTAGTGCATCACTCACACAAGAACAACAATAATATGAAATATGCATCACTCACATTAGTATAGTGAAAATTTCTCGTTCAAGTATAGATATAAGTACAATTAAGGAATAAATTTTCTATGATATGCATAAAATAATTCATACAGATGTGTCATTCACATGGAGCATGAGAAGCGTATTATGGAACTAGTATCATTATCATATAGTGCATATGTACAAGTACTTTCACTAAAAACAATCAAGCATATAAGATTCATCACATCAATCACTTCTACCTTTGCCTAATAGACAAATCAAGTTATTTATCAAATCAACTTCTATCATGATTTACCAATGAAGAATCTCAAGATATTAGAACCTCACATTTTCAAAAGATCCCATGGATTCTATTAGATCCAAATTCTGTAAGAATAAGACGTTGCTCAACAATCCACTTGCCCAAAGCCTAGTACAAATACAAACATTCTCACCTTAAAACATCCCTCTTAGGGTTCCTATCTTCAAGAAGGCTCAACCAATATTTATCCATTTTTATCAACTTTAATTACTTCACAGATGTTTTTCCTTCTTCCTCTCATCAAAAATTTATTCTTTTCTTCTTCCCTTGTATCCTATCAACTCATTCATCCTTTACATCATCAGAGAGATCTCTCTTCACAATATATTTCTCTTATTAATCCATTTTTATTGCCACATCGTCATTCATGGGTTTTCATCATCACTCTTACTAGAAATTCATATGAAAATGTGACTAAGGTGAAGGGGCCTCACACCTCTAGATTTCCTTGAATGATCAATTATGTCTAGACTTCTAATCAGTTCCAATTAACCATCAAAGAATCACCCATACTGGGGTTCACTTTTCAATGCAACGGGTTCATATACTACAATGCAACCTAACCACAAAAGACTGAAGGCCCGAGTATTGAACCTGAGTGCTTTGATACAAAAATGTAAGGTCCGGAAGTCTCATTTACTATTTGTATCTTTCAATTTCCAAAATAATTTGATAGAGTAAAATAATTATAAGAAGGTGTGGAAAAGAGGAATAATTAAATTACTTTCATCACTAAATTCAAATGGAATAACATACATCATTGAATTATCATCTCAATAATACATTTAAATTCAAAATATTGTAATGCAATTAAAGAAATAGGAAGATCATAAATGCAACCACAATAGAACCATAACACAAGAATTTCATGAGTGGAAAACCCTCATAGGGATGAAAAACCACTCGTAAAAGTGCCTCACTGGCTTAATGAAATGCCTTTTTAGCAGTGCCTTATTGGCTACAAATTCTCGATGGTTAAAAGATGTGTCACTAGAAATGATCATATTGTCTCATTGACATGACCATTCATTCCATATTTCTAGATATCGTGAATATCACATATAACAAGAAGCATAAGGAAGTTATTTTACAAGTTACATAAGTCTATAACCAACATTTACAAGTTTCACCAATGCATCATCCTTGCATAAGGAATTAAGGTAATGCCAATCTATCATGAATCGCTCCCAAGTATTTGCATATAAGATCATTCTAGCTCCAATAACCTCTCAAATATCACACAAGTACATTGAAATCCATAAGCTAATCACATAAAGCTTCATGAAAGTAATCTTAGGCCTGCTAGAATGTACACATGCCTATGAAATTATAACAAGAATTCTTACTTCTAAACTCATTGATTCATAGAGGTTTCAACAATAAGAGAATAATACTATAAAAGAGTTAAGAAGGTGTAGCTCATGTATGTATGAGAATACCTTTATAAGCTACATAATAAATGAGTATATGTTCTTATAAAATCAATATCTCAATTTACTTTTCTAAAAAAAAACCGTCTTTCTAATTATATAGAGAAAAGGCTTATGTATTCACTTATGTTGCACAATTACTATGTGATACACCCAAAATAGATGAGAAATTTTTATTTTCACTAAATACCGAAGAAAAACACTTCCAACATTGATCTTCTAAAATGGAAATACATAATGAGTTACTATGAATAGACAGACCAAATTATGACATGAATCATGTTATATAAATTCATAGAAGTACTACAAACACAACTTAAATAAGATTTTTTAAAGGCAAATGAAATGCAATTATTATCCACAATATAATTAAATTCCATAAAACCAAAGAAATATAAAATATAAATACATACTTGCAATATTAAAAGACAATTACAATTTACAAAAAAATAGATAAAGTAAACATAACTTGTCAAACTAGCACATCCACAATGTATTAAAGTCTCAACTTACCTTGGTTGGTGTGTGGTGCCTCTAAACTCACATTCATAATTGCATAAAAAATGCCTTGTCACCGAGTTACGTCCTACCACCCACTTCTCATTGAACATAGCTATCCAGGGAAGGATTGCATTTGTAATTTTCCTATAGTTGAGTGGAGTAGAGATTTTAGAGTAGCAATGGAATGGAGGGTTAAGAGTCATATTGTAGATTCCAGACAGGATAATTCAAAGAGAGAGAAAATGAAAAACGGCTAAAGAACCCTTTTAACTCGTATGACATTTCTTAAACAAAATTTCCCTTAAAAATGTATCAAAGTGTATTTTAATTTTTTTTAATACACTAAAGTAACATGAAATCTATCAAATGATGCATACTGTATCTCTTCAAGCTTATTGCATTCATCAATTCCAGTTTATATAGAACGTGTTTTGAGGGAACTTTTCAGCCAAAGCTTCAACACATAGTTCATAAAAAATAATCTAATCCTATCTCATTCAGTTGATACCAGATGAATTTCGATCATTTTCATTTTAGAAAAGTGCTAATAAATACCAACCCTTACCATGAAAATAACTTCCTTTATTTGCATTTGCTTGCATTCAACTAGTAGTGGTTTGCAACTTATGAACACTAAGATCTAATTTTACATTTGCAAACAAAATAGTATCCACTGTCCATACCTATTACATTTATAGTCATATGTAGTCTATTAAATTCCTACCATATAATTTATATAAATCATTATATACATAAACATGAATACATGTATATATATATATATATATTTGTATATATATAAATATATATACAGTTGAAATATACATAGTTGAGAATATAATAAATATGTGACTGATGAAACATTAAACAGTTGGAGAATATCACATAAATCAAATAGAGTTCACCAGAGGCAAGCCAAATGTTCTAAACTCAATATTCATGTGCAACTATGGAGAGGCGACCCCTGAGGGATGCGCTTCCTATGGGGCAACCCCTCTCCACAGGCCGTGACATGTGGAGGGGTGGCTGCCTCCACAAGAAGCCCTCCCTCAGTGGGGGTGTGGCTATACGCCAAGCCTTTTCATAAAATCTCTTATCCAACAGGGATTAACCCAAAAATACACTAAATATAGTTTCGACACTATTTATACCTTACGATAGTTCAAAGTATTTGGTTTCAATTTCAAACACTATACATATAGGTGTGTTATATTTAGATATATATGTATATATATACATTGTATGATATATATACATATATATTTAAATATATAATATTAATAAAGTCTGAAACAATATTATAATTGAAAGAACAAACTAAACCTGATTTTGTACAGAAAATAATCAATAGTGAGTTGCAAATATATATATGTAATGCCAAATATATATACATATACATATATATATATAAATGAATAGAAAATGACATATATATTGTACAACTATGACAATAAATTTCATACAACAAGCACCCAAATATAGTGAATATGCACAAATGAGTTTCAAGAGAAATTCAATCTTTTCACAATATAGTCAATTATTCACACAATTTGTAACTGAAATGCATTGGAAAGGATTTAAAAACCTGGAAATCACTTTCAGCTTGAGTATCCTCTTCTTGTTTTCTCTTTTTCCTATTCTTGATCTTTTGGAAATCACTTTCTAAAAATCTTTCCCCTTCTTCTTCTTCTTGCTTTTCCTATATGCTTCTCTCTCCTTATTGCCACCATTTAATTTACTATTCCTCTGAAAACTCTACCCGACACCCATTCTTTTTCAGTTATTTTCTTGTAGAGAAAGATTAAGTTCAAGAAACCATATTGTGTGCTTTCGTTAATGATTTTTGTTCTTTTAAAGATTTCTTTTAGTTTCCCAATACCTAATCTTGAAAATAAAAAATATATTTTCATGCATGGTATTTGTCCTTGAAAATTAATAATAAGAAAATTCTATTTTTAGTTACAAATTAAGCACTTATTGAAAATAGGGGTCGATACATAATGCATTTCATCCATGTCATCTACATAGGCATAAACATAAAAAATCATAGACGCATGCATATATCATAATCATCACTATCATAATCATCTACATAACCCATAATAAATCACATCCATACACATGCACATAAATAAGCATCTATCACATAATCATCACATGGTCTCGATAATGTCCATCGCATATCATATAAATATCCAAGTATCATAAATCATAACAAAGTCCATAATAATTCCATCATAAAAGAATAAATACATGTCCATTAGGTCATTTAATAATCATCAAATAAAATACAAGTACAAAGCTCTAATAAAATGTTGAGCCCACATCAATGAATTAGATAATCCATGTCTCATCTACGCTGTGAAATTTGTAGTCCATGTCTCTATGTACTGCATATACACCCTACAATTGTCAAAAATTGTATCTTTCCCCCTCCTTTGTCCTCATTACCTTGTGCTAGCTCCATATGATCTCTACAAAGAGTTTGCCCTCGATCGTCTTCCCTTGGGAGGTGTCTCGTAGAAGTTGTTGTACCCACGTGTGTGTGTGGCACCTGAGAGGGATGGTTTTGGCATCTGAGGTACTTGTATGACATAGGGAGATACTCTCTATGTGAAATTTGGGACTACCTAATGATATGCAAACATATAATAAGCTACCTCTGTCCTAGCATCTATCACCTCTTCGGCTTGCACCCTGACTACATCTCTCTCCATACTATACTTGTTCCTTAGTCCTATGATGAATCTCCTCTCCTACTCCCATGAATCTTGAGCCATTATCATCCGATCAACTTGTGTCTGCAGTTGGTACATCTTCTCTGTAGTCTCATCCTTCTCATCCTGCATAGCCTATAAATGTGCTTCTATTGCCTCAACTCTCTCTAGAAACACCCCTATCTCTTGTTGTCATCTCTACACACTCTGGGCCCTATCTCAAAGCTCATCCCTCTCCCTCCTCATCTCATCCAACCCCCTTTGCATCTCCACCACCTATCTCCTAAGATCATCCATCTTTGTGTCAACCTCCTCTACCCTCTGTAATGCTTGATCCACCAGATCTCCATAATCCCTTTGTTCCTTTGCCTACAATTTGGCTACCTCGCCCTACAATCTATCCCGATCTACCTCCAACTCCCTCAACTTATGCTCTACAATCCTCAGTATCCCTAGAGCTGTAATGCCCCGCCGTACAAACCCCAAAGGACAAATACATAATAAACACAGCACAATTTTTTTTTTAAAGTAAACATAACATACACATTAAGTCATAACATGAATTTCATTTAAACAGATTCACTAACACATACATCCCTTGGGGTACACGAGGAGTCATTACGCGACTTAGATCCATACAACAGCAATAAAGAATAAAATCCAAAGATATAAGGTAAAAATTATCAAATGAAGCACAAACATGATAAATCATTGATAAGAACCATCTGAGTAAATACAACATATACATAATTAACTCAACACAATAATAACTGCCATGGCCAACAACCAGATTGGGTTTAACATTACATTACAATACAATGTTCAAGAGGTACAATGATACAAAAGTGTTTCCAACATAAATGGAAACCATACACAAGATAACATGATACAAGTAAAGGAATCATAACTGGCTCCAAGACAAATACAACTCTGGAGTCGCTACATCCGCACCAATCCGCACCTCTCGATCCTCGACTGGGGACCCAATGGGGTGCTTAGCACGTTCCACCCGACCATGTGAGTCCGAAGACCCACCCCCCATGCTAGGAGCTGACAATAAGAGTCCTCAACCAAGAACATCCCAACACGGAATCACAAGACTCACAACATACAAAAGTATCATAAAACTCAAGGATTACAAGAGTCCATATAATAACTTAAAGTCGCAAATCCCAACACATAAATCAAAGCAATGACCAATAAGCAAGTAACCAAAGAATGATCAAGAAACACTTACAATTCAAATCACAATTAAACAATATAATAACATCACATCACAGTATCATAAGATATAAGATTGTAAATCAAATATAAATGAGATCATACAAGACCGAAAAACATAATAAAGATGGATTAAAACAATAATCATAAATCAATTTAAATCAATTTAAAACAACAATCTAAACCAACTCCCATAACCTACTTCCAGAGGAACACAATAAAGTAAAACACATGGGCAACTAGGGGAGAGTGTCATCGCATAGCCCACATGGGTTCTCCTGGCCCTTCCTCCCAAACTAAGGCGCCGGCCCCCATCTATGGATCTCCTGTGCTCTTCCTCCCAATTGGAGGCACCAGCACCATAGGGTAGCTCATGCAGAGCCGTAGACCTCTCGTGAAGACGAGGTCACGACCTTGCCAACCACAGCCTTCTCAGCCTTCCATTAGTCTACGGAAGCACTAATGAAGACGAGGCATCCATTTTATTAATCTTATAATGATATTACTATCCAACCCTCCTAAGTTAATTATTAGGTTTTCACTTGTTTACTAACTCACTCGTGGGTTCTCCTGTGCTCTTCCCCTTACACGGGGCGCCGGCCCCCACGAGGAGCCACTCTCCCTAGAGACCCAACAATCTCAAACCACAAAATAACCAAGGGTTGTACCATCATAATTTGAACAAAGAATCACAACATAAAAGCGTTGCGAGGCATTACCCATCTCGCTAACAAGTACAAAATCAGAGTCTCAACAATTCTCGTACAACCCTTTTCAAAATAATGATACCAATATCTTGCCATGCCAAGAGTACATAAAGAGAGAACATCAACTGACAATCATCTCAAGCCTCTGGAAGTCAAAAGAACGACAACCCACAAATGAGGATAAAATGAAGCAATACAATCTCAACACAAAAAAAAACTTATCATACGGAAATCACCTCAACCAAAAAGGACTCAAGCGGGCGACCAAAATACTAGGGATCCATCAAGCTCATTCATTGATCAAATGTGAACTCAGTAAATAAAATCACCTATGAAAACCCAACAACTCAAGAGATACATTGAAATAAATTCATCATAACAACCATTAAACACGGGGATACACTTAATGAACAACAATAACCAACAAACACTTTCTATCCTTCCGCAAGGACCAAAAATATAATCACAACCTTATGACACAAAAGAGCTCCCTCCTTAAACAAAACTCAAATAAAATAAAATAAAATACAAAATCAACTTGATACAAAGCAATTGGCTCAAACCATCAAATCAACTATGAAACAAGTAAGCATCCTTATAGAGAATTTACGAGAAAGGGAATAAGGAATAGTCATCATTTAGAAAATCATCTATTTTACATAAACCCTACATTTATCCAATTATACACAATCAACTCCTACAACTATCAATTCTCCTTATTACCAAAATAACACTATGCTAACCAAGAATTTTTCATATCTTCAACATATCCCTATCTACTTCATAAACTTATAAATATAAAGCAATCACACTAATATTCACGCCATACAATTACATGAATGAATATTTATACAAAAATGTTCATTTCGCATAACAATTCCTAGGTCTCAGAAATAAATATAAAAGATTCCATTACCTATTTGCCAAGAGTATCTAGTAGCCAATCATAATAAAAGAATATGTCTATGACATTATACTTTCTTCCTATTTCAAATTAATTCTTCTAATTGACTTAATATTTCAATTTCATTATTTTCCATAATCATCTAATTTAACATCCTATAACTTACTAGCAATAACTACCTATTCAACAATTGAATTAATCAATACCTTATTACTAATTTTATCCTTTCTTACAAAACTTAAGACGCTAAAAAGGAACTCGGTCAACAATTCTATTCTATCAATTGCAACTTACACTTTTCCAAATATACATTATTTTTCGCATCCCCTTTTTCTGATCTAAATCAATGAAACTACTCTTCGTTTTATTTATTTATTATTTTCAAATTCACTAACTATATTCTCTAATGAATACAAGACAAAAAGGTCTTCTTTCTTGAATCATAATATTTATATACCAAAATTGCATATATCTCTATATAGCACACATAAATATACATCTTTATTTATTTCTCTATTCCCATATTTCCTGATTCTCAATCTAAGGATTTGTTTACCAAAGATAGATTAACAAGCCTATCAACCCATGAGGTACAGAGAATAAATAAGTAAAATTTCATTACAAACATAAAGGGAGCTAAATACGATATAAGAAATATAAACCAGAGAGAGGCCATCACTATCAGTCCAAAATATTAAATGCTACAGTTGAGACTAGATGAAAATGAGATCAAAGAGATTGCATAAATCTATACACCCTACCATGACCAAATGCGCTACTGACAGATTAACTATGAAATCAGAGAGGTTAATAAGTTTACTACACCTTTGCTAGTCTAAAGTTGCAGCTATGAAAGGTGGTCAATGATTTCAGGGAAACTATTTAATTCTGTACAACGCCTCAACTCTAAATGCTGAAACTGAGACAGGTTGACGAGTATAACAGAAAGAGAAGATTGTAAATTGGAAATATCACTGTCTACTTGCATTATTTATCAAATTCCAAATGTTACAGCTACCAAAGAAAACAGAAAGTTAATTTAATTTACTATATCTTTGAAAATCTAGGATATGCAGCTGAGATAGGTTGCCAATGGTTTCAGGGAGGTTATTTAAATCTGTACACTCTCCTAAGTATAAATGCTGTAGCGGTGATAGGTAGCCAAAGGTATCAGGGAGATTAAATAAATTTAGATTACCAGACTATGTGAAGAAGCTCATCTAAACGCTGAATCCAATAACATCAATTTCTCTCAGCTTCGACTGAATGGAGGTAATTGGCAAAGGCTTGAAACATTGCGCAGACCAAGAGAATTAAATAATCTACTCATTGGTCCTCAATTTCTTCACTTGAACAATCTGCTCATTGATGGCATCAGAGAAGACACACGAACCAAACTTTCTCCAAGTTTGAGATGGTTACGGTTGCAAAAACGTGAGAAGGCACTTGTCTTTAGTCTTATGGAGAACATTTGGGATTTTTATAATAAAAACAGAGAGTTTAAATAAATCTATAACCCTACCATGTTCAAGAGCTGCGACTGTGACAGGTTGCCAAGCATATCAGAAAATGAATACTGGAAATTGGAAATATCGCCATCTACTTGCATTATTATCAAATCTCAAATGTTATCCATACAACGGAAAAGAAGGAGAAAGGCGAGGTGCAAATACGTGACTTCAGAACAGGAGGAGCCAGGTGTAAAGTCAAATTCTATGGCATTAATCAGCAGGCAGGTATGCAAGATGAACAACATAGGAGGCACGTGAACTATTTGATAAAAAGTCTCTAAGAAATGTAATCTCATGGAATGCAATGGTCGCAGGATAGAAAGGAATAACATAAAATAAAATGGCTTTAGAACCATTCAAGCAAATGCAATTGACAGACATGAAAACGAACTCCAAAGTCTTTCCCAATGATAACAGAAACAACACTTATGCTACAACAGAGAAAGAAACAAAGGCAAATAAACAGCGAACTTGAAACTACCCTCGTTTTCTAATCTAATGAAATCATTATTTCCAGGAAAAGAATTAAATCTTTAATGGCTAGAACCTATAAAATCATTACCAACTAAATGAACTCTATATGTAAATATGAGCTTTGTGGAATACTTACAAGATAAAGTGGCATACAAAGTAAGATACCCCATGTTCTGCGCATGTGAAGATGGCATCCCTGGATCAGCCTTCAAACCCAGAGCAGAAGGAGGGCGCTGCTATTTTAAAGACGTGTTTCAAAAGTTTTGAATTACTTATATTAAGAACACTGCCTGCTACGACCCATATGACTCCAAATCACTACAACAGCAAGGATCCCTGAAATTCCTTCCCCGCCTCTACCTCTTCCTAATTAATTTCCCCACCTCCAATTGATCTATTTACTTCTTGCTTTTATAAGGGAGAGATCGATAAAAATTATAGGACAATCCATCCGACGGAGTGGTGATAGAATAGTGCCAGCACCAAAAAACCCCCCCTCAAGATGTCCCTTTAATTCTAATTTATGAGTTTCAATAATTGAAATCTTTGCCTGGAAGGTGATGAGACAAAGGAAGATAAAACATATACCATCTTTTTCCAGCTTCTCTTGCCTTTTACACTTCCAAAAATCTTATCACGATTTATTTAATTAATAAACTATTCACTTTCCATTTTCCAATTGCCTTCCTTTTTATTATTTTCTTTTCCAGATTATTTTGTTCATTATTATTATTAAATCAATTTATCTAATAATATCACTGGTGTTTTTAACAAATTAGTTTAATTTGATCATTTGATCTAAATCATTTGATTTAATTTAATGGATTATTATTTTTAATTTCTAATTATATTTTAAATAACCTCGCAGATTCACTTATGATTTAAATTAATTATTTAAACATGACTACTAACATTTGATATTTTTCACACAATCAAATAACATAGTGATCAATGAAGCATGCACATATACTTACACATAAGACCAGAACAATCGACACGGAGGGGTATTACAAGAGCTCCTATTAATAGTACCGTGAGATACTGAAGTGATGGCGGCATATAGGGCACTATCTCTAGTGGATGTATATCTAGAGCATCCACCTCCACTGCATGTCCCTCTCCTCTCCCCTCTCCCTCTTCTTAGGCCTCCTCCATCCCAACATCCCTATTTACTCCCCTCCTCTGCCACCCGCCTCTCCTCCTACCTCTCCTCTGATGTGCAACCAATCTCCTCTCATCCTCTAAGCCATATCCTAGTGCCCCTATAATCAGGTGCGTTGCCATGATCTACCCCGCCCTATAGTCTATCCACCATGCAAAGTACCACACTATCATCTTTGCATCTGCCATCCCTCCTCTCCCAGGATAGGGTACCAACTATAATTCCTCCCACAACTAACTTGCAAAGTAACCCGTGATCTAATCCCCCCATAGGCCCTCTCACCTAATGTATCAGAATCTCTGAGGCCCTGTAGGGATGTCTTGCTATATACCAAATTGTCTCATGACCCTATCTGGCTTGTGCAGCTCAATGATGTATGGGTCTCACCTGATCAAGTAACACACTATGAAGAAATAGCCCATGTTCCTCCTCTCATCCTCCCTCCATCTAAAAAACTATCACCTCTAATAGGGTCTCCATATGATTTTCTCCTCCCTCAAGTCATCCAATCTCCTCCTCCATGCCTCCGGATTACTCACGTTTAGGTAGTGGAGTCGCCAACCGTACTTTGTACCATACCAGTATGCTACTAGTAGTGTCTCATCCTGAGTCCCTGCTATTAGAATCCTTAACCTCGCAATGATCATATGCTCCTAGGCCCAAACCTGGAGTAGCGTCACGTGTGACATTGAGGGCCCTCCTGTAGCAAACCATGTGCATGTCTCGATACAAATAGACAAACATTTGGGCCCCCCATGCAAAATCTCCCTCCCATCACTCCAAAATATGTCATACAACCTCAATAACCTTGAGGCTACAAAAGAATCCACTCCTGTGTAGCAGTAGAATTCCACTAATCATGTCACAAAGGTACAACAACAGTGCAAGCACATCCAATCCTAGGCACGAGTCCAAATCCAACTCCTTCCCCTAAATGGGGAGATCAACTCATCCAAAAATCACCCATAGACTCCTATCTAGATCTCGATCCTCACTCTGTGTCCAGCTAACCAAGTTCCCTATGATGGATGATCCTCCACATGTCCTCTAACATCACTATCATCTCCCCTATCAGGAGATGGAAGGTTGACGTCTCCAAGCTCCACCTCTCCATCAATGTTGTCAATAGCGCCTAGTGTGCTCTAATGTTGGGGCATCCCAACATGTGGAGTAGCCTTGCTTGTGCTAGTGTCGCATGATCATGGCCATTCATCACCCTAATTGTCACCTCCAAAACCACTGAATGCCTCTCTCGATTCCTCAACATCTCGAAGTTCTCCATCCACACAAAACATTTTGTCAGTATTTCATATTTTTTTCTATCATTTTTCCCTTGCCTCAGATTCTAGTGAATTCACCCCTATTTAAGATGAATTCAACCCTTTTATGTCCCCTCTCGAATTCACCTATTTTATTGGAAAAATTTCCCCTTTCCTATCCTCTCACTAATTCACCTATTTTCCTGGTGAATTCGCCCATTTCCTAGTCTGCATCCAAATTCGTTGCTTTTATTGGTGAATTTGCCTCTTTTATTGGTGAATTCACCTCTTTTATTGGCGAATTCACCCCTTTCCTTTTCCAGGCTTGAATTCACCCCTTTCCTTGGTGAATTCATCCTTTTCTAGGTTTGAATGCAAGTTCACCTATTGTCCCCTAGAGGTGAATTCGTATTCACCTATTTCCCTTGATGGGATATTTCACAATTTCCCATGTGTCTTTTTCCCATTAATGGAAAAATTTCCCCCCCTTTTGGATGAAAAAACGTTCACCCTTCATCATTTCTGGCGATTTTGAAATCGCCTATCTTTTGGCACCCTTGACTCTGTGTCAAGCAAAAACACCCTTTCTTGGGGAGAGGTGATTTCACAATTGCCCCTCCTTGGTGTGTTTGCCCTTGTGAATTGCGCCTTCACCCCTTTCCCCACCCGTCATTCTAGATGGGTGAATTTTTTGCATGGATGGGAAAATCCGCCCTTTGGCTACAAATTTGTGCCCTAGGTTTCCCAAATCCCCAATTAAAATTATGCATTAAAAATTTAAATCAACTAACAAAGTGGGTTTTGAATCCTACCTAGTGTGGCACTTTGTGGTAGTAGTAGAACTACCACATCTTCTTGCCTCAGTGGATGAGCTCATCATCCAAAAATCCCTCGTCCTTGCTTGACCCATCAACCATCCTCATCACTTTCTTTCTCTCTCTCTTGCTTAGTCATCTGCCAAGTTTGCAAATGGTAAACAATAATTTGCAAATTTACTATTTATAATTTTTAACTTTTTTACCCTTTATTTAACCTCTTATTAATTCATTCATCCCTTTTCTTTTGCGAGCTGCCATTTGCACCCCATTTGTCTGTTTTCCTCCATTCAAAATCCATTTTTCATGGTTTTTTGTGCTCTATCTCATGGTGCCCTCCATTTCTCCATATCAAGAAATCACTTAGGGCCCCTTTTTCTTCCCCATCTGCCCTCTCGAGGGGGCATACCCTACCATTTTCCTCCATTCTTCCATCCTATTCATTTCCCTACGACATTGGGGTGTTCTCCTTCTTTTTCTTTACAATTAGACAACCTACACAACTTCTCTCGCACTGGGGCATTGCCTGATAGTCCTTTCTTCTATCAAGTCATCTATATTTTAGTTTTCTTTGAAACACTATTATTCTAATAGTATTTCGAAGAGGGGAAAAATGTAGACATCTGAATTTGACCACCTCCATATGGTCAAATTCACCCCTTTTATTCCTCTATCCTACATCCCTCATCTGCGTTAATTAAATAATTTATTATTTAATTAATATTCCCATTTTCTAATTTCCCTAAGGTAAATAATTAAATACTTTACCCCAAGTTATCTCCTTTCCTCCCTAAATTAAATAAATACTCTAATTTATTTAATTTAGTCATTTCCCCTTTATGAATTTAAATCAATTTTTAAATTCATTATTTCTCTCT
The DNA here is from genome assembly GCA_007258455.2 of Sequoia sempervirens. Lineage (NCBI taxonomy): Eukaryota > Viridiplantae > Streptophyta > Pinopsida > Cupressales > Cupressaceae > Sequoia > Sequoia sempervirens. The sequence continues at coordinate 621,242,574 of VDFB02000003.1, read as the reverse complement.
CCCTGTCCCATCCTCCATAATATTCTCTAATCTAGATTGATTTAATTAATCTATGATTAGGATGTGCACACCCCTAATCTTGATTAGGGTCACATCCTCCATAATACCCCGCTTGTCCCTAATTCTTCATTAGCTTCCTTAATCTCATGTTTGCACAATCCTAATCACTTGATTAGGTCAACCAAATCCTCATGTCATTTATGGAATATGTCCAAAGTCAACTTCATTTATTGCTTTCTTCTTTTGGAGAAGGAAAACCCTTCCCCATGTAAATTCACATTTATTCCCCCTAGGCCTTCCAAGGAATTTTTAATTCCTTTCCTCATCCCCATGTGGATATTTGAGGAATTTTTAATTCCTCACATATCCCATGACCCACATAGGGACAAGGGCCTCCTTTATGAGGAGATCTTTTCCAAACCCCTAGGTACTATGAAGTACCTCCACCTCATCTCCCCTTGACACCCCACTTGCCACATGTCAAGATGTGAGGGCTTGTGAGCTCTCAACTCACCCTAGCCCTTGATCCTATCCATTGTGGCTTCATCTTGACTCTCCATTGTTTAGAGGCATTTCCCATAAAAATGGAGGAATTTACCCTCATTTGCAACAACACACATTTGCACTCAAGCTTAGTTCTCACCTACACTTAGTAAATTTCCAAGCATCCAACATCCACCATTGTTGCATCTTTGAGCTCTCATCTCACATTCCACACAATAAAGACAATCTCCATTGCATTCCCCATCTCATCCTCATCATTTTACATTACCTATTTTGCTAAGAAGGAACACACAAATCAAATGATCAAAAGGGCCAACCAAAATATCAATCTAAGCAAGGTAAATCTTTCCAATTTCTTTGTATTTTGCTTATATTTAGCTAGGACAATCTTGAGGTGATTGTTTGTGTTCTTTCTTTTTCATTTCCTTTAATTGTTTTGCATTTTTAGGGATAGAAACACTTGCACCACACATTGATCTCAAGATTAAATCTCAACCCTTGATCATTTATCATCAAAATTTATAAATGGGCCCCCTTGGAGCCCATTTATCTATGAAACAAATTAATGCAATGTTATTATCCTAGTGTAAAGAGAAACCACATACCTTGTGTTACACATGTTGAGAACAACTACACCATTTGGATAAAATAATACATTTTGGGATATTTATCATGTAGATAATTCAACCTCTTAGGGTCAATTAAAGGTGAAAAGAGAGGCAAGGTATAAGATTATTTTCTTTTTATTTTATCCTTTATTTTTTTCTTCATTTACCCTTGTTCACACAAACAATAGGTACTCAAAATAACTTGTACATTTACTTCATAATGTTAGTGTAAATATATTTATATTTCACATCTAGTTAGCATATATCACCCTTTCTAGGTTGACCCATTCACATTAGTGAAGTCTCCATTTAGATAATTTTATCTCTTTGTCTCACTTCATGTGGTTGAGGGACATATACTCACCTTTTGAGGACTTATTTTGTGTACACTTACACATTCTCAAACACTTGTCACATGAGAAAACATGTGTTGCACATTTAGAGGGGTAGTCAACCATTTAGTCCTACCTTTCTACATCATAGTCCTTGCATTTATATTCAAGCTTAAGGGTATGTGTAGGATCATCATGGAAAAAATAGGCCCTTAAGTGACAAAAAATTTAAAAAAATCAGAGTTAGGCAACTTGACGTAAAAATTTGAATATGTTATCTATACTATTTTAAAAATATGTAACAATAGAATTTGTAGAAAATTGAATGTAGTTTCTAAACTACTAGGTTTGTTTAAAAAAAAAAAATCTATTTGGTGAAAATTTGAAACTTCAATGTAGTGGTACTTAAATTTTAGGGAAAAAATAAGAAGTAGGTGTTTGTCCACGCTAACCACAATAAAATGATAATATTTTTTTATAAAATTTTAGATATAAGTAGATGACTCATGCCCCAATGTGATGCATATTTTTTTCCAAGTAAATAATTAATTATAAAATTTTATTACAACTTTTAAAAAAATATAAAACTCGTGTTCGACCTTAACTTGGTCAAAACTTCATGAAATTAATTTTTTATTTTTAATCTTATAGTATGTGAAGCATAGAATGTGACACATGTTTCAGATTCAAAAATGTGATATCATTTGAAAGCTATAGATTTTTTTCAATCAACCTATCAATCAAGACTTTAGTCATAATTCAAATAGAAAATCAATAATAACTATTTATTAAATTCAAAGTAAAGCATAATTTATATTTTGGAAAGCTGAGAATCTCCTTTAAAAACCCTTTTTGTTTCATCAATTTTGGGTTAAAAAAAGTCGTCAGCCACATACCCATCATATTGCCACTTTTTAGCTCATCATGATCTTGCACATACCCTTAATCATTATAAATTTATTGTAAGATTTGGCTATGGAGATAGCCACCCAAGATCTAAAGGCCCTATGGAAAGCTAATAATATGATTAACCTTTAGATCTTAGGTGGGTATCTCCATAGCCACCCAAAAGAGAGAAACAACAAGAAACTGCTAAGAAAGATGAGAAGGGAAAAACCCTGAGTGAGGAAAAAGCCCCCCCAAAAAAAGAGAGAATGAAGAAGGTCAAGTGACCCCCATGAAGAAACATCCTTCCCCCAAGAGAGCTCGCATTCAAATTTCAAATTTTCACTAAATAGATTTTTTTTTAAATAAACCTAATAGTTTAGAAACTACATTCAATTTGCTGATTCTATTCTTACACATTTTTAAAATAATATAGATAACTTATTCAAATTTTATGTCAAGTTGCCCTGATTTTTCTAATTTTTTATCCCTATTTTTCCATGATGATCCGCACATAATCATCATGGAGTTATAACTTTAAGTAAAATAATAATATCTATATTATTTCAAAATAGAATGTAAATTGAATGTTTCTAAAATACTAGGTTAGTTTTTAAAAAAAATTCTATTTGGTGAGTGAAATTTCAATGCGATAGTTAAATTTCAAGGAAAAAATAAGTAGGTGTCTGTCTGACCACCCTAACCACAATAAAATGATAATATATTTTTATAATATTTTAGATATAAGTAGAGGACTTATGTCCTGATGTGATGCATATTTTTTTTTTTTCCAAGTAAATAATTAATTATGAATTTTTTTATTACAAATTTTAAAAAATATAAAAGCTTGTATGTCGACCACCTTAACTTGGTCAAAACTTCATGAAATTAAATTTTTTATTTTAATCCTATAGTATGTGAAGCATAGAATGTGACATATGTTTTGGATTCAAAAATGTGATACTGTTTGAAAGCTATAGATGTTTTTCAATCAGCCTATCAATCAGGACTTTAGTCGTAATTTGAATAGAAAATGAATAATAATTATTTATTAAATTCAAAGTAAAGCATAATTTATATCAGTGGAAAGCTAAGAATATCCTTTAAAAACCATTTTTGTTTCATCAATTTTGGGTAAAAAATAGTCATCAGCCACATACCCATCATATTGCCACTTTTTGGCTTATCATGATCCTGCACATACCCTTAATCATTATAAATTTATTGTAAGATTTGGCTATGGAGATAGCCACCCAAGATCTAAAGGCCCTATGGAAAGATAATAATATGATTAACCTTTAGATCTTAGGTGGATATCTCCATAGCCACCCAAAAGAGAGAAACAACAAGAAATTGCTAAGAAAGATGAGAAGGGAAAAACCCCGAGTGAGGAAAAAGCCCCCCCTCCAAAAAAAGAGAGAATGAAGAAGGTCAAGTGACCCCCCATGAAGAAACATCCTGCCCCCCCAAGAGAGCTTGAAAATGGTATAGGTACTCTCAATGAAGGGTTTGGTGAAGATATCTTTAACCTACTCTATTGTATGACAATATTGAAAATAAATGACCTACTCCTATATCAGCTTCCTGATGTAGTGCATGTGGATCTCGATGTGTTTAGTTTGCTAATGTTGAACCAGGTTCTTCGAGATCTGGTTGGCACTTTGATTGTCACAATGGAAGACCATGGGCCATGGAATGGTGAAGCAAAACTCAGTTAAAATATTTTGAAACCAGATAACCTCATTAGTGGCATTAACAACTCCTCAATACTCAACCTTAGTTGAAGAGAGAGAAATAGCATGTTGCTTCTTAATTTTCCAACAAATGGGGCCAGGACCAAGGTGAAAGGTGTAGCTAGAAGTGGACTTATGATCATCAAGATCACTAGCCTACTCAGAATCTATATATCCAACCAAGTTGAGTCTTGTACCTACTGCATAGTGAATCCCATATAATGTGTTGTACTTTGTATGTAATGCAAGATGCATGTGGCATCTTTCCAATGAAGCTCGTGTGGTTCTCGCATGAAGTGTGAAACCATGCAAACTACAAAGGAAATATCAATGAGGCTCCCAACAAGATGACGATACAAAGTGGCTTAAATGAGTGGAGTGGAACACTTGGCCTCAAGTTTGACTACAGACAGAAAGGGAGTAGGTGCAGCCATACAATCAGACAGGTGGAACTGAGCTAGAAGGTCAAGAGCATACTTGGGTTGAGCAAGAGTGATCCCAGAAGAGGACTGTGTGATATCAATCCCAAGAAAGTAGTGCAAGATGCCCAAGTTAGTCATAGAAAACCTGTCAATGATGGATGATGTACTCCCAGTAATTATCAAGTCATCAACATAGAGAACAAGAAGCATGTGAAATTCATCCTGATGAGTCCAATTCATAGCTCAATTTTGATAGAGTTTATTATCCATTTGTTGTTGTTGTCATAGAATTTAATACTTGGATGTTGATCTTTTTATGATATTTCCTCTAAACCGTAGACATTAGGAATAAGCTTATTTTGGTAACCTTTAAATGAAATTGACATGCTATATGAACTATCTATGTTAATTTTACATGTGGATTAATGAATGCTACTTTAAGATAGCTACAGATATGCAATTGTTGTGCATACTAATATTGTTATGCATATATGATTTGAGCCTACAAAATTGAGGAAGATTATGCTAGTTGGTCATTTTCCATAAAGGTCAACAAGGTGATCATTCAAAGGTCAATGAAGGGAAGACTCTCAATGGAGGGAGATTCCTAGTTTAAAATGAAGAATTATAACCGCCTTGTAAATGGTCTTAATTGTTTGTTGAGAGAATATAGGAGTTACTATTGTGCTAGATCTGCATTAAGGAAAACGTGCTTGACTAGATTCCATGCATGCATAGCCTCTTCTCTACTTTTTATGCTTTCCCTATTGTGGCATCCTCCTAATCTATTGGAGTTGACCACCTTGCTAGGTAGTTAGTAGTTTTTCTTCTTATAAATAAGACTTGAATGCTCCCTATTAGAAGGTTGATTAATCAAATGATGTACTTGCATTATTAGTTTTTTAGAAATATAGTTATGCTACTTGATTGTACTCATGCTTCCAATGAATAAAATGAAGTTATAAGTTCATGCATCTGAGTTTACATTTGTCTTAAGGGATACTCATCCAAGGGGTCCCACTTGGTGAGCATTCCATCCTTTATTTTAGTTAATAATTTGGCACTGTCTGTTCCTACAACCACTAGAATTCCATTCTATGACTGTTCTTGTAGCCAAAGCAGATAAAGTAGTTTTCTATTTTTTTGCTCAAATTTTCATTTTTGTCATGCGTTTCAGCTTAGTATAGTTTTTGGTTGATGTTCAACACTTATATTACTTCTTTCCAAGCAATTTACTTTTATCATTATGTCTTCCTTAGCTATAGAAGGAATATGGCTACTATGGATTCCTAGTGCACATATTGTGCTGACCCATTTCAAGTCTACATCCCAGGGTTGAAAAGTTAAATGAACCTTCATGATGATTGAGATAGCTATTCAGATTAGATTTCCAATCTCTGAATCACAATTTTAAGGGATTAGTTGTTAAATCATTGTAGGAGGCCAACACATCCTATCATAAAATATAGACATTTGAATTTGAGTGACACCTAGAGAATCCTGTCAAGAGAAGAAAGGAGTTCATCTTGGCATACCAAGCCCGAGGGGCCTACTTGAGGCCATAGAGAGAATTTCACAATCTAAAAACCAAAGAAGAATCCTAAAAAAATCCTTGCAGTTGCTCCATGTAAATCTCTTTTTCAAGATCTCCATGAAGAAATGCACTCTTCACATCCATCTAATGGACAACCCATCCATGAGCTGCTGCAATGGTAAGAGTCAAGTGAATGGAGTTTATCTTAGCAACAAGGGAAAATGTTTTTGTATAATCAATACCAGGAACCTGTGAGAAACCTTTCGCCACAAGTCATGCTTTGAAATCTTCTATAGTTCCATTTGCTACATATTTAGTTTGATAGATCCACTTACATCAAACCATTTTCTCCCCTTAGGAAGAGGAACTAAGTCCCATGTGTGATTCCTCATCAAGGAACTATACTCTTCCTCCATTGTTGAATCCCACTTAGGAATTCCTAAAGCCACCTTGAAGGATTTTGGATCTGAATAAATACCAATGTAGACATGTGGAAGATGTTCATGTTGTGACTGAGTCCTTAGAGTGTCTATAGGATCCCCAACAAGATTTCCTGCTAAATCAAGAGTTTTTCAAGCCCAACGAGGTCGTGAAGATGATGGGGATGAAGGACGAGAATATTTAACCTCAGAATGAGAACCCTATGAAGGTGTATCCTTGCGAGTCAGAGGTGAGGTAGAATCATCTGAGTCACTATCATCTAAGTCCACAATGGAGGAAGGATGAGGAGTATTAGAGGTCAAGCTAAGAGAGCTTTCCTCAAAGTGAACACTCCTCTCTATGAATAGCTTGAATGTGTCTCCAGATCCAAGAGTCGATACCCTTTAACACCATCTAGATATCCAACAAGCTTTCTTTGAGGTTATAATTCCTTGCACTTCTCTGGAGGAATGTGTTCCCAAGCTAAAGAGCCAAAAACTAGAAAATGTTGCACAACTGGTTTTCTACCACACCAAGACTCAAAAGGAGTCATTCCTTTTAATGCCTTGTGGGGAACCCAATTCTAAATGTGTGTAGCATAGTTAATGGCTTCAACCCAAAATTTTCTACCAAGAGAACACGCATGAATCATGTAGCTAGAAGTTTCCTTGAGAGTCTAGTTTTTCCTTTCTATATTACCATTCTACTATGGTGTGTATGCAACTGAATGTTGAATATTGATCCCTTCAAGAGTATGAAATTGTACAAGGTTGTGGTTCACATATTCTTGACCAATGTCAGTACGTAGAATCTTGATATGCTTTCTAGATTGTTTATCAACATGAGCCTTGAAAGTTTGAAACTTTTCAAAAACTTAATTCTTTTGGTGAAGAAAGTAGACCCAAGTGAATCTGGAGTAGTCATCAATGAAGGTGAGTGCATAGCAAGCCTTACTGAAGGACAAGAATAGAAATGGGCCTGCTAGATCAATTTGAACCAATTGAAGAACTTCTAAAGCCCTCCAAGAGTTCTCTTTCTCAAATTTCTCTTCTAGATGCTTACCCATTTCACAACCTAGACATACACCATTTGAAAAGTTGATGTGAGGGAGACCTGAGACCATATCTTGTGAGCTGAGCTGCTGAAGATGGTGGTAGTTAAGATGTCCAAATTGCTCATGCCATAACTTGCTCACTAAATTTGAGTGAAAGAGCAATGTTGTAGAAGGAGAACGAGGCACAAAGTGAGAAAATTTATATAACTAAGTCTCATGATTGGAATTTCCCATTACAACCAAGGCATTATCCTCAAGATCTTTGACCACAACTATGTCTAGAGAAAATTCAACTTTCTTTCCATTCCCAAGATGAGTGATTTGGTAGACTGAAAGAAGCTTGGCACACAAGTCAAGAACACAAAGAGCATTCTCAAATGATCCATCATCCATGTCAACTAAACCTTTTCCAACAAATTCCACTTGAGTATCATCACTTGTAAGAATGTGTGGTATTGTACAAGGCTCCAATGAAGAAAATTATTCTTTGTTAGAGCCCATGTGATGTGTAGCACTTGAGTCAAGTATCCATTGTTGTGACAATACTGTGGTTGCAACAAGTGCTTGTCCTTTTCCTTTCTTTGATTGTGAAGAAGTAGAAGGAGATGATTCCTTTTTGTAGGAAATGACAAGTTGATGTTATTCTTCTTGAGGAGATTAGTCAATTCATCAACTTGCTTAGCATGACAACGATGCTCATAATGACCAACTTTCTTGTAATATGCACAAGTTGGTTTCTCCTTTTGTGAATTCCCCTTCTTATAAGATGATGAAGAGTCTCCTTGGAAAGGAGAAGAGGATTGTTCTTGATCTTTGTGTGGCTTCTTATTTGATTGCTTTTGTTTCTTATTAGATCCTAACCCATGTCCTACCACTAAAGCTTGTGACTTGGATGACTTGAGAATGTCTGTATTGATCAACTTTGATTGTTCAAGAATCAACATCTCTATGAATGAATCAAATGAAGGTGTAGTATAGGAAGCCTTACAATCAGACATGTGAAATCAAGCTAGAAGGTCAAGAGCATACTTGGGATGAGAAAAATTGATCCTAGAAGAGGACTATGTGATCTCAATCCCAAGAAAGTGTGCAAGAGGCCCAAGTCAGTCAAGATCTTTGTGAAGAAATGTACTCTTCACATAATTATTATATTCAATAGACATGTTTTTGTGCTTATTTGTTCACTAGTAGAATGCTATCTTGATGTTGCATTCTAATCTTGGCTTCTCCAACAAATAAAAGGAGGTAAAAACACTATTTGAACATCATAAATCTAAAAAAATCCACTTAAATATAAATCTAACATAAATCTTAAGGGAAAGAAATAAAATTTGGACTATCTATTAATATCCAAAATTCCCAAATTAGAAGTAATAGTTTAAATCCAAAAAATATAAATTTTAATTCACTTTTCAATATTACATGTCACTTCAACATCCTAAGCAATTATGTGCCACTCTTCCAAACTTAAGTCAATATATCTCACTTGTTAGTCTTTTCCAAATGGCTACATGTTCATCATTTTCAATCGCTTTGTTGATGATGAATTTTTCCACACTATTTATTTATTTATAACAATATAAAAATTTGAAAACCTCTAATTAATACAAAACCACCCAAGCCCCTTATAATATGTTAAATCTAACTTCCAATTTTGTGTCCTCTTCCTCTAGGTTTTATTATTGATAATAATTGAATCTCCTTCAATAGATAGGTGGGAGATAACATAATTCTTGGCTAGAGACCCCTAGCACTAGAGCTTGAGTCTCTAATTCATTATTTGTGCCCCTTTACAACTATTAATTAGTTACTATGTGATTAAAGAGCCTTACAAATCACACAACCTACAATAGTCAAGCTTATATTTCCTCTTGAACCAAGGATAGTATAATCTAAAGAAATTTTACCAACCATTAAAGTGAGACACTCATATTGACTTAAGAAAGATAACCAAATGGTTAATTTGTTGCAATTCCCTCCATAATTTTTTTAAAATTTTTGACATTCCATATTACTTTGAGGCAACCAAGGTGGTCACTCAAGTTACAAAGTATACCAACTAGATCGATTCAAGCTTTAAGTCCCTAAATTGTAGAATATTGCCGATAAAAACTCAATGTGATTATTGAATAGTTTATTAGCAAGGGTTTCCCCTCCTCTTGGAATGAAAATTAAACTCTCTAAAATATAGAAGTGTATGGTCAAAATTTCACTAAAGAAGTAGAAGACATCAATGACATGTAAGAGATATTATATAGCTCAGAGCAAAAATATTTTGTCAATGTTTTAATCCATCTAAGTGGCCTTGGAATTAAATATTAAAGGAATTTCATACATGATGTTGACCAAATTGGCAAAAAATATTATGTTTTCAATTAGTCTTCATTTGCACCAAGTGTTTAGTGTGAGGCTCTAATATCCATCACCAATGCAAACTCATATTTATATCATTATTTTATTCTCAAAGATTTCGGTTCCTCATTGTTAGGGTCAATAAATGGCTCCTTCCTCAAGAAAGGTTTTGGTAATTCAAAAATAGATTCTCCCATCCTCTCAATTGTAAGATTGTGTTGAAAATTTAAAAAAAACTATCAAACCATGGAGAAAACTTATGATATTTTAGCTCCTAGATGGATAGTTAATAGATCAAATTTGAGAAATGGAAACAGATACTTAATTGACACTCTTAAGACAAAATAAAGTATAATATTTTCTATAAGGATGATTTGATTTAGCCATAAATTGATATCTATAGTACACCAAGAGGTATAAATTTTAAGCCTATGAAGTTCATCATGCAAAATTAGGCTAAGTATGAATGTATTTTACCCAAGTTGACCAATTACCTAAAAATATGATACCTAGACAAAAAATCAATTATTAGATATATTAATAGGTATCCTTTTATAAGTCTTGCGAACTCTATGAGTATGTGAAATGAATAATGGATTCACATGAATCACAAATTCCCATCCTTTCATTGTCTCTTATAGAATAAAGAGTTGTTATAGAAGATATTTTCCAACAAGACCTCTCGGATTATTATAAATGATCACCCCTCTTTCTCTTTAAATTTAAATTTCATCATCCAACCAACACTCCCATAATAAGTTACATTCTAATGATTTTAAATGCATGGATAGACATAGGTAAAGTCTCCCATATGTTATGAAGCCCCTTAGGGGAATTATTGTTTCCTCATAGTAGGTGGTGCAATTGAAGCACAATTGAAGCATATGGAAATAGTCTTGAGCATGGATTCTCACCACATACAACTAGCTTATTGTCCCAAAAGTTCATAGTAAGGGCCCAATCCATTTTGTTTGGGGAACTATTAAGCCTCTATCCTCTTAAAATCTAATAGAAGATGAAAAAAAATGCTTACATCAAGAGGGGGGATAGTCTATGTTGATTGTATGGATGGTTACCACAAGTTTTTTCTTTCTTGTTTTACTCCTCCCCTCTTTTATCACATGGGGTGTGTCTCAAAAGGAAAGCCCCATGACCTAATTTGTATTTTTCACATAGTATGTTGTACCCTCATGAACAGGAAACTTTCCCACTAGATGAGGCACAATACTTAATATAGCTAATCATGATAAATCAAAGCAAGAGAAGTGAACTATGCAAAATTATACAGATCGTCAACTCAAAACCCTTTCCACTTTTAATCTAAGAGAAATGAACAAGTTACATATGTTATAGTACTAGTTTCATATCAAAGGGTGTGAATACAAACCCAATGTATATTTTTTATGGTATCTTCATCTTTTGGGTAATATTTCACTATTATAAAAATATAGTGAATTTTTAGCAAGACGCCCTAATGTTTTATACAAGGTGGTTTTCTCCTAATTTTTGTTGAATGATCCATATTTTGACTTGAAGGATTCCCACTTCTCTTTTTCATTCCATTAATTGCTCTCTTAAAGTTTCTAGAAATCTTTTAATAGATGTTAATCTCCATATTTGTAGTATGCAAGAGGAAGTAAAGTAGAAGTTATTTTATGTAGTGTAGAAAAATGTACTCCTTTACATTTTCACACTTTGTTTGGGCCTTCTTAATTAAAATGGACTTAATTATGCCTTATTAAGCCCTATTTTACATCCACAAGCCTAATAAATTACATTTTATAAAGGGAAAACCTAATGATGATTAATGACAACACATAACACTTTACCTTGAACAATGTGTGTTCCAGGAATAGGGACCTAGGATCCACTCACCCATGGGTGAATGGGTCCTCCCTAGGCCTTTGAACCTAAATTTAAATTATGTTTTTGGTGATATGTTAACATCTCTAAATTCACATTTTGATGTTATCTTGTAATGTTTAATTTTCGGGAAATTTAGGATACATCTTATAAATGCAAGGTTATTTTGTCAATTCAAAACATGTATCAGAGGTGAACTTTCATATAAGAAAAAAATATGATCAAGGGAATTCAAGAGTAGATTTATCAAGAATTTTGTTGCAGAAATCAAGATCTCAAGCATCATGTCAAAGTATTCTTACATCATGCATTTTTTTGGAGATAACATTGTGATGTAGGTTTCAAAGATCAAGCAAGCATTCAAAGTCATATTTCAAGCATAAAGATCCACATCCATTGAAGCCATTTCATGCAAGATCAAGATCAATATTACCGACTTCTAAATGTTTATTCAAGGGTTTGGTGAGTTGTAACATAGCTTGTTCATTCATCATTCCTTCCACATTTTATTATTTAAATTCAAGGTTTAATTACCGAAAGGGGGATTCACCAAAAACAAACAATTTTTCCCTCTTGTGCTTGTGTTGCAGATTTTAGGTTGAAGAATGATTGGAGATATTTTGGAGAGAAAGATTGGAAATTTTTTCAAAGTTGCAAAAAGTTGTTAAATTTTTCATCAAGCCACAAAAACTCACCTATAGATTTCATTTTTGATTTGCTGACACTATAACCCAGATCAAATGAAAGCTATAGATTGACATCAAAGGCTCCCAAAAGATTTCTAAAAATCTTGACAAAAGACCCATTCGCCCATGGGTGAATGATTCTCAAACAACCTCCTGAAACTACCTTTTGGTGACTGGTATTTAGTATTCTAACCTTCTCAAATCTACAAAAAAGTTTGGTGCTTATGTTACTATTAAGCTTTATATTGTTGTAATTGGCATAATTAGGTAGATTTTCTATCTTTTAGTTTTTCTCCCAAAATTTTTGTTTAGGTTGAAACCCTCATCCTCAAGTATAAGTAAATTAGTAGATTCCCTCATTGAGTTGACTCACCTAAGGGTTGTAAGTTAATTTTTTGTGTGGATCTCATTTCCTAATGAAATAGTGAGAAATAGGTCTACATTCTAAAATTGGGGGAACCTCTCATTTCCCACCTAAAACCCTATTTTTCTCCATTTCATTTTATTTAAAATTTTATTTATTTTGGAAAATATTTGGACCATCTTGTTGACTCAACACTTACCTCTCCCACAATTTGTTATTCATCAAATCAAATAGTGTGGATAGGTTCTCCCACAAAGAAATATAGTTTGCATGAACCTTGCACCATGTTTTTCCTATATTCTTTCCCTTCATTGGAAGTTTTTTCGGGCCTCTAGCAATTTGGCAAAGAGATAGAGAGAGAGAGAGGGAGGGAGGGAGAGTTAGAGAGGAGAGAGAAGGTGGGAGAGAGAGGTAGGTAGAGAAAGAGAGAGGGTGAGTGGAGATAGAAAGAAGTAGAGAGGGAAGGAGAGAGAGAGGGAGGTGTGTGAGAGATAAGTAGAGAAATATTGAGGGAAGGAGGGAGAGAGAGAGGGTGAGGGATAGGTAGGTAGAGAGAGAGAGGGAGGGAGGGAGGGAGGGAGGGAGGGAGATGTAGAGAGGGGAGATAGATAGCAGTGAGATAGAGAGTAGAGAGAGGAGGGAGTGGTAGGTAGATAGGTCTAGAGCTCTAGAGAGAGAGATAGTGAGAAAGAGAGAGGCAGGGAATGTGAGAGAGTTTTTCTTCAAAAAATATGAGTGTAACAATAATGTGCTCACATTTATGTGAAGAGAAAAGAAGTCAAAATGGGATCACTTTTTCTTCATAGGAATGTGCTTGCATTATTGGATTCCTTGGGAATTTCTAACCTTTAGGGTTGGATTTTCTTTGGAAATACAACCTAAAGGGTTGAACTGACATTTCAATTCCCACAAGCTCATGCTTTTATAATTTCTAAAAATATAATATAATCTTGAACATGCTTTTCATTAGGTCTGCACGTCATAAAAGTCAAGTTAAAAAGTACCACAATAATGTTGAGCTCTCTTAGCTTTCTATGTATTTTTCACATTTTCAATATGTTAAGGTTTAGATCTTAATTTTTTTGCTAGTGCCTCCATTTTTTGTAAAAAATTACTTATGGTATTTTAGGCTTCTTCTTTATCCATTCATTGCAATGTGAAGTAAAATACATTTATTGAAACTAGACTCTATTCCATACATAGTCAAAATTAATAATTTTTTTATTATAAATTCCAAAAAAATTAGGTGGTTGCACACTCAAATTTTTATTTTTCAAGATGTATCCACTTTGAAAATTGGTAAAAAATAAAATATTCATTAAAAAATTAGTAGAAAAATAAGCATAAACTACATGTTGTTAGCTAATTTTTCACCAAAGTGATTTTCAAAATACTAAAAAAAGTTAATATTTTAGTGCCAACACACCAGACACTAGATGTTATTTTTTTGACAAAAATAGGAGAAATTTGTGTGTTTCCCTTTTTGAATTCCTCAATCTCCACCATTTAAAAAATAGTAGTTTAGAAAGTAAATTTAGAGCACTAGTTACAACTCTTTTTCTTGTTGCTTCTTCAAATTTTGAGCGTAACTATCTTCAATTTCTCATCCAAGGTTAGCTTTTCTTGATTTTATCAAAAAATAGTGGAAACTTAAGACCCCCTTTTGGTGTCTCATTTCCTTGCACATACCCACTTGAAAATTTGCATACTACATAAATGTGGTTTGTGTTTCAAAAGGAACTTGGAACCTAGAACCTAGCAATGAATGGTGAACATCGGGATTAAAGAAGAAATTGGAAGCATAACTCAAAAGTAGGATATAACAATGGTGAAGACTAAAAGGGTCATACCTGAGTCAAGCTTTAGGAGGGAACATGAACTTAGAACATTAGGTTCTAAGTTCAATTCAGGATCTAAAGTCTAACAAGAACTATAGGAGAAGGATGCATTAAAGGATAAGGGCAGAAGATAACTTGTACCCAGAACCAAAGGTTCCCAATTACAAGTTCCTTCCTATACCCAAGGTTTTGAAGGATTGGAGATGGAAACTTGGTAAGGGTTAGACTCTAGGAAGGAATCAAAAATTGAAATTTTAACTTTTAATTTCCAAGTCCCATCTAAGATGTAAGGCCCAATGAGGAATATAAATAGCCTTCACTAAAGGGAAGTGATGTAGAGGAGGAAAATTGAAATTGGAACATAAAGTTCTAAGTCCTCATTACATTTTGAGGTTTAAGGTCTATGAGAATAAGTAATGGTAAAGACATGTGGGAATCAAAATGTAGGAAGGAAAGTAGAAATAAAACCACAAACCATATCCAAGGTTCCCATCAAGAGCTAAGGCCTAATAGGCATTGAAGAACACTAGCAAGGGGGTGAGTTCTAGGAAAGAACATGGAACTAGAACCAAAGGGTTCCAAGTCCATATTGGGGCCTAAGGCCTAACAATGAATATAAAGACTTAAAGAATCCTTGGCCCAAAAAAGAAAAACCCAAGGTCCACATATGGGCCAAAGGAATGACACATAACAAAAATATTTAGAGAACCATTGGACCTTGGAAAGAA
This sequence comes from Sequoia sempervirens, assembly GCA_007258455.2. Taxonomy (NCBI): domain Eukaryota; kingdom Viridiplantae; phylum Streptophyta; class Pinopsida; order Cupressales; family Cupressaceae; genus Sequoia; species Sequoia sempervirens. The sequence goes on along the minus strand of VDFB02000003.1, from coordinate 621,227,251 downwards.
CAACTCACTCCAAAAAAAATTACTAAGTACCAGCATCCTTATTACCTATACATTCTCCTTGTTTTCACCTCTCATTTCCTTGCAAGCATGCATACCATAAAATTTTTCAAGACTTCTTCAATTCATTCAATATTTTCTCCCTATGCACCTTACAAATTTGTAAGTTTTGTTTTCTTTCACACTTTGAATTCTTTCTCCTTATGTGCCTTATGAATTATCAACCTCTCATTATAACTTGTTCAATTGTGCCTTACCCCTACACCTTGAACTCCCACAAGTTGTTTGTTTCATTCATTATAGGATTAACCTAGGAATTTAAAATTTCAACAATATTGCACCTATACCTTGCATGGACCCATAATTTCATGGCCTTCTCTTGTGTAGACATTATCAATTTTTGTACACTTACATTATTGTTCCTTCATCATTATGTGACTCAACATGGTTTACCTCTTGTGGACTTTCCTTTTTGTATCTTGCAATTATATACACTATATGTCTACCATATATTCATTTTATGGCATTTTGGCACATTTTTCTATTTGCAAACCCTTCATGGACTCCTTTTTAACTCTACCATTTGAATACAAAAAATCACCTATGCTCTTGTAATGGTGTAAATTTGCACCTAGGAAAATTTTGCGTTAATTTACCCTTACCTTAGCCTTACAAGTTTGATGATGTGAAAAACCACTACCCTCATCCTCATCTTCCCATGTGTCCTTGTTGTTTATTGTCGGTGGATGAATATTTGTTAGCGATGCACATGCACCATGCAAACATTTGAGCACCACGCTACTGTCTTGAAAAATTCATGCCTTTGGAATCTGCACAAATGTTATGCTTCTTGATTGATTGTGAAGGTAACGTATCCTTCCAACTCTTGACTGAAAAAAAAAAAAACTCTTTTCCTTCATTGTATCCATTTAAACTCATTCTTTCATTCTCTAATAGACTCTCTATTGGCTTCTCTCATTCTCAAGCTCAATCTCTCACTTCTTGATCATTCTTGCTTCTCCCTTGCTCTCTCTTGTTGCTGCCAGCTTTCTACTTGGTCTCTAGAGTATATTCATGCTTCAACACCATCATTGTTGTAGATTTATGAAGCTCTATCTCCTTGGCCACGTGGTGATATCATATTTGTCCTTCCTCTATCGACCTTGACTGCTCATAGCAGGGAAGGTAACATTGTGTCTTTTCATTTTACTTGCATCTATCATATTGTAGAGTAGCATTTAGGTTTTCATTGCTCTCTACTTTATTGTGTCATTTCCATCATCTCCTTTTTTGATTTTTCTCTATATCATTTCATATTTGTCTTTCAATGGAAGTGGGAAGACCAAAATGTGGGTTTGACTGAGGTAGACCTCAAAACACAACCCAACACTTTTCCTATTTCTATGTGTGTAGGTGCAAGTTCATCTGCTTGGAGTTATAGCTGGAGAACTAGATTATGCATCGAATGGTATCTTTCCTACTCGTTCCTTATCATTTTCATCATTAGAATAATCCTTTCTAGTATTCTTCTTGTTGTACTTTCTATTTTTTGTATTTTTCCATCAAACTATCAAACTATCAAACTCTCATATTTAGGTTGTAAGTAGATCATGGGTGTCTTTGATAGTTATTTGACCCTCTATCTATACAAGATGCTAGGGTATCCTTGGGACTCTAGTGTGGAAAACTAAAGCTCAGTTCCTGCACTGTCATCCTTAAATAGAGAGTTGTTTGGTTTGCAGTCTGAGACTATTGCAGTCTACTTACCTAGTTTCCAAAAACACCTATCATTAATAGAAGGGAAAAAAGGTCCTATTTTCCCTTCCCTTTTAGCCCATCTTTCCTTTCTTAATAAGTTAATTAATCTAAGGTAGTTTAGGGTAGTTTGTTCTTTGAGGCTCTCCCATGACCTAGAGTCTTGGGGGTGACGAATCCTCCTTCTCTACATTTTTGGTGAACCTGATGTGAATATCGTTGTTTTCATTTCTTATTATTGAGAATCTTTGTCTCATGTCCTAGGTGAATCATAGATTTACATGTCATGAAGCATGCACAACTTTGTGACCCAATCTACAACTACTAGATACATAGTTAGAAGGACTCTTCAATATTTAGAAACAAATTCTAGGTAGGTCACTATTTTCTAAACACAATATTCTACATTTTCTGAGTTAGTTCTATCCAAGGACATGAACATGGTCTTGTTGACGCATATCCCTCCTCCTGAAATGCAAGTACAATTCCCAATATAACTTTCACCTCACATGATGTTCCTATAAGCAATGAGTCTTCTCTAGTATACATTCCTACTTGGATTAATGGAAATGTTGTAATTGTTGAAAAGAGACATTGCAAGTGCTTTATGGTGTTGTCATTGATGGTAACCATTTTCAGCTAGTTGATCTACACATTGCATTTTGCTCATATCGGTAGACAAATTGAAGATCAATATTTATCTAAGTTAGAATAGAGCATTTGGTAACTTCATGTTCTTTGATTCATATGCAGATTTTATGTTGTTGATCTCAAGGGACTATTGCTTGATGCATAATCCATGTTATCTAAAAATCTTGGTGCCTCGTATCGATTTGGGTGAAAGCTAGGAGGTCTAGTTGTCTAATTTTCTATTTTTTAGTGTTTAAAGACTGGCCTGGTGAATAAGGTGTGTTGCGGATATATGAGGAGTTATTGTTTAAATGTTTTTGTGTTCATGCATCTTAATTTGGGTTGTCACTATGCTGTGGCCAACTCTTATGGATTCACATTGAATGTTTTGATGATTTAAAGCTGGTAGTTCATAAATATTTCTTGTTTTGTTGAAGCTGACCTAAAGCGTTCAAATCTCTTGTAGTAGATATATATAAGTGATTGATTATATCATTTTGATGTGTGTTCGATGTGAGTTGATGCATGTTGTGAATATCAGAAGATCAAGAAAGAGATTAAGTGTAGTTTCACTTGTGCATTATGGATTTTTGTGAAGAAAATTAAGGAAGAGTAGAGCAAAGAGCATAATCAGTCTGAAGGAGTAGAATCTAATTTTTGAGCTTAACCAGAACTGTAACCAATCATTTGTAGATACTACTTTCTCAGTTCAAATCCTTGGAAGTATTCCAAACTTTTGTAAGGTAGTGAGCCTTTCTTATTTTGAGTAGTGAGCTCTAAGAAGTGTGCCTGAATGCAAGTGCATTCCCATTTTGTAATCATTCCTTTTGAGTACACTCAAATTATATTGTGGATTGGCCATCCACTGTGGTTTTTCCCCTAACAGGGTTTCCACATAAAAATCCTTGTGTTATGGTATTGTGGTTGCTTACTTTATGTTTATGCATATTTATTTTGGTTGAATGTTATCAGTACTTTGTTGATCAGATTAATAAAGCTAAAAATTGCACAACATTGATTCACCCCCCTCTCAGTGTTGCTTGATTCCAACAATTGGTATCAGAGCTCTGGTCCTCAGAAGAAGTCTAATATCTTGGGGAAGATCTTGGAAAGTGTTTTAATGGATTCAAGTAGTCTTCAACAACAACTTATGGTGGCCCTAGATGATCTTGATCATTTAAAATCTAATGTCCAAGAATTGAAAGAAAATCTTCTGAATGCTGAGAGATTCATTGAGTCATTGAAAGATAAAATCAATAAGTCCACAAAAAAGAGAAGGGAACTTCATGATCAGATCAAGTAGGATGACAGTAAGCACATTGAAGATGAACAACTGAGTCAAGCCCTAAAGGAAAAGATAGAAGAATGTGAAAAGTTTTCTAGAGAGAATACAATTCTGAAGCATGAGATGGAATCTATTATGATGAGAATGACTAAGGAGATTGAAGATAGAAAGAAGAATGAAGAAAATCTTTCCCAATCTCTAAAAGAGAAATATAAAGAATGCAACCAAATTATTGATGGATTCATTCAATTGGAATAGGATTTAGAACAAACCAAACACAATGAGGAAGAACTTGAAAAGCACATTGTTGATCTTAGAGATGAAATTTCTACTACAAATGAGTATAAGGAGAAGTTCAAGGTTAACTCAACTAAGCTTGATGAATTAATTAAAGGTTAGAGGACTGATGGAGACAAGTGAGGACTTGGATATGAGGAAGGTGAAAGCTCTGGTTCTGGACAAAGGAGATTCAGACAAGGAAATCAGATGAACAACACTGGAAGGTATCTGGTAAGACAACCTAATGCTCATAGGTTTAGTGGTTATTGTTTTACATGCAATAAATTTGGTCATATGGAAGCTCAATGCAAAAGTAGAATGAATTTAAATGGTCCATCATTCTCTGGTCATTGCTTTAATTGTAACAAGTATGGTCATAAGTCAAATGAATGTAGAAATGTGGTGAAAAAAATTCCTAGAGATGTCAAATGTTATACATGCAATAGATTTGGCCATATTTCTAATCAATGCAGATTGAGAGAAAATCAGTGGAACAACTGGTCTGGACAAAGAAATGTGGTGTGCTACAATTGTAACAAAACTAGTCATATTGCTAGATTTTGCAAAGGAGGTCCAATAAATCAAAGAAACATGCAGAAGGATGTAAAAGGAAAAGGGAAGGCTACTACAGATCAGATCATAAAGTAGATGAAGAAAACTTGGGTAAAGAAGAGTCCCTCTATTGCAAAAAATGAGGCAGCAGCAGAATCAACTTTTGGTAATTCCTCCAGGAATTAGTTTTTAGGCTTTTAGCCTAGGGGGATATGTGAAGAAAATATTTCAAAACCCCTGCCAGTGATTGAAACTGAGATGTCATGGATGAGTTTAGTGATTGCATTGGTGATCCACAAATGTTGTTGAAAAATTGGAGAGAGTATTTATGCAGAATTGAAGGTCCGCAGAAGAGTTATCTTTCACAGTGTATGAAAACAAGGTATCTAGATTAGTTAGGGAAAAACACTTATTACGTCAAAATTTATGTATGTGACTGATGAAAAGGTCATTTCTATATTTCATTTGTCACTTTGCACTTTGAGAAAAATAAATTTTTGAGCTCTGAAGTGAACTTTGGCGAAATTTGGGAGAATTCAAGTGTGAAGGCAATTTGAAGCTTAAACCCTACTTCAAAAAAAAAATGTATTTATCAGGAAATCTTGTAAACTTGTGAATTTGTTGAAATGGCTACTCCATTGGTGGTTGAAGTAAAGGATAGACCCCGTCCAAAATTTAAATGGCACCCTTTCAAGTCTGCTGAGATCGAGCCCTTAGGTGCATTTTCGTCTGTGTCGTACAAAGTTTACACATTGAAGATATTAGGGCATATGTTCATGCTAATATTGAGGAGCTAGGAAGCTCACAATTGCTGAATCTATATTCCAAACACATTGTTGGAGAAGATTTTTTTGTAAGACCAAATTCAAAATCCTAGAGGAGAAGAAATTCACGCAGTTTATGAAATTACCCATGTTCGATGAAAGCGAATGGGTCTGATATATCTTGAGTCGAGTCCATGCAGAATTTATGTGGTTGAATCAACCTTTCAAGATAGCAAAAGAAGCTATAAGAGTTGTTACAGGTCTAAATTCTTCTGGTGGTTTGCCTATTTTGAATTTGGTAAAGAATAAGATAGTCACAGATGTGACTGGTTCAACATTTGATAGAAGAGCAATGACAATTGATAACATCACCAATGTGGATGTCAAATTTGCCTCAATCATCATTGGTTATAAGATATATCACTCTAGCAGAGAAAATTTTGTATCTTGTACTACCATATATATGCAGCTTATCAGATGGTTAGGGAGAATACAAAGTATGACTTGTGCGAATTGCTTCAAAGTCAACTTATGGAGAATCTTGCGAAGATAAAGAAAGATAAGAAGAATTCTTTTAAAAACAGTAGTTTGCTACTGTGTTTATTCTTTTATTTCATGAATGAAGTTTCGAGAGTTGGGAAACTGGTCTGGAAAAGAGGTGATAAGCTTGTTGGTGTTCAATTAGAGACATGTTATTCAATTTTGGTGATAGTCAAGTTAGGAAAACTACAATCTAGGGATATCTCGAGAACTTTCATAATGAAATGCAAGCAAGGGAAAGGATTCCTACTTCTATTGTTGAGAAGTACAAAGACACAATTTATTTTATGGTGGATATTGATCAATGCTTATTGGAAGTAGTTGATCCTAGAACCATTTGGATCATGTCAATGGGATATGAAGTTGAGGAAGGAATCTTGGAGTTATATGCGCAACATTTGTTGAGTAAACATTTGGATCCATCTGAAGAAAGGTTTGGAACTTATGTAGAAAAGAGCATGTGAGTCCATGAGAAATTAAAGAAGCCAAAGATAGTCAGAAGAGTAAGGAAAGAAGTGGAAGTCTTTGTAGAAAGTATGGGAATATCTGTAGAAGCAGTAAGAGAAGCCAAAAGGAAGAGAGAACAAGCAGATGCTGAAAAAGGGAAAGAACCTAAAACTGAATCTGCTAGTCCGACAACATCCTCTACCCGAACTAGAACAAAGATTTTTGTACCCCTATCCAGTCATGTGGAGAAGTCGGGCCCTGCAAAATCTCAAGAAAAGGCTTTCGATAAGAGGAAGAAGAACAAGAGCACAAGAACCTATGAAGTCATCTCAAAAGATGAGGAGATTGAGTCAGATGAAGGTGTGAAAAAAATAAAGGCTATAGGCACTTAGGCTGCCAAGGAAACCAAGAGAAAATTTTTTGGTGAAGAAGAAAAGGAAAAGAAGAAGGAAAAATTTGACAAACTAGGTATGATAGTTGAAGAAGTTGAGAATGTTGTTGTCAAGGATGGAAACCTCAAGCCCCTCTGCAAATGGTATGAAATTTTTGATGAATCATGACAAAGAATTCTTGAGGAGGAAACAATAAAACATCTGAATATTTTCAATAAAGTTCTTGTTGAAATTATGTCTGGTTTACCTAAGAGTCTATACATGAGGTTTTGGAGATGAGAAGAGTAAGTGCTAGGACAAAAGAAGAGCATATATGAGAAAGATAATTCTTATAGAATTATGTCTAGAAATGTCTATTGAGGAAATGCAGTCACTCCTGAACAAAGCCAAGAAGGAATTTAAAAGAAAAAAAAGGGTGAACAAACTTATGATCGGTGAAACTGATGTTGTTGCTGATGAAACCAAGAAAATACTGGAAGCATCTCTATCAAAGAACAAGATCAATGTTGAAGAAGTGAATGTTGAATATATTGTATCTAATCCGGTAAATGAGGAGGTGAATGTAGATACTAAGGATATTTAGATTCCTCTTGATGTGGTTAATACAAAGGTACCTATGGAGACTAAAGTTCCTAAGGTTGTATTAGCTGAAGGAAAGGAGATGCCAAATGAAGAAGTTGAAGCTCCTAAAGGTAATCAAGAAACAATTATTGAAGAACCAAAAGTTGAAGAAAAGAAGGCTGAAGTAAAGGAAATTCCAAGGAATCAAGAGACACTGCAAAGGCAGTGAAGAGATTTTTGGATGAACAAAAAGAATATTTTGATCTTGAGTTGGGAGATGCCCCTATTCATTTATCTACTTTGTCCCCAATTCATAAAATGAAAGTTGTATCGTTTGCACAAGCTAAGGCTAGGGAAGAAATTCTGAAATCCCACATTGAGGATAGCGAATTGTTGAATCCTCCATTTGGTATTCTGGAGAGGATCATGCCTACTCATGTCAAAGATCAATCTGGTTCCTCCTCTGGTGAGCTGAAGAGACTTATAAATTCAGTAAGTACTCATTTTGAGTCACTTGAGAAGTCAACTTTGGTCAAAGTTCAAAATGAGTTTGATGTCAAAAGGTTCAGTAGTCTGAAAGGTATGATAGCCAGAGATAAATCTCTATTAGCTACCTATGTGAAGAATGTTCATAATTCTCTATCTGAAGGTGGAAAAGTTTATAAGTCATGGTTGTGTTTTTCAAAACTTACTGAGGAAAATGAGAAGAAGGTTAAGGATCATGAGAAAGAGTTAGCTGTTATTTTTTATGGTTTTGATCCTTTAACTATTTCTATTGGAACGCAAGAAGGTCAAGTTATCTCTTTACTTGACAAAATAAAGAGTCTAAGGAATGAAAATGACAGAATTATAGGAAGAGCCTATGAACTTAGAGGTTTAATTGGTCCAAAAATGAAAACTATGTTGAGTGCTTTGAAGGAAGCACAATATGCTTTGGTGGTGAGTGACCCTGCAAACATGGAAACTGGTGAGATGCAATCTTATTTTCTTTTTGGTCATATAACTATTTTGGAGAGTCTTAAGAAGTGTTGGGACTCAAGCTTGCACTTGTTGAAAACAAATTTTGTAGACATTTTCAAATTTGTGTAAGTTGTACTCATGCAGCCTAAAGTTTTTGTTGAGTTTTTGTATGCGGATTCCCTATCTTTGCCATTGATGTCAAAGGGGGAGAATAGAATAGTGAAAAATATATATTCATCTAAGGGGGAGCTGTAGTTTTGAAGATCTTTTTGGAGTTTTGGTTTGCAGTGTATTTTTGTTGGTATTGATCTAACACTTAGTCATGTTTCACTAAGTGTTGCCATCAATACCAAAGGGAGAGATTGTTGGAAAGAGACACTGCATGTGCTTTATGGTGTTTTCATTGATGGAAACCCTTGTTAGCTAGTCAATGCACACATTTCATTTTGCTCATACCGGTAGACATATTGAAGATCAGTGTTTATCTAAGTTAGAACAGAGCATCTGGTAACTTCATGTTCTTCAATACATATGAAAATTTTATGTTGTTATTTTGTGTTGTGTATCTCAAGGGAGTATTGCTCGATGCATAATCTATGTTATCTAAAAATCTTGGTGCTTCGTATTGATTTGGGTGAAAGTTAGGAGGTCTGGTTGTCCAATTTTTTGTTTATTAGTGTTTAAAGGCCAACCTAGTGAATATGGTGTGTTGTGGATATATGAGGAGTTATTGTTTAAATTTTTTGTGTTCGTGCATCTTAATTTGGGTCATCACTATGCTGTGGCTGACTCTTGTGGATTCACATTGAATGTTTTGATGATTTAAATTTGACAGTTCATGAACATTTCTTGTTTTGTTAAAGCCGACCTAAAGTGTTCAAATCTCTTGTAGCAGATATATATAAGTGATTGATTATATCATTTTGATGTGTGTTTCATGTGAGTTGATGTATGTTGTGAATATCAAAAGATTAGGAAAGTGATTAAGCGTAGTTTCACTTGCGCACTAAGGATTTTTGTGAAACAAATTAAGGAAGAGCAGAGTGAAGAGAAAAATCATTCTAAAGGAGCAGAATCTGATTGTTGAGCTTAACCAAAACTGTAACCAAGCATTTGTAGATGCTACTTTCTCATTTCAAATTCTTAGAAGTATTCCAAAATTTTGTAAGGTAGTGAGCCTTTCTTATTTTGAGTAGCGAGCTCTAGGCAATGTGCCTAAATGCAAGAGCATTCCCATTTTGTAATCATTCCTTTTGAGTATACTCAGATTATATTGTGGATTGGCCATCCACCGTGGTTTTTCCCCTAACAAAGTTTCCACATAAAAATCCTTGTATTATGGTGTTGTGTTTGCTTACTTTATGTTTATGCATATTTCTTTTGGTTGAATGTTATCAGTACTTTGTTGATCAGATTAATAAAGCTAAAAATTGCACAACACTAATTCACCCCCCTTCTTAGTGTTGCTTGATTCCAACAGTAACTAGCGTATATGTTGGTTTGATGAGTCGAGTAAATGTGCTAACAAAGGAAACTTTGTTTATAAATATTTTACATAAGGAGAGATACGAGGAGTCACATACCACTCTTTGTACCCATGATGGACTCTCTATGGTCCTTATGGTTGCTATTTTTTTTATCACTCTTGGTATGACCCAAGGCTATTGATGTGTCATTTTTCATGATCCTAGAGTCTGACCTATTTAGAGTAAGGCTTGGCATTTCATTGCTATCCTTTGTGCACTATGTTGCCTCTATTTTCCATAAATTCTTAAACTTCCCCCATGAAGGAACTGTGCATGTGGTACACAACACTGGCTATAAACCATTGGTGTTGCATGTGGGCTTCTCACCGAATCACTTTTGGCCTCTCCCTCCTAGGAGATATTTTTTATATAAGGCTTATGTTAAATATCATACTATGGGCTCAGTTTCGAAGGTTAGCTATCTAGTGTCTCCTTATGCCATCTCCATAAAAGCCTCTATGATAGCACATCAATAAGATGCCTCTTTTCCCTTCTCCTTTTGTATATGTGGTTTCATTTGCTTCCTGTCATGTTGCAACATCTTCTATTCCTAATCTTGTGCCTCACATGGGAAGTACGATGATACTCACATGGCAGAAAGAAAAGCGTTAATTTTTTGAGCTTCTTGTTCTACCCACAATTCCCCACACCACTGTCTAAGGTAGCCCAAAAATTCTTCCCGTTGGGTTGTTCTTGCATCTCGGCCTCCGTGGCCTCCTACTATTCCTCTACCTACCCCTAGGGTAGAGAATAGGAAGAGGTCCACCATCGATGCACCTATGTTTTCTTTTCCTCCTATGGTTGTTTTTGCTCATGGGTATGTGCAGGATCATCATGGAAAAAATAGTCCCTTAAGTGGCAAAAAATTTAGAAAAATCAAAGTTAGGCAACTTGATGTAAAAATTTGAATAAGTTATCTATACTATTTCAAAAATATGTAAGAATAGAATATTTAGCAAATTGAATGTAGTTTCTAAACCACTAGGTTTATTTATTTATTTTAAATCTATTTGGTGAAAATTTGAAATTTCAATGCAGTAATACTTAAATTTCAGGGAAAAAATCAGAAGTAGGTGTCTATCTAACCACCCTAACTATAATAAAATGATAATATTTTTTTATAATATTTTAGATATAAATAAAGGACTCATGTCTAGATGTGATGCATATTTTTTTGTAATTTTTTTCCTAGTAAATAATTAATTATGAATTTTTTATTATAACTTTTAAAAAATATAAAAACCCATATGTCTGACCACCTTGGTTAAAACTTCATGAAATTCAATTTTTTTTTAATCCTATAGTATGCAAAGCATAGAATGTGACACATGTTTTGAATTCAAAAAATTTAATGTCGTCTGAAAGCTATAGATGTTTTTTAATTAGCTTATCAATCAAAACTTTAGTTGTAATTCAAATAGAAAATGAATAATAATTATTTATTAAATTCAAAGTAAAGCATAATTTATATTGGTGGAAAACTGAGAATCTCCTTTAAAAACCCTTTTCATTTCATCAATTTTGGAAAAAAAAAACTCATCAGCCACATACCCTACACATATCCATCATATCACCACTTTTTGGCCCATTGTGATCCTACACATACCCTCATGTGCTTCCTCCTCATGCTCCTACCCAAGAGACCATAATTCCATAGGAAATGGTTGTGGAGGATACTCCTATGTCTGAGCAGCAGTCTTTGGTCTCTTCTCACATCACATATTCTAGTGCTTGCAACTAACATAACCCATAGGAAAAAGGTTTTGGCCACATAGCATGCCACCTTGCAGAAGGTGGAGGGGGAGCCAGTGGCACCTATCTCTAGATCCTCTTCTATTGTTTTGTCTTCCTGCTATTTCTATCTTGGTTCCCATCACGTTTGTCTTACTTTTGGCTCCTCCGATGAGTCACGATTCAATGCTCACCCCAAAGGGTGCAAGTTTTCATCACTCCCTTTATGGATCACCCTCTCTTGGTGTCCCTCCTGGATATCCCTCATTTCTCATAGCCCATTGACATGCTGAATATAATGGTGGTGCCTGATGCAATATTGTCTTCTTCCTCCTTTGCTTCTGCTTCTTCTATGGGGATTCCACCTCCTCTGTTGAAGCTTAAGTTGGAGGATGTCCTCGTGATGGAGGCAACTCTCGCATCCTTGGATTTTGTCACTACCCCTCTTGATGAGGTTGGAAATGAATCTCATGTGTCTCATTCTTCTCCCACCTGGTTGACACATGACACTCCAGTAAAGTGCATGTTTAATTCAGTGGATGATATCCAAGCTTTATCTTTGATTTTTGTGAGATTGATGACTTTTTCTTCACAAGAGTGTGGTGAAGAAGACCTTGAACGGTATGGGTATGTGCAGGATCATGATGGGCCAAAAAGTGGCAATATGATGGGTATGTGGTTGACGACCTTTTTTTTTACCCAAAACTGATGAAACGAAAAGGGTTTTTAAAGGAGATTCTTAGCTTTCCACCAATATAAATTATGCTTTACTTTGAATTTAATAAGTAATTATTATTCATTTTCTATTCGAATTATGACTAAAGCCCTAATTGATAGGTTGATTGAAAAACATCTATAGCTTTCAAACGATATCATATTTTTTGAATCCAAAACATGTGTCACATTCTATGCTTCACATACTATAGGATTAAAAAGAAAAATTGAATTTCATGAAGTTTTGATGAAGTTGAGGTGGTCGACATACAAGTTTTATATTTTTAAAAGTTGTAATAAAAATTCATAATTAATTATTTACTTGGAAAAAATTACAAAAGTATGCATCACATCGGGACATATGTCCTCTACTTATATCTAAAATATTTGTTTAGGGTGGTCAATTACCTTTTTTATTTTTCCACCGAGAATTTCATTGAAATTTCAAATTTTCACCAAATATATTTTTTTAAAACTAATCTGGTATTTTAGAAACTACATTCAATTTGCTATAGATTCTATTCTTACATATTTTGAAATAATATAGATAATTTTTAAATTTTTACATCAAAGTTGCTTTCTGATTTTTCGATAGGGCCTATTTTTTCCATGATGATCTTGCACATACCGCATGCGGGATCATCATGGAAAAAAAATTTAAGTCAAAAAATTGGGGTTAGGCAACAACTTGACATAAAAATTTGAATAAGTTATCTATGTTATTTTAAAAATATGTAATAGTGTAGTTTCTAAACTACTAGGTTTTTTTTTTTTTTTAAATATATCTAGTGAAAATTTGAAATTTCAATCTTAAATTTTAGGGAAAAAATAAGATAGGTGTCTGTCTAACCACCCTAACCACAATAAAATGAGAATATTTTTTATAATATTTTAGATATAGAGTAGGAGGACTGTGACTGATGTGATGCATTTTTTGTAATTTTCTTCCTAAGTAAATAATTAATGATTAATTTTTTATTATAACTTTTAAAAAATATAAAACTCATATGTCACCACCATAACTTGGTCAAAACTTCATGAAATTCATTTTTATTTTTAATCTTATAGTATGTGAAGCATAGAATGTGACACATGTTTCAAAAAAATGTGATATCGTAAGTATAGATTTTTTCAATCAACCTATCAATCAAGACTTTAGTCATAATTCAAATAAAAAATAAAACATAATTTATATTTTTGGAAAGTTGATAATCTCCTTTAAAAACCCTTTTTGTTTCATCAATTTTGGGTAAAAAAAAAGTCGTCAGCCACATACCCTACACATACTGATCATATCACCACTTTTTGGCCCATGATGATCCTTCACATACCCTGAGGGGCCTTCTTCCTTGGACCTTTTTGCAAGAAATTTGGAGGGTACTACCCTTTCTATCCTGCCCTCCCCTTACAATGATCTAGATAGGGAGCAAGACGACTTGCTAGTCAATGAGGACTAGGGTGGTACCTCTTCTTTACTTGTAGATTATATTTGTTTGTGTTTGTGTTCCCTCATACTTGTCTTTTTTACGTTTGCAATCTTGCCTGGAGGGACCTTGCTACCCTTGTAGGTTCTTGGATATATAGGAGTGAAAAAATTATCATACACTTCTTTTGTTTATCTCATCATTCTTCTATGTGTCATGAAATTTCTTTTTGATATTAGGGATGATGCAAAGTATTGGGGGCATTTACGAATTCTTCCATGTTGACCTAATTTTAATTTTTATTTTGCATTTCATGTGCTCTTCTTCATGTTCTAAGAACTCTAGGGATTGATGACCATTCGTTTATACACAATATTATATCTATTTGTATCTATGAACAAATCTAACCCTGACTTCTCAGATCACCTTGTTTCTTCATTTCTTCATCTTTGTCTACTTTTTGATGTTATGGTTATTTTGTGTTGTCTCTCACATGTGTGATAACATACCAAAAATACATCTCATCATGTTTTGTGTGCCACATCTCTACCTCTCCTTTCTCTACTTAGGATGTCATGTGCACCTTTGTGTATCACATGATACCATCCTATGGGGGGCTACCATTTTGCTCTAATTTTCAATAAGACAAATTATTTCAAAAGGATTCCTTGGTGTCAAATTTTCTTTACAATGTATTCTTTGATGAAATGATCCCTTATTGAAATCTCTCATTTTCTAAAATGTTCTATTCTCTCAGGATTACCAAATGAAATTTTCTTTTGAAAAATATTTCGTATGTCAAAGAGTCTAAAAAATTTCCTTTGAAAAGGGATTTTTTTCTAGAATGAAAGAGTTTGAAAACTTTCCTTTGAAAATGAGCATTCTTTCCAATGAATTCCTTGATGGAAAATATTTCAAATAATCGCTTAATGACAAAATAACTTGTAGAAAATGTGTTGTCTTTCAATTGGTGTGTTCCTTTAAAAGGACCCCTTGGTGTCTTGAAGGGTTCATGTCGAAGGAACCCCCTTTGAAAGGTTTCTTCTCAAAAATATTCTTTGATGTCTTGCAATGTGTGTCTTTTATCTAATATTTGATGTCATGTGTCTTGGTGTCAAACATCTTATATCTTGGAGTCTAGCTTAGAGGCCCAACTTGAATAGACCTTCATTTTCTATGACTGCCATGGAACATAGTTTATAGCAACCACGTGCTTATCTATTTGATTAGTGTGTGTACATTGTATCAACTTGTGTCTTCTCATTTCTTACATGATTAGATTTTTCACCTAACATTTTTTGTCTACAACCTAATATGTTTGTGGTGAGATCACATCTAGCTTCATAGGATCAAAAACTTGTGTCATCTTCACATCTTGGTGGAGCTCCCTCTTTCATGTCTAGGTATGCCAGATCAAAGATCTACTTCGTCGATAATATTAGTATATTCTCTTTGATCTCTTTCTACTTTATTTCACATACACACTAATGTGTATGCTCGCTAAAGTGGGGGGAAAATGTAATGGCATAAATTTGCACCTAAGTAAATATCCCATTAATTTACCCTTACCTTAGCCTTACAAGTTTGATGATGCAAAAACCCTTTTCCTTCATCCTCATCTTCCCACATGTCCCCATCATTTAGTTTCAACGGAGGAATATTTGTCGGGGACATGTGCATATTGTGTAGACGTCCGCACATTGTATTTCCATCCTAATAGATTCCTACCTCAGGAATCTACAAAAATGCTATGCTTCTTAATTGCTTGCGAAGGTAACATCTTCTATTGACTCTTGACCAATGGAAAATAAATATTTTCCTCCATTTTATCCATTCAAACTTATTCTTTCATTCTCTAACACACTCTATTGGATTCTCTCATTCTCAAGATCAATCTCTCCCACTTCTTGATCATTCTTGCTTCTCCCTTGCTCTGTCTTATTGCTACCAACTTTCTACTAGGTCTCTATAGCGTCTTCTTTCTTCAACAACATCATCATTGTAGGTTTATGAAGATTTATCTCCTTGATGTGGTGGTATCATATTTCTCCTTCCTCTATTAGCCTTGAGTGCTTATAACAAGGAAGGTAATATTGTGTCTTTCCATTTTACTTGCATCTATCATCTTATAGAGTGGCATTTAGTTTTTTAGTTCTCTCTACTTTATTATGTTATTTTCATTCTCTCCTTTATCACTTTTTCTCTATATCATTGCATATCTAGCTATCCATGGAGGTGGGAAAACAAAAACGGGGGTCTCACTAAGGCAAACCTCAAAACACAACCCAACACTTTTCTTGTTTCTATGTGTGTAGGTGCAAGTTCGTCCACTTGGAGTTATAGCTGGAGAACTGGACTGTGCATGGAATAGTATCTTTCCTACTCTTTCCTTATCATTTTTGTCATTAGAATAATCCTTTCTAGTAATCTTCTTGTACTTTTTATTTCTATATTTTCCCATCAAACTATTAAACTGTAAAACTCTGATATTCGGGTTGTAAGTAGATCTTCGATGTCTTTGATTGTCATTCGACCCTCTGCCTATATAGGATACCAGTGCCCCTTGGGACTCCAGCACAACACGCTGAATTCTGGTTCCTGCAATGCCATCCTCAGACAAAGAGCTATTTTTTTGTAGTCTGAGACCCTTGCAATCTGCTCACCTGGTTTCTAAAAACACCTATCATTAACAGAAGGGAAACAAGGTTTTATTTTCCCTTCCTTTTCATATTGTCTTTCCTTTCTTTATTCATTAGTTAATCTAAGGTAGTTTAGGGCAGTTCATTCTTTAAGGATCTCCCATGAACTGGAGCCTTGGGGTTGATGAATCCCCCTACTCTACACCTCTACATTATTTAGAAATCCAATAATGGTATAAAATGGATGTGATTAGATAAGGGAAAATTTTAAATGCCTCTCAACAATTGGATGGCCTTTATGACATGGTTTTATTTAAATACATATAGTTTTTTTTTATGTAAGAGACATGGTTCCAAGTATAATTCCATATAAATATGTTGCAAACAAACATGGAGACTTTTACACTTACAAATGGAAACTTGTCATACATATAGTTTTTATTCTATAAACGGTTGATGGCAAGGTTTTAGATTGATGCTTTATATATCCTATAGATGGCGAAGAGCCCTTTTGAATGTAGTTTTCTTGGTTTTTACCCAATTGTGTAATATATCTTTATAATCCTAAGGAACATATTTAATGTGTAGATATTAAATTTATTTGAATGTATTCATAGATATTGTGTAAAAAATTAATCATCTCCTTGATCCTCCTAATCATAATTTATGATCTAAGTATTATATTTGACTAGTTTGTTAGTTGGAAGACTATAAAACTCCTCGCAAATTATTTTTAAGGAATCATATTAAATTAATATGCAAATTTTATGTGTTTTCCATGGATTACTAAGGTATGTTCTACTTTTTGTGTTATACTTTCATGTGCTCACCAATTTACATGCATAGAGTCTAGTTTATGTATATGATTGTGAGGCATAATCATTGTTGTCATATTCATTAAGTCGTCTTCTCTTTGATTACATTCATGTTGAGCTCTAGACTTTACTTTCCATTTAAGATAAAGGCACCCATTTTCTATATGTTCAATTTTGCATCACACCATCACATTTAAAATACAAAATAAAATCTTTTATTTATAGTGTTAGTACTTCTACCAGCATTACATAGTCAGATTAGGGGTTTCTGCAAGCATTATTCTCATTGAGATGTGCACTATTATTTTTTCTCCTTACGTGACTATGTATCTACACAATAGAAGTGTGAAATCTTTGTATCAACAAACCAACATATAAGTTCTTAGTGAAAGTCAAATTGGAGTTTCTTATGCATTGAGCATGGTTTGTCTGAAAGAAAATAAATCCAAGGAATGCCTTCCTTGACTTGATAGAGCCAAAAGCAAGAGATACCTACCTTGTCAAATGGTTCATTACTGTCCTAGCTTGATCATAATGTGTAAATCTTTTATCTTGAGTTTGACACTCCTACCATGTAGGTATACCTTTTCTTTAAGGATTTGAAAATTCACAATTCTGAAGGAAAACATAATCCACATAATAGCAATGCCATTTATCTAGTAGAGAGGTTGCACTTTAAGTATAAATACACAACATTATTTAATCTTTATCAAAAGTATAGAACATTGAACTAAATAGCTTTATGTGCTACACTTGCTATTTGTGGTAATTATTCCTTGTTTTACGTCAGCAAAGTCTGTGGTTCCATTGAAGCCATTGGTTTGCCATTGCACAACCATCCAAATTCATCGTTGCTTGGTGCACAATTTATGATGAGGTTTTTGCAATACCATATTCACTATTCTACTCGCCATGTCTACAACGTAGTCTAGAAAAATGATAGTAGCATAAATCTTTGGTATTAGACAGGACTTTAGAGTTGGCCTTTTCTCTTTGGAATCATCGCAAGTAATAGATTTCACAGCCAACTCCACCTAGAACGCCACTTGTAAGATGGAAAACGTAGAATGACAATAAAGAATGACTAGAGCTCTACAGACTGTGACTAATTTCGTATAATGGCCGACACCGTACAACGTTTTCTGGCGTGTTTTTGACTCTATAATATTCAGAACAAATCACCGGCCATCCATTAATTATAAATGAAACAATTTGACTGGATTTTTGTTTCCAACTGAAAAGATTTTTGTGATGTTCAAAGTAATGCTCAGAAGGAAAGGCCACCCCAGAGATCACGGATGAGGTATTCTGTAACGCGCTTTTCGTATAAATGACTGGAAAAGACTTGTATAAATTTAATAACAACTTACGTGTTTCCAAGACGCGGTCCTTATCGCTTCCACGCTTTAAAGCACGGTAAACTTCGACGCAAGACATCAAATTTGCTAAATAACGAGTACGGCGCTTAAAATATTTCTCTGAGTGAGCCAAAACTGCAAAGACGATGAGCAATCCAGCCGAGGAAGCAGCGGAGACTGCGAAAATGCTGGAAAGAATTTCTCAGTTTCTGCTTAGCGAAGATTACTCCTTTTCACCTCCTCCTATGAGTGTAAGCACCGCCATTTTAGCGCAGGAGCAACAATACTCTGGAATTCCAATAGAAAGGAAATATTTTCCCGCCTCTCATTCTACTGTCTGCGGCAACAAATATCTGTCAAATGACAGAAATATGAGAATGGAGGAAGCTGCCAATGGCTGGTGGAAAGAAGTGAAAAATGAAGAAGAAGCAGCGGCCGTGACGTTACAGAAACATTACAGAGGTGTTAGGCGACTTAAATATCAAGGAAAATTTGCTGCTGAGATAAGAAACCCTGATAAGAAAGGCATGAGAATTTGGCTTGGCACTTTCACTACAGCAGAAGCAGCTGCTGCGGCATATGACCGTGCGGCGTTCAAGTTGCGGGGCAGCAAAGCTATTCTTAACTTCCCTCTCAACGTTGAGTCTGGATGTTATGTGGATTTGCATTCTCAATCTGTCATTTCGCACACTCCATTAAGCTCGTCAAATAAAAGAAGTAGAATTAGCAAAAATTAAGGGCAATATTCGCAAGAATAGTTTTTGTAATTATATGTTCTAAAATAAGCTACCTATTATACCCATCAGATTTGAATAAAATAAATGTTTGTACTATCATTTGGTTCTTGATAATATTCCTAATAATAATATCTTGGAGAGCATTCCAAATCTCATTGAAGTTTTCTGCAAAGGATTTTAATTGGGATCTTATCATTGTAAATTTCATTAAAACATGAAATAAAATGGCTATACATTCTTTTATTTTTATTATTTCTCTTCAAATTTTAAATGATTTTAGAATTTATTTATTTTTATAAATTTATTTGATAAATAAATGATTATTTAAAACTAGTATAAAAATTAAAAAATTATGGGACCACTAATTGCAAAAGAAAGCTTCTAACAAAATTGAACATTTGAGTATTAAATAAGCTAAGTATTCATATACATCATATTTATTTTTGGTAAATTTATTGTAATTATCTATCCTAATCTTTACAAAGTGGTCTTGTATGGATACTTAGCTCTAGAATCCGTTAAACAAGAAATGATGTCAATGATGTTTTAAATTGGTTTGACACTTCATAGAAATTAATGCTCTCAATGAATATCTTAGTTATGTGTCATCTTAGAAATTTCAATGGTTCACTCCTAGATATCAAGAGTTTAATCTTAAGTGTTGTGGGCTTGATCTTCCACACTAATTTGATTTATGCTATATTTAATCAATATGTATAAGTGTGCACCTAAAAATCTACTATTTTTTTCCTTCCTAATATCTAGATATATGTAAGGAGGTGTTTAGGGATATTGTAAATAGAAGTTTACCAACTCTATAGGTGAACAAGTTCAAACCCTTTATGTAGCTTGAATTAACAACAATGAGAAATATCAAAGATAACATATGCAAACATGCAGAGTGGCCTTGATAATGATGATGTAGATCTCATTCTTTATTTTCCTTTATAAATCAATGTGTTCTATAAAATATTTATGTTTGTAATTACATGTCCTAGATGATTATCTTAGAAAATTCATTGGTTCACTCCTACTTATCGAGAATTTAATCCTATGTTTTGTGGCCTTGATCTCCACATTACTTTAATTTATGATATATATGTAACCAATTTATATAAACATGCACCTTAAAATCTACAAGTCCATAGAGTCCCTTGTTTCATACTTGGAGGGGTAGTCAAAATTTGACTCCTACTTTCTAACATCATCATCTTTTGCTTTAAAAGAAAGGATCATTTATACATTTTACAACACATTACATGCTTATAATATTTTATCATTTTGCACATGTTCATTTTTTGATTGTTTTGAGTTTTTATGTAGATTTTGGCTGCTCCAACATGGTATTAGAGCGAGCTTGCAACTCTAATCCTTTTCTCTCTTGAATTTATGAGGGTCGCGGACATCAACTCTTAAATGGTTCCTTCTAGAGAAAAATGGATGTCACAGTTGTACTCAAAAGGGCTGAGAGATGAATTTTCATATGTAGCATGTATTTTTTATGAGATTTTTTTTTGAGGTTTTGGTGGCCCATCCATAGATGACTATATGAATTTTCGTATAGATCTATATAATCATACAATCATAGTATTGTACTACATCAACAATCTACCTTGATTTATGTGCCTCAATTATTGTGGCACATTCATCTTGAAATATGTGTTGTCTTGTCCTCTATGTAGTAAATTTTTAATATATTTTTTTTTCCATAGAGTATAGTATTATGCAGTGATGATGTCAACATTCATCATGCATAATACCTTGCTGACATCATCATTGCATAGTCAAAACCACTTGTGCCCCTTTTGAGTGGTTTTCTAACTTTTAGGGGTGGTTTTCAACTTTTTGGGCAATTTTGGAAAACCAAAAGGTGGTATTAGAATATTTCAATAGAGGAATATTCTAGTGGAATTTTAGAATACTCCACTAATGACATTAGTATGATATCATCAATTTTCAACCCCAACTTGGCTCCTTCATTATTGGCCTTTTTTAATTTTTGCCTCAACTTCAGAAGCCTTATTTTTGGGCATATGGATGTCTTTTTGAGTGATTTTTTTTCATTCTGCATATTTTTCATCCTTTATCCAATGGTATGATTTATTTTGTAGTATGATGTATGATTTTTTCAAAAAATAAAACTTTTAGAGGACACCATATGTAATTCCCATTTTTTGGAACTTTAGAGGGTGCATTTGGGCTCATACAAACTTCCTTTCTATGAGAAATAAATAGGTTCTTATACCAATTGTTAGGGAAATTAATCTTTATCCAACTATGACTTCAATGGATGAGATACAATGCTTGGACTTGAACAACATGAAAATTTGAAACTCATGCAAATCTAAAAATTAAGTTGTCTTAATATGGAAATACCATGATTAGGTCCATCTTCTTTACGATGCCATTTAAATCAGCCAACATAACATGCTTATTAACACCATTTTATGTTAACTTATAAAGGTAATATATAAAGAATAACAACACTATAAGGTAGAAACATTGAGACACAAATGAACAACAAATGAACATCACAAAACACATGATTTATGTGGAGAAATCCTTCAAAAAAAAATTCACCAACCCTTGGATTACCTCCTCCAAATGCAAAAGGACACCAATTTTGGATCCAATACTCTCCCTCTAACATGCACACCCAAACATAGAAGATAAACATTACATAATAAATACAATAAATGATGGAATACTAAGAGATGCATGTTGTCTCATTACAATATCTCACTTGGAGAATATCGATAATCACTTATTTATACTTTTCTGTATTTTTTATTATCCCATTCTAGACATCCACATGGGGAAAAAATATTGAATATTTATATCTACAAGTCACCTTTGTTGTTGCTAATGGAACTCATCAACCCTTATGAATATATTACAAATATTGTGAGAATTAATATTACAAAACATTTTCACAATACACCTAAAGTGCCTAGAGAAACTCTCCAAGGATGTTGGAACCATGGCATAGAATTTACAAGGTGGATGAAATCTTAATCCTTACATTCTCCTACTTAACATCAACATTATAAATACACTCATAGGAATCATAAACAAGGGGAAAACATACCTTAGTCAACCATGTACCATATGCATCCTCACCATGCTCTCATTCTCCAACAAGATACCTGTAAAAGCAACCATAATAATCATCATCATGAAAAAACTCATAAAATCCTCTAACATGCCACATATGGAAGAAAAATGAATATGTTAAGCTGAAACATATCAACTATCACAAAAACCTACACCAATATTTGCATGAACACAATCATGAAATTCAAATGATAAAAAAGGATCTCATGGGGAACTTAGATTCTAACTTGCATTTCAATCTTCTAATGTGTGTGTTCTTTGTGTTTTGCAAGTACTAGGATCTTGGTTCTACATTTGGCACTAGAAGGAGGGAAAACTAGAAGTTCTAATCACATTTTTTCATCAAATTCTATGTTTTTTTGTTGTTTTTGTGTCTCTATAGGGAACTACACTGCTAGCATATCAACATCGCTATACAAAACTTCCAGGACTCCAACGTCACTATATAGCACTACTGCAATTCCAAACTCTAACACTTTATTGTTCTTGCCCAAGATCCAAAATTTTAAAGTGCACCGCTGATTCTGTTTCCACCTATTGGAAATTCTAAACTTCAAACTCCACCACTGGCTAAAATAGCGATGTAGTCGTGCTCTCTATCCTTGCTGTAGAGTGACGCTGACTAGTAAGTGGCACCATATAGCATTGCTGAAGATTTCAGACTGCACTACCTGTGTAGACTCCACCACTGAGGGAAAGTAAAAATTGAAATTCAATTTTTTTATGACATGTGCCTTTTTAATTTTGATCATTTGGGTTATTATATGCTTTTCTAACCTCTGTTTTGTAGATCTAACTAATTTTCTTGCAGGTTGACTTGTTCAAAGTGAAGGAGAAAAAGAGGCATGATGACTTCACTTTCTCATAATACCAAGTGTTTTTTAACACTTTAGTGTTTGTTTCACACTCTTAGAGATTTCACAATTTCTCTTAAGAAAATTTGTTATCTTTCATGCTTAGGACCTACTAATTTTCCTTTTGGCTCTAAAAAGAACATTTCAATTTCTTGTTACAAAGGGGCTTAAAAAATAACCTTAGGAAAAAATTACTAGAGTTGGTTTTCGGATTTAACAATTAAACAAGGCAATCTTCACATTTGATTTGGTGCTATAAAAAAAATTCAATTTTGCTTTGTTGTTTTAAAATGAACAAGTGCTACTTTGTTTTGTGATTGCTTACTCAAATTAACACCATTAAATAGACATATGTGCTTCTCTAACGCCTAATGGAGATCTTGAGAAACAAAAGTATTTTTGGTGGTCTTAAGTTGGGATAAAGTGATTGCCTTCACACTTCATTTTGGGTCTAAAATTGAACAAAACATCTTGCGAGTGTGAGTGGAACATATTGCATGTGTTCTCCCTTTGTTTCTAAACGAAGGTTGATCGAACTATGGGTATGTTTGCTCACTATTGTTTATCTTAGAGGACTAGCCTTGGGGAAAAAGCACTCACCCAAGGGAACAACCCAACTAGTAACACACTAAAGCCAAGTGTATTTCCAACTAGGATATAAAAGTGGGTATTGGGAAAAAATCCAATAACATGTGGCTAGTCCCGATGAGAAGGGCAACAATGGTCTCTCGCCACATGGGTCAATCTCCACAAAAAAAAATATGAATGAAAACCCTTGTGTAGAAAGGCCAAAATCCATATGTATTTGTTGGTGCAAGAACGGTCATTCTAAAACCGCACCACACTTTTATGACTTTTAGTAGAGATGGAAGGTATGCCATGGGAGATTCATGGGTACTGATGCTTAGCTGCCCCGAAAGAATTGTTGAGCCATGGAGGGGAACCAGTGGGGTCAAGCATCTAACCATCTGCTAAAAGTAAGTGTAGCTGGACTTGTCCAAGTGGGGACTCAAAAAATATTGTCTCAAATATCCATAGGGTTGTACTTGTTCTTGAAATCAAAACAAATTGCTTGGTCGAAAACATTGGAAAACAAACATTTAACATGAGCATCAAATCTCAAACCCTTTAGGAGAAGCAAATATCCTTGAACGAATTCGCATGCCCTTGCTTGCCCTTGGGATTCATATCCTTAAAGGTTTGTAGGAACTTAAATTTTATCTCAATTTGCTACTACTAAAGTAAACATTAGGTAACTCTTGCTTTGAATTCTCTGATTTCTACATGATACACTTTGTGGGATGAGAAGAAATTAAAACATTGGACATCTAGTTTAAAAAAATCTAATCAAGAAGTGTTTGTGGTAAAAAAAAATCATTAAGAAAAGACTAAAAATAATTGAATCCCACACATGTGTCCCAAATTATTTCATGCAAGATCAAGGTCAAGAAACCAAAGGTAAAAGCTCTTAGTCCAAAAGATCACCAAAATTGTCTCTCAATGCTATATGAATTCAGATGAAGACTGCTTTTTAACTTTTACATAAAAGATTCAAGAAACAATCCTGGTTTGTATTCGTTCTATTATTGTCAAAACCCAAATCTTTTTAGATAACTTGAGCATCTTGTTTAGAGAAAAACATGTTCTTCAAAACCGAGGTCTAGTAAGCAAGTGTCTCTTTTAGGTAAACATAGGATCAAAATCAAAACTTCATCCATCTTTGAACATCAAAACCAAAATCATCTCATCACCAACACTTTGAAAATCTTGGAAAAATATTTCATGTTAAACTTTGGGCAATTCATTTGAAACCAATCCAAAATCATCTTGTTTGATTAGATGTGTGTAGATGCATCTTTCTCCACATATTTAGTAAAATTATCAAATCTTGTGAGTGAATTCATCCCTTGATAAACATCCAACATCTTGGGATTTAAGAGCTCATTATCCAAAATCAAAATCAAACCAATGAAAATCATCTTGTTTGGATAGGTGTATTTAGACGAATCCTTCTTCTCACACCTAGAAAAATTAGCATATTTTGAACAAAATATACTCTAGGACAACATCCAACCTCTTAGATTTTATGAGTTCACCATCAAAATCAAATCAATCCCAAATCCAAAAAAGCAAACATCAAAATCAAGTCCTAAAGTTTAACATACCCTTCAATATTTTCTCAAGAGTTCCAAATCATCCATCAAACATCCATCTTTCACCCATATCATTATCGCCCTTTGATCTTTAAAATCATCCTAAAAATTTCTCTTTTGTACCTAAATATATATCATTCTAAAGAATTAGAGGTTCATCTCTTATATTCTTGAAAAATTGATCCTTATTTTATGATGCAAACTAGATCTCAACACAAGAAGGACATGGAAGCCCACAAAGAAACATCAGCCTCAAGTGATCTTAATCAAACCAACATTGACATGAATCTTGTTGGATCAAGCAATCCTATGACCAATCTTTCACTCCCTCAAGACCATCAAGAGGACAGACAAGTGGAAGACCTCACAAAAAACCCTCTTGGTATGACCCAAGATGAGATCATGAGTTGGTTCAAAACCCTAAAAATCATAGGATTGTCAACATCATAATGTAACTCCATCCCCAACAATACATGCTCGAACTATTAAAACAAGGGACTAAAATCCCTTCTAATTATCACATGAGAACCATTGTTGAACCACTATCGACATCATTCACACTTCCCATATCATCCACACCCCCCATTACATTAACATCCCAATTTCAAAATATCACTCAACCAATCCCCCAAATCACGTCATCAATTGCTCCAACTCAACTAATCGTTAACAAAGGGAGTGCATTTCTCAATGAATTGCAAACACACCCTCTTGTAAAAAATTAGGATTTGGATGCAAACACTATTTTGGGTCAAACCATCCCACAAAATCCATCACATCCATATGTCCCCCTCACCTTTCATAATGACCCATCATCATCATCATTTAATGCAACACCACAAACCCCTCTCCCCACAAGCTCACAAGGAGAAGGTGACCTATTTGGATGAAGGGGCATTTTCGATCCAACATCATCATCATCATTTTCCCAAGGGATCTTACCACTCAGTTTCCCACCACTCCCACCCTTGCCATTAACATCCATCTCACCTCTTTGCTTGGGACTACCACCGCTTCCACCACTCATTCAAAACACTTCCCCAACCATCAATCAAGGCATCATACCAAATCCCCCCCTATTGCCATCGTATCACAACAACAGATGGCAACCATCCCCATATCATAAAAAAACAACACATCATCTATCACTCCTCAAAACATGGTCTCTCAAGGCCAAGAATATCAATTACACCATCCACTACAATGGTGCCTCTCGTCACCACAATAAGCACCATTTCGAACCCACCTCCACCATCACCACCACCAAACACAAACACATAAAACCAATATGTAGTATTGTGTTGCAAGCAAGTCAACAAGCTACCTATCAAAAGGCACTCCAACAAGTGCAAAATCAACAAGCCATTCAAGCCACGCAAGCTGCTCAAACCACACAAGTTGCTCAAGCTACCCAAGCACAACAAGCTGCTCAAACCAAAATCTCATTGCAACAATAGCAACAACAAGCTGCATAGGCACAAGCACAAGCTCAAGTTTAGGCTCAAGCTTAATCTCAAGCCCAAGCACAAGCACAACAAGCTGCTCAAACCAAAATCTCATTGCAACAATAGCAACAACAAGCTACATAGGCACAAGCACAAGCTCAAGTTCAACAAGCACAACAAGCACAACAAGCTGCTCAAACCAAAATCTCATTGCAACAATAGCAACAACAAGCTGCATAGGCACAAGCACAAGCTCAAGTTCAGGCTCAAGCTTAATCTCAAGCCCAAGCACAAGCACAAGCGTAGTATCTCACACAACAACAAGTAGCACAACAACAAGCACTAAAGTAATATCAAGAACAATAGGAAGCAGTCCAATTAGCAACTCAACAACAGG
This sequence comes from Sequoia sempervirens, assembly GCA_007258455.2. Lineage (NCBI taxonomy): Eukaryota > Viridiplantae > Streptophyta > Pinopsida > Cupressales > Cupressaceae > Sequoia > Sequoia sempervirens. Next base: position 621,200,182 of record VDFB02000003.1, on the reverse strand, counting down.
TGCAACAAGCACAACAAGCTGCTCAAACCAAAATCTCATTGCAACAATAGCAACAACAAGCTGCATAGGCACAAGCACAAGCTCAAGTTCAGGCTCAAGCTTAATCTCAAGCCCAAGCACAAGCACAAGCGTAGTATCTCACACAACAACAAGTAGCACAACAACAAGCACTAAAGTAATATCAAGAACAATAGGAAGCAGTCTAATTAGCAACTCAACAACAATCTTTCTTGGCTTAACAGCAAGAGCAAGCTCAACAATAGGCCTTAATAGCACAACAGCAACATGACCAACAACAAGCACTATTGGTACAACAACAATTGCAAGCATACTTGGCACAACAACACATGCAAACACCATCCATCAACAATTGGACCACCTCAAAACACTTTCATTCAACCCCCTAATCCACAAAATGATGTGATGACACAAATCAAGTTTCTCTCACAACAAGTGCTCGATCTTCAATCAGGGCAAACCACAAAAACACCCAACAACTTGTGTCCTTATCCATTTGACAAGAGCCTTGTAATGAAACCATTCCCAAAGGGATTTGAGATCCCCAAATTTGACAAATACTATGGAATAGGAAACCCTAAAGATCACATCAGGGAGTTTCAGGTTCATTGCATGGAAGTCACATATGACAACACCTATCTAATGCAACTCTTCCCTAGAAGTTTGGCAAGCCTAGTCATGGAATGGTTTTCTCGCCTTCCTCCAGGCATCAAAAAGTTCCAAGAGGTCATAGATGCATTCATCAAAAATTATGCATTCAACATTGCGATGGATGTCAGTCTAGAGGAACTATCAGCTCTAAAACAAGGAAAGAATGAATCATTTGCTTCATTCCTACAACAATGGCAATCTAAGGCCAATCAGAGCAAATGGTCCATGCCAAAAGAACAACAAGTGTGCACTATCATCTCCAACATTGACGGCACCTTGGCTTTCCATCTCAAAGTCCAAGGGATCACCACATATGATCAGTTGATCTCTAAAGCACTCAACATTGAACGAGCCCTTAGTATGCAACCATCGACACAAATATACCTTGATCAACAAAGCAATCACCCATCTAAAATCTATAATGACAAACCTTGCACATGGGAAAGAAACAAAAACATTACCAATATGGTGTTGTCAATGCCAAATTTTTCATTAGCACCCCTCAGAAAAACACACCCACACCATAACAATAAACCCAAAATCACCATCAAAATAATCACCAAGCTAACATAATAACACAATGGCCAAATAATCAAACCATCAACAATTTCAATGATCAAAGGGGGCCACCCCAGCGAAACAAGAACTCTTGCAAGAAGAAGTACACTACCCTTGGGGAACCCCTCGTGGTCATCATGATGAAATTGATAAATGAAAACCTCATCAAGGCTCCCACCTATGAGAATTATCAAGAACCAAATGTGAAACCACCCTAGTACAATGAAAACTAGCTTTGTGACTTTCAAAAAATCAAAGGACACACCACTAACAACTACATGAGGTTGAAGAACCTAGTCCAAGACCACATTGATCAAAAAACCATAAACGTGGAGCAACTAGTTGGAAGCCAGAACCTCAAAATATACACGAATCCGATGCCAAACCATAATAACAAAGGCAACAATAATAATGATAAGGGGAAGGGAACATTCAAAAGTGTCAATCATGTATACGACCATGTCGTTGCATCCTTGGATGAGTATTGTGCCACTATCACTATCAAAGGAGCCCATACTGATTATGGAGTCACCACAAGAGGTAGAAAAATTGCAATTGCAAGGTCATCGCAACTTAACAGAGCATCCAATTCCAACCCAAGATCTATCCCCAATGGCTATAATGTCCTTGATCAACTGAAAAGAGCCCCAACACAAATATCCATCATGGAGTTGCTAAAAATTTCATCCGCCCATAAAAGGATCCTTGAAGAAGCATTAGCCTCATCCACCATCTCCGCAGATCATGATGCAGAAAAATTCCAAGCTATGGTCAACAATATCATTACTCCAAACCTCCTTACATTCTCCCATCAAGACTTCCCTACCCAACCATCTCATAATCGCACACTCCATCTAGAGGTCCCGGTATATAAGAACAAATTCAAGAGGGTTTTGGTGGATGGAGGTGCAGGGTTAAACATTTGGGTAAGTGCACAAAGTTGAGTCCATGAAACGTGGAAGTTTTTGCCTTAGCGAAAAAAATGAATTCGGCATTGCAAAAATGGGATCCCAATTTTAATAAATAGGATTCTTATTTTTAAAAATTGGGATCCCGTTTAGCTTCAAGATCCTGAGCCTAAATGTCAAATGGGATCCCAGTTTTTAAAAATTGGGATCCCATTTGTTAAAGGGTCCCGAATCAACGGACAGGGAACGAGATCCCAATTAGTACAAAATGGGATCCCAATTTATAAAAATCAGGATCTCATTTTGTAATAATCGGCATCTCATTTTGTAATGATATTTTTTTTTTAAATGTGGGGACCATTGACAAAGGAATGGGATCTTGTGTATAAAGTGGGATATTGTTTCCCTATCAACAGTCATGTCATTTAATATTGGGAAATGGGATCCCGCTTTACAAAACGAGAATCCCATTCTAAAAAAATGAAATTTGATTTGCTTTGTGGTCGGGTTTCTTCCTTATATTTTGGTTCGAGAAAATCATTGGTAATCTGAACCTAGGCCTTCAACCTAGTTTGACCTACAAGTTGAAGGTCCTAACAATGTCAAAGAAAAATACCGAGTTTTTACTAGTTTAATAACTTTTGATCAACATAACATTTTGACAAATGGATTGCACAAGAATAAACTTCAGGCAAATATTTTCAATTTAAAAAAAAATAAAAAAATGATAAGTTTATGTCATCTTATTTGTGTCGTACACGATGATTTTTCAAAATGACAAATATGCTTAATTAAAATTTAACAAAAAAACAATATTCAGTAAAAAAATTACAAAAAAATATTGAAAACAAGCTTTAATGAGTCACAAATATTTTTCCAAAAGGATTTAGAAAAATATGATAATTTAGGTCAAATTATGGATGTCGTACACATATATGGTATGGTAAAAAAATAGACTTTTAAACATTGGTTTTTAGAAATGCCTATTGAAACTCAATTTATACAATCTAGGTATTGAAATAAATTACATATTTGGAAACTAGACTCCAAGTACTACATTTTATGATTATTGACTTTTTTGAAGATTCCATGTCTAAGTGCTTCAAACTTTAAGGTCAAATGTGTCAAATTCTGAAAATCAGGGAAAACACTTCCACTTTTTGGCCAAAGAGTGGACTCAACTTCTTTCCAACACCCATTTGTTCCCTTAAACTAATAAAAAATTTGGGAATCTTTGAATATACCATAGACAAAGGCAAGGGAATCACAATCAGGGAATATGATGATCAAGAGAGAGTGTCACAAGGCACTCTCCAACTCCCTATCCAAGTAGGACCAGTAATAATGGAAACCACTTGTCAGGTCCTGGACCTTGATTTTTTGTATAATAGTCTCTTGGGATGTCCGTGGATCCATGGGATGCAAGTAGTGGCATCAACCTTTCATCAATGTGTCAAATTCACATATCAAGGCCAAGAGGTCACAATCCATGGGGATCTTGAACCATTCTCTTACTACAAGAGTCTAGAAGCCAAATGCTATAAAATTCCCCAAGTTCCAAAGAATGATGAAGGCCCATCTACACCACACATTGATCTAGCCACTCTCGCCTCCACTTCTACAATAGAGACATCCACCATCCCCACCATCCCTTCCATCTCCAACATCAATCTTTTTATTCAAGACAATGGGTGTGGAAACTATACAATCCCAAAGAATGCCTCTATGGTAGGAGAGTTACCACAATCTCCTAGGTCATGAGGACGACCACAATCAAATGAAGCCTCCACATCCCAAACATCTACGAAAGGATATTCCAACTTTAGAAGTTGGGGAGATCTTGGTTGAGAAGAAATAGAGGACCCATCCCATCTCCTATACCAAGACAATAGACTAGCAGTTGATCTACCAATGGATGACAACAACAAAGGTTTGCAAATGATGCTCACCATGGGTTATGGAAAAAATAAAAAGATGGGGAAAAATGACAATGGGCTTCTAATACCTATTATTCCAGAGACATGAATAAAAAATATTGGCCTCAGATGTACCCCTCTGAGTATAACCATACGTGGCCAAAGTCCTCTAGTTAGAAAGTTCAAAAATCCTCCTCAGCAATTAGTAGTTTCCCTTTGTCTACCCGTATCCATTGGTCGTGTCATAGACAACTTCACCTTTGATATAACTGATGTATGTAGTAGTGACGAGGACCCCATAACCAATTTTCCAACGCTTTTTGAAGATACCTCCTTACTCATGATTAGCACCTTATCTTATGAGTTTGAAAACCAAAACCATGAAATCTTCCTAGTCTACCTACAACTCATCGATTATGACCAACGAGGACCACCAATTCTTGACACATTTGAAAACAATGAGGCGCTCTCATAATTCATGGGACTGCGGGATAATATTCCATGTGGGTATCATAAAGCGGGATTCATCATTGATTTGGACACACATGAATACTATGGGGAAACGATTGAATCCCTTAGTTGCAAAATAAAAAAAATGAGAATAATCTCTAGGTCCTTGAGTGAAAACCACACTGTGGCACTCTTCGACCAGAAAATAGTAAAAAGAAAGGACACATCCAATGGTGAAAACCTCTGTGAGGTACTTGAGGATGGGGGATTCAATCTTCCTCTCAAATCTCTTCATCAAGAAAAATCAGTGGTCCTAGTAGAAAAATGCAACCTAATCAACTTGGGAATAGAGAAGACACCACACATCACATTTTATCCAAAGTCATTACTATCAGAGGAACAAGAGCTCTTAGAAGCCTTCATAAGAGAGTGATAAGTCAACTTTGCATGGAGTTATGCTGACATGCTAGGGCTTGATCCAAAGATTGTGGTCCATCACCTAGTAGTCTACTCTGAAGCAAAACCTGTCAGGAAAAAACTAAAGAAAATGTACCCTTAGATTGCTCTGTTGGTCAAGATGGAATTGAAAAAGCTAATAGATGTAGGATTTATACAACCAATTGACTATCTAGAATGATGTCAAATTTGGTTCCTGTCTCAAAACTTGATGGAGGCATCCAAATCTGCATGAATTTTAGAGACCTAAACAAAGCATGTCCAAAATATCATTTCCCATTGCCTAACATTAACATGATTGTAGACATGAGAATAGGACATGAAATTCTTTATTTGATGGATATTTTCTCTGGATACAACAAATAATGATTTCTAAAGAAGACCAACACAAAATGGGCTTCACTTGTCCATGGGGGACCTACTATTGGAACATGATGCCATTCAGCTTGAAGAATGCTAGGGCCACCTACCAAAGAGCCATGTCATTAATCTTCCATGACATGATCCACAAGACTATCGAAGATTATGTTGATGACATAGTAGAAAAATCCAAAAAAGGGAGAGATCACATAGCAACCTTGAGTTCCATTTTTGATAGGCTAGAGGAATACAAGGTCCGATTAAATCCAAAGAAGTTCATCTTTGACGTACAATTGGGAAAGTTGCTAGGATACATAGTGTCAATGAGGGGTATTGAGATAGATCCCACCAAGGTAAAAGCAATCTTTGAGATGGAGGCACCCAAAACATTGAAACAGTTGAGAGGCCTCCAAGGTAGGCTTCAGTCTATCTGCAAATTCATAACATAATTGGCAAACAAGCAAAACCCATATTCTCACCTACTTCACAAGGGAGTAGTGTACAAATGGGATAAAACATGTGAGGAAGCCTTGAACAAAATCAAAGAATATCTACTCACACCTTCGGTCCTCATGCCACCAATCCCAAGAAATCCATTAATCCTCTATGTGTCAGCAACAACAACAATCCTTGGTGCTCTTCTAACTTAGCACAATGAAAATGGGACAGAAAGGGCCATCTATTACATTATTCGCACAATGGTCAAGCATGTATCAAACTACTCATTCATTAAAAAATCATGTCTAGTAGTAGTGTTTTCTTCATAGAAATTCAGACATTACATGTTGGCACACAAATTCAAACTCATCACCAAGATCGATCCCCTCAAGTACTTATTGTCAACGGAAATGCTTATTGAAAGGATGTCCAAGTGGGTCACGATTCTATCTGAATATAACATCGAGTATGTGGAACAAAAAGAAATAAAAGGCCAAGTCATTACAGATCAGCTTGCAAAAGCACCCATGTACTTAGAAAATCCACTTGGGTATGTGTAGGATCATCATGGAAAAAATAGGCCCTTAAGTGGCAAAAAATTCAAAAAAAAAAGTTATGCAACATGACAAAATTTTGAATAAGTTATCTATATTGTTTCAAAAATATGTAAGAATAGAATCTATAGCAAATTGAATGCAGTTTCTAAACTACTAGGTTTGTTTAAATATATATATATATATGGTGAAAATTTGAAATTTCAATGCAATAGTACTTAAATTTCAGGGAAAAATAAGTAGGTGTCTGTCTGAACCTAACCACAATAAAATGATAATATTTTTTATAATATTTTAGATATAATTAGAGGACTCATGTTCTGATGTGATGCATATTTTTTACAATTTTAAAAATATAAAAACTCATATGTCGACCACCTTAACTTGGTCAAAACTTCATGAAATTCATTTTTCTTTTTTAATCCTATATTATGTGAAGCATAGAATGTGATGCATGTTTTGAATTCAAAAAATGTGATATCATTTGAAAGCTATAAATGTTTTCCAATCAGCCTATCAATCATGACTTTAGTCATAATTCAAATAGAAAATGAATAATAATTACTTATTAAATTCAAAATAAAGCATAATTTATATTGATGGAAATTTGAGAATCTCCTTTAAAAGCCCTTTTGGTTTCATCAATTTTGGGTAAAAAGAAAGTTGTCATCCACATACCCATCATATTGCCACTTTTTGGACCATCATGATCCTGCACATACCCACTTATATCAAATTTCCAAATGAATCCATCTTCAATCTTAGCATAGCTAACCATTGGAAACTCTACTTTGATGGTTCCTTCGCATAGCATGGATCAGGAGCTAGTGTCTTCTATATTACCCCACAGGGGGATTATATACCTATATCCTACAAATTGGCATTTCCCTGCACAAACAACATTGCAGAGTATGAGGCTTTAACCATAGGTCTTAGAATAGTAGTGCAGTGGCACATCATGACCCTCAAGGTATATGGAGACTCTCAGCTGATAATAAATCAAGTGAATGACAAGAACTAGACAAAGGATGATAAACTAACTCCATACAATAAGTTGGTACAGAGTCTCAAAGAATCATTCATTGATATCACATTTGAGTAAATTCCTAGAGCAAACAAAAGAGTAGCTGATGCCATGGCAATGATTGGATCCCTACTGGACATCCCTCACAATGTACCAAAACATGAATTCTTGGTAGAGCATCTTCTCATGCCCACATTCAAGGTACCAAAGTCAGAATTCATGTGTGAAATCATTGGTCCTAGTGATCCTAGTACCATGACATTTATACCTACTTGCGAATAGGGACCGTCCTACCTACTAACTTACCCTCAAGCTTGAAGCGAACCTTTATCAAAAAAGCATCTCAGTTTGTCATCCTAGGAAACACCCTTTACTATAGGAGTATAGAGGGAACCTTATTACATTTCCTAAATGTTGAGGAGGCATTAACTACCTTAACTGAGGCCCATAATGGTATTTGTGGATCACACTCAAGTGGAATGACCTTGGCCAAGAAATTTTTGAGGACAAGGTATTATTGGCCCACAATGGAAAGAGAAGCACATGACTACATCAAAAGGTGCCTACAATGTTAGCAACATGGGGACCTCATCCATGCTCCAACTCAAGAACTTCATCCCATCACCATGCCATGGCCCTTTTCATAGTGGGGGCTTGATCTCATTGGGAAAATATCTCCAACCTCATCCAATGGCCACAAGTTTATCATAATTGCCACTAAGTACTTTACCGAGTGGGTGGAAGCCATCCCCATGACATATATCACTGGAAAGCCGATATCTAAGTTCATCTTGAACTATTTCATATGTCGATACAGTGTTCCCCAAGCTATTATCTCAGATAATGGGACACCTTTTAAGAATCAGGAGGTCCATGACCTATGTGAAAAATTCAAAATCCAACATCATTTTTCCACTCCTTATTATCCCCAAGGCAATGGCCAAGTAGAAGCTACCAATAAAACCATTCTAAAAATCCTCAAAAAGACAGTTAATGACTTAGGTCATGACTAACATCTATAGCTAAATCCTTCCCTCAAGGCCTATCAAACTAGTATCTGCACACCAACAGGCACCACCCCATTTCCCCTAGTCTACAAATCAGAATTTGTACTACCCATTGAGATCAAGCTTCCTTCATTAAGAATATCATTGCAAAACATCATCATAGATGAAGAATACTGAGTATCAAGATTGAATGAGATAGAGCTACTAGATGAGTGACATATGGGCGAATTAAACCATTTGCAAGTCTACTGGAATAGAATGAAGAGGAGATATAACTAGAAAATTAGAAGCAAGGCCTTCCAAGTCAGAGAACTTGTCCTAAAAGAGAACCAGAAGAATGTCCCTAACCCAAATGGGAAAGGAAAATTTGAACCCAACTGGTTAGGACCATTTGTCATCATAGTAAGCTACAAGTCAGGGGCATATCAGTTATCAACACTTGAAGGTGAGCCTCTGAATGATCCCATGAACAACTCCTCGGCATCTTAAAAAGTTTTATGCCTAATATTTCAAGGTGTAGAACCAAAAAAAAAAAAAAGTCCTAAAAAAATGGTTACCTTGATGAAAACCTAGAAAATAGGCATCTTGGTGACAACAAAAATTCAAAACAATCAATGGAAGAATAAAAAATAGTAAAGAGAAAATTTTTCCTCTAGTGAAAGCCACTTCGGTGGCACTTTGGGCAAGTACCTTGGTGAAAACCTAGAAAATAGGTGCCTTGCGTAAATAAGCACTTTCCATCCACCAGGATCTTCACAGCTTATTCTATATCATCCACCCATTATTCTTTCATTATCCATTGCATTCCATATCTTCATCCATCATCCACCCGCATCTGCATCATAGCTTGGTCCTATGTTCGTGTCATGATCCCTCCTAGTACTACTTGGCCCATCCTCATGGTTAGTTTTTCCTGTCACTATCAAACTAGTCTAGTACATCATGCTGAGGGCATGTTCTCATCAGATCAGATTCATGTATGTTCTTGAGGTCCCTAAAGTCAGAAAATTCGAAAAACATAAAAAAATGAGAAAATCCAAAAACATCAAAAAAATTGAAAAATCCAAAAAACATTCATAAAACCAAAAAATCCCAAAACATATCAAAATTAAAAAACAGGTCAAAAAGGTCAAAAATAGATTCATCTTGTTGAACTATAGGTCTCTGAGCCTTTAACGTAGGCAAGGTTGATCTTTGATCATCCCCTGAGACATTTAGGTTAGTCCTTTAGGAGTTCGTCATAATAAACTGACAATACATTTGATCATATCTCATCAATAATCGAGTCTGTGTTAGTCAAACTATGTGGTCTCTGCATGTATAACATAAGAAAGGCTAATCTATTGATCAACCCATGAGGCCCCTAAGATAGGTCCTTAGGTTAGTCTCTTGGTCAAAAATCTCAGAAAACCCCAAAACATTGGAAAATCAAAAATCAAAACATTCGAAAAATCTCAAAAATACCAATAACAACCTCAAAACATTTTCAAAAAACATCAAAAACATCCAAATATTTGAAAAATCCATTTGTCTTATCTCGCTTTTACCCGCAATAAACTTCACTCATAATAAATCATCATCACCCTCAACCTTTAGTGAAACAATAAAAAACGAGCCTCGCAGCTCATAAGTGAAAACTCAAAACGTCAAACTCTCAAGTCTAGGTCAGTACATAAACAAGTTAGTCAACTCTTTGGGTCAATAGCCTATCATCCAATCAGTGCCATATCAAATCATCTGACATTTTCATGTCCTAGGATGCATCCTTCCTAAAATGGACATCAACATTAGGTATCACAATAGTTTAGTCTTGGCTAGCAGTCTTGAAGAACATTATCTTGTTTGTTTGCTTTATCTTGATTTGTTGATTTATCTTACTACGCTCATTCCAAGGACCTCTTGATGATATCCCAAACAAAGGATAGGAATGGGGAAATGATAATTATCTTTTTATCTATGTTCTTGTTGGATGTCTTTGTAAAATAACCTCGGTGAATACTTGCTTTATTACATATGTATGGAGGGTGTTTTCCTAATTAAGATAGTAGAAAACAAGGTTTTTTATAGGGGAAAATACCTGTCCTAAGCTTTGGGAGCCTGGGGCCACCAAGTGAATTTGAAGCTTGATGAAGTTGCATTTGCAAGTTAAAATATTGCATATCAAAAGAGGCTTCTAAGAAAATGGGAAGTGGATATTTTTGTATAGTCATGTACATATTGTACATATCTTGCTTGCTTTAGTTTGGTCTTCATGCCATGTTCAAGTAGGTCCTAGTTTTGGGTTCTCTATGATCACTCTGCTTCGCCTAAGATTTTGGAATCTTACTCTATTCTAGAGGAATAGACATCCCCAACAAGAGCCACTAATGGAACCCCTATTCTTTTTGGTTCCATTTTTGAATTATGTAAAGTTCGGCTAGTTCAAGTATCTTGACTTAGGGTTTTGTTCACTATCAATGCCTTGGGTTTTTTTTTGTGAAAGCCCTTCCTAGAAACCCTTAGTTCTTTCCTTTGTTAGCATTATAATTTGTAATTTACCCCTACCACTGGTTCCTAGCTATGTTGAAAACAACTCAAGCCAATGAAATCCATGAAATTACCAGGGCCTTGTGCCTAGGTCTAAGAAATACTTTTATTTTGTAAGGTTGATTTATCAACCTTGTTTGGCTTGTATATCCTTTGAATAATATGTTTTAAGTCTTTTGAGGCTTATTCTTATGTTTTCCTAGGTGGTCCCCTTTTTAATACAACTTATGAGCATGTGCAAAATTGTCTCACTTAAGTCTTGTCTACCGCTCATCCTCAGTGTTCATCGTAGATAGAAGTCTAGCTTCATGTTTGACATTAGCGATGAGTGATGTGAGTATTCCTTTTCATTTCTAGCTATATCACTCATTGCTAATTTATCTTGAGTCTAAAGTCTTGAAATAGCGATGCACAATGACCCTTCGATTCTTTGAGTCTCTTTTCATTGCTTATTGTTGATGGCTCTATGCTCACCTGGTTCAAATTGGCAATGAGTGATGAGGTCTTTAGTTCTAATGTGTTGTTGCTATTTTGAGAGTTGTGATGGGTGATTCCCTTTTTTCTCTTTGTATTGTCTCTTTTCACTCATCACAAATCTGTTATAAACTTTGAGTTTCAAAATAGCGATGAGCGACACGACCATGTATTCTAATTTTCTGTCGATGATTTGAATTGGTCTTGTGATCAATGTTTCTTGTGCCTTTTATTTTTAGGAGGATACATGTGGCTTGATCTTGTTCTATCACCTTTCATCTCCCATCGCTAATGTGATCTAGAGTTTGAAACAAAAATCAGCAAAATGTGATGGGGAACGAATGTGACCAAAACATGTGTTTAAGTGAGTGGCTGATATTTCATCGTGCCAATGCTCATGTCACTTATGCAACTCTGGAGAAGGAAGGAAAATTTGTGATGGGTGATGGAATGTTTAAAGGAATATTCTCCTTGTCACTAGCTTGTTGTACCTTGTCAATTCAAATGAAAAAATAATGGACCAAAGTGGCAATACATGATGGCTATCATATTAGAGATGACTAATGAAATTAAGTGGAAACATGGTAACTTTCTAAGGTGGTATCACCATTTTTGAGGCACAAGTTGTAAAATATAGGAGCAATGCTAGAGGAACACCATCAATTGTGTTTTAAATATGAAGGGATCGATGACCTAGATTCAAAGCTAAGCGGCTAAGTTGTCAGCTTGCTCACGTGAAGTTCTCCATGATCATTAGCGGCTACACACTCCTATTTTTCTACTTAATGCAGATCATTTGTTGTTTAATCTCACCATTTGTAGTAATCTAGAATTGGGAAATTGGTTTGAAATAGAGGAAAAGCATGTAAGTCTAGAGTTTTTAATTGTAGAAGTATTGAAATCATTGTCCCACATAAGTTGGTTGTTTTATATGCACCCTATTCCAATTATGCATTAGTTGTCTTGCAAGTTTCAATTTCCCAGGGTAGTAAGAATTTTAATTGTCTGCAATTTTCATTTGGGTTGGTGGAATTTGTGTGAGTTTGAGAGCTATTTTTTGCAAATATAGTCTAAAGGTATTGGCCGGTGATTTGTTTTTTGCAAAGTGAGGCTTACTAGTCCTTGTCCTATTTCATGCAAAATGAGTAATGCTAGTGGGCCAACACAACTAGTCAGGAGGTCTATGAGACTTACTCTTCTTGATTCTCAGGATGATTCTCTCAAAAGTGAACAAGTCACACTAGGAGCTCCTACAACACTAAAGGAGAAGAAGAAATCTCACAGGAAGGTTGTGTAGGGTGATGTCAAGAGCACCTATAATTTGAGAAGGGTTGTTTCAGAAGAATTGGTCAAGTTTAGAAAGAAAGAATCAATTAAGCCTATGAGTGAAGTGAAGAAAAGAAACAAGTACCACAAGGCTTATGATTCTTATATGGGATGACATAGCTCTCCCATAGAGGTTTCAGATAGCCCTTCGGGCGATGAAGGAGATACTGGCCTAGAGTATGGCTATTACCTTCTTACTCTAGTGTTGTATAAGGATTCTGATGAGGGAGGAGTAGTTGCTTCTCCAGTTTCAGCAAGAACATAGAGTAGGCATGCACACTCTGATGATGACGAATCAAAGTAGCACCCTGGTTCTATTTTTGTTTTTTATTATACCATTACCACTACAAAAGAATTGTCCTCTTAAAAAAATATATGGTTTTTTCTCTTTGATGCTAACTTGGAAACCCTTTTGGCTAGTGTGATGAAGAGGTCTTGAATACCATTGCTTCAATGGCAAGCATGTCTTTTCCAGTTAATGTGTATGTTTTTTCCTTGGGTGTTGATGGAGAATCTTCTTTGATAGATGTGGACAAGGGATTTTGGCACTACTACAACAACAAGCGAAGCCTTTTGGAGGTTTTTCTAGTCTTCTTCAATGAACTACATGGATTCTTGTCTTTTTCTTTCCCCCATTTTGTAATGACCAAATATAACTATCTGGGGAATCTCTAAAATTAAAGTCAAATTAAGTGTCAAATGCATATGTAATTATAGTCGCTCCCATATCTCTATAAATTGGATTTCAAGGCTAGTTACAAAGGATGTGGGTGAGGTTAGTTGGTTGTTATGGAATTGATCACACAAAGAATTTTAAAGGATACTAAACATTTTAGTGTTAAGTCTTAGGTTCAAGTCTGATGATATGAATATGTAATATTGATAGTGATACTAGCAATATAGAATTAAATAGTGCAAGTTTGATACCATCTTCTCTCCTATGTACTGGTTTAATAAAATATAAATAATAAAATCAAGGGTTATCTTATTTGTCTATGTTGATTTCCAATGGATGTATGGTTTTATTCTTGCTTATTGATTCAAAGAATTGATGTAAATGCTTGAATAGAGCTATAGGTTTATATTAAATTGAGTGCTAGGATGCTAGTAAGAAGTGATGGTTGAGATATAATGTTGGAATATTGTAATGTAGTATTCTCAAAGCTTTGAATAATGTCATGTGTGAACATTTCTATCAAATTATATGGGTGTTAGAGTTGACTCCATTCCAAGGATGAGGCACTGGTCTAAGTGAGGTAATTGTATTGCATTGTGTTGATTAATTCAACAACAAACTATTCATTAAATCAAATTATTTGAAATGGGTTACAATTGTGGTAGGTTTTACCATTCTCATGCTCCTAATGTGAACTATTGTTAAGAAGCATCCAACTTCTTTGATATGTTTTGTTAGTTGAGATTTTATGTGAGAATTGTCTGTGTGTGTTGCAATGTCCTTGATCAAATAAGAGAGGAATATTGTATGAGCATAATAAGGATTACCCTCTTGGGTTTCATAGAGCCTGAAGTGTAGAAGTAAGGGCCTCAGAATCCTTACTTGTTTGTTGGCCAATCCTTACCCTTTCTAATCATTGGATTCTGGTAGATCCATAGGTAAGTGGTAAGATCAAGTTTGGTTCTAAAAAAATAACCAACATGACATATCAAAGAGCAATGACCCTCATCTTTCATGACATGGTTGAAAAAAAAATTGAAGACTATGTGGATGATATTTTGGCCAAGTCAAGGAAAAGGAGTGAGAACATAGAAGTATTGAGACACATATTTGATAGACTCAAAGAATACAAGGTACAAATGAATCCAAAAAAGTGTCTCTTTGGGGTTACATCAAGGAAGCTCCTTGGCTATATCATCTCACAAATAGGGATATAAATTGATCCAACAAAATTAAAATCCATCCTATACATGGAACCACCGCAAAAGTTGAAACAAATGAGAGGGTTACAAGGAAGATTTCAGTCCATCAAAAGGTTCATAGCACAGTTATCAGATAAAATCCACCCTTTCTCACATCTTCTCCATAAAGGAATAATTTGAAAGTGGGATGAGAAGTGTGAAAAAGATTTCTAGCAGATCAAGGACTACCTATTAACACCTCCAATGCTCATGTGGCAGATACCAAACAAACCATTGATCATGTATATCTCAACAACATTAGCAGCATTGGGTGCTCTTCTAGCACAACATGATGAAAATAGAAATGAAAAATCTATCTATTTTATTAGTAGGACCTTGGTAGGCTATGAAATGAACTACTCATCCATTGAGTAAGCATGTCTAGTGATGGATTTTTCTTCACAAAATTTCAAACATTACATGCTATCGCATCAAATCAAACTTATTGCAAAGATCAACCCATTGAAATACCTATTATACAAAGAAAATCTTAATGGGAAAAGGGCCAAGTGGGTGATGATGTTGATTGAATGAGACATAGAGTATGTGGAGTATAAGGCAATAAAAAACAAGTGATCGTAGACCAACTAGCAGAAGCACCTATCTATGCAGAGGATCTATTGATATCTGAATTCTCTAATGAGTCAGTGTTCTTTGTCAATACAATACATCAATGGAAAATATACTTTGATTGATCATTTACCCAACATGGATTAGGGGCAGGCATTCTCTTTATCACCCCTCAAGGTGATTGCATTCTAAAGTCGTACCAACTATCATTTCTATGTACTAACAACATTGCAAAGTATGAAGCTCTAATCACAGGTCTAAGGATAGCAATTCAATGGCAGATACAGAAGATGAAAGTCTATGGGGACTCATAGCTAGTTATCAACCAAGTCAATGACGACTACCAAACCAAGGATGATCAACTTACTCCTTATAAGAAGATGGTAGAGAATCTCAAGGACCTTTTCATTATTATAACTTTTGAGCAAGTTCCTCTCATGAACAACCAAGGAATAGATGTTATGGAAATAATTGGATCATTATTAGACATGCCACACAATGTCCTTCAATGTGAATTCTTGGTAGAAAAAATTCTCATACCAACTTTCAAAATTCTAGAATTTGAATTTGCATGTGTCATCGTTGGTCCTAGATCCTCGTGGTATCATGATATATTCACTTACCTTAGTAGAGGAACCCTCCCAATTGATATCACCTCCAAACTTAAAAGACCTTTGTTAGAAAGGAATCATGATTTGTGATCATAGGTGACACCCTTTATCTAAGAAGAATCGATGTGACATTACTACAATTTCTTAACCAAGAGGAATCCTTGAATGCCTTAACAAAAGTACACAATGGTAGATACGATTCCCATTCTAGTGGTATGACTTTAGCTAAGAAATTGTTGAGGATGGGGTACTACTAGCCAACCATGGAAAGAGAAGCCTATCAGTATATATAGAATTGTGTCTAGTGTCAACAACATGGAGATCTTATCCATGATCCAGCTCAGGAGTTGCAGCCCATGGTCACACCTTGGCCTTTCTCATAGTGGGGGCTTGACTTCATAGGAAAAATTACTCCCACCTCATCTAATAGCCACAAGTTTATCATCACAACCATTTAGTACTTTACCAAGTGGGCGGAAGCCATTCTTATGACCTACATAATGGGGAAGAAAATTGCTAAATTTATTCTAAATTATCTTATCTTTCATTATGGTGTTCCACAAGCACTTATCTCTGAAAATGGAACACCCTTCAAGAATCAGGATGTGAAAGAGCTATGCCAAAGATTTAAAATATAGCACTCATTCTCTACCCCATATTACCCCCAAGGAAATAATCAAGTTGAGGCTACAAAAAAGACCATTCTAAAGATCCTAAAGAAATTGGTTAATGAAGTTTTTCATGACTATCATTTGCAATTAAATCTCACCCTCTTGGCCTATCAAACCAGTATCTGCACACCTACAGGTGCAACCCCATTCTCCTTGGTCTATAGATCTAAATCCATCCTAACTATCAAGGTCAAACTTCCTTTGCTATGAGTGTCACTATAGAATCTAATAACTAATGAAGAATATAGAGTATCTCAACTAAATGAGCTAGAATTCTTGGATGAGCGTAACCTTGAAACCCTTAATCACTTGCAAGTATACCAAAACTGACTGAAACAAAGAAATAACAAGAAGATCAAGTTTTAGTCTTTCCAGGTAGGGAATCTTGTTCTCTAGAAGAATCAGATAAATCTTCCATATCAGGATAGTAAAGGAAAGTTTGAGCCTAACTAGCTAGGTTCCTTTGTCATCACAACAAGCTATGGATTAGGATCATATCAATTATCAATGCCTGAAGGTGAACCCTTACAAGAACCAACCAATAATCTACATCTTAAAAAAATTTATGCCTAAGCTTGAAGGGTGTAAATATGAAAAATATATAAAAATCAAAAAATGATCAAAATCTAAAAAAAAGAAGAAAAAGGATTGAAAAAAGGAAAACAATCATCCTCTAGTGAAAACCACTTCAATGGTGCTTTAGGAAAGTACATTGCTGAAAACTTGGAAAATAGGCACCTTGCATAAATAAAGCACCTCCATCTATTCTTTGGCTCTTTATCCTATCATTCCTTGCATTGCATCCATCCATTGCATCATTCATCATATTTATTCCATCTCCCATCTATGTCTGTATCATAGATTGATATCGTGAACTACTGTATTCCCCTTTAGTACTACTTGGCATATTCCTAACATTAGCATGTGTTGCCTATATCGAGGTAGTTTATTGCATAACACTAGGGGGAATTCATTATGGATCAGATTGGGTTCTTGTATATCTTAAGGTTCTCTAATTGAAAATCCTAAAAAAATTCATAAAACCTCATTGAAAATCCAAAAACACTTGAAAAATAATCAAATCCAAAAAAAATGTAAAATCATGTACAACTAAAATCTAAAAACATTTAGAAAATTATAAAGTCAAAAACTAAAAAATCCAAAACACATCAAAATCCCTAAAGAGGTCAAACATCAAAAATAAAAAAAATAGTACCAAGTCAAACTACAAGTCTCTAAGCTTGAACATAGGCAAGGCTATCATTGATGTGCCCCCAAGATGCCCTAGGTCAGTCCTTTAGGATTCTGTCATAATAAACTAGCAATCCATCAAGTGTTCATATTTCATTAACAATAAGTCAATTCAGTTGGGCTGCGTGGTCTCTACATGTATAATGTAGGGAAGGCTAATCTTTGATAAGCCCCCAAGGCCCCTAGGATAGTATTTTAGGTTAGGTTCTTGGTCAGAAATCTCAAAAAACATGAAAACTTTAGAAAACTTATGAAAAAATCCAAAAAAAATCAAATATTAGAAAATCCCTAAACATTCAGAAAACTTAGAAAACCCCAAAACATTCAAATGAACTTTCAAAAAGACTAAAAAAATAGCCTCAAAAATTTGTCAAAATGCCAAAAACATTGAAATATTTAAAAAAAATCCAAAACCACTCATCCCACTTCACTTTCACCCGCAATAAACCTTCACCCATAATAAATCAATCATCATCTTCAACCTTTGGCAAAACAAATAGAAAACAAGTATTGCAAGTGGTAAAGTGAAAACCTAAGTGTCAAAATCTAAATTCTAGATCATAGGTAAATGCATTAGTGAAGTTTGTATCAACAACTTATCACACACCTCATCCTAATCAAAACACTTGATCAACATGCCATAGGATTGAACATCCTTCCTATAATGGGCATCAGTGTTAGAAATCACCTTAGCTATATTAAATTGGAAAGAGATATAGATAACAATGACTATTTGTCTTTGATCTTTACTTATGCTTTATCTCATTGACCCATTATGATGACTTCTCAATGATGTCTATCAAAATGATTTAGAGAGAAAGGAATGGGGTATCAATCATTATCTTTCATTTGTTGTGCTTGTGGGTATTCTTGTAAAATAATCTTGGTGCATACTTGCTTAGTTGTGTGTAGGGAGGTTATTTGGAGTACATTGTTGAATACTGCATATGCATTGGTTTGATATATTCTAAGCTTCTAACTTACATTCCAATGAGGTTTTTTTATTTCAATGTGTGAACAAGAACTGTCCTATCTATTTGTAGAGTCAAATTCCATTACACTAGATACAACATCA
Organism: Sequoia sempervirens; assembly: GCA_007258455.2. Lineage (NCBI taxonomy): Eukaryota > Viridiplantae > Streptophyta > Pinopsida > Cupressales > Cupressaceae > Sequoia > Sequoia sempervirens. Next base: position 621,181,421 of record VDFB02000003.1, on the reverse strand, counting down.
TCCTGGTTCTCAATACCTGGATGCATCATGTTATTATTGTGTCTATGTGTTATATCAAAAATAAGGAATGACAGAAAATCCCAATCCCAAGATATGAGCAGATCATCATGCATCTCATCACCATAATCTAATAAATTCTTGGTCAATCATAGACTTGTTGGAATTTTTGAATCAATTTTCAAAATCAATGGTCAAAATTCATCCACTTTATTCTTCTATCTTCCTCCCACGCTAACCGGTATCATGACAGTCAACAAAAACATCATCATGCATCCATCTTGCATCCATAAATCATCAACATTCATATATCTCACATTTTCACAACATAATAAAAGAAAAAATAATCCATTACATTATCATTATCATTTAAGTTATTTTGACTAATATAGATTTTTTATTCTAAGAATCTTAATACATTGCATTACCATTCATCACATACATACTCTAAGCATCATCCATATCCATATGCATACATCACAACATAATAAATTGCATAGAAAGGTACACAAAGAGAAATATATCCATCCATACAGCCTGCATAATGCATCCACATCATTTTCATAAGCATCTCATATCATAACATCCATTCCATAACATATCATACAAAGATACTAAAAAAAGAAGGTAGCACAATCATTGCATTACATCGCATCTCATATACATCACATCATAAATCATCATCACATATCACATAAATAAAAGAAGTACATCCATCACATTGCATCCATACATAATCATAACATCATGTCACATCATATGCATCCATACATCCACAACATGAGATAAAGGCATATCACATCATGAATCTGTATCATCTCATATATATATAAATGACTCATAGTACAATGTCTGAATCGATGTGTATAAGTTTCATCAAAATGTACAATGTACACGAGGCTATCAAAAATGAGCCTATGAATGTATTGTCTATATAAATAATTAGGCTATACAACAAAAGGGTGTCTACAAAATAAAAGGAGGTTTATCGCTCATTGGCTCTCTCACCGTGTCTGGGTTGGTCTAGCTTTCTAACTAAGGTAGAAGCACTTGACTACACTTGGCTTCAATGCTCAAAATTGGGCTAAGTACAGTGTGGAGGAAAATATCTATAATACAATGTCCGCCAATATGCCACCTCATCCCTTGCTATACCATACAACTATGCAGACACCGTCTGTCCAACCAACCCTTGAGCCTACTAAGACTACTGCTAATAGACAACCTCTAACTATTGTCATCAGCTAACCTCCTATGCCAACTATACATTTGAGGTCAATCTGAGCTAGCGCTCATGATCTCTCTCAGCTGTCAGCACTAGAACCTACTACTAAGCTTAATCTCACTTAGTCGTCAAAACCTGTAGTTGCTACTACAACTGCTATATCTAAATATCTCAAGGATCTGGCCCCAACGATGGTTGGTGCACTGGTAGGAGCTATACAAGTGGTTGTTGGTGAAGTGGAGGTGCATCAGGGACTTGTTTTTCATGTTGTTGGCTATCCTAGCCATCCTTTCCTATCCCCTATCATCTACCCTACACATCCAATCCTTCACCCTGTCATTGACCTTATCCATCTTGTGGTTGGCCTCGTCCTCTACCTCCTCCTCTCCCTCTCATCCTCCCTCATGGAGGTATTCCCACTAGATCTGTCAGTCAAGGAGGGGGTACAAACCAAGAATAATATGCAGGTGTCATCTAAGCATTGACCTACCCCTGAACATAGGCCCATGTCCTAGCTACAAGCTTCCTAAATCCCTCAATGACCTTGTGGTCTAGTATCATGTGTCCCCAAGTCACCTCTCACGCTGATTTGGAAAAGATAGTAGTCTATTGATCATAAAGCCTATATTTCCTCTCACCAAACTATCTAGCTACTCTATCTGGTAGGTACCTCTCAATCATGGTATGCTCTCGACCCTACATGTAATGAGTCTACTGAGCAAATAAGAGCTAATACACATCATCATACTAGACTAGCATCTATAGCCATGACCACCATCATAATAATGTCATGTCCTCAATCACTCTCCTCTAGTAAGGGATACTCAATTGCCTTGTATGTTGTAGAGTGACCGCTCCTCAGTACCTCCACATGATTTGATCATTTGGCTCCACATCTACCATGTGGATGATCAGTAGGAGCATAGAAATATGCTCCCACACCCATATATACAAGAGTGTGACTCCTATACCAATAGCTCTACCATTACATTACACAAACTAATGCATATCGTGGTAAAGAGAGGCCAACATCATTGGTCCCCATGTGTATTGGGTCCTCCTAAATAGAATCTAATTCCAAGATAGCCCCCATCCAGGACTACACCCTCTACTCTATCGGTCTGGGGAAACCAACCCTGAAATCACTACACCAACAATCAATTTGAAGGTTGATGAGTGCCCTTTGTACATCTCAAGTTCAATCTATGATTTGATGGACAACAATCTCTTGGTCAAGAACCTTGTGATAGGTATCATACCTAGCATCATCATCATAAATCATTGACTCTCCATGTATTGGAAATCACAAAATCTACCATACATCCTCCAACATAACTGTCACCTCATCGATGGGTAACTAAAACGATGAGGTCTCGCTATGCCATCACTCACATAATGTTGTCATCATCACCAAATGAGCCCTCACAATGGGCATGTGTGCAACGTACCACAATCCAATCTCTCTGAGGTGCTCCTATCAAAGCTCATATAAATCATCAAGTCTAGATAGAACAATAGGCTTGTGCTTGTGGTTCATCAAAGTTTGAATAACCTCTTGCATGCACGAAGCACATGACATCAAATCTCACTAAAATTGGCTAAGTTTGGAGTTTTTAAACTACAAAATGAAAAAGGTTTCGCCATTTATGAATGCATCACCATATTTGAAATTCCAAAAGCTACGCTATATGCATTCAAATTCTAAATCGCGACTAGCATCGCTATTCACATGGGAATTTCTATTTGACACCTACAAACCCTAATCCTAAATTACAAATCAAGAAGGTGTGTCGCTATTTACACCCATGTCACAATTTGATAGGAAGAAACCCTAATTCTAAATTGCGAAGTAGGTCACCATTCACAATGGCATCGCTAAAAAGGCGAAAAGTATCACCGATTCTCAAAATAGAATCACAATACAATGACACTGCCCTAAACCAAAATTCAAAGCATAATAAATGCACTAAAAAGTTAAAATGTAGGGAAAGTTTTGAATTGTGTATCATTGGTCTTGCACCTGGAGGCCTCTAGTACTCTTGAACCCAGTTAGAAGTGTGTCATGGGAGCACTCATTGGACCATTTTTTCAAGAGGTTAGAGCTCAAAATGTAGCAAATCAATCGAGTGTGAATGCACAAATGACTTGAAAATGACCTTTCATCACATTTAAGCCAAAAAATAGGGTTTTTCCCTAATTTGAGCCAAAAGCTAGGGTTTTCACCTAATTCCACCTAGTGAAACCTACTTTGAGTCATTCTTTGTGTTTTTGAGGCCATTTCTAGCATCCTGAGGCCTATTTTAGCACCTAAACCTATATTTAACCTTTGTCCAGAAATTAGCCCAAAAATTCAAAATTTCTACCCAATTTCTCGAGGGGGAAAGGAACTAGCTTATTCCTTCTGTTGGGGCAACAATGGGGCATCCGAAAATTAGAATTTTTTTATTTTTTTGATATGAGCAACAATTTTTAATTTGAAAAGCGTCAATCTTTGAACCAATGTAGCAGGTACCTAGCTTCAAAGAGGGGAAAAATTTAGACACTTAAAAATGTCCTTAATGTTATCATGCACTCGAATCAGATATACTAACATTATTTCATCCTAAAACTCATCCTCTTTTTGCTTAATTGATTAAATTATCCTAGCTATTTAAATAATTGCATCATTTTCATCTATTAACCTGATTAACCTAATTAGGAAAATTCATCCCCTTTCATGCTAACATTTCGTCCTATTAAATTGAATAAGTTAAATTGTTTAATTTAATCCCTAAAGTCCTTATTTAATTAAAAAACCCTAAGTTATTTAATTAAATATCATATCACTTTCCCCTTTTTCATTAAAAGAATAATTATTTAATGAATATCCTAATTCTCCTAATTTGCATGAATTAAAACATTGTTTTAATTATCAAATTACTCATTAAATCTAATCCTCCCACTTGCAAGGGAATATTCCTCCTTTTCACATTCCTATAAAAGTGAATATTCCCATGGATATTCCTTTACACAATTAAATTTGGCTTTAATTAACTAAATGTCTAATTTTTCCTCACCCATGAGAATATTATTTGAGAATATTCTCTTTCTCCAACCACTTGAAAAAGAGAATATTCCTTTTTTGCAACAAACTTTCAACTTGACTTCTTGTGCAATTTTTGAAAGTGTGTTTGTTTGGATAAATGTGAGCCCTTGATTAAATATCATCTTGTATCCTCAACCCTTGATGGGAATCCATAATCCATGCCTCCATCTTCCTTCCTTTTTGACCATCGATTAGATTTTTCAATCTTAGCCCTTCATTTCTCATTTTTCCTCCTATAAATAGGTCACTTTTTGGAGACAAATGGATCCATCTTTTAAGATAAAACTTATGCTATTGAAATCACTCTCATCTTGCACTCATATTTCATGTTTTAAAAGTCATTTTAGGTTAATTTATTGCATCATATTAGCTTAGCCTCCATTAATGGCTTCCATGGTAACATAGGTGCATCCATTCAATATATTTTGTAATTAGGGTTTTAATCTTTTGAGCTTAAACTTCATTTAGAATATATTTGCATACACTCATATTGATCATCATGTTAATTTAGCTTTAAATCATGCTTTCATACACATCTTTCATCTATTTTGTTGATTCTCTTTAATAGAATTGATTGGAACAAGCCCATTTATCCACGAGATTGGGAAAGGGTCACCATTCCACATCAACATGACACCACTCCCCCAATAGGATAAGTTTCAATGTCTTAGATTAGAGGTTTATCAAGATTTTGTATTTTAATATGCTAGTTTTAATGGCTTCTTGTACTTTTTTAAATTGAATGATCTTATTAGGACTAATGCATAGTGGTTTAATTATACTTTGAATCCTCATGGATCAAGTGTAGTTGGCCCATAGTACGTCATCGGTCACAAAAATATTCCATTGGTGGATATTCTACTATCAATGTCACTTGCCCAATTAGAATCCACATATTCATAAATACTCACTGAATGTCAAGATCTAGTAGGATAACCATGAAAACATAGGGCATACTTGGAAGTACCCTGCAAGTACCTAAACACTCTTAACCACATCCTTGTGCACCCATGTAGGATTAGCCATAAACTAGCTAAGGACTCCCACTACATGGGAAATGTCTAGCCTTGTACAAGCCATAGCATACATCAAGTTTCCAATAGCATTCACATAAAAAACTATGGTCATGTCCTCTATCTTGGTAGGAAATTTTTGACAATCCTCCACAAAAAGCTTTGTCCTTTGCATAACAATAATAGCTAACTATCTACAAGTATTCATGTTGAATCTCTCCAACACCGATTTCACATACTTGCTCTAGCTTAACCAAAGCTTTCTATTAGCTCTATCTCTTTTGATCTCAATCCTGAGAATATACCTCATTACACCAAGATATTTCATCTCAAACTATGCTAACAAATGAGACTTCAAATCTAAAATCATGTCTTTTCCATTCCCAATGAACAACATATCATCCACATTCATGACAATAATGAGAATGCAAGTATTTTCAGTCTTGTAGGGTGAAATCACAATATCATGTCACTTTTTTCCCAAGATGGACATTTACATCAATATTTTTAACTAAGTCTTCATCTTTTGAGACCTATAACAACTAAACCATTAAGAATTTGATGATGATGTGAACTAGTGATTTGTGGAAATTTGTGTGTAGATTATAAATATATATATATATATATATATATATATATATATATATATATAGTTGAAATAAATAATGAACCTTTCCACAAATCCTTTCATAAATAGTTTTAAACATAAAAACAACATTTTCATAAAGTAATGTTTGTGTCGTACAACATAACTTTTTTTTCTATAAAAGATAAAATTATAATTTTTTGAATATAGATTCTCAACATCAATATCTAGGGAATGTATATTTTTTCATAATTTTTTGTTACATATATATTTTTTAATTAATTTTTGAAGTCATTGTAACTATAATTTGGACATGTGTATGTGTCATACAACCTAACTTACAATTGTGTATATATCAAAATCCAATTTTTCTTTTTCAGTGAAACAAGGACATAAATACCTAGGGAAAGGGTATTTTTTGAAAAAAATTTAACAATGGTTTACTATTTTTACACCTCTATAGAATGAAGAGATTGATGTTCAATGAAAATTAAAAATTAAATACAAGATAAAATGAAAACATATCAAAAATATACTTATTGGAAAGCTCATTTCAAGGGCTAAAATCTTGCAAAATATCATTTCTAAATGATGTTATTTAATCCTTCAAAAGATAAAGTAAATGTGTTTTTTTGCCAGCATTTTGATAAGTTCAAAGGAGACTCAATTGTGGGTATGATTTAATGTTAGAGGCATTCTATCCAAGGAGGTTTGATCTAAGGGGGTCTTATCTATCCCTCTTCAATTAAAACCCTTTAGATGGAACCTCTCAAGGGTAAAATCATTAGTTCTTCTAAAAAGAGTGATTTCAAGCAAAAAATAGCATGTTCCAAAAAGTGAGACACACTATTGTGGCAGCACCCTGTAATAGACACAATAGTAAAATTTGGATCTCATCAATCCTAAGGACAACATGTAGGTGCCAAACTTCTTGTGCAATTTTTGAAAGTGTGTTTGTTTGGATAAATGTGAGCCCTTGATTAAATATCATCTTGTATCCTCAACCCTTGATGGGAATCCATAATCCATGCCTCCATCTTCCTTCCTTTTTGACCATCGATTAGATTTTTCAATCTTAGCCCTTCATTTCTCATTTGTCCTCCTATAAATAGGTCACTTTTTGGAGACAAATGGATCCATCTTTTAAGATAAAACTTATGCTATTGAAATCACTCTCATCTTGCACTCATATTTCATGTTTTAAAAGTCATTTTAGGTTAATTTATTGCATCATATTAGCTTAGCCTCCATTAATGGCTTCCATGGTAACATAGGTGCATCCATTCAATATATTTTGTAATTAGGGTTTTAATCTTTTGAGCTTAAACTTCATTTAGAATATATTTGCATACACTCATATTGATCATCATGTTAATTTAGCTTTAAATCATGCTTTCATACACATCTTTCATCTATTTTGTTGATTCTCTTTAATAGAATTGATTGGAACAAGCCCATTTATCCACGAGATTGGGAAAGGGTCACCATTCCACATCAACATGACACCACTCCCCCAATAGGATAAGTTTCAATGTCTTAGATTAGAGGTTTATCAAGATTTTGTATTTTAATATGCTAGTTTTAATGGCTTCTTGTACTTTTTTAAATTGAATGATCTTATTAGGACTAATGTATAGTGGTTTAATTATACTTTGAATCCTCATGGATCAAGTGTAGTTGGCCCATAGTACGTCATCGGTCACAAAAATATTCCATTGGTGGATATTCTACTATCAATGTCACTTGCCCAATTAGAATCCACATATTCATAAATACTCACTGAATGTCAAGATCTAGTAGGATAACCATGAAAACATAGGGCATACTTGGAAGTACCCTACAAGTACCTAAACACTCTTAACCACATCCTTGTGCACCCATGTAGGATTAGCCATAAACTAGCTAAGGACTCCCACTACATGGGAAATGTCTAGCCTTGTACAAGCCATAGCATACATCAAGTTTCCAATAGCATTCACATAAAAAACTATGGTCATGTCCTCTATCTTGGTAGGAAATTTTTGACAATCCTCCACAAAAAGCTTTGTCCTTTGCATAACAATAATAGCTAACTATCTACAAGTATTCATGTTGAATCTCTCCAACGCCGATTTCACATACTTGCTCTAGCTTAACCAAAGCTTTCTATTAGCTCTATCTCTTTTGATCTCAATCCTGAGAATATACCTCATTACACCAAGATATTTCATCTCAAACTATGCTAACAAATGAGACTTCAAATCTAAAATCATGTCTTTTCCATTCCCAATGAACAACATATCATCCACATTCATGACAATAATGAGAATGCAACTATTTTCAGTCTTGTAGGGTGAAATCACAATATCATGTCACTTTTTTCCCAAGATGGACATTTACATCAATATTTTTAACTAAGTCTTCATCTTTTGAGACCTATAACAACTAAACCATTAAGAATTTGATGATGATGTGAACTAGTGATTTGTGGAAATTTGTGTGTAGATTATAAATATATATATATATATATATATATATATATATATATTAAAGTTGAAATAAATAATGAACCTTTCCACAAATCCTTTCATAAATAGTTTTAAACATAAAAACAACATTTTCATAAAGTAATGTTTGTGTCGTACAACATAACTTTTTTTTCTATAAAAGATAAAATTATAATTTTTTGAATATAGATTCTCAACATCAATATCTAGGGAATGTATATTTTTTCATAATTTTTTGTTACATATATATTTTTTAATTAATTTTTGAAGTCATTGTAACTATAATTTGGACATGTGTATGTGTCATACAACCTAACTTACAATTGTGTATATATCAAAATCCAATTTTTCTTTTTCAGTGAAACAAGGACATAAATACCTAGGGAAAGGGTATTTTTTGAAAAAAATTTAACAATGGTTTACTATTTTTACACCTCTATAGAATGAAGAGATTGATGTTCAATGAAAATTGAAAATTAAATACAAGATAAAATGAAAACATATCAAAAATATACTTATTGGAAAGCTCATTTCAAGGGCTACAATCTTGCAAAATATCATTTCTAAATGATGTTATTTAATCCTTAAAAGATAAAGTAAATGTGTTTTTTTGCCAGCATTTTGATAAGTTCAAAGGAGACTCAATTGTGGGTATGATTTAATGTTAGAGGCATTCTATCCAAGGAGGTTTGATCTAAGGGGGTCTTATCTATCCCTCTTCAATTAAAACCCTTTAGATGGAACCTCTCAAGGGTAAAATCATTAGTTCTTCTAAAAAGAGTGATTTCAAGCAAAAAATAGCATGTTCCAAAAAGTGAGACACACTATTGTGGCAGCACCCTGTAATAGACACAATAGTAAAATTTGGATCTCATCAATCCTGAGGACAACATGTAGGTGCCAAACTTCTAGTACCAAATCCTAGGATATTGATTCAAATAATACACATATTTCCTCAACTTTCATACCAGGTTCTCTTTCCCTTTCACAACAAAATTCTTTGTCTATGAAAAAAAATTTATCCTCCAAATAACCATGAAGGAAAGTTGTCTTCACATTCATTTTCTCGATTTCAAAGTCATGAGCTATTGCAAGTGATAATAAGAACTGAATGGATGTCAACTTAGCTACATGAGAGAAAATATCCCCATGATCAATTCCCTCCACCTAGAAATAACCCTTCATGAAAAACCTTGTTTTATGCTTCTCAACACTACCATCAAGACACATTTTATTCTTGAGCACTCATTTGCATCCAATGGGTTTTCATCCTTCAAGAAAAGGTACCAATCCCATTAAGCATTCTTTATCGGTGCCTCCATCTTTTCATTTATGGCTTCCATCCATGAATCTGCATCATGCATACCCATAGCCTCTCTAATAGTCCAAGGCACATCACTAGTAGCAATCAAAGCAAATATACAACTAGAGTCTAACATGGAATACCCAAATCTATCTAGTTTTTTCCTTTCTCATGTAGACCTCCTTAATAGCTAAGGTTGAGATTTTGTCTCTTATTCAAAGTTGTTAGAACTACTAGAGCTCCACTCATTATCATTGAGTCCACCAGGACTACATAGCTTATCTCTCTTAGGAGTGGATGGAATTTGAACTACCTCCTTCTTCTCTTCCTTCTCTAGTTGTAGATCAATTGTGGAAGGTTTCAAGTCACAAAATATCACACTCCTACTATACAAAACCTTATCTGTAACTAGATCCAAATGCTTATACTCTTTCACACTAACACCATAGATGATGAAGATACACTTCACTTCCTTGTTCTCCAACTTAGATCTTTTCACATCAGACACATGAGCATATGCCTCACAACCAAAGACTCTAAGATGTCTCATTGAGGACTTATTTCCCATGCCTCAATTGGTGTCTTTTGAACAACAACTAAAATAGGAGACCTACTAGTTATTTAGCATGTAGTAGCAATAGATTCATCCTAGAACTTTTGTTCAAGGCCAAAACCACTCAACATGCTCCTAGCCCTCTCCATCAATGTTCTGTTCATCCTCTTGATAATTCCATTTTGTTGTTGGATGTATGGAGTTGTCTTATGTATCTTGATCCCATGGTCCTTATAAAATGTATCAAATTTTGTGTAATAAAACTCACCACCATTATCCATCCTCAAGCACTTAGTTTTTCTACCAATTTTGTTTTCAACCAAGGACTTGAATTTCTTAAATCAACTGAAAATTTTATATTTACTTTTGAGGAAATACACAAATTTCCTTCTAGAATAGTCATCTATGAATGAGACAAAGTAAATATATGTAGACAAAGAAGTAACATTAACTAGACCAAACACATCAGAATGCACACAATACAAAACCTAAAAATATTTAGGAGAACTAGAATAAAAAGAAACATGGTGTTATTTTCCATAAATACAATGTTCACAAAAAGAAAAATCAAGATTACAATCACCAAGGCCTTCAACAAGGCTGTTATTTTTCAAGGCTCTAAGACCCTTCTCACAAATATGGCCAAGCCTTTGGTTCCATAACATTTTTTTCTTCACTAGGAGCTTCATCTCCAAAGCATCGACATCCTTACTTACCCAAAAATCATGACCATCAAATGTAGACAACACAATCTTCTTCTCTATTGAATCTAATGGTGACGATGAAGAATCCAAAGCCCTTTTCTTGGACTTCACAAAAGAACTATTACACTGAATCATGTATGCATTCAACTTATACAAAGTGCCAACCTGAACACCCTTAGCAAGCACCAAAGCACCTCTAATCATCTTGCAAATCTGCTACCTACACTACTACATTACCCAGCTTACTCACAAGAGTAAGTTTCATGCCAAACCAAGGATGTGTAGAACACCATCAATCCCCCTCACTCTACCATCATAGAATTAGATCCTAACTGTTCCACAACCAACAATCTTTAGGTGAGATTCATCATCTAGATACACCTTCCCACCATCATACTCTTCATATTTTGAAAACCAACCTCTATGAGAGGTCATGTGGAAAGAAGAACCTAAGTCAATCATCCACACATCTTCCAATGCATGCATTTCCAAGGATAAAAATAATGCATCTACGTCTTCATATGAGGATTCAAAATCATTTTTTTCACATTTCTTCTTTTCCTCTTATTTGTAGTTTTTCCAGAAATGTCCAGATTTACCACAATTCCAAAATTTATCCTTTTCATTTTTACCAAGAGTTTTACATCTCCCTAGAGACTTGGACATAATTCTTTTCTTTTTTCTTGCCTCTCTCCTTTGATCTTCCATAAATAGAGAGGGACTCCTTGTCCATCTTAGAAGGTTTCCTCCACATCTCTTTAGACAATAGAAAAGAAACCACATATTTCATCTTGAAGGTGGTGGTTGCGTTTCCAATTTAACCATCACCAAGTGGTCCATGAGTTCAACAAAGAACATAGTAGAAGCATGCAATAAACCTCATCTTCAATTTTCACACCAATAGAAACTAGTTGAGCCACTAGCATATTGAATGCATTCAAGTGATCAACAACTGAACCTCCTTCCTCCATCCTCAAAGAATACTTCTTTCTCTAGAAAATCTTATACACCAAGGATTTCTCTTGATAAGTGTCACCAAAATTCTTCTAAAGATTAGTTGCACTCTTCTCCTCATGTATACTCATGAGAAACAAATCAGCCAAATAAAGTCTTATTAGACCCTTGGTTTTCTGATCCATTAGATCCCAATCCTCTTGCGAGGTTGTTGTTGGTTTTGTACTCGATATTGCAGCCCATATATCTCTATCTACAAGCATATCCTCCATTTTGAGTTTCTAAAACTAAAAATTTTAACCATTAAATTTCTCCATCTCTATTGTTCCAGATGTGCTTTCCATCTTAAAACTACAAACAAGATTACAAAGTTCTCTTTGCAAGAACTCCAACTGAATCGATAAGCACAAAAAACCCTTCAAACCTAACAAGGATAACAAAGTTGTATAGGCTCTGATACAGACTGAAAGGAAATTCAAGTATATAAATGCTTCCCTAATGCAAATAAATTAGGGAAGAGGTTGCAAAACTTTGTTTCAAATTTTAACATTCAAAGTTTTTCTTAAGAATGCACATATAATTAATTAATTTCAAATTTAAACCATTAAAATACATAACACAAAATTTACATGCAAAAAACCTTTTGAGAAAAAAACCACAAATGAAAACACAAAACAATTATATTTCTAGTAAAAACTATTACAATACAATGTGTAGAGTCTATACTCTTGCAGGTGTTGCTTCTCCATGCTACAAATCTAGAGAGAATATGTCAGCATAAGAATTTCTTAAAAAATAACAATAAATCTCTCTACACAAGTGAGCTAAGGCATGAAGAAATAAATCTCATACATGGGTGTTGATTTTTCCATGTTTTAATCTCCCAGTCTCTTGCATGCATGCAAACTAAAACCAACAACATGCATGATTCCCAAGTGACCTGAATAGAAACCTATCAAACATGCATGCACATGCAACAACATGCAAGCACATGTAAGGCTTGCAACTCTAAAAAACAAGCAACCTCACATGCTCGATGTTCCATAAAGAAAAATAGATTTACTACCAAAATACAACTCACCCACAACTCCTAGTCACTCTGAGTGACAACTCAGTCTTCATTAAGAATTTTTCCCTTCAAAGTTTCAGTCAGCAAGTATAATTGATCCCACATGGCATAAGGGCACCCCTCCTTGTCTTCACTTTTTCGAAGAGATAAACTATCACACAAGTGAACCCTACCAATACTTATTTCCATAATACATTACCAAATATCAACACGGCTCCCTTTCTAGAGGGTTTAATGCATGCTTTCCTCCCAATTGAGTGCCCATGTGACATGTTTCAAGTCTTTCACTTCATACCTTTCATGTAGGATGTCAATTCCCCACTAGGTCTTGCAAAGTAACTTAGCAATTTGGAAACATTTATAATATTACATTTAAAATATTAGAGAAACAACTTAAGGGAAAATTAATTAATAAATTAATCATGGGACTCACTAAGGTTGAGAAACCTTAGTCCCAATGCATATAAAAAAATTATCATTATATTACCAAAACATGTATGTATACAATATGAACACACATCCACCTACATGTCTATATACAATATGAACAAACATAGCCACCTACACTAAACTGTAATATTTGATTGTATTTCCTCTTGTGGAGAAAGAGTATAGCTTTCTATTAAATCAATCACTGATAGTATAGTTCCAACTATAAGTGTGTTTCTACACGTCTAAAATTATCCATCAAGCCATTAGGCATGTTGAGAGTGTTTCACATATCAAATCTGACTCCTAAATTTTGATATGAATACATGTAGACTAATTTTTTATGTGATTAAATCATAATTCTTTCCAATTTTTCTATCCTTTAAAGAATACCTAACATTCTTAAATATTTTAACACCCACTAATTTTTGTCCAAAATTGTTTTCAATACATTCATGGATGCAAACTCCTAAGAATGAAAGATTTCCACAACTAGTGAAATTAAATTAAATAATTGTGCATTATATCTTTCCCAAAATAAACCTAGTAAAAACTCCTTGATTCTTTTAGGTGGAATATTCATACCACATTCCTACATAATCATTTTAGTATGTAAAGTACAACATATATATCGAAAAATACCATAATAATAACAAAATTGCACATGTGTTTTATAATAAGAAATTTGTTACATATTAATTTTGACATACCAAGGTTTACATTTTTTAAATGATCTTTGAATTATGGTAATATTTTTAGGTTGTGCGAACCCCAACCTTGGTACCTACAAAACACAGAGAATAAACACCTCAAGTTAGATATTGCAAACCAAAATAAGGATTCCCCATGAAATCCATTCACAACCTCAAACTAGGAAAGAAAATAGTGAAGAATAGAATGAAAATGACAAAACAAAGATTAAATCCTAATTAGACGTGCAAACTCATGATCCCATGGGGGAATTGGTGCCAATTTGATGTGAAAATTGTCCTTTTCCCAATTCCTAAGATGCAAGCTCCAAATGTTGATGATTTTGATCCACTGTGTTGATGAAGAATGAAGACTCCAAGCCAAAAATCTGCAAAAAACCTAGCTATGACTCAATGATAATGGATAAAATTCAAGAGATATTTGAGCATGGTAACTTTGCTTGGATTGTGGATGATCAAATGAGGATATGAGCTCTTTATTTATAGAATTCTAGGATGGATGAATGCCCAAATTTGAGAAATGTGGGACTAACATTCATCCAATGATATGATGCCACTTGTCAAGCTATGAATGGATGATGGATGTGCAATATTTGGGGTTTGTGCCAATAAATGCCAATATTTGAAATTCAAATTTGTTGAAATGACATGTGAGAGGGAAGGGAAAATGCAATAAATGCCACTTGGCTCAAGGCAAAGGACATGTAAGAGATTTTAAATGCCTTGTTGGATGTACATGTTGACTTGGAATTTTTGAATTCAAATTGAGAGAATATTCCAAAAGATGCCTTGTGAGGAAAATAGAGATTTAATAAATGAATTAAATATATTTTCATGTGCAACTTGCATTGTCTAGAGGATGTGATGGGTGATTAGGTTAGGCTAATTAGGATTAGATTAGCTTAATGATGATTAGGATGATTTTGACTTTTGTGACTTAAATATTTGATTTATTTAATTCAGAAAAGGATGGAATATGCATTTGGATTTAAATAAATGAATGTTTGATTTATTTGATTAAAAGGTTGATGATAAAGTTTATTTAATTTTAAATTAATGACCTTAGGAGATGGAAATTAATGAGATTACCTGATGAATGGATGAAGGTGAACTTGATTAATTGATGAATGGACCTAATGTATGATGCTAATTTTGCATGTCTACATTTTGCCCCTCTTTGAAGTAATGTACTTGTTGCGTTGGTTCAAAGAATAAAATTTCCGCGATAAAAATTGAAAAAATTTCTAATTTTTTCAGTTGCCCCAGTAGAAAGAAGTACACTGGTACATTGCCCCCTCAAGAGATTGAGCAAAAAGATTCGATTTGAGGGTCGATCTCACAATAAATAGGTTCAAAATGGATGGTTATGGATGATGATGCAAATGAGATGATTTTAAGATGCTTAGAATAACAAATCTATATTATCATAAACAACTTAAATGATGATTTGATGTATTAGATGAATGATGTGATATGTTGTGATTATGCAATGGATGATTTATGAGATGCTTAGACTAATAGATCTATATTATGATGATGATATGCATGTTAAATGATATGCAAGATGTTGATGGTTTGTGGATGCAAAATGGATGTATGATGGATACATTGGCGATGTTAGTGTGGAAATGAGATGATGACAAGAGGATCCAACAAGTCCATGATCTAATGAGACTTTATTAGAGATGATGATGATGATAGATTTGCTTATCAAGGATTGGGATTTTAAAAGGGCTACTTACCTTATGTTTGATAACACACATAGGCACGATGCATCAAGGTAAAAAGAACCAGGATGGCATTGTACCTAGTGCGATGGACTTTGACTCAACAAACAGATAGGAGCATTCTTGTTTACACTTGACATATGGAAACCTTGTTATGATGTACCTAACAAAGCAAGTATTCGCCAAGTTATTTTACAAGAACGTCCAACAAGCACAACATGAAAAAGATAACGATCGTTGCCCCATTCCTATCTCTCTAAATCCTTCATTTGGATATCATCGAGAGGTCATTGGAATGAGTGCAATAAGATAAATCAAAAGAAAAGATCAAGTACTCAAACAAGCCAATGTTCTTCATACCTTTAGCCAAAGGGATGTGTTTTGATAGGATAAGAATCCAAAGTGATATCCAAAATGATGCCCATTGTCGGAACGATATATTCTAGGACACGCATTGTATAGGATGATGATGGTTTGATAAGTTGATTGATAGGCTGTTGATATAAGGTGGACTAACATGTTCGAAAATGATCAAGAGTTTAATTTTTTTTTAACGATTTGTTGCTTCAATTTAGATTTTACGATTGAAGTTTGATTTTGCCAATTGTTGTAATTGCTTTTATTTGTTTTGCCAAAGGATGAAGGTGACAATCAATTTATTATGGATGATTGATTATTGTGGGTGCAAGCGAGATGGGATGGATGGGTTTTTTCAAATATTTGGATGTTTTTGACATTTTTGGAATGTTTTGAGGCTATTTTTTGGCGTATTTGAGATTTTTAAAAATGTTTTGATTTTTGATTTTTGTGATGTTTTGGGGTTTTGTGTTTATTGATTTTTTTTAGATTTTGATGTTTTTTCGAATGTTTTTGGATTTTTTTGTTTTTTTGAATGTTTTTGTGATTTTGATGTCTCGGGGGCTAATCAAAGATTAGCCTTTCCTATGTTTAAGCTCAGAGACGACGTAGTTCAGATTCCATGTTTTTGATGTTTTTCTAACTTTTTTGAGTGTTTTTGGCATTTTGATATGTTTTAAATGTTTTTGGATTTTCTAATTTTCTAATGTTTTTGAATTTTCACATGATTTTGAGGATTTTGATATGGATATGTGTGACAATATCAGTAATTTGTTTTGGATTTTGCTAAAAACTAAGCTAAGGTTGATTGATCAGGATTGATGATGATAACATTGTTGAGGATGCACAACAATGCAAGGGTTGATTGATCAAGATTGATGATGATAACATTGTTGAGGATGCATAGCAATGCAAGGATAGTGTTAAGCAACACAAGGATTGAGAAGAATATCCTGAGATGATGATGGATTGATTGGATTCGATTGATCATGATTGATGAAGCTTGATTTGAAACAAAATTTGTTCGAATGATTTGACATGATGTTTGAAGTGTAAATTAGATGTGACTGATAGTGATTACTTGGATTGATGTTCAATGAAAGATCAAGATTGATAAGGAATGTCTTCTCGTCAAAATGTGCCATGGGTTAGTGATTCAGATTTTGGATCACAAATGCTTGACCAATTTGATATTATGTTTGCCAATGTTCACATCACCATATAAGTTCAACGATATAGATCAAGATTTATTCCTAAAGCAAGATGCAAATATCTTCCCCCAGTGTCTAGCAATGTATGGAATGCGATGTATGGATGCTTGGATAGGTGTGTGGATGGATGGATATGGATTATCTTGCAATAAGATAAGGTGTTCAGATAGAGGATTGTTATTTGGATAATTCTTCATGGCTCAGATAATGCTACATAGGATAAGATCAATTACAATGGCCCATGTCAAGATGTTTACCATAAGCAAGCATAAAGTGTGCCCCAAACTTTCATCAAGATCAAGATAACTTGGATGATGGATGCAGATGGATGAAAATGGATTGGGTCAATGGTTTATGGATGGATAGATTTATTATGGATGACATGGATGGATTATTGGATTTATTACGGATGGGATGAGACACTTTCATCTGAACTAGCACACGCAGATGCTCAATTCCACACATGATGCCTGTTTGCCAGGTTTTCATCATGGTCTTGCCAAAAAGCGCCCCCGTAGTGGTTTTCACTAGAGGACAATTTTTCTCTTTACTATTTTTAATCCTTTTTTTAATTTTATTTTTTATTTTGTCACCAAGATGCCTGTTTGCTAGGTTTTCGCTGAAGTGACAATTTTTTTAGGAATTTTTCTGATTTTTTTGGATTTTTTGGTTCTATACCTTGAAATACTTAGGCATAAATTTTTTTGAGATGGGAGCTATTCATTGGCTCCTGCAGAGGTTCCCCTTTGGGTGTTGATAACTGATATGCCCCTGATTTGTAACTTGATGTTATGATGAAAGGTCCTAACCAATTAGGTTCAAACTTGCCTTTGCTAGTTGGATTTGGGACATTCTTCTGATTTTCTTTTAAGACCAGTTCTCTGACTTGGAAAGTCTTGCTTCTGATTTTCTTATTGTAACTTTGTTTGAGTCTATTCTGATAGACTTGCAAGTGATTCAAAGCATCTATGCATCTCTCATCCAGTAACTCCAACTCATTTAGTCTTGATACCCGATACTCTTCATCCGTGATGAGGTTTTTCAGTGATATCCTGAGGGATGGGAGCTTGATCTCAATGGGGAGTATGACTTCTGATTCGTAGACCAAGGAGAAGGGGGTGGTGCCAGTGGGTGTGCAGATGTTGGTTCAATAAGCCCAGAGAGCAGGATTAAGCTGCAAGTGCCAGTCACGACTTGCGTCATTGACTATTTTCTTGAGGATTTTGAGGATGGTTTTGTTTGTAGCTTCTGCTTGGCCATTGCCTTGGGGATAGTATGGGGTGGAGAAGCAATGTTGGATTTTGAATTTCTCGCACAAGTCACGAACCACTTGGTTCTTGAATGGTGTCCCATTATCTAAGATAATGCCTTATGGGACACCGTAATGACAAATGAGATAGTTCAGAATGAATTTTGAGATCTGCTTCCCAATTATATACATCATGGGTATGGCTTCCACCCACTTTGTGAAGTACTCAGTTGTAGTTATGATGAATTTATGGCCATTGGATGAAGTGGGTGTGATTTTTCCAATGAGATCGAGTCCCCACTATGAAAAAGGCCATGGTGTGACAATAGGATGAAGCTCTTGAACTGGAGCATGGATGAGGTCCCCATGCTGCTGACATTGTAGACACTTTCTAGCATGATCATGTGCTTCTCTTTCCATCGTGGGCCAATAATACCCCATCCTCAACAGTTTCTTGGCTATGGTGATTCCACTCAAGTGCGAACCATAGATAACGTTGTGTACCTTATTTAGAGTGGTTAATGCCTCAGCATTTAAACATAATAGCAAGGCACCTTCTAAGCTTCTACGGTATAAGGTATCACCTAGGATGACAAATTTGGATGCCTTTATAATAAAAGTTCATTTTAGGTTTAATGGCAGGTCAGTGGGTATGATTCCTATTCGAAGATATGTGTAGATGTCATGGTACCAAGGATCACCAAGACCAATGATTTCACACACGAATTCTAATTCTGGTATCTCAAATGCAGGAATGAGAAGCTGCTCAATCAAGAATTCATATTTTGGAATGTTGTTGGGGATATTTAGCAAGGATCCAATTGTCGCCATGGTGTCTACTACCCTGTTGGTTCTAGGAATCTACTCAAATGTTATTTCAATGAAAGATTCTTTGAGAGTCCACCAATTTCTTGTATGGAGTGAGCTTATCATCCTTGGTTTGATATTCATTATTGACTTGATTTATGATCAACTGAGAGTCTCCATAGACTTTGAGAGCTATGATATTCCATTGCACTACTATCCTGAGACCTATAGTCAAAGCCTCGTACTCTACAATATTATTAGTGCAAGGAAATGCCAATTTGTATGATCTTGGTATGCAATCCCCTTGTGGAGTGATGAAGAAGACACCAGCTCCTGATCCATGTTGCGTGTATGAGCCATCAAAGTATAGTTTCCAGTGGTCAGTTATGTTGAGGTTAAAGATAGATTCATCTAGAAATTATGAGACAAGAGGATTCTCAGAATAGATAGGTGCTTCTACTAGTTGGTTTACGATAACTTGACCCTTGATTGCTTTTCTTTCTACATACTCGATGTCATATTATGATAATATCATTACCCATTTTTCCATTCTTACTGTGAGCATTGCTTTTGATAAGAGATACTTGAGTGGGTCAATTTTGGCAATGAGCTTGATCTTGTGTGCCAACATGTAATGTCTAAATTTTTGGGATGCAAACATTACTGCGAGGCATGCTTTCTCAATGAATGAGTAGTTTAGCTCATGCCTGACCATTGTCCTGTTGATATAGTAGATAGCCCTCTCTGTTCCGTTTTCATCATGCTGAGCTAAGAGAGCTCCAAGGGCTGCTGCTATTGCTGATACATATAAGATCAATGGCTTTCGTGGGATGGGTGGCATTAAGACTAGTGGTGTTAGTAAGTATTCCTTGATTTTGTTAAATACCTCTTCGCATTTTGTGCTATGAATCATCGGATGGATTGAAGTCTACCTTGGAGACCTCTCAGTTGTTTTAATTTCCTTGGTGCTTCCATCTCAAGGATTGCTTTCACTTTTGTCAGGTCCACCTCGATACCCCTCATGGACACTATGTATCCTAGTAGTTTACCTAATTTTACACCAAAGATGCACTTCTTGGGATTTAGTCTAACTTTGTATTCCTCTAGTCTGTCAAAGATAACACTTAGGGTTGCTATATGATCTTGTCTTTTTCTTGACTTAGCTAGAATGTCGTCGACATAGTCTTCGACTGTTTTATGGATCATGTCGTGGAATATCAATGTCATGGCCCATTGATATGTTGCTCCTGCGTACTTTAGGCCAAATAGCATCATGTTCCAGCAATAAATCCCCCATGGACAAGTGAAAGCCATCTTATGTTGATCTTCTTTTGCTATCATGATCTGGTTGTATCCTGAAAATCCATCCATTAGTGATAGCATCTCATGCCATGTTGTCATGTCTACTATCATGTCAATGTTGGGAAGTGGGAAATCATCCTTGGGACATGCCTTATTCAAATCTCTAAAGTCCATACAGATTCTGATGGCTCCGTTAGGTTTTGAAATAGGTACCAAATTCGGCACCCATTCTGGATAATCGATTGGTCAGATAAATCCTGCATCTAACAACTTTTTGAGCTCCATTTTGACCAACAAGGCGATTTGAGGATGCATTTTTTGAAGCTTTTGTTTTACCGGTTTTTCTTCTGGATACACTGCTAAGTGATGAACCACAATCTCTAGATCAAGTCCTAGCATGTCAGCATAACTCCATGCGAAGTTTATTTTCCTTTCCCTTAGGAATACTATTAGCAATTCTTGCTATTCTGATAATAGTGATTCTGCATAGAATGTGATATGCAGGGTTTCTTATGTTCCTAGGTTGACTGGATTGCATTTTTCAACCAAGACTACTGACTTCTCCTAATGAATAGCTCTTAAAGGAAGATTGAATCCTTCATCCTCGGGTGCCTCAAAGAGGTTTTCGCTGTTGGATACATCCTTTCTTTTTACTATTTTCTTGTCAGAGAGTGCCATAGTGTGGTTTTCACTCAAGGACTTAGATATGATTTTTAGTTTCTCACTTTTGCGACTGAAGGATTCAATTGTTTCCCCATAATAGGCATGTGTTTCCAACTCCATTATAAACCTTTCTTTGTGATTCCCTTCTGGAATGTTGTCCCGCAATCCCATGAATTCTAAGAGTGCCTCATCATTTTGAATGTATCAAGAATGGGTGGTCCTCGTTGGTCATAGTCAATCAGTTGGGGGTACACTAAATGGATCTCATGATTTTGATGGTTTGTTTCAAAGGAGAGGGTACTAATCATTCACAGGGTGGCATCCTCAAATAACCTAGGTAGATTGGTCATGGTATCCTCGTCATCACTACTAATATAGGTCTCAGTTATAAAGTTATGTATGTCTCTATCTGCGGATATTGGTGAGAGTACTTCTACTAGTATTGGTTGAGGAGAAATATTAACTGTTCTAACCGGAGGACTTCAGCCACGTATGGTTATACTCAGAGGGGTACATCCAAGGCCAATATTTGTTATGGGTTGCGTCTTTGGCATGATAGGTATTATGAGGCCATTGTCATTTTGTCCAAGTCTTTGATTTCTGTCATAGCCCATTGCAAGCATCATTTGTAGGCCCTTGCTTGTCTCATCCATTGGTAATTCAGGTGTTGGTCTTTCATCTTGATACAACATGTGAGATGGATTTGATTCAATAACCTCCTGGCCAAGGTATCCCCATCTTGTGAATTCAGGATAGTCTTCAGGAAACATTTGTGATGTGGAAGCTTGGTTTTCTTGTGGATGTCCCCATGATCTAGGAGATTGTGGTAACTCTCCTATCACAAAAGCATTGTTAGGGAGTTTGTAGCTTCCACAACCGTCCTCTTGGATGATGAGCTTGATGTCAGAGATGGTGCGAATGGTGGGTGTCTCTGTCACAAAATTGGACACAAGAGTGGCAAGGTCGATGTGTGGTGTGGATGGGCCTTCATCATTCTTTGGCACTTGGGGAATTTTGTAATACTTTGCTTCAATATTTTTGCAATATGAGAAAGGTTCAAGATCTCCATGGATGGTAACTTCTTGTCCATTATGTGTAAATTTCACACATTGGTGGAAGGTTGATGCTACAGCTTTCATCACATGGATCCATGGATGTCCTAGGAGGATATTATATGGTAAGTCAAGGTCTAAGACTTGGCAAGTAGTTTCCATGATGGTAGGCCCAACTTGAATAGGTAGTTTAATTATGCCTTGAGGCACTCTTTCTTGGTCGTCATATGCTCTTCTTGTGATGCCCTTTCCTTTTTCGATGGAATCTTCTGATATTTTCAACTGCTTGATGAGGCTGAGAGAACAAATGTTCAAACCCACACCTCCATCTACCAAGACCCTTTTGATTTTTCTCTTGTGTAAAATGGCTTCCAAGTGAAGTGCATGATTGTGAGATGGTTGGGCGGGGAAATCTTAGTCAAAAAAAGTAAGGAGGTTAGGCGTTATGATATTTCTGACCATAGCTTGGAATTGCTCTGCATCGAAATCTGTGGGGACAGTGGATGAGGCTAATGCTTCTTCGAGGATCTTTTTATGCACAAATGATATTTTTAACAACTCCATGATGGAGATGTGTGTTGGTGTTCGCTTGAGTTGATCTAAGACATTGTAGCCATTAGGAATGAATCTAGATGAAGGAACCCTATTTGGTTGGGATGATCATGCAATGGTGACTTTTCCGCCTCTTGTGGTGACTCCACAATCTTTGACATCGGCGCCCTTGATGGTGATGACTATGCAGTCTTCATTTAGGGAAGCAATAACTGTTTCGTACACATGATTTACACTACCCTTTCCTTAATCATTTTTATTCCCTTTGTTGCCATGATTCGGCATTGGATTCGTATATATCTTAATATCTTGATTTCTCGTAGGTTGTTCCACGTTTATGATTTTCTTATCGATGAGATCTTGAATGATGTTTTTGAGTCTCATGCAGCTATTTGTGGTGTGGCCTTTGATTTTATGAAATTCGCAAAGTTGATTCTCGTTATACCAAGGAGGTTTGACATTGGGTTCTTGGTAATTCTCGAATGTAGGAGGCTTGATTAGTTTTTCATCAATCAAATTTTTCATTATGTCTTCAAGGGGTTCCCCCAAAATGGTGTATTTTCATTTTGGATAACTTTTGCATTGGGGTGGTCCTCTTTGGTCATTGAGAGTATTGATGGTTGGATTGTTGTTTGGATAGTATGTCATGTGATGATTGTTTTGATGTTGTGTTTGGGTTTGCGGTGTGGGTGTGTTCTGGTCCGCGTGGACCACTAATGACCACCTTGGCATCGACAATGCCATCATTAGTGATGTTTTTGTTCCTTTCCCATGTGCGAGGTTTTTCATTGTAATTGGATGGTGGGCGGTTATTTTGTTGTTCGTGATATGATGTTGATTATGCAAGTTGGGTCACAAGGGCTCTTTCGATGCTGAGCACTTTGGAGATCAATTGCTCATATGTGGTGATGCCCTGAACCTTGAGATGGAATGCCAAGCGTCCTTCAAGGTTGTCTATGATGGTGCAAACTTGTTGTTCTTCTGGCATGGTCCACTTGCTCTAATTGGCCTTGGATCACCATCATTGCAGAAATGAGGCAAATGCCTCACCCTTTCCTTGTTTTAGAGCATAGAGTTCTTTGAGACTAACATCCATTGCAATGTTGCATGCATAATTTCTTATGAATGCATCCCTAATTTATTGGAATGTTCTAATGCCTGAAGGTAAGCGAGAGAACCATTCTATAGCAAGGCCTTCCAAGCTCCTAGGAAATAGCTGCATTAGATAAGTATCATCATATGCGACCTCCATGTAATGAACCTGGAATTCCCTGATGTGGTCTTCAGGGTTACCCATCCCTCGATATTTTTCAAATTTGGGGTTTTCAAATCCCTTAGGGAATGGTTTCATCTCTAGACTCCTATCAAGTGGATAGGGACACAAGTTGCTTGGTGTTTTGGTTGTTCACCCTGATTGAAGGTCGAGCACTTGTTGCGAGAGCAACCTGAGTTGTGTTGTCACATAATTTTGTGGATCAGGTGGTGGGATGAAAGTGTTTTGGGGTGTGTCAATAATGGGTCAGATGGGTGTTTGGGTCGGTGCATTGTTTGATGGTATCTGCAGGTTTTGGCAAGCGAGGTAGGCTTCCACCTGCTTTTCTATGAACAACGCTTGTTGTTGATCTTGTTGTTGTTGTGCTAAGATTTGTGCTTGTTGTTGCACTTGTTGTTGTTCCAACAACACTTGTTGTTGTGCTTGTTGTTGTTCCAACAATGCTTGTTGTTGGGCTACTAATTTTTCCACTTCTTATTTCTCTTGATATTGCTTTAATGCTTGCTGATATGCCTACAATTGCATTGCTTGTCTTTGTGCAAGAAGTTGTACTTGATATTGAGCTTATTGTGCCTGATATTGATTTTATGCTTGAGCTTGTGCTTGTGTTTCTTGTTGCTGCAATAAAAGTTGCTCTTGAGCAGCCCTTTGTGTTTGCAATGCTTGTGTGGCTTGTGCAGCTTGAGCGTCTTGTGTTGTTATTGTTGTTGCAATAACACTTGGGCTTGTTGTGCTTGTAAGATGACTTGGGCAGCTTGCTGAGTAGCTAATTATTTGACTTTTCATTTTTGAACCTGTTGGTATCCTCTCTGGAAAGTTTCTTGCAATGCCACGTCATATTGGCTTGATGTGGTGAAAGTTGGTGGTGGTGGAGGTAGTGGTGGATTTGGAATGGTATTTGTGGAGGTGGTGTTGATTTTTTGCATGATGGATGGTGTTGTTGATGTGATTGGTCCTTGAGAGACCATGCTTTGTGATGCTAAGGGGGTGTTTGATGATGTTGACATTGCTTGTGTGTTTTTCGTTTGTTGTTGTGATATCAATGACAAGTTTTGAGCTTTTGGCATAGTGCTTTGATTGATATTTGGGATAGTGATTTGATTGATACTTGGTAGAGGGGGAAGCCCTAAACCAAGGAGTGGTGTAGATGATAATGGAAATGGTGGAAGTGGTGGAAATGTAAGGGGGGTGAGTCCTTACGAAAATGTTGTGATGTCAAAAATGCCCCCTGGTTTGAACATGTCTCCTTCCTCTTGCGAATTTGTGAGGAGAGGGGTTTGAGGCGTTGCGTGAAAAAATGATGATGATGGATCATGATGGAATGTGAGAGGAACGTTTTTGTGTAATGGGTTTTTGGGTATGTTTTTTTCCAATACGGTATTTGCATCCAAGTTTTGATTATTAACAAGGGGATGTGCTTGAAGAGCATTGAGAAATGTATTTCTCTTGTTAACATTAGGTTGGGTTGGACCCAATGATGTTGTGATTTGTAGAATGTTTTGCATGATGTTTTGGGATGGGGGTGTAGATGAAATGGGGATGGTGGATGATTTTGGAGGAAATGATATTTCTACTATGGTACTAACATCAAAATCCGAAGGTAACTTGGCCCCTTGCTTTGCTAGCTCAAGCATGTATAATGAGGGGTTAAGTCTCATAATAATGTCGATGATTCTATGGTTATCCGTATTTTGGAGCATTTCAGTCATTTCCTCACAAGACATTCCAAAAGTAAGGTCCTCTCCTTGGTTTTCTTCTTGCATATTTTGTGATGATGAGAGGGTCAATGGATTACTTGATTCAGCGAGATTCATTTCTGCGCTTGTTTGGCTAAGATCGCTTGAAGCGGGTGTTTCTTTGTTGGCTTCCATACTCTTATTGTATTGAGATCTAGTTAGAACCATAAAACAAGGATCAATCTTCGAGAATATGGGAGATGATTCTTTTGATTCTTTGGATCGATCTTTATTTTATGCCCCAAAGTAGAAATTTTTTTTAGGATGCCTTGAGGATCAAAGGTGATGATATGATGACGATGTTAGGGATGGATGATACGAATGTTTTTGGCTTTTGATAGATCTTGAATAAGATACTAGGCTCTTAGGACTTGCAGATTTTTATTTTGATTTTGTTTTTGGATTTGAGATTTTGTCCTTGATTTTGATTTGGATTTTGAACAAAAAGACCCTAAGATGTTGGATGATGATCTAAGGGATAGCTTTGTTCAAAGGATGATGATTTGAATATGTGTGAGGAGAAGGATGCATCGACCCACGCCTATTCAAACAAGATGATCATTTCACTAAGTATATGAAGAAGGATTCATCAACATATACTAAGCTAGACAAGATGATTTGGATAGCTTTGACTAAGCATATGCAAAAGGATGCATCTACACATACCTATCCAAAGGTGATTTTGATAATATTTTCAAGGATTTAGTCTCAAAGATTTTGATGATTTTTATTTTTCCACAAAGCCTAGTATTAAGGATGACTTTCAAGATTTTCCAAAAGGTGATGATGAGATGATGTTGTTTTGATGTTTTGGAGGATGGATGAAAAAGATTTTGATTTTTTTTATCCTAAGATGAACCTAAAAGGGACACTTTATTTTCCTAGACCTAGGTATTGAAGAGCATGCAAATGCTTCCTAAAGACCTTTGTGACCAAGAAATGATTTCATTTGAGCATTCATTTTCGGATTTCCAACCAATGATTTTTTGCTTTTGGGGTTATGAGTCTTCAACACATATGAAAGTTCATTTTTCTTAGCTTTGCTTAATGTCTTTATTTTACCAAAAACACTTTCTTCAATTAGGTTTTCAAACTAAGATATCCAATGTCTTAATTTATTCAAACCCCACAAGATATGTTATGTGGAAATTCAATGAACTTAAGGCAAGGGTTTTCCTATTGTTTACTTAAGGATACAAATTGAGATATAATCCAATGTTTATAAACCTCTAAGGACGTGAATCCCAAGGGCAATCAATAGCATATGGATTGAGTCAATTGTATTTGTCTTCAAAAGGGTTTGAAATTTGGATGAGGTTCAAGTGTTTGTTTCCATAATGTTTTCGATCAAGCAATGCATTTTGTAACCCAAGAATAAGTAAAATCCTATGGATGTGTAAGACAATATTTATTGGATTCCTACTTGGACAAGTCTAGCTACACTTATCTCTAGTGAATGGTTAGATGCTTGACCCCAGTAGCTCCCCTCCATGGCACTCACTTATATGGGGCAGCTAAGCATCAACACCCATGAAACTGCCATGGCATGTTTTCCATTTCTACTAGAAGACCGTAAAAGTGTGGGGTGGCTTGAGAATGACCGTTCTTGCACCAACAAATAGATAAAAGGATTTTGGAAAAATCTAGCATATGGGTTTTAATAAGGACTTTCCATTCATGGAGATTGACCCATATGGCAAGAGTCCCCTTTCGGATCCATCTTGTCAAAATCAACCACATGATATTGGTGTTTCTTCTAATATCCACATTTATATCCCAATTGGAAATACTCTTGGCTTTAGAGTGTTACCAGTTGAGTCATTCCCTTGGGTGAGTACTTTTTCTCCAAGGCAGGCCCTCTAGGATAAACAAAAGAAAATGTACAACAATATTCATAACTTGATCAATCCTTGTTGGCAACAAGGAGAGAGAATGTATGCAACAATGCCTCCACTCACAATCACATAAGATGTTCAATTTTAAACCCAAATCGAAGTGTGAAGGTGATTGCTTTGTCTCAACCTAAAGTCATGAAAAAGGCCTTTTGATTATCAAGATCGCTATAAAGCGTGAGAGAAGCGCATACGTCCTTTTTCAATGGCTTTTGTTTAAGTAAGCCCTCACAAAAAACAAAGTTACACTTGTTCTTTTTAAATCCCCAAAGCAAAATGTGAGTTCATTTTAGAGCACCAAATCACAAATGAAAGAAATTTTGTTCAATTTGTTAATCCAAGAAACAAAATCTAGTAAGTTGTGATCCTAAGGTCCATTTTAGCCTTTTTGCAAGAAATGGAAAGGTTCTTTTTAAGCCCAAACGAAAATTAGTGTTCTAAGAATGAAAAGATAACAAATTCTCAAAATAGTGTTAAACAAGCACTATAGTGTTTAAAAACACTTTGATTTGATGAACATCCTTCTCATGCTTCTCTTTCTTTTGATTTTGATTTCCAGCCTACAAAGAGGAAAAAACTAGTCAGATTCTGGAAAAACACAGAAATTAAAAAGTAGAAAATAGAGCAAAAAATCAATCATAAATCAAAAGAATGTGCTAAAATTAAATTTTCCCTTTTTACTATCTCCCAGCGTCGCAACTCGTGATGGCATCGCAGTTTGGTCTCCTAGTGGTGCCGTCAGAGCGCCGCTTACCAGTCAGCATCACTTTGTGTTGGGATAGAGAGCTCAATTGCATCACAATTTTTAGCCTGCATCATAGTTTGCATCCAGCATCGGAGTTTAGTATTTTTTAAAAAAAATTGTAGGTCGGCGAGTCTAGCGGCGGAGTTTGAAATTCAAAAATTTTGGTAGGATGAGTCCAGCGGCATGGTTTGTGTTTTTAAGCGGTACCCTATAGCGACACTGACAAGCCTACAGTGCCAAAATAGTGACATTGAGCTCCCAGCATTGGAATTTCCTATGTGTGAATGAAAACATGAAATTTTCAAGAAAAGATTAGAAGTAACGATATACGGCCCTCCTTCTAGCACCAAATGTACAAACCCCAACCTTGGTACTTGAAAAACAAAGATAATAAACACCTCAAGTTAGATATTGCAAGCCAAAACAAGGATTCCCTATAAAATCCATTCACAACCTCAAACTAGGAAAGAAAATAGTGAAGAACAGAATGAAAATGACAAAACAAAGATTAAATCCTAATTAGATGTGCAAACTCATGATCCCATGGGGGAATTGGTGCCAATTTGATGTGAAAATTGGCCCTTTCCCAATTCCTAAGATGCAAGCTTCGAATGTTGATGATTTTGATCCACTTTGTTGATGAAGAATGAAGACTCCTGCAAAAATCTGCAAAAAACCTAGCTATGACTCAATGATAATGGATAAAATTCAAGAGATATTTGAGCATGGTAACTTTTCTTGGATTGTGGATGATCAAATGAGGATATGAGCTCTTTATTTATAGAATTCTAGGATGGATGAATGCCCAAATTTGAGAAATGTGGGACTAACATTCATCCAATGATATGATGCCACTTGTCAAGCTATGAATGGATGATGGATGTGCAAGATTTGAGGTTTGTGCCAATAAATGCCAATATTTGAAATTCAAATTTGTTGAAATGACATGTGAGAGGGAAGGGAAAATGCAATAAATGCCACTTGGCTCAAGGCAAAGGACATGTAAGAGATTTTAAATGCCTTGTTGGATGTACATGTTGACTTGGAATTTTTGAATTCAAATTGAGAGAATATTCCAAAAGATGCCTTGTGAGGAAAATAGAGATTTAATAAATGAATTAAATCTATTTTCATGTGCAACTTGCATTATCTAGAGGATGTGATGGGTGATTAGGTTAGGCTAATTAGGATTAGGTTATATTAATGATGATTGGGATGATTTTGACTTTTGTGACTTAAATATTTGATTTATTTAATTCAGAAAAGGATGGAATATGCATTTGGATTTAATTAAATGAATGTTTGATTTATTTGATTAAAAGGTTGATGATAAAGTTTATTTAATTTTAAATTAATGACCTTAGGAGATCGAAAATAATGAGATTACCTGATGAATGGATGGAGGTGAACTTGATTAATTGATGAATGGACCTAATGCATGATGCTAATTTTGCATGTCTACATAGGTAACACTGAATCATCTAAAAAAAATCTATAAAGTTCAGTTTGACTTGTGTCTAATAGGAATTTTGGATGAGTATCATGAATTTTGGACCCCACTCTTAATTTCAAAAAATCTCTAGAATTAGATGACACCCTTTTATTATCATGCCAATATTTTTCAACCAAATATTTTATTTCAATATTCAATTTCATGTCAGACCTTGGGAGTCGATCACTAAAACTCCAACATTGATTGATTGGATTGTTTTCATTACTTTCTCCTCTTTGCCACTCTTACCAATGTTTTGGGATGCATGTTTAGAATTTCACTAATGTTGCTTAATGCTATTTTATCCAAAGTTGTTTTATTTACTATAGAAATTGTTATAGCCCATTGTGCCACATTCTTATATTTAGATCGACTCTTCTTTCCAATAGACTTAATGAAACTAGAAATAATAGATATAGCATGTTTAAATTATTCATCTTTTTTGGGTTTCACAAAAATGCTTAAATTTTTCATTTACTTTCTCATTTTCAACTTTATTTTCAATTGCATCATGAGTTGACATTGAAATGATAGTTTTTTTTGATAAAAAATTGTTTTTATAATCTATTAGCATATGTTTTTATTTGTCTCCAAGAAATCTTACTAAGAAGATTATCCAAAACACTACTTTCAATTTTCAAAAAATATTTTCATTTTCAACTACACAAGGATATCTAATTTCAACAAAAAAAGGATTTTCATTTTCACTGACACACAGATTTTCATTTTCAACAACAAAAGGATTTTCATTTTCACCAACACAAGGGATTCCATTTTCAATAGAATTGATCTCAACATGGTATATTCAACTTCTTGTAGATGATCAATACAAATATCAGTTAGAATCACATTTTCCATATCATTCAAAGGTGAATTTAAATACATGCCTAGATTCATGCCTATTATCACATTCTCCATATCATTGAAAGATCTATTTCAAGACACACTAGAACTAGTTTCTATAATTATATTATCTTTCACATTCACCACTTGCAAATTTGCATCATCTATATCCATCCCATCCTTTATGGTCTCTTCAATGTTTTAATCTTCAATAGTCATGGAACCAGATGCTTCAACATTATTTATTTCTTGAATCCTCATTCTTCTATCTATTTTTTGTTTTTCCTCCTCTCTATTTGCTTCAATTTCTTCAAGGGTCATAACCTTCCTATTTTTCCTCTTTTGATGATGTTTTGATCCAATAATTACCAAATTTTGAATTACAAATGAATTTGAATAATAAGTTTTTTCTATTGCTCCTTGAAATGACTAGATAATGAACACAATTCCACTCCAAAATTGTCCCAATGGTTGAATCCTTCCAAAATTGAATAGAAATTATATTCAAAATCTAAGATGAAACTTGCAACAATAGAACTTAATAAAGTGGTTTGAAAATATAAATTTATACTTACAAGGTTATCAATAATGTATTATGTGATTAACAATTCTAAATAATGAAAGAAAAATTAGATATACCACAAGTTGAGAATCACATGTGACACAAGATATATGTGGAGAAACCCTTGTAGTAAAAAACTCCACACCCAAAGAGATCCAATGTTTGTATTAATCTTCAAATGAGATACAAAAAAACCAAAATTCTCTTTGAATTCTAGTAGCACTTCGTTACTCTAACAACTTGCAAAAAAACTCTACAAACCACCATCTCAATACTCTAATATATGGAATTTTGTGGGAGAGAATACCACAAAAGGTATCCCAAAACAAAAAGAAAACCCCCTGAAAAATGCATGCCCCCTAGTGGAAAACCTACAAACATGGTGAAAATATTAAATTCTCACATGGCCATCACATGGGCACCTAACCAATAGCCAATTTAAATTGGTCAATACCAAGTGCTCCATAACTCTCTAATGGCTCCAATGGTTCAAACCCAAAACATGCAAGCTTGAGCACCCAACCCAAGATAACATGCAAATAGAATGCAAGAGAATGCACTTCTAGGTGGTTCCCACCCAAAAGTTGGAAACCCAAAAGTAATATGATCCCAAGATTCTTTGTAACTATCATCATAGTAGTGCCATCTCTTTGAATGCAATTACAATTTTTCATAGGAAAATAAATAATAAATATTTTCCTCTCATGTCCTCTAGAACACTTTCCAAAGAAAATGGAGACACACAATTATCAACTTAGGATAGAAATTATAGCATCACCTATCCAAACATTCTCCCACTTGGCATTATACATTACAATTACATCCATAAAATACAAATAAAATATATTCAAGTACAGTGATCAAGGCCCTTGGCCTTCCTACACCAAAAGATCTTATCTATGGTCACTAGTTTCGTGAGATAATCTGCAACATTATCCTAAGTGTCAACCTTCTTAATCAAAACCTTACCATTCTCAACCATTTCTCATACAAAATGATATTGAACATCAACATGTTTAGTACGACCATGATACATAGGATTTTTGGCTAAATATATGGCACTATGGCTATCACATTCAATCCTCACTATCCTACAATGAAAACCAATACCATTACCAAGTATTTGTAACCAAAATACCTTCTTAGAGGCATTTGTAGCAGCCATATACTCTACTTTGGTGGTGTAAAATGAAATTCTAGGCTACTTCTTACTCATCCAACTCACTGCACCTCCAAACAAAGTAAAAGCATAACCACTAGTGGGCCTTCAACTATCCAAGTCATCTAACAAATTTACATCAATCAAACCCTATATGTCCAATGACTTAACTATATCATCAATACCATGATAAACCAATTAGTAATCTGAAGTACCACACAAATATCTTAACACCCTCTTAACAAAATCACAATGCTCCCTGGGTGAAGCCACAATAGTGGTTTACAATTTGATGGAGGAAGGAAAACTGAGAAAAAATGACCCCATGGAAAAAAAAGTAATTTTGGGGGTTCGTACGAACCTAGAAGTTTGACTGAATCAAAAAGGGGTTTGACCAAACCCAAGTTCGGTTGAACCCCTTAAAATTTTTTTTGCCAAAAAACAAAAAAAAAATTGCAAATGAAAGGGGTTCGAGTGAACCCCCTTGAAGAGGTTCAAGTGAACCATGGTTCGAATGAACCCCTAGGGGTTCGCTCGAACCCCTATGGGTTCGTATGAACCCCCATAAATCCTCATCCCCTCCCTGAGACACACAAAAAACCTAAAATTTGGCACTTCGGAGCTCAGGTTGAGGATGAAAATGGACAAATCTTCACAAACCCAATTGGAATCAGGTAGTTCTCGGAACAAGCTATCCAACAAATATAATTTTAATATGTTTTGGTTTTATTATGTATTTGTTTTTTTAGTTTTATTAAACATAGGTTTTTCATCGAAAATGAAGGTCTATGTTCTACACATGTGGAAAAATAGCATATTATCAAAAAAAAAATTGAAAAATATGAGTGCACCAAATATTGAAGTCCTTGATCCAACAAAAATAAATAAATTGAATTTTGATATATACAAAAAAAGTTATGCCTTATTCGGTCGCACTATGTCTGAATTGTAATTGGTTTAACTTTGAAACTTGATTAAAGAAAAAATATTCAATAAAAAATTGTCTAACAAAGTGGAAGCACTAGATATCGGAGTTGTGAATCTAAATTCAAAAGAATTAGAATTTTATCCCTCATGGAAAAAAAGTTATGTGTTATACGGTGCGTCACTTTTTAAAATTGTTGTTTTCTGAAAAAAACCAATTTTTGTGGGAGATGGAAAAAGAAGTGCAATCTAATTCCAAAAAAAATTGAAAAAAATATTCTTAGAATCTATAGACAAAATGTGACGAGACTCTAGTTTGCATCATCTTCAAATTCTTCATGGTTTAGCTGCTATAAGTGCCCGAATGTGAAGATTTAGTTAAAAATAATAATTTCAGTGTTCAGTTTGTCCAAAAATTGTAAACCACTATTGTGGGATCACCCCAGGAGCTACCAAGGTTAGACATATAACATGTTCAAAACTCCCACTGCTTGGATGATATCACGTCTAGTGAAAACTATTGCATACAACAAAATACCAACAACACTAGCATAAGGAACACTAGAAATATCTTCAAAACATCATCATAATTAGGACACATGTCTAAAATCCTTAGTACCAAAAAGACATGAAACATTTACTGGTTTGTAGTCATACATACTAAACCTTTACATAATGGTATCAACATACTTACTTTGAATTAACCAAAGCTTTCTATGAACTAGAGCCCTACTGACCTCCATCCCACAGATATATTTTGTATCCCCCAAATCATTCGTATCAAATGTGCCAAAAACCAAGTCTTGAGCTTCCTAATCATCACCTTGTTGTTACCCATAAACAACATTTCATCAATATACAAGATGATGATTAGTATCTGATAATCAATAACCTTAATGTAAACACAATGATCCTCCTCACTCCTAACAAAACCCAACTTCAATGAAAAGGAATCAAAATTTTGGTACCACATCCTGGGTGACTATTTCAAACAATATAAAGATCTCTTTAACCTTTAAACTAAGTTTTCTTTTCCTTTCACAACAAAACCATTAGACTTCACATATAAATTTCCTCCTTAAGATCCCCATGCAAGAAAGCAGTTTTAACATCCATTTGCTCTATCTCAAAACCATAAGGAGAAGAAATAGATAATAGGGATCTAATAGAATTTAACGTAGCAACAAGAGAGAATATTTCACCAAAATAAACTCCCTCTCTCTAGGAGTATCCCTTGGCCACCAATTTGTCCTTGTAATTCTCTAATCAACCATTTGCACCAAATTTATTTTTATATACCAACTTGCAACCAATGGACTTCATTTCTTTGAGAAAACTAACAAGATTCTTATCACAACTATCAAAATCCATCATCTCCTCCTGCATGGCCTACATCTAAGTATCATTTTCTTTTGTGGAAAGATCCTCTTGTAGGATCTAGATTCATTGTTAGTACTCAACAAAGCAAATACACAATGGTAATTAGATGGCTTATACCTATCAACTGGAGTTTTTTTCTAGTGAATCTTCTCAAGGTAGGAGTAAGGGGTTCTTGCTAATCTTCTTCTTCTACATTCTCATCCTACACATCATCTGAACTCTTTGAACCCTCTTCTTCTTCTCCATCCTCAAATCCACCTATTTGTTCTTCCACACGTGCATCTTCCTAATTTCCTTTCTCTCGAAGTGCACTTTTTTTTCTTATCTTTCTCTTTTGGTTGTTCTTCACTTGAGTAAGCTCTAAACTTCCTAAAAATCACATCTCTAGAGAAAACCATTTCACGAGTTAGTGGATTCCAAAGCTTATAACCTTTCACATTCTAACCATATTCAACAAAGATGCATTCCTATTCTTTTGGATCCAACTTAGAATGCTTATATTTAGGCACATGAACATAATACTCACAACCAAAGACCCTTAAATGTGAAACAAAAGGCTTTCTACCTATCCACACTTCATAAGGAGCTTTATTAACAAGATCTTAACAAGGGGATCTATTAACCAAATAATATATAGCACTTACAATCTCTTCCCAAAAGCATATATCAAGCTTAGCAACACTCAACATGAACCTAGATATTTCCATCAAGGTTTGATTCATTCTTTTTGCTACCACATTTTGTTGGGGTGTAAAAGGAGTAGTCTTTTTCCGAACAATACGTGCATTCTTATAGAACTCATCAAATTCTGTTAGAAAAATTATCTACCCCCAATGTCATATCTCATTATACCCTTATCTTATAATCCATTTGCTTCTCAAGTAAAGCTTTAAATTTCTTAAACTTAGTGAAAATGTTAAATTTTTCATGCATAAAATAAATGTAGGTGTATCTTTACACATCATCAATGAAAGTAACATAATAATTATATTTTCCAAAAGAGACAACATCCATTGGTCCAAACACATATGAATGAATGATCTATAAAAATCTTATAGATTTATTAGCCCCATTAGGAAATGATGATCTATTATGTTTACTAGACACACAATGCTCACAAAAATTATTTTTTTCCAACAAAATAATCAAAAATACCATAAACCAAATTTTTATTCAAAAAGGTCTTAAGACCCTTTTCACTTATGTGACCCAATCTATGGTGCCATAACATAGATGCATCTTTAGTTCTAGTTACATTGGAAATGTTACAGAAAGTGGAGTCATTAAACCTAAACAAAATCCCTATCAAAGATCCTTTAGCAATCACCAAACTCCCTCTTACCAACCTACAACCAAACATGTCAAATGTCACATGAATTTCAAAATCATTCAGCTTGGATACTGAAAGTAAATTTCTTGCAAGTATTGGAATATGTAAAATATCATTAATTAAGGTTTTTAACCCTTCCATCATTGAAACACAACTTTACCTTTCCCTTACCAACAATCTTCTTTGTGTTGTTATCACCAAGGAAAATTTCTCCCCCATCATAAGCTAAATATGAAGTAAACCACTCCTTGTGAGGATTCATATGGTAGGAGTAACCTAAATCAATAAGCCAAGCATCAATTACTAATAGTGTTAGAAAAAATAAATAAAGCATCAGAATAACCATCTTCTAAGGACTTTTTCATTAAGTATTTGAACTCTTTTTCTTGTTTTTGCACTCCTTATTCAAATGTCCTCTCTTACCACAATTCCAACATTTAACTCTACTCTTCCTGGTGGTTTTGGGATGTCCTTTAGACTTGTCTCTCCTTTTTTCCCTTTTAGGCCCTCCTTTTTCTTTTGACTTTCCTTACACATGCAAGGCATCTTGGGAGCTCATATTAATAGAATTTCTTCTCATCTCTTATGAAATACATATAGCAATGAAACTATCCATCTTCTATTTTGTACCACCACCACTTATGATAGCAATTAGATTTTCCCAAGATTCAAATAAAGAATAAAGCAACAAAATACATTTATCTTCTTCTTCTATTTTAACATCTATAGTTGCAAGATGACTTATAATAATATTAAAAGAATTTAAATGCACTGCAATAAAATTGAAATCCTTCATTTTCAAATAATACAAAAATCTTCTCAGATATATTTTATTTTTTATACTTTTAGTTTGGTAGATTTCACCTATCCTCCTCCATAGGTTGTATATGGTAGATTCTTCTAAAACACTTAGGAGGATAGAATATGCAAGACACAACTAAATGGTTCATCATGCCTTCTCATCCATTTTCTTCCAATCTTCATTAGATGTTGATTCTAGTTTCTTTTCACTTGAAACTACCAACCACTGATCCCTCTCTTCAAGAAGATCCTCCATATTCAACTTTGACATCTCGCAATTAGTGTCATTGAACTTCTCAATATCTATACAAGAGGTAGAAGCCATGGTTTTCAATCTTCTTCAAAAATCTATAAAACCCACAATGCACAAGCACCTACTGCAACCAAAAAACCTTCAACACTTAAGAGAAAGGAATCCCTCTCTAAAAAAAACTTTTAGCTCTGATACCAAATGTTGGAAATCCAAGGTGAAACTTGAAGAAATAGAACTTAGTAAAGTTGTTTACAAATCTGAACTTATGTTTAAAATATTACCATTAATGTATTATGTGATTAACAATTCCAAACAATGAAAGAAAAATCAGCAATACCACAAGTTGGTAATCATAAGTGAAACAAGATATACATGGAGAAACCCTTGTGGAAAAAATACTATGCACCTAAAGAGGTCTAATGTTTGTATTAATATTCAAATGAGATACAACAATACAACACTTCTCTCTAAATTTCTATAGTACTTCATTACTCTAACAACCTACAAACAAACTCTACAAACCACCATATCAATGCTCCAATATATAGAAGTTTGTGGGAGATAATACCACAAATGGTATCCCAAAACAACAAGAAAAACCACCTAGAAAACCCACACCCCCTTGTGGACAACCTAGAAACATGGTGAAAAATATTAAATGCTCACATGGCCTTCACATGGGAACCTAACCCATAGCTAATGAATATTGTTCAATACAAAGTACACCATAACTCTTTGACGATTCTAATGGATCAAACCCAAAAAATACAAGCTTGGGTTCCCAACCCAGAATAACATGCAAATAGCATGCACTTTTGGGTGGTCCCAATACAAAAGTTGGACACCCGAAAGGAATATGCTCCTAGGATGCTTTGTAACCATCACTATAGTGGGTCCACCTCTTTGAATACAATTACAATTTTTCATAAGAAAAATAAATAATAAATATTTTGACTATCCTCTAGAACACTTTCCAAAGAACATGGAGACACACAATTACCAACTTAGGATAGGAATTGGATAATGTCACCTATCCTAACAAATTAAAATTAAAGAGCATGTAGGAGACAAGAATTAATAAAATATGCAAAATTAGTCATTGTCATTCATACAATGAGGAAGTTTAAGTTACATAAATCACAAGTCATTATTAGTGAAAAAACTACTCAAAAATGAAATGGGATCCCATTGCTTTTTGCTTGTTTGAAATATTAAAAAAAGTAAATGTTATCTCATTTAGGATATGGGATCTCATTTCTTAAAATCTGAATTTTAAGCTTGGTTTTTGCTATGGGTTTCGAGTCAAAAAAAGACTTGGAGACCCGACCCTTAGGTTTGGACTAGCTTTGACCTAAAACTTGAAGGTCATCTTAGTGTCACTAGGAAAGAGTGACTTTTGACATATGTTTAAAGACATTTTTTGAATAATTTTTTAACGAAATTAAAAACCATTATAGAGAGAATATGTAGATTTCAAATATGCAAAAAAATTTACAATTAAATTATTTTTTCTATTTTTCAAATATTTTTTTATGAAACTAGTCCATAAACTTGAAATAATAGGTTTTATTATTATTTTAATAAATTTTTATTAAAATAATTTTTTGAAAAGAAAAATACATGTGAACAATCTTCATACAATTATTTTTAGTTTAAAATAAAAATTAAAAAATGATGAGTTTAAGTCATCTTATGTATGATTTACATGAGGGGTTTTCAAAACAACAATTATGACCAATAAAAATACCAAAAGAAAAACTTGAACAATATTTAGTGTCTTACAAATCATTTCCCAAAAGGATTTAGAAAATAAATTTTATTTAGGTGAGAATATGGTTGACATACACATGCATGGTATGGTCTTGAAAAATGACTTTTAAATAGTGGTTTTTAGACATGCCTAGATTAAAAATCAGTTTGTATAATCTAGGTATAAAAATAAATTACATATTTGGAAACTAGACTCTAAGTACTACATTTCCTATTACTAACATTTTTAAGATTCAATTTTAGGTGCTTCAAATTTTTAGGTCAAATGTGACAAATTCTAAAAATCAACAAAAGCACTTCCACTTTTTGGCCAAAAAGTGGACTCAACTTATTGCACACACATGTAAGGGATAATTCTTCTTTGTCGATTACCACTACTCACTTTGTCCACCAGTTCCTCCAAATGCTTCATGTACCAAGGGGAGAAATCTTCCTAGAGTGTCTCTCTTCCTCTGCATGCAATGGCTCTAGAGAGCTTTATAAATTAACAGTTCTTGCACATTATTAGTAAATCATGTTGTTGTTGATGCCTAAATACATATTATACACTCTGAAAGCTCGAAATGGATTGAAAAACACACAAAAGAATTATGAACTTAGCACCATCCCCGGAAATGGCACCAAAAATGTGGAGCCATTGTAATTTCTAATTAAACTAGTGATATAAAGTATGCAAATGACTCAAAGGACTTGAGGATCTCTAACTAAGAAAATTATCATTCACAAGAAGGTTGAATTAAATCATCAAACAGGGAGTTGTAAAACTTTAAATAGTGCTAGCAAATTATATGCATTCACAGATTCTAGACATCCTACATCAATTGCGTATAGGCGAATGAACATGTAGTGTAGGGAAAAGTAACCCTTTTTCACACTTATTTTGGGAATGAATAATCAATGATAAAATAGACTTAAAGGTGCCTTATATAGGGTGTTTTAAAGTGTATCGTAACACTTTCACACTAATCTAGGGCTTTATTAATTAATTGGGCTTCTTTTTGCCTTAATTGGTCCCATTTTGCATCCATAATCCTTATTAATTGCATCTTTCCATGGATAATCCTAACACTTATCAAATTGCACCTGATTTCAAATTGCACATTAAACAAGACACTCCTAGAAATATGTGTCTCAGGTTTTAGCTACTAGGACTCATATGCCACAACTGGTGTATGAGTCCCGCTTTAACCAAGACCTATTTTGAATCAAATTCTTAGCAAGATTTTATTATCTTAGACCTGATGTTGGCTTGTAGTTTTGTAATTTCAATTTTTTTTGCATAAATAAGTATAAATACAAGGTTATTTCACATAATTTTTCCTAACAAGACCTAGCAATTTTGAGTTAAGAATCCTACGACTTCACAAGAGCATTATAGAGTATTCAAGAGAATTTCAAGAGCATTAAAAGGAAAATTTGTAGAAGATTATTCCAACAATTCAAGATCCATCATCATATCAAAGGCATAATGCATCAAGTAGGTTGTTGAGCTAGTGTTGTGATGTAGCATCCAAGATCCAAGTTAAGCATTGTTCCACATCTAATTCAAGATCAAGATCTACATTCTTCATGGCCACTTCAAGTTAGGGAAAAATTTAGTGGTGAATCTTCACCAATTGGTGAATTCTAGGAATCGGCCAAGTCAAAATTGATGAATTTCTCACACCCAATAGGGTGTCCAAATCACTCAAATTTTATGAACTATTGGTCTAATGCATGTCCACTCGCCAACGATTTTTTTATGAGGCATATTTAAGAAACAAATTCACCATGTTAAAAACTACATGTTTCAAA
Organism: Sequoia sempervirens; assembly: GCA_007258455.2. NCBI lineage: Eukaryota > Viridiplantae > Streptophyta > Pinopsida > Cupressales > Cupressaceae > Sequoia > Sequoia sempervirens. Next base: position 621,140,433 of record VDFB02000003.1, on the reverse strand, counting down.
TGGACTAACTAATATTTTCACCTAGAATCCTAGAAGCATGTAATAACACAACTACATATTTGCCAATACTATTAAAACGACATTGTATCAGGACCCATTTCGCCAATTAAAATTTACAAAAAGTTGCTTGTGAATACCCATTTCGCCAATTAAAATTTATAAATAGTTGTTTATGAGGACCTATTTCACCAATAACATTAAAAAACAATTACATTTGAGGACACATTTCACCTTGAAAATTACAATGAATCATTGTATAAGCACGCGAGATTCACCAATTTTTTAATATACCATTTAAAAATCCCACGAAATTCACCAAATATGGATTGATATGAATACAATCAAAAGTGTCATTTATTCTTACACATTTCATTCAGTTATGAGGTTGTACTTCTCAATTCGGAAGTAAGCAAAAGTTGAAAATGTAGAGTTAAAGGTGAGTGATCATTTCTTCATAGTGTTCCTAGTTAGTTATAATAATAAGTTTTCTTTATCTCTTTTCCATTCTTGCTTTAGTCTTAAAGATGATATTGAGTAGGGAATGGGGTCTATATTCTCTGTCCTTCTTAAACAAGAAGACATTTTTTTTCTAGTTTTTATTCAAAGTGATAGATCAATATGTTGAGTGACTCGAGCAACAAGGGTAAGGCTCCTGTCACTCCTTAGGGTGGTGAAGAGACTCCTACCACTCCTCAAACTCTTACCACTCCTCAAGGTGGTAAGGCTCTTTTTGATCCTCAGGGTGGTGAAGAGACTCCAGCCGCTCCTCAGGGTGGTGAAGACACTCCTACCACTCAGGGTGGTGAAGAGACTAGGAGGCCATCAAAATGCCAAAAAATTAGAAGTACCATATAGTATTATTTTGGAATTTCCAAATCTTCTAATCCATAAGGTCAAGATGGAGCTACATCATCAACTCTTCCACCAAATATTAGTAGCATTCACAATACCTCACTGCCACCAAAAGTTCAAGTTGAGATTGTCATTGATTTAAATCAAAATGTATCAAATCAGGATGGCAATACCATAAAAGATGTTCCAAGGGATACCCTAGGCCTGGTTAGCCAGAATGAGATAATTGACTTGGATGAGGATGAGGATGATGATGTTGGTAGCAAGAAAAGAAGAAGCAAATCAAAAATGTGGTGTGAGTGGGAAATGACAAGGAATTTTCAATTTGTTTGGTTGTCAAAGTACCCATTCATGGTACCAGTGGGGATTGACAATGCAAACAATATTGAAAAGGAAACATTGGCCAAATGTACGATTTGTAGTTGGAAATTTGGGAGAGCCAAGACATTGCAATTAAATATTGACACTATATAAAAGCATATCGGTAAAGTTTATGAAAAAAAAAAGACGGAAAGGAACAATCAGTCGTACGATGGAAATCAAAGGAATAATTTCTTTGTTTTAGGTATGCCACAAATTATGAAGAGCATGAAAAAATAATTTCAAACATTGTTGCATGTAAAGGTACACTTAAGGCTCAATTTGGAAAAGTAATGGAAGTAGCAAATATGTAAAAAATTGTTCAGATGAGTGTTTTTTTTCATATTTTGTCTAGAAGGAATCATATGACAAAGTATCCAGAATATTCTGGTTTATTATCTTTTTTTAATGTTCCTTACTATCCCTTGTCACATTGGTTAGTAAATGTTGGATGGGAATGGGAAAACTATCTTGTTGCAATTGAAAAGGAAGATCGAAAGGAGAAAGTAAAAGAGTCAAATTTCATTGCATTATCTTTAGATGAAGTTTTTGCAATAGACAATACTTCTTGGTTCTATATGCATTTTTATACTATAGAATGATATGTTCACCAAGCTCATATTCTCCGTGTTCATAAAATGAAGGAAAGTTCAACATCACAAAATATATTTGAACTAGTCAAGAAATATTTGAATGAAACTGCAAGTATGGATGAGTTGACAATTGCCAAAAAGTTTGGTGAATGTAGGAGCTAATGGAGCTACAGTGATGCAAGGTCAAAGGACTGGTGTTTGCATAAAGTTAAAAACTACTTGTGCACCATACATTCTTGGCATTCACTGCATGGCCCATAGAATTAATTTAGCATTCAAAATCGTAAGCAAGTTTCCTGCATTATCAAAATTTGAAAATATAGTCTGTGAGATCCATGCATACTTCTGTCGAAGTCCCAAACATTTCATAGAATTTAAAAATTTTGCTAAGAGAATAACACCAAGAAACAAGCTTCTCAAGGATGTTGATACCAGATGGATCTCCCTGCATGGACGAATGCAAGGAGTTCTTTCAGAATAGCAATCCTTGATTGGAGTGATGTACAAGCATCACAACACAGTAGATAAAGCTCCTAACCTCTTACATAGGTTAAGCGATATAGAAACACTCTTGACTTTAGCTAGTCTTGTCCCCGTGTTTGATGAGATGAACAATCTTGTGAAGAAAGGCCAATAAAAAACTATGTATATTAATGAATATGCCAATCTATGTAAACATACATGCTTGGCCCTCAATCATCTATATCTAGATCTAACACAAGATGAACCAAATTATTTCATGTGGAAGAAAATTATTGATTTGAATAATCTTGGTAATTATTTACAATTTAATGCAAGCAAGCACTTATGTATTTGTGTACGTGGATATGAGATACCAATGTACCATTGTAAGATAGTCAGGCACTCTAGTAGAGAAGTAGCTATTAAGGAGGAAGATTTTAAAGGAATTATTAAATATGTTGGTGATTATTTGAAGGAAAATGTAAAATATCTTTCCTTAGAGATACGTGAAATATTCCCTCGACATGAAATATTTGAATTCATGGGTATTGTGTATCCTCAATTTTGGGAAAATTGAGAGAACCCGAAATATTTTCATGATCAAGTAAAAATCTTGATCGAACAATTTTTCAAAAGTGTAACATACGATGAGAAAAAAATATAAGGAATTTTAAATGAAGCTAAGCTTAGAAAACAATCTGGGAGATTTTCAACAGCTATGAGGGACCAATATAAGTCCATGGGCAAGGAGAAGGTCTTTGAATCAAGATCAATAAAAAAGGTTTGGACAAGCTTCTAGGTCAAAGTGAAATATTATGTGGTTCAATATCAAAATATTTCAAACTTGCTAATTTATGTCAAACAATGATATTGGGGTCAGTGGAGGATGAGAAATTTTTTAGTACATTGGGGTTTTTGAAATCAAAGTTAAGAAAAAAAGTAGACAAGAATTTGGAAAATTGCTTGAGGTTGAAAGGAATTGTGTATAATGTCTTTAATTTTCCTTTTGAAAGGGAACTCACAATCTACAGGTCCACATGTGAAAGAATAAGTACCGGGTTATGTAACACTCCAATTCCAAATGTTGGTACTGGTGGCAGTGGAAGTGGTAGTGGCAGTGTGGCTGGGACAGATGAAATTGACACAAATCACACAATGAATGTTAAATTTGAGACACTGGCTAAAGAAAATGAAGAGCAAACTTGGAATCAAATTCAAGATGACTCTTTTACTTTATCTAATGATGAATTCTAGTTTGAGGACCTTGACTCCATTTGGAAAATGGAAGAGAATTAGCAGGATTTAGGTATTTATATTGCACTTCATGGATCAGTTTCCATTGTTCCATACTGTAGTTGATGATATTTTATATTGTATTCAATGAAATTATGAATCATTGCACTTCATGAATCATATTCCAAACTGTAGTTGATGATATTTTATGTTGTATTCCATGAAATTGTGATATTTAATATTTTATATTGTATTCCATGATATTGAATTTGATGTGATTCTGCATCATTTTTAAAGAACAACACTTATCACACTACTTGTAAATTCCTATTGCATTGCCATTCACAAAATCTTTGATAAATAACTTAAAGGAATATTAATCCATTCCTTGAACAAAAGCTAATAGTTCAACATCCATAACTTATAAGCTAACAAAAGCTAACAGTTCAACATAAATAACTTATAAAGGCATCCACACAACTTAAACAATAAAATCTTAAACTACCAAATCACCTAAATTATACTGAGAAATCGTTACGCATCCATCACCATAAAATATTTATTCACAGATAAACATTCCACAACAATGAAACTAACCAAAAATCTATCATTCAATAATAGACAATCCATTGGAAAACTACTTAGCAAAAGCACAATAAATCCACATAGTACACACCATAACTCAAAGATTATGCATGCATGAACTTCACCATTGTCTTTCTATATTGAAATAATAGAAAAACAATAAAAATAGAAGAGGTTTTTTGTCTTGATAATGGTTTCTTGAAGACAACCATTTTAGAAACTAAAATAAAAAGTCTTTGAAGTATCAAGAGAGCCAAATTAAAGAAAATAACATAAAAATTAAAAACTAAACAATGGTCCCACTCCCAACACCGACTTCTTCACTTTCAATTATTTTTGCCTCCTCCTTCAGTAATGCCTCTTGTGCCTTTACTCTTTGCTTATATTCCTAGTACTTGGTAACAATTGCAATAATGTCCTTTCTCCCTGGCATTATAGTAATCTATAACCTGGTTCTCCATTTTCCAAAAGCATTTTTAGACTCAACCAACATATGAGATCTTTTCTCTTCTCCAAATTTATAAGTCTTTAGGTGGATCTACATTCCACTAAGTTTCAAGGACTCCCATGTCACTGTAGTAGGATCAAATATTTCTTTATTGAATATCTCTCTAAACTTTAGATAGATCTCTCTTATATCTAGAATCCTTTCATCAAACTCATCAGTAATTTCCACTTCCAAAATATTACAATCTTTTTTAATTTCCACCAACATTTCATAATATCGATCAAGTGTGTTATTAATTTCCTTCACCAGATTATTATACATATTCAATTTCCATTCCAATGAATTAGATGAGGAAGGGTCTAGCTCCTTAGGATTATTCACAATTTTCTAACCAATTAATATCTTCGGATCCATAGAGTTCAATTATTTCATTTCCTGAGAGAGAACATAGAGACTAGTTTGATATTTTCTAACCTTCTGAAGTTTTGTTACTAACTCCTTCCTCTTGTTAACAACTCAAGTGTAAAAGAGCACAAATTTATTTAGAAAGAAGATAGCCTCTTGAGATATTTTATTGATACCCTCAGAAGCAGCTCTGGAATAGCTCAAATTATTTTTAATTTTCTCTATGGTGAGCACAACGATTCCCTCTACCTAAGAACTTGAGGCTTCATCAAATGCAGGAGGAGTGGCCATGGAAGAAATAAAGTTACTCAATGTGAGGACTTGAGATTGTAGTTTTATATTTTCTTTCCTCTGTTCTTTCACTCTTTTAATCAAGGTATTGACTGAATAATTGGCATGGTACACATCACCTTCCAATGTTGGAGGCCCCATATCAACATGTGTGACTTTGTAGTCAGCCTCCATTATTTCATCTTCATTTAAATCCTTGACAAGGTCAACAATTTCTAACATTTGATTTCTAGAAGTAGCATTAGTCACCATCCTTGACATCCTCATCGCTTTCTTAGGTTTTAAAGAGCTTTAAAGTAACTTTGAAACTATATCCACTCCAACTATCATTGTAGGAATATGCTTTCTCTTCTTCTCCACTACTTTTTTCAGCCATCCTAGGGAGGCTACTACCAAACCAGAATCTTCATTTCCACTAATAATTTCTTTAAGAGAGCTAGGAGTGAAAGGTGGATTATCAATCAAAGAATAGGGAAAGTCAAACAGAGGAGGAAATATATTATCTTCAGCAATCTATTGAAAGATAGCTTCAAAATCTTCAGCCACAAGTTTTTCTTGATTGGTCTTCTTCTTAGCAGTAGGAGAAAGCACACTATCTTGTTCACATATGCTCTTCAACTTGATTGTTTCTTCTATCCTATCACCATCAACTCTTGACTAATAATTTTCACTAGAGGACCTAATAGAGGGTTTCCCAATTATACACTTGCACTAGATGCTTGCATAGACTCTTGTTCATTCTTCTATGATGACATAGGCTCTTGAATAGGACCAGGAACTTGCCACCATTTCCCATCCAATTAGTCTTGGGTTCATTTAAGCACTAGGGAAGCACACACCCTCATATATGAAATTTCACTTTGGCTCCAATCAACCCTAGGGTGGGATTTATCAAGAAATTTTTCATATGCAGGATCTATGATTATTGAATCCTCAGCTACATTTTTAGGAATGTGAAATGAAAAACCAAAAGCCTATATCTATTTTAGCATTAGCCTCATATAATCTCTTCTCAAAAAAATTTTCTCATCAACACAATCTTCCCAAAAATATTTGATAGATGGGTGATGTCAATATAAGTTCCCTCCATAAGTATTTTGCTTTAGAAAACCCTTACTGTCAAAATTAGCTCTCATAGACAGATTCTGGAGGTTATATTCCTTGAGAATTCCTTTAGCTCCCCTAGCCATCTGTTTTGTTTTGCACATAAAAGAAGGGGTCTCCAGTGGGAAGACATACCCTCATTTCCCCATGTTTGTATACTTAATATTAACCATGGCCATTTGTCGACAAACTTCTAGAAATATTAGTAAATATTTAGGATACCGAGGTAATTTAAATGGGGCTTTCTCAAAACCCCCTATTCTCATATAGGAAAACTTATCAAATTGGATATAAAAACTCCAAAATTTTGATACAAGAGAAATCAATTCAGGGGAAAGGTGCATTTCTAGATTTTCATCTAGCTTCCTCACAGCCTCCATTAAAAATGCATCATTAACATGACAAAAATCACCCATTACAAATTGTTTAGTGAACTAAGGAAAGCATTTATACACAAGCATATTAGAAGTTGGGGTTCCTTGTGGCTCTAACCCAGGCCAAAAGGACGTCTGACTACCTACAATGTATGTCAGGTAAGAACACATATAGAAAGTAGCAGTCTTATGGAAATTAATTAATTGCTCATTCAAATGGAAGAAAATAACTTCAGCCCAATCAATGAAAATGTTCTCATCACAGACTATCAAGATAAACTGAAACATCTAATCCTTAAATAGCTCAACTTGTGCATTCCCAACAATGTGGTGCAATAAAGCAATAGCATCTACAATTTCTCCCTTAAAATGTACTCTTTTGAGTTTACTCGATAGTTGTGACTTACCTTTCTTTTCAGACTTCAACTAGGTTTTGGCCATGGATTTCTTACACCAGTCTTTATTTTCTTTGAAAAATTCACCTATCACTGTGATAGACATGTCTTCTACAGGTTCCCTTTTTGGAATCCCCAATGGACAAGAAACAACTTCAAGAGAAATTGTTGCAATTACAGTCTCGTCTGTGGCTTTAATTTCTTGTGTCTATAGAATGAACCTTCTCGCACATGCACTTATCAGGACCACACTCAACACAACTTCTGGAAACCCTCTAGGGTAAGCTATCCTACTTTCTAATATTTTTATATCCATCTTAGACTTGTCATCCCCCTCTAGGTGCACCCAAAATTCTTCTAACTTAAAAGGTATAAGCATTGTATCCCTTACTCTGAACCAACATTCACTCTGCATGAGTGCAAATTCATGAAGAATGAATGTTTGCACTTGAGAAGTACTGACCTTGGAAAAGAATGAGAATGTAGGCTAAATGTCTAAGTAAAAAGAATGTTTGCACTTCAGAAGTACTGGTCTTGGAAAAGAACAAGAATGTGGGCTAAATGTCTCAGTAAAACTTTTCCACCCACTTATGTCATTATTTTTTATAAGACGTGCTTTAAATGCAACATTCAATTTCATTCCTCAAAAAGATAGCCTTTAAACCTGCATGTTTTTGGAAATTCCTGAAAAGACAACTCAAGTTTAGTCTGTACATAGCATTCAATAAGATTTCAAATGACAATTCCTTTAAAAGGTAAGATAACTCCATAATGTCACGTGGTCACTAAAACTTGGAACCTTGGAACCAAATTTTGAAGTTTCAAAGTTTTTGAAACCTCTAACCCTCCAACTAAATCCACACACCGTAACTCAGAGGTTACATATGCATGAACTTAAGTTACTCAAAAAAGTGAACCAAGTTGGGGAATCGGGTAGTTATGAAAATTTAGAACTTTGCGACATGGTTATAAAACTCGGAGGACTAGCAACTAAGCTTGCTTTGCTCCCTTATTTTGAGTCCATCATCTCTTCAATAGCCAACTATAACATTTTACATGAAGTATTAATGAAATTTGATCAATGGTCTTTCATTAATCTTCTTTGTCATTATGCATTGATGTATGTTTTAATTTTGGCTCTAGTTTAATGAACTAGTTAAAGTATCTTGATTAAAGCATGAATTCATATAAATGTTTAGTGGATTTGATAAGTAGTCATGTAGATTAAATATTGATGTGTGAATTGTAATGCAATTTCACTAAGATTATGGATGTTTGGAATTAAATTTTACCTTATAGTTCATATTTTAATTGTGTTAAAAGTAAAACTTGAACATGTACTCAATGATTCATCACTCAACTCAATTCTTAATAGCATATTAACAATAGTATTAGTAGCATATACAACAATGAACATTAGCAATTGTTTAAAGTGTATATTGTAGTTGAAACCACTACTAGAATTTTTATTCAAATGATAAAATAAATAATACAGATAATTTAACATCAACACATTACTGAATTCTGAGTTGGAACAAATACAACTTTGCGTAGAGTTGAGTTGGAACTTGGAAACTCATATTATTAAAAATCAAAAATCAAATCACTACAACACCTTTTCTAGCAACTTCCACTATTCAAGTGGTGGAATTGTCATTTGTTCTAGCTAACATTGTTTGACTTGAAGATTTGTTAACAATTCATGATTCAAATTGGAACCTGTCTTGTATTCTTCAGTCAATTTTTCATTCAAGGTTAGCAATAGTTTGATGGAATCCAAGTAGTTCACCACATCTAGGTTCTAAAGAAACTGGCCCAAATCAATCTTCATTGCATCCTCTATCTTCTTTCTAAAATCATTATTTCCAATGAATCACTCATTTGTGTCAAAATCCTTTGGAAACCAAGCTATGTGGCATTCCTTACCTTTTCATCCACCATCTTCATCTTGTCTACAACCAAATGCAAATATTCCTTTGTTTTAGGCATTCTCAAATACTTTTCAATGATAGATGATAATGTAATTGATGTAGCAAGCTGATTAGTAATCCATTTTGATTTCAAAACATTGTCACTGGCTTTGTAGACTATTTATTAAATTTCATTTGTAGATTTCTCTAATGCTAGGACATTTTTGTTGTCCACTAAATATTTTTTGAGATTCTTATGATGTTGTCTGATAGCATCAATCAATTGAAACATGTCACACAAATGATCAATCCTCTATATTATTTCATCCCAGATCTTTTGTTTCATATGGCTCATGTTGTCTCTCTACAAAATGAAAATAACTTATTTTGAAAAGACTCAATTTCATTTTTTGCTTCCATTAGCTCTGCCTCCAATCTTTCATTTCTTTTCTCTCCTCCAATTTTTGTTCTCACTGTGCATTTCCATTGGCAATGCTTAGTCTTAGTTTTTTCTGAAGTGGATTTTTCCTCATCATATTTCTTGTTGCTCTCATCTAGCCTTTGCTTCAATTCATTCACTGCAATCTCATTCTACTTATCCTCTTTGCTTGTTGATGCAGAGGATTTTTTTTTTATTCTTTTTTTCTAATTTTTTGCTCTTGTTATCTAGCCTTTGCTTAGTCTTAGTTTTTCTGAAGTGAATTTTTCCTCATCATATTTCTTGTTGCTCTCATCTAGCCTTTGCTTTAGGTCATTCACTGCAGTCTCATTCTACTTATCCTCTTTGCTTGTTAATACAGAGGCAGATTTTTTTATTCTTTTTTCTAATTCTTTGCTCTTGTTCTCTACTGCTTTCCTCTATGCTTTCTCATTTGCTAGGTCTACTTGTAACTTTTCAACTTGAGTTTGCAACCTTTTTTTCTCTCTATCTTGCTTTAGCAATGATGTGTGCACCAATTTGTTGTTCTTCTTTGATACATTAATTTTGTCAATATTTCTGAGTCCAGAAAAATATAATTGAATATTGTTCATTTGGAACTTAGATCAAACCATTTGATTTGCTGGTTTATTTTGAACTATGGGAAAAAGAAATGTGTACTCCATGATTTCTTTATCTATGTAAAATGTGGGTAATACCATGGTTGTTGTAGGCTCTGAAGTTACAATAGATGCACTCTCCATCAGTTGCTTCTTTTCTTTTTTATTCAATTATGTTTTCTTTTTAAACTCTTCAATGCAATCAAAACCTAGGGATGCAAGAACAATGGAATTCTTGAATGGTGAAGGAATAGGAGTACTTGTAGTTGCTAATGATGTCACAACCAAACTAACTAAAGTTGGAGGAGTGCCTATAAATAACTCCTTTGTGGTGGATCCACTGGTAGTGTGACTTGGACCTATCAAAATCCTTTTCCTTTTTTGTATGCCTTGATTAGCTAGTGTTTCTACAATATATTGTGTTGTTGTCCTCTTGTGTGTAATTTTTTATTGAAGCAAATGTTGACCACTACTAGTACTACTACCCATACCATCACCACCAAAGGCAATGCTAGTTGCACTAAGTTCTCCACTATGGGCATGTCCTAGTTGTGATTGTGTATGACCATGACGATGGGGATTTGAAGCTCTAACAAATTTAATTGTTTCAGCTCTACTTGTTTTCCCTTGGTCTACTTTATCAGCTCCAAGTCCAGATTTATCAACTAGTTTTCTATGTTGTACATCTATTACTATAGGAATTCCTTGTCCTTGGGACCCTAAACCACCACCTTCATAACCCATTTTTTTAGCTATGGCTTCTCCTAAAGTATATGCTTCTTTTGTGGCCTCACTTAAACCAAATTTGAAATTGACATGGATTTCTTCTTCCCTATCATCATTAGATTCATGATTACTTTCTTTATCTTCTTGTTCATCTAGATGCCCTATATTCCACAATTTTCTAAACTCACTATCTTCTCCATTATCTCCATACTCTGCAAGAGCTCTTGGATAAACCTAGCTCCTTCCTCATAGACCAAAAGGAAATAATTTTTTATTGTGACCAACTTTTTTATGTAACTTACTTCTCTAGAGAATTTGGAATTTTTACTCTACTAGATGGTTTAACACTTTTTTGATAAAAATTGTTGTACCTCTTGATTGTCATTTGATGCAATGCCATAATTTATGCTAACAATTGTTCAAAAGAAATACCATTCTCAGTAGCACTTTTCTCCATTTCAATTTTGACCTCATCCCAAGAATCCTTGTTTCTCAATTTTTCAAGCAAGGGTCTACTTTGATGTTGAATTCTACTTTCAGCATTCTTATTGAGCACGATCATTGATTTAATGGTGTCACATGGATCATACTGCCAGTGAAAAATAACATCAAAAATAAATAAATAAATAATATTGTGTGCCACACTAAATTCTTTTCTCTTGAATGTGATCCCTCCACATGAAAAAGGTAAAGAAGGAAATAAGGTCTTCTTTTGCTAACTGGTAAAGTGTAGTTCATCAACACTCTACATCTTCCTTACATATTCCAAATAAAAAACCTTTGTCACATGTATTGGAAGTTTGTATGGTTGTACTCCTGATCCATAAAATCTTAGCAAAGTATATTCTTCCATTAAGTACCAATCAACCATTTGTATTTCTCTTCCTAGTTGAATGCAATTTCTACATGACATAAGCAATCTAGGCATTGGAGTATTTGTAATTGCTTGATGCAATGGACCCAAAAAGTAGTCTACAAAATGACTGTAGTTCCTTTGAGAATCATACAACCTTATAACAATGGTCCATTCATATACTGGAGCCATTTTCTTTTGCTCAGGATTACTATTACTATAGGGCTAAATCTGAAGCTTGTTGGTTTGAAACATTCCTCTAAATTTGAATAGAAAAATATAGCACAAGTAGGTTGTGAACCTAAATGTCTTGGTGGAACCTCCTTTAATCATTAAAAAAAATTTATCCATGGATTATACAATGTGCTCAATAAAATTATATTTGACATGTGAAACACCATAATGGATATTATACACTATTTCAATGATGTATGCACCCACTTCCAAATTTCTATCTAGTCCAAGGAAAAATGCTAGCATGGAAATAGTATCCTAAACCCATGGTCTAAAAATACCCAAATCATAAGGAGGCTTATGATCACCTTTCAATTTGTTTCTATCCTGAACTATTCTATTTAAGAAATATTTTTTCTCCATTTCATCCACTGCTTCATAATCACTAGCAAGCTTTTCTAGGTCAATGTGGACATTTCCAAATTTTTTAGTTGTAACCCCAACACTTTTCCAAGTTCTTCTGCATTAATGGATAACAATTCTTCTTTGCTATCTTTATTAACAATTGCTCTTTTATTATCATCATAATTTTGGGCAAGGGAAAACTTCATTAACATCATGTGCCCTAATCAAGTTACCCATGGTGCACTAATACTATTAACTTGCATTTTCTTTGATTCCTTATTCTCAAATGAAAATCTAAGTTTTGAGGTATGCCTACCATAGGTTTCAGGATCATAAATGTCATGGTATTCATTAGTGAAACCATGGGTTTTAAGCAATCTTGCATAACGTATTTTTTTATCCGACATTGCTCTAGTGGTATTGCTGGTAGACATGCTTATACAATGTGGAACTATGAATTCCCTATTAGTCCTTAATTTTTCTTAGTTTTTAAGTTTCTTAACCCTAAACCCAAACTTCAAAGTTTGACAAAATAGGATTTTAAGAAATGTCAAACAATGAAACGTAGTTGTAGAAATTCTTTCACTTACCTAGATTTTGATTCTTGAAAAGATTAATGTTGGAAGTCATGGAAACTAGGTTACTAGAATTGATTTGTTGGAAGTGGAATTGTGGAACCCAGAACAGGGTGGTGCACTGCTATGAGCAAACTGAAGACTGAAATATCCTTGTGTGTTGACCCTCTCACTTGAAACTAAAATCACTTAGTAGTATAAACTAAAAGTGATTTTTTTTTAACATTAAAGTGAATGAAACCAAAATGTCTATTTGTTGCTTCTGGACTAAATAATACACAATTAGTACATGGTTGTCGTTAACAACATTTAAAATTAAAACAAGCCATTTAGTCCTACATTGACAACAAATTCTAAACCGTTGATCTTTGTAAATCTAACAGTTATAGGATTATTTTGGAGGTTTAATTTTGCAACCCTAGCACTCTATGCATTTCATTATGGAATGCAACTACAACCATACATCAAATTTTCATCAAATGATTGAGTAATTTATGATATAAATAATATGTGTTTTAAATTTGTTTTAACCATTCATGCGCTTGGATTGACATCAAGGCCTTTATAAAATGAATTATAATGCCACATTAATAGCACAATAATGCTTAACATTGCAAAGGAATTAATAAAAGGAATTACAATGTCACATTAATAGCACAATAACACTTAATGTTGCAAAGGACTTAATAAAAGGAATTACAAAGTCACATTAATAGCACAACCATTTATTTTATTACAACTGAATTATAATGTCACATTATTACATAGTACAAATACAAATGTAAGCACAAGCACCAAGCTTCTACTAGACTGCTGGTGAAGACGTAAATTTAATACATGTGTGTATGAAAATAAATGGGACTTGTCGGGTCAACCATGCGCTCTGAAAATAAATGCATGGGACTTTCGGGATCAGCCATGGTGTCTTAAAATAAATGAATGGGGAAAGGAAAACCAATCAAACCAGGGAAATGAGAGTTGTGAAGATTGTTGGTGTAATTAATTAATTAATTATTACACTAGCATAAGTTTACTTAGGTCTTGCATTTAATCATTAAGTCCTAGGTTGCATTATTAGATAAATCATTTAATAAATGGGATAATATTCCCTTCCTTATTTGTAGGAGATAAGATTCCATCTAGAAGATGAGTTGTCCTTCTAGACTTATCCCCTCATTTAATGATCATTACCATTAGGGTTCACATGTTGTCACATGTTGTTAGATCAAGACACATGTCAACATCTCATGCATATTAGGGTTTACCTATTGCCTATATAATCAGGCATCTTGTACATTTGTAATATATCAATATATCCAATATCAAGATATCAATCAAATATCATATCATATCAATATAGAATCTTTAATCAAGCATTCCATTGTTGCAACACTTCTTTTGTGGTTGATTATCTTTCATGGATAAAGTCCTACATTGAAGATTCTGGAGCTTCAAGGGCTGTGCAATTCATCATCCCAACATGGTATCAGAGCTAGTCCATTGAAACATCAACCCTAGATCCAAGAAGTTTGGAGTGCAAGATTCAAGCAGGCTTAGGGTTTTATGTTGTAGGCTAGTTGGTTCTACCCGGGAGCCAAGTTGTTTTCTGGTGCAGATCAGGCCCTCTCCAACCTCTCCATTACATCCAGAAGGCCTCAAAACCCATAGATCGCCTATCCATTCGTCAAAATTAGAGACATATCATCTGGGAGCCTTCGAGGTATTATTTAGGGTTTGCATTTTTTGTACTATCCGTACAGTTTTGCAAAAAAAAAATCTCCCTTTTAGGCCTCCATCAAGGCAAATTTTTTTTAGAAAAATCAAAAAAATTTCTGGCTATTTTGGGAAAAAAATTTCTATAGTATTCGCAAAAATTAAAACTGCAGGGCGACTGGCAATTAAATTCAGGGTCGGCAGAAATATTAATTTGGAGCATATAGTTTTGGGGTTAATTTTTTTTTGGAAATCCATCGGCTTTTTGGGTCGGCATATCCTTTAAAGTTTATTTGATTTTTTAATTGCAAAAATTGCAATATTAAAAAATCATAGGAATCTCCTATGGTCTGTACACTCTGCATACTGGTCGGCACTGTCACATCCGCTGACATCACTTTCTGCTGCAGTCCCGTCGGCCGTGGTCACATCACCCGTCCTCACCGCCGGAGTCTACCCCACTGACCGTCGACCTTACCGGCAATCGCCCACGGATCATCGGAGCCCCTGCCGCAGTCCCTAGCCCCCGCCCCGGTTCTATTGCTGTCCACCAGCTCCGTTTGACTCTGGGCTGTGTTTCCTCTGCCGAACCCACCACTAGATCCCGCCGTCGCCAACCCGCTTAGCCGCCACCATATCCGGTGGCACATTTTTTTAAACTGTCCGATAGCCCATCGGTCATATCAGCGACCGGGGGCCACTATTTTTTGCCCTAGGGTGCTGTATTTTTGCGCCTATTTAGCCTATTCAGCTCAAATTGCAGTTTTTCTTCTGGAGGCCATATCTTCGCGCCACGATATCAAAAATTTGCAAACAAGATATCGACGGAAAGAGAATTTAGAGCACTATCCAGTGGTGCCATCTGTTTTGTAGGATTTTTCTACTATTCAATATTAAAGTCAACTGAAGTCAAACCTTCCTTTTGGACTCAAAAGCACACATCTTCGCATCAGATTGTCAGATTTTGGGGATTCCAGTGGCATTCAGGAGATTCTTCAGTGCATTTTTTTCATTAGTCCAGTCTTCTTCTTTGGTTTCAGCTCCAGGTATCTTTTTTTTGGTTTTTTGATTCTTGGACATCCTGAAGACTAAAGTAGAATTTGTTGATCTCGGAGGCATTTTCTCAGTTGCATATCTATTTGGAAGTCTTCTATTTATCGTTGAAGGTTAGTGTCCTTGATTTTTTGTGGAGAAATTTTCGTTATGGGGCTTGCATATTTCTCTTCTCCTCTGGTTATGTTGCACAAGGGTAACTACCCACAATGGCAAGATGGGATCTGCAACCATCTTCATTCACTTGATTTGATGCCATATTTATTTGGTATAGTTCCTCGCCCAAGTGAAGGTATTCATGAACTTGCTTGGAGTTGCAGCAGGTACACTGTTTTGGAGATTCTTGATATGCAAGTTGATTCTGATGTTTTGAATGATATTGATCATTGTGAATGTCCTCACATTCTTTGGAAAAAGCTTTGGGAGCTCTATGGAGATTCAAACACTCCACCATTCCCTGATGATCATGCTTCAGAATGTCATTTTTCAGATCAAGTACCCCATCATGATACTGTTATGCAGGAAGTTGATTGCCTTGATCTTTTTGAAGAGGTTGACAAGGTTCCTTTCAGTGCTTCTTCTTCATCAGAGACAGTTGGTATCCCTTCATATTCAGTGCTTCCTTATCCAAAATCATTGATTGAGGCTTCCACCACTATCATCATCGATCAGGACACATTCAGTTTTTTAGACTTGACATCACATGATGGCTTCATTTCAGGTATCACTGCCTTGGCCACTTCTACAAGTTTGGAGAACATTCTTGAGGGGATATCACTCCTCTATTCAGATCACACCTTGGAGAGTTGTTTTGAGTCTCTTCATTCCTTTATCTCGACCTTGATTGGGAATCTCGAGACCATCTTGGAGGCACTTGGTTTCTCTTCAGAGATTTCATATCCGAGACTTCTTCCCTGGCATTCCATTCAGGACTTGAGGTTTCTTCAATATCCACCATTGGATTTGCTTCTTCCTAGCAGGCGATTTGTGGTTTGGACACCTTCGATGCTTTAGATTTCTTTCAGTGGTTTTGAGGACAATTCATTTAGGGGGGGCTATCAATTCTCCATCACATCCATCACATCCATCATATCTCAGTCTTTGGATATTGTTCAACATTAGTTTTTGCATCATCCTGGATTGTCACCCTCTTCATTGTTTGGGAATATGGCATCTTCACTATCAGGCAAGGAGACACTTGAGCAGAGTTCAGAGACATCATCGACATCCATCTTCATCCTTCCTTCCTTCAATTCCTATCCAGAATGGGAAGCATCTTTGCACTTGCAATTGGTTTTGTTTCTTCTGAAAGGGAGACAAGTTGTTTGTCGGCATTGGATCTTGTTCTGTCTTCAGACACTTATCTTTTTTGCAGGTGATCTCATCCTTTGGGAGGGCTATATTGTCTCTCTCTTTCCCTCCTATGGGGGGGCTTTTTATTATATTGTATCCATGTGACAGATGGTGTCCTTGGGGGGTATTTGGGAGTCCTCCATCCTTTCCTTCCCATCCTATCTCACATTTTTTGCATTTTCATCTCTCTTTTGGAGAGGGGTTTTGTTCCCATTGGGTTTTCCCCTTTTCTCCATTTGTGGGAGATTTTCTGCATCTTCATGTACATGGGTACCTAACATGGCCTCGTAGCTGGGACCCATCTTCGATCATCTCTGCATAATCATTGCATTTTCCTCCCTAAGTTGCACTTATGGCGGGGTGTTGGTGTAACTAATTAATTAATTATTACACTAGCATAAGTTTACTTAGGTCTTGCATTTAATCATTAAGTCCTAGGTTGCATTATTAGATAAATCATTTAATAAATGGGATAATATTCCCTTCCTTATTTGTAGGAGATAAGATTCCATCTAGAAGATGAGTTGTCCTTCTAGACTTATCCCCTCATTTAATGATCGTTACCATTAGGGTTCACATGTTGTCACATGTTGTTAGATCAAGACACATGTCAACATCTCATGCATATTAGGGTTTACCTATTGCCTATATAATCAGGCATCTTGTACATTTGTAATATATCAATATATCCAATATCAAGATATCAATCAGATATCATATCATATCAATATAGAATCTTTAATCAAGCATTCCATTGTTGCAACACTTCTTTTGTGGTTGATTATCTTTCATGGCTAAAGTCTTGCATTGAAGATTTCGGAGCTTCAAGGGCTGTGCAATTCATCATCCCAACATGGTATCAGAGCTAGTCCATTGAAACATCAACCCTAGATCCAAGAAGTTTGGAGTGCAAGATTCAAGCAGGCTTAGGGTTTTATGTTGTAGGCTAGTTGGTTCTACCCGGGAGCCAAGTTGTTTTCTGGTGCAGATCAGGCCCTCTCCAACCTCTCCATTACATCCAGAAGGCCTCAAAACCCATAGATCGCCTATCCATTCGTCAAAATTAGAGACATATCATCTGGGAGCCTTCGAGGTATTAGTTAGGGTTTGCATTTTTTGTACTATCTGTACAGTTTTGCAGAAAAAAAAATCTCCCTTTTAGGCTTCCGTCAAGGCAAAAAAAAATTAGAAAAATAAAAAAAATTTCTGGCTATTTTGGGCAAAAATTTTCTATAGTATTTGCAAAAATTAAAACTGCAGGGCGACTGGCAATTAAATTCAGGGTCGGCAGAAATATTAATTTGGAGCATATAGTTTTGGGGTTAATTTTTTTTTGGAAATCCATCGGCTTTTTGGGTCGGCATATCCTTTAAAGTTTATTTGATTTTTTAATTGCAAAAATTGCAATATTAAAAAATCATACGAATCTCCTATGGTCGGTACACTCTGCATACTGGTCGGCACTGTCACATCCACTGACATCACTTTCTGCTGCAGTCCCGTCGGCCGTGGTCACATCACCCGTCCTCGCCGCCGGAGTCTACCCCACCGACCGTCGACCCTACCGGCAACCGCCCATCGATCACCGGAGCCCCTGCTGCAATCCCTAGCCCCCGCCCCAGTTCTATTGCTGTCCACCGGCTCCGTTTGACTTCGGGTGGTGTTTCCTCCGCCGAACCCGCCACTAGATCCCACTACTGCCGACCCACTCAGCCGCCACCATATCCGGTGGTGGGTTTTTTTAAACTGCCCGATAGCCCATCAGTCATATCAGCGACCGGGGGCCACTTTTTTTTGCCCTAGGGTGCTGTATTTTTGCGCCTATTTAGCCTATTTAGCTCAAATTGTAGTTTTTCTTCTGAAGGCCATATCTTCGTGCCACGATATCAAAAACTTGCAAACAAGATATCGACGAAAAGAGAATTTAGAGCACTATCCAGTGGTGCCATTTGTTTTGTAGGATTTTTCTGCTATTCAATATTAAAGTCAACTAAAGTCAAACCTTCCTTCTGGACTCAAAAGCACACATCTTCGCATCAGATTGTCAGATTTTGGGGATTCCAGTGGCATTCAGGAGATTCTTCAGTGCATTTTTTTCATCAGTCCAGTCTTCTTCTTTGGTTTCAGCTCCAGGTATCTTTTTTTTGGTTTTTTGATTCTTGGACATCCTAAAGACTGAAGTAGAATTTGTTGATCTCGGAGGCATTTTCTCAGTTGCATATCAATTTGGAAGTCTTCTATTTATCGTTGAAGGTTAGTGTCCTTGATTTTTTGTGGAGAAATTTTCGTTATGGGGCTTGCATATTTCTCTTCTCCTCTGGTTATGTTGCACAAGGGTAACTATCCACAATGGCGAGATGGGATCTGCCACCATCTTCATTCACTTGATTTGATGAAATATTTATTTGGTATAGTTCCTCGCCCAAGTGAAGGTATTCATGAACTTGCTTGGAGTTGCAGCAGGTACACTGTTTTGGAGATTCTTGAGATGCAAGTTGATTCTGATGTTTTGAATGATATTGATCATTGTGAATGTCCTCACATTCTTTGGACAAAGCTTTGGGAGCTCTATGGAGATTCAAACACTCCACCATTCCCTGATGATCATGCTTCAGAATGTCATTTTTTAGATCAAGTACCCCATCATGATACTATTATGCAGGAAGTTGATTGCCTTGATCTTTCCGAAGAGGTTGACAAGGTTCCTTTCAGTGCTTCTTCTTCATCAGAGACAGTTGGTATCCCTTCATATTCAGTGCTTCCTTATCCAGAATCATTGATTGAGGCTTCCACCACTATCATCATCGATCAGGACACATTCAGTTTTTCAGACTTGACATCACATGATGGCTTCGTTTTAGGTATCACTGCCTTGGCCACTTCTACAAGTTTGGAGAACATTCTTGAGGGGATATCACTCCTCTATTCAAATCACACCTTGGAGAGTTGTTTTGAGTCTCCTCATTCCTTTGTCTCGACCTTGATTGGGAATCCCAAGACCATCTTGGAGGCACTTGGTTTCTCTTCAGAGATTTCATATCCGAGACTTCTTCCCTGGCATTCCATTCAGGACTTGAGTTTCTTCAACATCCACCATTGGATTTGCTTCTTCCTAGCAGGCGATTTGTGGTTTGGACACCTTCGATGCTTTAGATTTCTTTCAGTGGTTTTGAGGACACTTCATTCAGGGGGGGCTATCAAGTCTCCATCACATCCATCACATCCATCATATCTCAATCTTTGGATATTGTTCAACATCAGTTTCTGCATCATCCTAGATTGTCACCCTCTTCATTGTTTGGGAATATGGCATCTTCACTATCAGGCAAGGAGACACTTGAGCAGAGTTCATAGACATCATCGACATCCATCTTCATCCTTCCTTCCTTCAATTCCTATCCAGAATGGGAAGCATCTTTGCACTTGCAATTGGTTTTGTTTCTTCCGAAAGGGAGACAAGTTGTTTGTCGGCATTGGATCTTGTTCTGTCTTCAGACACTTATCTTTTTTGCAGGTGATCCCATCCTTTGGGAGGGCTATATTGTCTCTCTCTTTCCCTCCTATGGGGGGCTTTTTATTATATTGTATCCATGTGATGGATGGTGTCCTTGGGGGGTATTTGGGAGTCCTCCATCCTTTCCTTGCCATACTATCTCACATTTTTTGCATTTTCATCTCTCTTTTGGAGAGGGGTTTTGTTCCCATTGGGTTTTCCCCTTTTCTCCATTTGTGGGAGATTTTCTGCATCTTCATGTACATGGGTACCTAACATGGCCTCGTAGCCGGGACCCATCTTCGATCATCTCTGCATAATCATTGCATTTTCCTCCCTAAGTTGCACTTATGGGGGGTTGTTGGTGTAATTAATTAATTAATTATTACACTAGCATAAGTTTACTTAGGTCTTGCATTTAATCATTAAGTCCTAGGTTGCATTATTAGATAAATCATTTAATAAATGGGATAATATTCCCTTCCTTATTTGTAGGAGATAAGATTCCATCTAGAAGATGAGTTGTCCTTCTAGACTTATCCCCTCATTTAATGATCGTTACCATTAGGGTTCACATGTTGTCACATGTTGTTAGATCAAGACACATGTCAACATCTCATGCATATTAGGGTTTACCTATTGCCTATATAATCAGGCATCTTGTACATTTGCAATATATCAATATATCCAATATCAAGATATCAATCAGATATCATATCATATCAATATAGAATCTTTAATCAAGCATTCCATTGTTGCAACACTTCTTTTGTGGTTGATTATCTTTCATGGCTAAAGTCCTGCATTGAAGATTCCGGAGCTTCAAGGGCTGTGCAATTCATCATCCCAACAAAGATACAAAATGTACTTCTCCCCTTTCAAAATTAGAGTCATGCAAAATATGAGGGGTTGTAAAAATGTTCCCATCTTCTACTTGCAGCTTCCATGCACTAGGAGAGCACTTATCTCCATCAGAGCTCCTCATCTTGACTCAAAACCTATCTAACAAATCAGGTGAACCAAATCAACTTCTTTCCAATTCCACCCATTCTGAACTTGAAGGAAATTGGTCTTTTACTCTATAACTACATAACTACAGGCAAGAGAATTTAGAGTATCCCCAATAATGCCACATCATCTTCTTCCTAAATCTTTATTAACCCTACAAAATAAAAACCCTTATGAAAATTCAAACATTGCACTCAATAGTAAAGCCTTTATCCTTCAACAAATGATTTCAATTTTTAATTGTGCTCACTATCCTTATTTATGGGCCAATAGTGCCTCCAATAGTGCCACTACCAGCTTGGTCCCTATGTACACCTCACACATGTCACGTGTGAGGTTAGGTATAATCATGATTCATAATCGCGATTCGTGTAACTTAAGCCTTACATTTATTTAAATGTTTGATTTGATTGAGATTTGGACTCTGACAACCTCACTACATACAAAATGTACCTCAAGTTGACAAGCTATCAATTGTCAAAATCACCAATGCCACTCAAACGATATGAAATCATTACAAATATTGTTTCACTAGCCATTCAGTCTTGCATTGGTAGCAAATTCTAAACTGTTGATAATTGTAAATCTAATGGTTAAAGGGTAATTTTGGATGTTTAAGTTCGCAAGACTAGCACTCTATGCATTTCATTCTAGAATGTAACTACAACCATACATCAAATGTTCATCGAACGGTTGAGTAATTTATGAATTATGATATAAATAATAAACATGTGTTTTAAAGTTGTTTTAAACTTTAATGTGTTAGGATTGACATCAAGGCCAAGAGACCAGTAACTTAACGTTGCAAAGGAATTAATAAAATTAATAATGATACCAGGAACTGGGGGAGAAGGTCAACAAAAAATTAGAAATCAATAAAATTTTGGTAAACCCTAACAAGAGTGACAACTGACAATTTTAGTGTTTATAATGTTCTTTTGTCAATTTGATGGAAATTTTCTTTTTTCATTTGTAATGCTTTATGTTTTACTTTTAAATCTGCATGTAATTATTTCATAAATAGATAATACTTAATTTTTTAAAGGAAAATAAAACTGATTTGAATAGAGTCATAGACACTGAACTCAGAAAATAACTCTTTTCTGTAAATTTATAACAAAGATTAACACAACACAACCATTTATTTTATTACAATTGAATTACAATGTCACATTATTACATATATTTTTAAAGATGAGTAGTTGTAGAATAGGAAAGCTATTTTTTTATATAAATAACATAAGTCACTTTACATAGACACAATTTATTCCAAGTTGTTGCTCATGACAACAGATTACAAATTCATTCCAATTTCCAAGGTTCTACTGATGACAACGTAATACAAATGTGACACTAAAAATAAATGCATGATTTTAAATTTACAAAGCTTCTACTGGTGAGAATGTAGTACAAATGTGGCACTAAAAATAAATGCAAGGAACTCACCTAGCCAACCATGTTGGGGAAATGGGAGTTGTGAAGATACAAAATGTGCTTATCCCCTTTGAGAACTAGAGTCATGCAGAAGATGAGGGGTAGTAAAATTACTCTCATCTTCTACCTGCAACCTCCATGCATCAAGAGAGCACTTATGTCCATCAAAGCTCCTCATCCTAGTTCAAAACTTGTCTGAGAATTCAGGTGAACCAAATCAACTTCTTTCCAATTCCACCCATTTTGAACTTGAAGGAAATTGGTCTTTTACTCTATAACTACATAATTGAAGGTAGGAGAATTTAGGGTATCCCCAATAATACCACAACATCTTCTACCTGAGTCCTTATTAACCCAAAAAATTGAAAACCCTTATGATACTATCCACTATCAATAACCCTATTTATGGCCCACCAGTGCTACCTCTAGTCTAATTCGTGCAACCCAAATAACCAACTTAATCTATTTGTGTTTCTTAAGCCTTACATGTATAATTAAAATGTTTAATTTGATTGATGTCTGGCTACATACAAATTGTACCTCAATCTAACAAGCTATCAAAATCTCTAGAATCTAGTCACCACTAGCAGTGCCACTCAAATAATATGAAATCATTACAAATCTTGTTTCATTAAAGCTATGAGTTTTCCAATAAATCACTTCATATGTTCAAAAGATTGAGAATTTCAATTAAATGAAATGTAAAATATCAAGGAAATGAAAAGAGAGAAATGAGCCTTGATCTCGCCATGTGTTTGTATCTAACGTTTCTATTACTATTTAGGAGGTTTCAATTTACAAGTCTACTGCTTCAGAGGTTTACTTCTGGAATGCAACTAAAGCCATCCATCAAAAAATCATTGAATGGTTGTGGTTATATTGATTTTCCTTTACATACATTGTGTAAAACATTCTTAATTTTTTAAGCCTTGGTCCTACGTTATTCCTAGGTGGTTCCTCTTTTAAAACAAACTTTATGCACGTGCATATTTTTTCCACTTAAGTTCTTCTATCATTCATCGCCAAAATCCAACCCATCAGGTTCATTACCAAGATGATGAGCCTTGATCTCGCCACATGTTCACATCTAATGGTTCTAGTGTAATTTTGGAGGTTTCAATTCTTAAATCTAGTTCTTGAGAGATATACTTCCAGAATGCATCTACATCCATCCATCGAAAATTCATCAAATAGTCGTGGTCCATAATGTCGCATGGTCACTAAAACTTGGAACCTTAGAACCAAAGTCTAAAGTTTTAAAGTTTTCGAAATCTCTGATCCACCAACTACAAATATGACCAAAAAATACTTGCAACTAAGGTTAGGAAAAGCACCAAACCCTTGAATTTGGTGAATTAAGATAGGAAAAGTGGCAAGGATAGTGCATTTATGAAGTGAAGATCATGGGCAGATTGGAGCAAGTGAACATGACTTGAGGATCGATGGGTAATTAAGATCGATACGTGTGGAGTTTGGAAAATTATTACCTTTCGACCCTCGATTATCAAAGTTACTAATAGATTTTGGCATGGAGAAGAAGGCACATAGGAAGTCTGAAAGAGTGGTGTTGGTGGTAGTGTAGTTGTAGCTATTTTCAAATGGAGTCCAACTTTAGTCTGCGTTCAAGGAGGAAATTAAACCTGTTTTATGGTGAAGCTTCTAACCAAAGACTAATGGGGATGTTTTTATTCACTGATGGGAGGTTGGTACAAAGTGTGCAGATGATTTTGGGGAAATCCTTTGGAAATCTAAGCCATAGATATAGGAATAACATGGATGTATACTCCTTGATTATAGCATGGGGTTTGGACTTGGGGGAATCGACAAGCACAGTGAGAGAGGTGATGGAGATGATTGTCCATAGAGATTTCTTGGAAGGATTAGAATCAATACTTGAATGGTTTGTTCCACGTGAAGGTTTGGACATCCAGGAAGGCTTTGAAAATGTGGAACTAGAAGGGGCATAAGGATGCATCCCTTTCATGTGTTGGCCAGAGGATGAGATTAAAAATTGATGCAGGCAAGAAGCAAGGCTAGGTTGGCAAGCATTGAAGCTCTTTATAGAGCTGATGAAGGTGGAAACAATTATAGCACAGGAAAAACTGGAGGAAGAGCGCATAGAAGCATAGGTGAAAGTGGAGGCAAAGTGTATCAAAGAAAAAGGACAAAATGTGAGGAAGAGGAAGATGAAAGGAAAAGTAACAAGGAAAGTTGGTTATGAAATGAGTAGCACTAGTTGAATATGTAGTTTTTGTAGGGATTTTGTAGAATTAATGCAAGACTAGTACTAAATTTTTGGCTTGCTAGGGGTTGAACCCTTTTACGATTGTATAGTGTGAATAGTACGTACTAGGAAGGGTAAGAGAATGATAGAAAATTTTGTTGAAATATGTAAGGTAGATACAAATAGTTGTGGAACTCGTTTTAGTTGGGTAGGGTTACTTTTTCTGTTATGAAGCATGTTAAGGTGCTCTTTTGAAAAAATTGTTATATTTGTAGGTGATTTTTGGATGGTTGATGAAAACAATGAGGCAAATGATGTAATCTTTATTTTCATGCAATACAAAATCCTATTACCGACCAAAACACAAAAATCTAATGGCTCTAGTGTTATTCTGAAGTTTTCAATTCACAAGTCTACTGCTTCAGAGATTTACTTCCATAATGCAACTACAACTGTCCATTGACAATTCATCAAATGGTCATGGTTATATTGATTTGCATTGACACTTTTCCACTGCACTTTTTTTATTAGTTTGATATTATGTTTAATTCTTCAATATTTTTTTCTTAATCATTTGAAAATAGGTTTAATTCACCAATGAATTTTATATTTTAGTTTGAAAAAAAGTTTTAATCACCAACAAAATTATTTTTTCTAGTTTGAAAACAAGTTTAATTTTCCAATTGAAATATTTTATTGGTTTGAAAATAGATTTTAATAGTCAATGAAAAAAATTTAGTGGTTTTAAAAAAATTTCATTTCACTAATATTCTCCACAAACTTCTAGCGATTAGAAAATATTTGCCAATGGACTTTTTTTTTTTCATGAAAAACAAAAAAAAATTCCACTAAAATTAATATTTTTATTGAGAAGTATACAAGATTTGCAAGGATTTTACACCTTCGTCGAGGGGGGGGGATTCTTAAAGTTTTTCTTGCTTCAAGTTAGATTTCATATTTACATTTCAAGACATCATTCAAGGTATCATTGTTCATGTTTCATATTTCATGTTGATGTTTCATTATCTCATCATAAGGTTTAATTACCTAAATAGGGTTTGACCAAGGAAAACCCCTATTCCCTAATGATTAACAATTTTTTCTCTCTACATGTGTGATTTTAGATCTAGGTTTTTTGGAGCTTGAAGATCCTTTGAAGACTAATTTTCAAGATTGAGGAAAGTTGTCAAGTTGTCACAAGATTGTCATCTTCACAGATAGTCACTTAGAAGCTAGAATTTAAGCTTTTAGACTCAAAGATCTAGTAGGAGAGAAGCTACAATAGATCACTAGAGGATACCAGAGTTTTATCCAAACCCTAATATTGGGACAAAATTTCCACCTTGGGTGTATGAGTCCCAGTACAACACTTTTTCTAGTTTTCAGAAGATCCAAACCAATCATCGATAAATTCCAGTTCCTGCATAGAAACCCTATTTGGGGACAAAATCACCCAGTCTGGTGTATGAGTCCCAGTGAGCTTCAAACAAAAAAAATTAGGATTTCAAGGCTTGTTTTGACCACATCTTTCTTCCAGGCACCCCTTTGTTCATTCTTAGTTTATTACCCTGATTTTTAGTTTCATTTCCTAGGTCACTTAGTTAAGTTCACATAATACTTTCATCTCTCTTTTTAAGATATAACTTAGTGGTGAACCCCCTTTAGTCTTTAATCAAACCCCTAGAAGGCCTTATTGTAGATATCTTTCCATAATTCAATCACTAGGTTGAAATCTATAGGGATTCATTGAATTGAATATAAGTGAAATAGGAGGACCCCTAATCCCCCTTTAGTTGAACCATCTCCCAAAAGGTGGAACACTATTTTAGAGGTTTCATTTTGGTGAAGTTGATATAAAAGTTTATAAAATCTTCTTTTAGGTGGTTTCATTTTGGTTAACCTAGCCTTTAGACACCTTATTTATGATTTGGATTGTATAATAGTCCTAGATCTATCTTACATTAACTTTGCATTAGGTCTTGCTTTAGTTAATTTTCATTTAGGGCTTCTAAATATTGCATTAGTGAATGTGCATATAGCTTGAATTCTCGCATCATTGATTTTCACTTGAAGTCTATAATTACACCTATTCAAGACATCATGCAAACCATGAAACATAACATTCACTCAGAATTTTTTGAATTTAGTGCAAAAACCATCGTCTAGGACTTATTGGCTCCTTTGGGTGATTTAGTCCTGTGGAAGTTGTTTTACCTGATTTTTGGGAGTTTCGTGTTGTGTATTTTTCAGTATTTAAACCCTTCAAAAACCCTAACTAGGACTCATATTCCCCTATAGGCGATTTAGTCCCAAACTAGATCTAAAACTTCCCTTTACAACATTAAAAACATCATTTTTGTGTTTTTGTTCATTGTTGTTAGTTATCTGTTACAGTTTGTTGAGTTATTATTTCACCCATTTCATTGGATCTAGCTTAATTTGGTTTAGTTATTGCATTGCTTAATTTCAAAATGGAATTTATAACATTTCATTTTTAGATTATTTCATAGTGTAATTAGCAAATTTCCTTTTTTAGAATCTAAAAATTGTATTTACACATTTCATTCTAGGACATTGTATTGCAATTTAAGGATCTTTCCATTTCAAGTTTGTATAGATTAATTTTCACAAATGTTAGTATCTATATTTTCCAAGTTTTCAAAGAAAAATTTAGTTAATAAGTATGTTAGTCCTTCATTCAATACATTTACTAGTTATGAGAGTCTCTTAGTGCAAGAGAGTTAAAATTTTGACACCCTCCCTATCTCGACACCCCCTCCCATATCTCCTATTTATGGGAATGATATGATAGAAGAAGATGCAAGTATAGACAATCATGATAATCATAATTTCTTTTCTCATAATACCTCTCATATTAGTGACGAAGGTATCTTGGTGAAAGAAGATGCACTCATCTAGAATCATGAAAGTCTTGTTTATCCTTCTCCTCATCCCCCTTGGGAAGATATTATGGCACAATAGAATGAGATCATAGAAACATTTCTAAACATAACCTTACCTAACTCCCATTCATATTTTTCTTGTGATAATATTTTAGTAAAAGAGGATGCAATTATAAATGAGGAGGATATGTTGGTGTTAGATGATAAAATCTTTAATATCTATGACAAACCTATTTTATTTTCCTCCCCTACATCTCCTATTTTGGAAGACATTATGGGACAAAGAGATGTAATCATAGATAACCATGATAATCATACTTGTTCTTCTCCTAATATCTCTCCTATTTATGAAGAAGATATCTTGAGGTTAGAAAATCAAACCCATGCGAGTTAGGAGAGTCCTATTTTTCTTTCTTCCCCTAGGAAAAACATTATTAAACAAGAGAATGACATCATTGATAAGTAAGACAATCCAACCATTGATAACTCCCTTAATTGTGATGAAGTTATTTTAGAAGAACCAAGCTTTGAATGTCATAAACATTTCATTTGTAGTTATCATCAAAACTCTCCTCCTAGGGAGGATATCATGGTACAAGAAAATGATAACATTAAAAATAGTGATGTGACTTTCTTAGATGATGGTGACAAGACAACACTAGAATCCCCTTCATTAGAAAGGCATCAAACCAAAACCACTAAGGTTATGAATGCACAAGTGTCCATTAGACCTCTCTTGATTATTGGACCTCCTTAATACCCTATGGGAAATCCTAAGAATCCTCTAATTCTTTACCTACCCTCACAATCACCACAAGCTCAAAAAAAACCAGTCTTCATCCTTGAACCACCTAAGAATAATGTTTCATATAAATTTAACTATAACACCATTGTTCATACATATAACACCATAAACAATTTTCAACCAAGACAAACACCTTCAAAATCCCTCCCATTGCCTAACCCTATCTTGCCTAGTGCCCCTCATTATCCTTTACATAATGGAAAGGAGTATAATCTTGTTGAAATACTAAAGAATATTACTACTAAGATATCATTATGGGACCTTATTCAAGCCTCCCCTCATTATCATAACATGATTCAAAGTTCCTTACAAAAAATTGGCCCCCCCTAATGTGTAATCAAATGAATTAGCAGCCCAAATTCAATCCATAACTTCAGTCAACTTAGAAATTACTTTCCATCAAGATGAGTTACCCTTGCTAGAAGTGAAAAAACAAAATGATCCTTTCATGATAATACCTATATATAATAGGACAAGGATAAAATGAACCCTTGCTGAAAATGGCTCAACCCTTAATGTATGTAGTGTAACCCTTTTGGATAGACTTTGTGTGGATAAATCAAAAACTCAACCTACCTGTTTATCTATTATTGGGTTTGATAAAGTGGGAAAATGACCACTTGGTGTGATCACATTACCTATTATAGTTGACAAAGTTACATTACAAACTCCTATTCATGTTCTTTCATATAATCTTCTTTTAGGAAAACTATGGATTCATGCTATGAATGGAGTGCCTTCTACTCTTCATCATATCATGAAATATTTCTACAACAACAAAGCATATGTAATTGAAGTTGATCCTGAACCAAAAAGTTGTTTGGACATTGAGAAAGCCAAGGAAAATCCTTTGAAAACATTGACACCAACTACACAAGTAGAACCCATGCAAGAAGAATGAAAAGATAGGTGTCCTAAAGCCTTCACAATGTTGTCACTAGATGATTTGGGATCATTGGATTTCACACCTACATTCATGAGATAACACAAGATCATAACAAAATATTCTGAAAAGGGAAGAGAAAAAGCAGTAATGTCAACACAAAATTCAGAACACCCTTCGAAAGTACCCACCTCAACCACTTTAGAAGAAGAATAAAATTATATGAAAAACTTTGATGAAGCTGATTTTGAATAAAAATTGACTCCAAAAGAAATGAACAAGCTTTATGGAAAACATTATGAACTCATGAAACAACTTGTCCATATAGTGGAAAAGGATGTGGTGCTAGAGAACAAGTTATTTGTGTCCCTATAGAGAATAACACACAATCAAAGACTTGTGGTCTCAGTTATTGTCCCTTGAAAGAAACAAAAAATCCTTCACTCAATATCAACACTCTTACAAAAGATCCTTCTAAGCCAACTTTAACATTAGTGCATCTTGAACTAATAGACAATATGTCAATGTCATCACACAAAACACTAACGATTAGAGTTCTTTAGATTTTACACCTTCCTTTAAAGAAGAGTGCAAAATCTCACAATCTAAAGAGTCTTGTGTAAGTATGATATATTGTGCTAAGGAAGTGATATATTTGTCACAAAATAAATGAACATCTTCTACTATTAATCAAGAGAGTATCTTGTCAAGATTCCTCCAAGATTGTTTGATATCCCTCCCTCTAAGAACATGAAATAAATTTTACTAAAAGAGTTCATTTTGTGCATATCGTAGAAGTCATGTTCATTCTACTAATGAATGTAAGGCTTTGAGTAATCAAATCCAACATCTTAAGGAGTGTGGTGCTCTTAGCTCACCCTTGTCTTGCAATAAGTTGGGGCAAGGGGTTAATTAGCCTTGTCCTCATATGCCACTTTTCATTATCTCTTTTGGCTAGTTGACTACCTTCCATGTATATATATATATATATATATATATATATATATAAGAGCAAGCTTGGGATGTGGATGACATGTCATAAGTTGGTTGCATGTGACATACTGAGTTAGCTTTACTATTGCATTCTGAGGAAAACCCCTTATTCATGATGTAGTTTCATTTAGGAACATATGACTTGGCATAGGGCTTTCCAAATAACCTCTCTTGTCTTATTATACTTTAAAGAAATTTCTCATGTTAGCAATGGTGTTAGCAACTGCTTTAAAGTGGGGGCATACATCGATACTCAATATTCACTATGTGATTTCTTTCTTCTTGCGATGCATCATTTTCTTGGCAGTGTCAATCGATTTGATTTCCTCTAAGAGCGTGATATTTCTTTGAATTGTCCTCTCTTAGAGACATTAGACACAATGTTCCCTAAAAAATACCTTACATGAACTAAGAAAAATCCTTTTGAATGTACTTTACATTATTTTTCATTTATAATAATTGTTATACGACATCCTTGCATAACAAACTTTTCTTGCCTATGGAGCCATCTTGTTTGTTCATAAGTGTCAAGCATACAAAGTTTGTCTTGCCTCATGGATCCTTCTATTTGTGTTGTGTGGCACCTTATCAAAGTTATCAAGAGGTATAGATTTGGTATGGGAGTTAAACTTAGGCATGACTTTCCCATAGCAACTTTCTTGTGTGTGTGAGCACATCTAGCCACGTGTGTATGTGTCTCACCTTTTTGGATACTCACCTAATGGGCAGCCTAAAGTTTCATTGCCTCAGAACGAGCATGTGTTTTGGATAAATAGCTTAGATCTGATCCACATCGTGATCCACCTTTCTTTCTTTTTCTTTCATCTTTATGTCTTTGACATTATATGTTTTTCTATCTTGATGTTGCATATCATACACCTTGTGTGTGTCCCTTTGTGCTTATGTTGGTTTGGCATAGGATCTTTGATCCTGGGGGCTTGATCACCCTCCTTGATCCTATTCATCCTAATATACCATCCCCGTTGGTACATTTGGACCCCTCTTGAATGTCTAATTTAGTGTGAGTTTGAAGCAAGTTTCTCCTCTCACTAAAGTGGGGGCTAAATGTATTGTAGGAAAAAGTAATTCTTTTTCACACTTATTTTGGGAATGATTAATTTAATTAATGAAAAAATGGACTTAAAGGTTCCTTATTTAGGATGTTTTAAAGTGTATCTTAACACTTTCACACTAATCTAGGGCTTTATTAATTAATTTGGCTTCTTTATACCTTAATTGGTCCTATTTTTCATCCACAAGCCTTATTAATTACATCTTTCCATGGATAACCCCAACATTTATTGTTGGTGTAATTAAATGTCTTATACCTTGTCCTAGGTCATAATTACACCTTAGTTAAGTTTACTTAGGGACCACATAGGAGGTTGTTGGAGAATTTATATTTTTGGTGGACTTGACATGTCATTACTTTATCATTTCCACCTTTTGTGGAAACATCATGTGATTATCTCTCCACCTTTTGTGGAGTGATAGCTCTTCATAGTTGTCTCATGTCATAAGATCATGACACTTGTCATAATCTTATGCCCTTCTATGTTCTCACCTTGGCTATATAACCAAGGGATATCTCTCATTTGTAATAATCATAATCATAATCATTATCATATCAATGACATTGAATACAGTTTATTCTTGTCATATTTTCTCTCTCTTTTTGTGCTTTCCATTTGGTCCATAGATCTTGGCATCCATATCCAATTCTAACACTTATCAAATAACCAATCTAATTCAATATTTTGGGTCATGTGTTCCAGAAATAGTGATCTGGGACTCATACACCATGTTGTGTGTATGAGTCCCACCTAGATCTTGGGACCTAATTTCAAATTGCACATTAAACAAGAAACTCCTAGAAATCTATGTCCCAAGTTTTAGCTATTGAAACCAAGGAAATAGGGTTCCAACTTTTGGGAGATGGAACAACTACATTTTATGACCTATTGCTATTTTTCTTTTCATTCATTCAAGGAAACCTTAGAGATCTCAATCAAGGGATAGAATGAGGGAAATAGATCTACAATAAGGTTTCCTAGGGGTGTGATTAAAGACTAAAAGGGGGTTCACCACCAAGCAAGGGATTGGAAGGAAGAATACGAATACAATGTGAAAACCTAACTATATGACATAGAGTATGAAACTAAAATACAGAATAAAAAACTAAGAATGAGCAAAGGGGTACCTGGAAGAAAGATGTAGTCAATAGAGGATATGGAACCTTGAAATTATGTTGTTTGAAGCTCACTAGGACTCATATGCCAGTCTAGGTGATTTAGTCCTAGACTAGGGTTTCTGTGTAGAAATTGGAATTCACGATGATTGATTAGGATCTTCTAAAAAATGGAAAAAGGAAGTACTAGGACTCATACGCCCAAGGTGGCAATTTAGTCTTAGAACTAGGGTTTGGCTCAAATTTTTTGGTGATCTCCTATAGATTCTCTCTTGCCAAATATCCATGTCTAAAACACTAAATTGCAACCTGTGAGTGACTTTTTGTGATCTTCCAAGGTGACAACTTTGATAACTTTGCAACCTTGATAACTTTTCTCCAATTTGACTCTTCAATGGGTCTTCAACCTAGATCTACAAATCACACATCAACAAGAGAGAAAAATGTTGTTTTGTTAGTGGATAGGGGCTTGCCTTGGTCAAACCCCATTTTGGTAATCAAACCTTGAAATGAAATCAAATAGAATTGAGGAATGATGAATGAACAAATATGAAATGTTGCAACTCCCCAAACCCTTGAACAAAAGGTTGCAATCTTGTAAGTAATGGCTAGCATGAATGTGGATCTTTAATCTTTCTTGTATGCTATGCATCTTGAATTGAGTACTTTCTTGAATCATAAAACCCTACATCACAAATGTTAGCTCAAAAGCAAACATGATGCATAATGACTTTGACATGATGCTTGATTCTTGAATATACGTCTAAAATGCTTGATAGTTAGTTCTTGAATGATCCTGAATGCTCTTGTAAACTTGAATTTCTAGAATGCTTGAATGCTTAGATGACTTGTAAACTTTCTAGGAGAAAATATGTGAAAAAACCTTGTATTTATACTTGTATATGCCAAATTTCTCAAAATTACAACACTACAAGCTGACATTAGATCTAGGAGAATAAAATCCCGCCAAGAATTAAATTCAAAATAGTTCCAAGCTAAAGTGGGACTCATATGCAACTTGAGGCATATGAGTCCTAGTAGCCTAAGCTTGGGACACAAATTTCAAGAAATGTTAAGTTCTATGCCAAATTCAAGATCAGGCCCTAAGAATTAGGTGGGAACCATATGCCCAAGGTGGCATATGAGTCCCAGATCACAAAATTTGGAACACGTCACCCCAAAAACATGAAATATGATTGGTCATTAGTTAAGTGCCTAGATTATCCTCAGATAAATGCACTAAATAAGGCATAAGGAATCCCAATTTTAGCAAGGAGGGCCCAAACAAATGTGAAAATGTAAAGGGATGCATTTTCCTACACTATAGCTATTGGGACTCATACGCCACAACTAGTGTATGAGTCTCACTTTAACCAAGACCTATTTTGAATCAAATTCTTGGTGGGATTTTAATATCCTAGATCTGATGTTGGCTTATAGTGTTGTAATTTCAAAAAAACTTGGCATAAATAAGTATAAATACAAGGGTATTTCACATAATTTCTCCTAACAAGACCTAGAAACTTTGAGTGAAGCATCCTAATACTTCACAAGAGAATTATAGAGTATTCAAGACCATTTCAAGAGCATTCAAAGGTACATTTATGGAAGATTATTACAAAAGCTCAAGATCCATCATCATGTCCAAGGCATAATGCATCAAGTAGGTTTTTGAACTGGTGTTGTGATGTAGCATCCAAGATCCAAGTTAAGCATTGTTCCACATCTAATTCAATATCAAGATCTACATTCTTCATGGAAACTTCATGTTAGATTGTATATTTACATTTCAAGATATCATTCAAGGTATCATTGTTCATGTTTCACTGTTTCATCATAAGTTTAAATACCTAAATGGGGTTTGACCAAGGAAAACCCCTACTCCCTAACAATCAACAAGTTTCTCTCTCTCTCTCTCTCTCTCTCTCTCTCTACATGTGTGGTTGTAGATATAGGTGTTTTGGAGCTTGAAGATCCTTTGAATACTACGTTGCAAGTTTGAGGAAAGTTTTCAAGTTGTCACAAGGTTGTCATCTTCATAGAAAGTCACCTACATGCTAGAATTTAAGCTTTCAAACTTGGAGATCTAGTAGGAGAGAAGCTACAACAGATTAGTAGAGGATGCCAGAGTTTCATTCAAACCCTGATATTGGGACTAAATCGCCACCTTTGGTGTATGAGTCCTAGTACAACACTTTTGCTAGTTTTCAAAAGATCCACACCAATCACTGAGAAATTCTAATTCTTGCCCAAAATCCCTAGTTTGGGACTAAATCATCTAGTCTAGTGTATGAGGCCTAGTTAGCTTCAAATAGGAGAACTTCAGGGTTTCAAAGCTTGTTTTAACCACATCTTTCTTCCAAGTACCCTTCTTTTCATTCTCAATTTATTATCCTAATTTTTCAGTTTCATTACCTGGGTCATTTAGTTAAGTTCATATAATACTTTCAACTCTCTCTTTCTAAGCAATAGCTTAGTTGTGAACCCCCTTTAGTCTTTAATCACACCCCTAGGAGGCCTTATTACATATCTTTTCCCCTAATTCAATCACTAGGTTGAGATCTCTAGGGCTTGCTTGAATAAAACATTAGTGAAATAGGAGAACCCCTAATCCCCCTTTAGTTCCATCCCCCAAAATGTGGAACACTATTTTCAAGGTTTTAAAACATATGCAAATACATTAAAAGCTTGAAACCAAAATAAAATTCCAATTCATAAAATAGGGGAAAAGGAATGCAAACAACTACCTTCTATGGTGGGTATTTCATGCTTAAGATAGTAATTGTTACCTATTAAATTTTAGTCTCCTAACTTAGAGAATCCTCTAGAGTTTGAATAGAACATTAAGCTACATAATCTAATTCATATAATGTAACACATTCATTTACAATCATATAATTAAAAACTATCAATTGAATTCAAAATGGATTATCTACTCTAACAACTAAAACTAAAGTGGTTTAGCAGTACCTCGAGTGGCCCTTTCTTAAGTTGTTACTTCCACATGATTTTTCCAAACACTCACTCACTAAATCATGACATCAAATCAATTGTTTTATTGCATTCTAACACTGAATTGTTACACAAAATATAAAAGGAAATATGTTGAATATTTTTGTTAAATAACACACATTCTATGCATAATATTGTTGCTACTACTAAAGCTCTGGTAATACTACTAACTACTAACTAGATGTCATCCTCAATAGAAGATCCTACTATATAGGTCATAAGAGGAGTTTCATTATTCATGGACTAAAAATAGACTTATAAAACAAATGTCAACTCTCCCTCAAGAATAAGAAGAGGACTGAGTTTTGAAACAAAAAATAATTACTTGAAATAGGAGTAGAAAATTCAAATACGTACATTATGTCCAATAAATTAATCACTCATAATAGAAATTTGTTCAACAGAACAATTCTATCATAACTCAACCTCATTGCAATTAGACTCCTCATTGATTGGCAAGTAAGATCAATATTAGGTGACCCAATGACTGATTAGTAAATGACCACCTCTGTTTTCCTCTAAAAGTTTCATGCCCTAGTTGGTTGACTTCTTCTTTGCAACACTCTACATTCCTTATCTTGTGGGTTGAGAAACCCACTACTATGGGTTGACAATTCTCCTTGTTGCAAATATTAGTCTTATTCCTAAGGAATTCTCATTATCAACAATCATAAATCAAACATAAAATCCTACTAACTTCATAGACATTTATGAATTCATACATGCACATATCAAAACATTTTTTCATTTCCAAATGCTTAAAACTACTTAAAAATAAATAAAATGCATAGAAGGTATTTGGTAATATCTATATGCTTAGCAGAAAGAAATGATAAAAATATTAAATAGTAAAGGGAAAAAATCCAATTATAGGTCCTATCACATATAATAGTACACAAGATAATAGAATTTTTTTTAGAGAGTACTATTTTTATTTGAGTGATAATCGATTACACTCTTTAGATTTTTTCAATATTGTTTTAATATATTTTAAAAAAAATAAAAAATAAAGAGAAATTTAAATGAGATAGCATCTCATATGGTCAAATAATTGTATAGGAAAAGTCAAGAATGCTAAAAAAATTTATTGGTTATGTAGAGCTCACAAGGTAAGTAGGTGCATCTGAAGTGGATGCCTAAGCAGGGCCATAACATGGACAACTACAACTCTAAATAAATGTGTCTATAGCACATGGGAGATGCTAGGACTATCTCCTCCATGCTCTCTACAATTGAACTTTGTTTCCATGTTGGTAGCCTAATCAGTGAGATCTGACGAGGGTGGACTCAATGCTCCTAATGTCAAAATCATTGACTGGTGTTGAAATTGTGTCAGAATAGCAGGAAGAGGAGAAATAATGGGTGGAATCAGAGAATGTTTATTGGAATCAATATGTTATCCTACTCTATATTGGGGCATTCCATGCCCACATCCTTGATATGACCTCATATCAAAATAATTAGGTTTTAAACCAATCTCAAACTCTCACCATAATTTTCTCAAAAAATAAAGGGGCACATAAAATTAGCATGTG
Organism: Sequoia sempervirens; assembly: GCA_007258455.2. NCBI lineage: Eukaryota > Viridiplantae > Streptophyta > Pinopsida > Cupressales > Cupressaceae > Sequoia > Sequoia sempervirens. The sequence continues at coordinate 621,103,053 of VDFB02000003.1, read as the reverse complement.
GTGGATGATTAATGACCATCCACCATCACTCTCAAAAATGTGTGGCTGTCTGAGGGTGCCTACACCATCTAATTGATTTTTTTTGTGGGAATGGGTTGATTAGTATGAGGATCAATGAAATATGGGGAAATGGTTTGTTTGGTAATGTGGATATCTAAGATGTCACTATATGATAATCCATCTACATAAAATTGTATACTCTCCTCACTCCATCAATGTAAACTATATAAATTTTCCTCAATGGATCAAATAGAGTCAAAAAAATTTTGCATCAAAGATGAAAACTATGATAGATGGGGGGCGTATTAGGCTCATTTTTTATCAAATTCAATTTCTCTTGAATAATGTTTATATTTACATTGATGTTTTCTCATAATTGAGCCTCATTAAATGAAAGGGATGGGGGATTTGGAGGTGGGGGATATAAGGTGGAGAGTGTGGAGGTGATTGTTTTTTAGGCTGAGGGTCTAAAATATCATCTATCAAAAACTCATCACCTAATGGCATTTGCTCCATCAAGGGCTACTACATGTTAAACAATCAGAAGAAAAATATCAAAAAACTAAGTACATAAAATGAAGCATTGAATACAAAAGAAGATAGCATTGAATAATTTGATACTTATTTCAAAGAGATCATTAAATAATGTACAATATAAACTAGAAAAATCACATTGAACACACATTCAAAATAAACATAAATGTACAACATGAATTTGGATTAATTTATTAAAAAAAATTACATTGAAATTAAACATGTATAAAATTGGACCACATGCAATATCAAGCGAACATGGCTCTATAATTACTTTGTGACTTTGATTGACATCTCTTATATTAAAAAAAAAAATGTTCTTAATGAGTTAAGAAAATTATAGCATATGCCTAAAATAAATAGTCTACAATTTGAATTGAGAAATAAGATTGTTGAATAGTAGAAATTTGATACATTTTATTAGGAAATTGGTACTTTATCTAAATTTGAAATGGAAAAATGAGGATATTAATTTGATGTAACTAGATTATCAAGATATTAGGGATGCATTTATGTCATAAAAAAATAAAAAATACAACATCATCTCATACTCATCTTGGAGTAGAATTTTTTTTTTTAATCAAAAGTGGATGAACCACTATAATATTTTATTTATATTTAATAATTACAAAACCCTAATTCAAAAGGACATACCGGTAGGAAATAATTAGGAATAAAACCTCCAGTTATCATCCAAAAAGTTACATAATTTGAGCATAAACCCAAATATTTACATCATTACATTACTTTTCATTACATATCATCTCTTACAGATTGATATAACTACATTATGTATAAAAAATACAATGCTTTGATATAGCACTATTACATAATTGCATATTCCCTAAATCTTCCCATGCTGCACCTTTTCAACACTTGAGTATTGATACATTTGAACATTTATATTTTCCATTTCATAATATCAAAAAATTATCAAGTTATGTTTCCATTCGCAAAAAAGATAGTACTTTATCTTTTTTAGCCACCATCCGCTTCTTTAGACCTATTAACATTTAGAAAAAATTGCATCAAAATTTACCATATGTTCTACCATTATTGATTCTCAACTTCCATCATATCAAAATGATCCTCCTCCATCATATCATCTCATATACATTTTGTCATTCATCCTGAATATCATCTTGCCAAACAACACACAAATCATGGCCTTCCATATCTGTTGGATTATTGATTCCAGTTTGTATAAAAGTTGAACTATTTTCACCTCTCTCCAGTAAAGGAACTTCATTTAGGTTTTAATTAGTTGCAATTTGCACTCCAAAAAAGTGAAAATTTGTAGACCCAGTTTGTGGATTAACCTCTGCAACCTCCCTTGCAACACTACTTTCTGCTTCATATTCACTTCCCTCAGCAACCTGATTGTAAAAAATTTTATTCAGATGCACTTGACCTTGGCAAGATACAGGCACATGGAAATCATGATCATGCGTTAGTATCACAATAATCGCATTAACTTTAACTTTCACCTTTTCAATAAATTTTGGTGAAAACCCAAAAACAAAATTTCTAAGTATATTGAGCATAAAGCCTGAATTTTGATAAGACAAAGTCTTATTCATGGCAATGTATAACTTTTGAAAATCTAACTTATGAAGAAGGAAATTCCTTGGAAACAAGCCTCCTACATACCCATAACCTTTCTAGAAATCATACCTTTGATAGGCTTGTTGAAGATTATCATTTTGCAAATAAACATCATGCACAACTTTACCAGCAACGAATTCCACAATATTAAAATATTTCAACAAATCCATAAGATTTGAGAGGAAAATTGACAAGAATTAAGAAGGATATATTAAACTTTTAGCTTATGGTTCTAGAATTTCCTTTCCTATGACCCTTTTGATATGCTTCATGATAATACTACAATGCTCTTTAAAAACCAAATTCTTCAGAAACTGGCAATTCCTAGTTATTAACTGGCATGAAATTCTGTAATTCCTTGGATAGAATTCCATTTTCCTTCTTACACTCATCAAACAAGAAAATTTAAGAGTATTAGTTTCTTCACTACCAAAACTTGATGGAAACATTTGATTTGTTACTTTGAGACCATCCTTTGTGATCTCCTTTTCATTTATCAAAATTTTTGAAGTAGAAATGATTACATTATGCTTCATATCTTTTCATAGAAATCGCAAATATCTTGCACATCTTGTACTTATGTACTATTAGCATATATGTGAAAATCAACTTAAAAAAATTGTGATATCTTTTCCAGAATGTCTTTCTATAAACATAAAATCTTTGGATAAAGACTTTAACTTAATTTAGTAAAAGGTCATATTAATTTTAATAATCATTTGATTTTAGTTTGTACCATCATGAGAATACATTAACTGATCTCACACAATTTTAAAGTAAGTGCTACATCATCTCGTTAACATCTGTACATCTGCACGGATCAAAAAAACTATTGCATACCTGTACCATGTATTCCTTACAAGGAATTCATCAATATAATTTGATTCCCTTCATGTGTTTAAAAGAATAATCTTTCCATCGCATACAATTATGAAGCTCATCATGATGCAAATAGGTGGCATAACCTTAAAGCTACTTCAATGATAACACATTGTACCATAGTCTACATAAATTTCATGTCCTTGCTACCAACCCACCACCTTATGCCTTTACTATTGCAATTCCTAATAACAATACGAATGTAGTCATGGCACTTTGTATTTTGATTTCAAAAGTTATGGACATAACACACATGAAATTGCCAATTACACGTGCTATTAAATATTCATTACTTCAAGAAACCTCATATGCAACTTGCAACTACACAAACTAGCAACATATTCATATCCATATGCTTTTAGTGGTAATTTCCATGCTCTCATTTTCCATAATTGACTCCATTAACAAGCACACTTGTAACTATCAATTACAAATGTGTTCCCAAAAAATCACATGCTTATAGATAATAAACACCACCCTATATGCATATTATTGTAAGAAATGGAAAATAAATACCTCATTCTTCCATGATAGATAATATATTACTAACATTCCTCATTGGTTATTAAAGCTTCTAGCTTAGGTAGCATTCTTCCAATTTCAGCCATATGAGTAACTATTTCAACTTGTTGATCACATCCATAATTTTCCAAAAAATCAGCCACCCTATTTCCTTCTCTATAGGTATGCAAAATTTGATAATTACCTATTTTATCAAGCAAAGAACAAATCTGATTAACAATATACTCCAATTTCCAATTCTGAACTTTATGATCTCTACATGCATTGAGACAAATTAAGGAATCTCCCTCCACTTGAATCATAGGAAGTTTAAAAATGAGTGCTAACTACAAGCCCTACAAGAAAGCTTGAGCCTTAGCAGCATTATTAGTTCCATGTAATAATTTGAAGGATTTGGCACATAAAACTATACCTTTATGATCTCTTATAATGACCCCTGCTCCATAGATACCTGGATTTCCCCTAGAAGCTCCATCTATATTCAACTTGAAAATGCCAGATGGAGGGGGTAACCAAACAATGGAACCACTATCCATTTTTTGAACATGTTGATGAAGACTGCCTTTGAAAGGAAAAGACAAAAAAGTCTAGTTGACCAACATGCTTGAATCCCACTCAGTAAATAGTGAGCCAACATTCTTTACCTTATTAACAGATGCATTTACTATCTCATAAATAGACCTTTCTAGTAATCACAACATTTGATCAATGATCAAATTCTCTTTCCTGAAGATGCATCTATTTCTTGCCCACCAAAGAGCTCATAACACAGAGGATGGAATAATAATACTTGAAAAAAAACAAGATTTATACCAATCACATACATCCAACAAAATTCTAGATGGAATTTGATTATCCAAATATTTACTCTACATGAGATGACACCATTTTGTAAAAGGTTTTGCATACATTTGCCAAACCATTTTGGCTCCTAATGCTTGATTTCTCTATAAAAAATTATGAAGACCTGCTCCTCCTTTCAACTTCTCTAAATGCATAGTTTCCAAAGATGTCAAAGGAATTTTCTTTTTGCTATCCAAATTACCAAACCACAAAAACTTTCTAATCAATTTTTGAATTTGAAATATGATAGATTTAAGAGCTTTTAAAACTAACATGAAGTAGTTCGAGATTGATGAAATCACAGATTTTACTAGTAAGGTTCTACTTGCTAAAGATAATCATCTTCCTTTCCATGCCAAAACTCTAGCTTAAATATTTTGGATGATTTTATGCCAATAAGTAGTTTCATTTTGACCTGTGAAAAATGGAATCCCAAGATATTTACATGGTAAGAGAGCTTGTTGAAAACCAAATAAACTCACTAATCGGTTCTCAATGGTAGTTGATGTATTGAAAACATAAATTTTGGATTTTCCTTCATTCACTTTTTTCCCTAAAGCTCTTGTATACTTATCTAATAAAGACTTAATATATAAAGCTTCAGCCATTGTTACTTTTCCAAAAAGCAAGGTATCATTAGCAAAAATGGAATGGGTTACTGATATATTAGTGTTTGGAATTAAAACACCTTGAACAATCCCTTGCTCATGAGCTTTATGAAAAGATCTACTTAATGCTTCTGATAAGCATGCCATTACCCACTTACACCACTTCTGAGAAAGACTGAATTTCAATAGCACCTACTTCAAAAAAGGCCAATCAACTCTATCATAAGCCTTTTGCATATCAAGTTTAATAACCATGGAAGATATTTTATTTACAACAATAGAATGCAATGTTTCATGAGCAACAATTGCTCCTTTTGGTGTTTCTCTACTAGGAACAAACCCCCTTGTTCCTCAGAAATGATTGATGACACGAGAGGATATAGGAAAAGATAAATGACCTTTGTAAAGATTTAATATATTGTATTACAAAGGGAAATAGGTTGGAAATCAAAAAAAGTATTTGGTGAACTAATTTTTAGGATAATTGCAATATTAGTCACATTGAATTTTTTTAACATACCACCTAATTTCCTTGATTCTTCCAAAGCATTTAAGATGCCAATTCCAATAAAATCCCAACATTTTTGGTAGAAAATGGTTGTGAAACCATCAGGTCCTGGAGCTTTATTAGGAGCCATCGAGAATATCACATCTTTTAGAACTCATTAAGGGAAAAAGGAGACATCAATCTTGCATTATCTTCAAGAGATATCAACTATGGAATGCCCTAAAGGATCTCTTCTCTTTCCCTAATTAAATTAACATGATCATTGTTATTTGCAATTATTAAGGAAGAAAAAAATTTGACTCCTTCATTCTCAATTTCTTCCTCATTAGTAAGTAAAACACCTGACACACTATCATGAATGGAAAAAATTGAGCATTTAGCTTTTTTTAAATTGGGCTAATATGTGAAAAAACTTTGTGTTCCTATCACCATCTTTCAACCATAACTCTCTTGATTTTTGTCTCCAATACACCTCCTCTCTCAATAAAAACTCTTTCCATTCCTCTTGTAGCATACTCTTCTCCTCAAACAAAACACTATCAAGTCCATTAGTAATAATTTTATCATTTACCTCTGATAAACTTTTATAAACCAAATCTTTTTGCTCAAAAACATTCTTAAAAACATGTTGATTCCAACTTTTTACCTGATGTTTAACATAATCCAATTTCTTACTCAATTGATACATCCTAGAACCTTCAAAAAAAGCTGCACTCACCCACCATTTCTTTATAAAGAAACAAAATCAGGAAGCCTAAACCACATTGCCTCAAATTTGAAGGAGGATTGAAATTTGGATTTTAACTTTTTTTTCTGCCAAATTTAAAGAAATAGAAAAATGGTCTCAGGCAAAGAAGGGTAATATTTCATATATTAAATCAAAATCACATAACACCCAATTTGGAGAAATTAAAAACCTATCCAACCTTTTTGCAATTTGAAGGAAATATTTCCTTCTATTTGTCCAAGTAAATCCCCCATTTTTTGGAATTACATCTACTAAAGCATTATCTTGGATAAAAGTGACAAAGTCCTCCATATCTTTCTTTGGAGGACATATTCCACCTTTTTTCTCTAATAAATTTTTAATTGCACTGAAATCTCATGCAAGAAAAAAAATTTCTTGCCCCACCCCATCAATCTTCAATTTCAAAGTTTCCCACAACAACTTTTTACCAGCTGTACTGGTAGGACCATAAACATTTATCAACCAAAAAGTTAAATCAAAATGAATAACCTTCATTAGCTTCCAATTATGATCAAAAGAAAAATTACTCATGCATATTTGTTTGGCATTCCATAATCTAATCAAACCTCTTAAGGCTCCCTGAGATGGTGAATGAGAAACTTGCCATTTGTTCAACTTCTTGGTAATAACTTGAAAAGACTCATCTAAAGTTTTAGTTTCTTGAAGAATAGCAACATCAACCCCACAAGCATATAATTGTTGATTGATTTGGACTCTTTTTTTAGAGGCATTAAGCCTCTGAAATCCCAAGAAATTAACTTCATTGCAACTTGGGAGAGCAACAAGCTCTCCTCAGCCATTTTTTTTCAAACCTACTCCCAATTTACCATCTAAAGTTGACTGTAAACTTGCTGCAATTTCTTCTTATAACTTAAAAACTAAATATTTCCTTCCTCTTTTGGTAGGTGACTTTTTTCTTGAAGAAGGAGACAAAGGAGATTGAGATATTGATAAGGAAACTATCTCATTAGATACCTCCCCTTCCCCAAAAACCTCTGAAGCAATATCATCAATCATTTGTTCTCCTACAAATACTAAAGCTTCATCAACAAACTTCTCAAACTCCAAATCAAAAGGCATACTAGAGGAAGTATTACAAGGTCTAGGTAAGGTTGGTTGAGATTGAAAAATGCTATTACCAACCTCATTTTGATCATCAAATATATTTAGCCTTTTTTCACTATGATTAGATATACCAAGTGTTAGCATTGACACACTAGTTCAATTGTTGGTAGCTATTAAATGTAATTTGGATACTAAAGAGATTGAGAGATTGAAAAAAGATTTGTATAGGGAGACAACAAAAGATTATCCAGCCCAAAAACAAAAGAAACCACCAAAGGCCTTTTACTAATTCCATAAGTCTTGGAAATTAAATATCCACTACTATAATGGAGAAATGCATGTTTCGGTTGTAATTAATCTATATCATAGACAAAATTTGACTGATTAGAATAAACACCCTGATTGACTTGAACTTCCTCCAAAGAAGTAAACCTATCACAAGAAATCCCTACTGAAATCAATGTAAAATCCTCTTGTGATCTAATATCATAAAGGAATTGACACCACTTGAAACAGATGTCGAATACCTTTAAAACGAAAGACAGATTATATGTTTTCACCAAACCCTTATACAAAGCTACGAAGGTCACAATCGACAAGTCTTTAAAATATTTTTCCAAACTAAATTCCCTCAACTCCTCACACTTTTGTGATGGGTGAATGGGATAATGATAGAGAAAGCAAGTATTGTTAGGATCCTCAAAAAAACACCTTTTGTTTCCACAGACTGTAAAAAGACTTAATATTTATAAAAATTGGTAGGCTTTTAGAAACATAAATAAGAACACAAAGCCTAGCTGGTAACGATGGGTTAGAAAAAAATTGCAAATCTTGATTCAAAAAAATCCCCAATTGATTACCCAAAACCTCAATAATGTTGGATTCCCTGAATTCTAAGGGTAACCCTTGAAACTGAATCCAAAATGTAAAAGTTTAACCCTTAAATGAGAAGGGAAAATTTTTGGAGTCCATAATGTTGTGAACAAACCATTACCCTCACAAATCCATGATTTTTTCCTAGAAACCACATTCCTATAATCTTTATCAGAAAAAATGACTACAAAGAAACCTTCCCCCTGGTTTAAATAAAAAACTTAGTGAGACCCTTTCCAAGTTTGAAAAACCCAATCTTTCAGAAAATCAATATCTAGCATAAAATTCCAAAACTTAAAAGAAAGGGCCATAGTTTTTAGATCATCGATATGTGGCTACAGCATAGCATGAGGTAAAGTAACACTTACTTGATCCCTTCTAAAATTATGCTTTGGTATCCATTTCTTTCCTTTAAAACCCAAATCTTTAAAAGATTTTGATGGGATCCAGTGCTCAACATCATGAGAAACATTACCAGTCAAGCTCTGATGACCCTTCTTAACAACATTAATGTTATTTGGAAATGTGAGAGGAGATCTCACTAGACCAAAAACTTTAGGATGATAAATAGGAATTGCATTTGGCAAAGTGGTCAGACAAGAAGGAAATGGTTTTGGAATGAAGGGAACCCGAGAAGCAGAACAGCCAAAGACAACATCTGACCATGAGCAAGAACTTGAATTAGACAGAACTATCCCTTCAGAAGCACAAATATCAAAAGGGGTTGTGTTTCTCTAACAAGAGATTTAGAAGCATGCTTTGTACCTTTAATACTCTTATTAAGAAATTTAGGTACTTGCAAATCAGAAACCTAATCCCCATTATGAAAACAAAACCTGGAAAACCTTTGGCACTTTTAACCCTTGAATTAAACGTATTTTTGGATGCTGAAGAAACATTTCTAGAGTAACCAAGAGCTGATCTATCCATTTCAACAACACAATCCTTTGAAAAACTAGGCTTTGATAGCCCTCGTGCTTCATGAAAACCTTCATCCTTCACAAAAAGGTCAAAATATTTTGAATAATTACCGTTAACCGAAAAGTACGAACTTCGTTTCATGCGGTGCTCCATTCTCATCCCACTTCCACCCAACACCAAGTAGAAAAAATATTACATGATTTGAAAGAATGCTTTTCTAGCCCGAAAATAAGGTAAATAAAGCTTACTTCATGGTTGGATATTTAGAGTTTCAAAAGGTGAAGGTATAAAATGCACACCCTAGTGGTATATTGTAATCATATGAAATTTTGGGCCATTCATGGTTGATAAAATTAGTATTTTCATTTCATTTCATGTTTTCCCAAAAGCTGGTATTAATTTATCTTAAAATCATATATTAATCATTAATTTCCTCCTAATAAATAGTTTCTTTAGGAGGGATATATACATGATGATCATCATTAGGTACATACAAGAATTATCCCTATTTCCTAAATATGATGATGATGTTGACTAATGGAAAAAAGGGAAAGTTTCACTTATACATGATGATATCTAGAGATAAGGTGGATGTGCCTCAATATAGTAGAGGTTGAAAAGTACTCAACTAACATATTTTCTAGATATTTTAAGGAAATAAGTTATTCCAAACTATATTGGAATCTTATTTTTGTAAATCTTAATAAATAATTTGTAAAGGATAAAAATGGAGGGGATTTTTATATGGAATCATAGATCTCTTTGATGCAACCAATTCTTTCGTGAAATTCTCACCTCCCCTAAAAACTAAAGGATTGGTACCAAGGTTCTAAAGCATGTTATTTAAAAAATTATTCATGATAATAGATATGAGAGTGAGATGGGAATGATAAGTAATTAAATTTACCACATAGTACAAGAGAAGGTACATAAGGATCTCATGGTGAAGATGAATGCAATACTAAAAATTAAAATCAAGTAAAGTAAGTTACTAGCTTGATAGATCTACGCAACAGACATGTACTCATCATAGTTGAAGGTACTCTCATTGGTCCTCATATCCTACCTATTTGCATGTGTTCCCTAGGATTGCTAAATATGACATATATTTTCAATTTTTTAATTCAATTGATTTTAGTTTGTGTCAAAGAAACATATGAAGATCCCTACCACTCTATCCAAACTCATGGGATAAACTTATATATAACTTTATATAAATTTCAAATATTAGAGATATTTAATTAGATCTTTTAGTTTTGATAATTACCACAAATATGTTATAACCAATAGGGTAGAATTAAAATTTTAATCCTACAAATAAAGTATTAAGAACCTTTGATATAAATATGATGAAAAACTATATAGTGACAATTATAATATATATATGGGTTGTATTCAATAAGAATCTCTAAGTAAAATTAGAGCTAAAAGACTATGGATTATGGATAATGAAAATGATGGTATTAATCCACTGGCATGAACATTCATTTGGATGAATTGAATGATAATGTTCCAATTAGATATAATAAAATGTATATCAAGGAGTGGCTAAAATATAAGGAAAAAACTACTTTATAATTTAACTAGAGAATGTTCACATTCAAATGAAGAATATAAGAATATGATGAGTGTTGTGATATTTTCCTATACAAAGGGAAAAATAAAGATACATGGGTATATTCAAGGTCTACTTCACGTACAATGAATTTTACAAGTATTACCTCATAATATACACTTGAAGTTTCTCATTATCAAATAATAAACATCTAGATGAAGGTTTGATAATTGAAATGGCCTATGAGCATTATATAATGGGATGATGTAAGTAAATATTTTTTAATATTTTTTAAAATGGTTATGTTTAAAATGTATTTGTTAGTGTCCCAAATACTTTGAATGTGGTCAGTGTTATTAATTTGATTAATCAAGCTAGTGAGGTAATTTCATTTTATAATTTTGAATCTCCTATTGCTAATATGAGAGGTGATAGTATCCTTGTCCCTAAGAGTGACCAAGGTGAAGGTATTATGTTAAATACTATGAATCTTTATTAACCATGTTGTGAATGTATCGAATGACTCTTTAGTTCTAGTTACTAAGATGCCTTATATTTTTATTTTTATCATTAATTAATTCTATTTAGTGTTGAATCTAATGAAATATAGTTTTATAATTCCTATCTTTGTTCTTTTTCCTATCACATCATATTATTTTACTATAAGTTATCTTCATTTTATATATTATGAATCAAAATATTACCAAAGGTATACAAAAAATTACTATCATCATATATAGAAGCATAAACTTTATAAATATATAAATGGTTTAGTTTATGTAATTTTGAATTTTATTTATCACTAAATGAATCTAGAAAAAGTGTATTGTCAGAATATACATTAATCATAAAACATATCTGTAGACACCTAAATCGGGACACTTCATTTATCCAAATTTATCCCCTTTCATCTTATTTTCGTTAATTAAGTAATACTGCTATTATTTAATTAATAACTTTAATTCTTCCAAATCCCTAAGGTATTTAATCAATAATACCTTATCTCTTTATTCCTCCTTTCATCAAATGAATTAATAAAATAGGACATTTATTTAATTCCTCACATGTCACATCCTCCATCTTCTATTATCTAATCTTAATCCTTCTTCTAATCTCATCATTAGGATGTGCACATTCCTAATCCTTGATTAGGAGGTGTCACATCCTCCAACTTTTTCAAGTTGGTCTCTAATCTTTCTTAGCCACCTAACCTTCCTCTAACCCCTCATCAACTTGTGTAATCACCCCCTTTAGTCAACTCTTCCCATCCCCCAAGGAATTTTTAATTCCTTTTGTCTTCCCAAAGTCCTTTGAGGAATTTTTAATTCCACTCTCATCTTTCAAGGAATATTAAATTATTTTTCTCTTCCCCATGTCCTTTATGGCATGTGCCCTTGGTCAACCTTATTAAAGGCCTTCCCCTTTTGGACAAGGCACTCCACTTCCCCATGTGAATTTTTAATTCACTTTTTAATCCTCAATGCACTCAAAAGGAATTTTTAATTCCTTCACTTCTTCCCACATGTCCTCTCTTTATTCTTTATTCTTTCCCTTCTCCCCATAAGGATATTTGAGGAATTTTTAATTCCTCACATGTCCTCTCACCCACATGGGACAAGGACATCCTTTATGAGGATATCTTGACCAAATCCCTAGTCCTTTGAAGTACATCCATGTCATGTACTTCTCTTACACCTCATGTCCACCTCATCTTTCTTAAGCCTCTCCCCTTGCCACATGTCAAGATGTGAGGGCTTGTGAGTTCTAAACTCACCATAGCCCTACATCTTGTCCATAATGGGATCAATCTCAACTGTCAATTTCTTCTAGGAATTCTCAAAATTCCTATAAATACCCCTCTTTTCTCTCATTTGGGAGGAGATCATTTTTCTAGCCAAACTCTTGCAATTTTATTTCTCAATCTACAGTTAGCCATTTGCATCCATTTTTTCCAACTATCTTGCATCTCACACTTCACATCTTGCATCTACTTGCCATCAAGGAGCATACATCTCATCTACAATTGAAGGGCCAACCAAATAACAACTCTACAAGATAAAAGGTTTCATTTTTATGTTGTTGAGTTCATCATTTGCCCAATATTGAAGAGTAGGGTGTTGTTTAGTTGTTATTTGCACTCTCTTTAGTTTGTTGCTCATCTTTTAATGATTATATTCCCCTATCACATTTCTGGCATGCCCAGTGGGACCCACAAATGGGTCTTTTTCTTTCATGTTTGTTGTTTTTGGCATTTTTGTAGGTTTAGGTTGCAGAGTGGGGACTTGACCTTCTAGTAGCAAACCTGACCTTCCGGTGGCGGACCTGACCCTCCGATGGCAGACCTGACCCTCCGGTGGTGGACCTGACCCTCCGGTGGTAGACCTGACCCTCTGGTGGTGGACCTAACCTTTCAGTGGTGGACGTGACCCTCCGGTGGTGGACCTGACCTTCTGGTGGTGGACTTGACCTTCTAGTGATGGACCTGACCTCCGGTGGTGGAACTGACCTCTTGAAGGTGAAATTTCAACTTTTTACCAATTTTCCTTTGGTAAATTAGACACAGTTTAATTAGAGGGGTCAACAAACCTTGTTTGGCATGCTTGTGGAAGGCTATTTGACATATCCAATCCCCTTGCACCATTTGGCAATCCTGGGTGATGAGAAATCGTAGCTTTCCAAGTCCTTTGAGTCACCTTATTTTCATTTTCTTAGTGGGACTTGCTTGGGGATTTCATCACCCCAAGGGACGATTCCAACCATACGTACTGGCGGGGTATATAAAGGGGGGAGAGCAAAAGCTGTACCTCAATCCAACCATGTTGTAATTGGTGAAGCGTCAGGATGACGTGAAGAGTTGGTCTGAGCCTTTAGTATCTCGCTAAGGTTCCCGACTCATGCTTGTAATAGGTTGGTGTTCACGGTTTGGGCCTCACATACCGGGTGTATATTGAGGACTCCTTAGAAACCTTGTTCATCCTAGAGTAGAAGACTCTATTGGCCATACCCTTTTCTACTAATCTTAGGGTTGTGCTGTCTAAATTGTCTTTCTTGTGCAAAACCAGTCATTTTCAGTTTAGCCAAATATTTTTATGAATGTTTGCTATATTTTGGGTCCTTTGCCTTACTCATCCATCAAAAAATCAAGCTTAAACTTATCCTTTGGCAGACCTGACCTCATGCTATGGCAGATTTTCCCTGACAGGCAACCATATATGCCCCACCATGTGTAGACTATAAACCCATTTTCCTCCGTTCAAGCACCAATCTTCTTGATTTTTTGTGCTCTTTCCAACGACATATAACACTTCATACTTTTGAGCAACTTTTTCTCCGGTGGCAGACCTAACCTCATGCAGTGGCAGACCTGACCACATGATGTGGTAGACCTGACCTCATGCTATGGTGGATTTTCCTTGACAAGCAACTGTATATGCCCCGCCATTTCCACATTGTTTATCCGATTGACTTCGTTCAAAAATAGTTCTCAGTTTTTTGTGCTCTTTCCAATGACATATAACACTTCATACTTTTGAGCAACTTTTTCTCTGATGGCAAACCTGACCTCCCGGTGGCGGACTTGACCTTCTGGTGGTGGACCTAACCTTCTGGTGGCGGACTTGACCTTCCGGTGGCGGACCTGACCCTCTGGTGGCGGACCTGACCTCCCGGTGGCGGACCTGCCCCCTCCGATGGCGGACCTAACCTCCCGGTGGTAGACTTGACCTCCCGGTGGCAGACCTAACCCCAGTAGCAGACCTGACCTCCGGTGGCAAACCCAACCTTATGCTGTGGTGGACCTAACCTTCTGCTCTTTCTTCCTGGGGCCACCATTCCCACACTGTTTATCTGATTGACTCTGTTCAAAGGCAGTTCTTCTCATTTTTTCATTCTCTTTCCGATGATATATACCAATTCATACTTTTGAGAAGTTGGCTTGGGCACCTTTTTCTTCACCATCTACCTCCTCGAGTGGGGTATACCCTACCATTCTCTCCGTTTACTCGTTCCAAGTAAACATTCATCCATTCAACACATCCTTTCATCATTCTGAACTCTTGTTCTGTCATTTCGCTCATCCGTTTACTCGTTCTGAGTAAACTCTCATCCATTTAACACATCCGTTCATCATTCCAAACTCTCCTTCTATCATTTTGATCATCCGTTTACTCATTCTGAGTAAATGTTCATCCATTCAACACATCCAATCATCATTCTAAACTCTCATTCTGTCATTTTTCTCATCCATTTACTCATTCTGAGTAAACTCTCATCCATTTAACACATTCATTCATCATTCTAAACTCTCGTTCTATCATTCTGATCATCTGTTTACTTGTGCTGAGTAAACGTTCATCCATTCAACACATCCTTTCATCATTCTGAACTCTCGTTCTATCATTTCGATCATCCGTTTACTCATTCCGAGTAAATGTTCATCCATTTAGCATATCCTTTCATCGTTCTGAACTCTCATTTCACTCATCTATTTACTCATTCTGAGTAAACATTCATCCATTTCACACCTCCTTTCCCCATTTTGAACTCTCGTTCAGTTGTTCTGATCATTCATTTACTCGTTCCGAGTAAACATTCATCCATTTCACCCCTCCTTTCCTCATTCTGAACTCTCGTTCTATTGTTTCAATCATTTTTTTACTCATTTCGAGTAAAAATTCATCCATTTCACACCTCCTTTCATCATTTTGAACCCTCATTCTATCGTTCTGATCATTCGTTTACTCGTTCTGAGTAATCGTTCATCCGTCTCGATCAACCGTTTGCTCATTTTGAGTATTTGTTCATCCATTTCTATCATCCATTTCTCCAATCAAATCATTGTTTTCCCCACCCAAATCCCCTGAACTTCGTCTCAGGTTATTATCCAAATTGATCGAAGTGTCTAATCTGATCGTCATCATTAACATCCTCTTAGGATTGTCATCTATTCTAAGTTAATCATCATCATCAGCCCAATCAATCCATTTTCAATCTCAAAGTGGATTTGGTGCCCCAATCATACATGTATCCTTTAATCTGATCAATCAACATCCTAAGTCACCTAGGATAATCTCTGAACAGGGTTTTTCAACCCCTCTCATCATCCTATCTGATCCATCGGTCAATCTTATCAATCAATCGATCAATCCAATCCAATCCAATCGCATCCTTATCCAATAACCTTCGACCCAATCAATCTACTTCCATCTTGAAGCAAATTCAGTGTCGTAATCATCCTTTGATAATCCAATCCAATTATCATCCAATCATCCTAATATGAGCTTTAATCCAATCCTGATCTGAGCTTGCCCTGAATCCCAATTTGAGCTTTAGTCCATTTCCATCCAAAATCTTTTATCCATCCTCTTTATCCTTTCACCATCATGAATCCTTATCCTCCATCAATAGTAGTCAAGGGAAACCCTAATTATGTCAACGATGATAATCAAAGTCTTGTTGATCAAGAGGTATACGACATAGATCCCCTTGACACTATCATTGCTAGTAAGCTTTCTCCACCCACATTCCAAAATCCAATCACCCCATCGAGTTATCCCATCATGTCTTCATCTATGCCTAATCACACTCCTTATGCTACCTTTGATAAGAGATGTCCATCATACCCATCATATCCTTCATCTACATCATCCTCTTATCCAACACCCACATCCTCTTATCCTAGTTTTCCATCACAATACCCTCATCCTAATCCCTCATCCACATCCCCCTATCTCAATCCTTCATCCGCATATACCCACTACCCCAATCTCCCATACCAATCTGCTCACCCTAATCCTACATTCGCACCTTCCTATTCTAATCCAACATCCACACCAACCTATCCTTATCCTAATCTGACATCTATAGTTCCCCATCTCCATCCACCATCCCCATACCCTTACTACAATCCACCACCCACATCCTTGTGTCCTAATTCACCATGCGAATACCCCTATCTTAACCCTTCACCTAATCCCCCATCTATTCCCAGTCCTGCATCCAATCCCATTCCCCTATCTAATCCTAGCCCACCAATCCCTAGTCCTAATCCCCCACTAATCCATAAACCTTCATTCACTCCTACAACACCATCTCATCCTAGAGTATGCAAGTCTCTCATTTCAGAAGTTCTCCAAGGACTTATAACAAAGAAGACATCTCCCACTACACACATTGCAGTCGTGGAACCATGCCATCCCAACCCATCATCCATGGTCGTTAGTGACGAGACCCTTCTCCATCCAACACCTATCATTGATGATACCATCACATCCTCTGAATCCACTGAGTCCCCATCTCCTACCATCACATCCTTTGAATCCACCGATTCCCCATCTCCTACCATCACATCTACCAAATCCATTGAACACCCACCCCCTACTCTGAGAGTCATCAAACCTATAGATGACACCCAAATCTAATCCACTTCTTCCACTCCTAGTATCCATTCCCAGGAACATTTTGAATCCTCCATCCTTCCATCTTCCCCACTTGAAGAGTCCCCCCATGACTCCATTATCATGCCTCCCACACATGATGAGTCATGAAAAGAGCCTGATCCAAAGCATGCCAACATATCCCCTCCTCCAAATCAAGATCCTACCATCCCATCTAGTCTACCACAAGATCATAGTCCCCCATCCATTCCATCCCATGATCCTCTTGACATTCAAGATTCTATCACTCCATCTCTGTCTCCATTGCATGAGCCTGCTACCACAAAATCAGATCCTATCATATCCCCTACTCCCTATCCAAATACCACCCATCCAAATGCCGCTATCCCATCATCTCCTTCTTAGGATCCCCCATCATCACCTAAAAATGCTATCCCCACACCACTTGCATATCCCCTTGGTACTCTCACATTCTTCCATGGTGGCCTCCTTGCAGAAGAAAAACACAGTGTATATACCAGCCATCATCCCCCAACTAATAATGGACTCGCATCATGTTTTCAAAATAACAAAAATCCTATCATGGATCGCATGCTCAAGAAAATGAACTATTAAGGAAAAGGTCTAGGCCTTCATGAGCAAGGTATTTTAGAGCCCATCCAAGTCAAAGAAAAAATCTACATGCAAGGTCTTGGATCTATTCCCCAAGACTCACAATCTTAACACGTCAATACAACCTCTAGATGTCCTCAATGAGCCTTTTCCAAAAGAAATGTTAGATCTTCCCATCGCTCCACCAAATCATATGCTGCAATCCCTCCTCCTCTATTGTATTGCCTCAAAACAACCATCCATATTACTCCTTCATCTACTTCATCCATCTTGGGTCCTTACATCCCTCCATCCACCATATCCCATCCTTCATCTACTCCATCCATCTTGGGTTCTTATATCCCTCCACCCACTCCATTTATTTTGGGTTCGTATATCCCAAAATCACCTCCTTCATCTCATCCTTTTATCCATCCGACGCCTATCCATGTCATCCATCATAAACATCCTAATCAGGGTCAACAAAGGCACATATCTACACATTCTCCATCTACACATAATCCTCATAATCCTACCTCCCTCACTCCACATCATCCATCTTCTCACACCCATCCCATTGCTAGTACAAGCACTTTGGATGCCAGAGGAAAAATGCACCAATCTAAACACCCACATGAATCTAAAGCTTCCCATGTCCCCTCTAAAAGACATGGTAAAGAAAAGAAAAACAAAATCCAAAATCAAAATCAAATCCACAATCCAAATCAAGCCCATCGGCCACAAAGGCCCAACAAAGAAAAGATCAAAACCATGTGGATCCCAAAGAAAAAAGATGTAATGCCATCAAATGAAAAATCTGTAAGAACATCCAAAGTTGCTAATCCAAAAGCTAATCATAACCCCCTTTCATCTCCTAAGTCTGTTTTGGGTCCCTATGTCCCGAAATTCACTATTTTGTCTCCTCCATTATCCCCGCACTCCATCCATTAATCATTTTATCTTTTCACATCCACCACCACATGTGCCAATGTTGGTCCTAAAAAAATCTCCCCATCACATATCCACCCCATCATTCCATCCATACACTTTCCAACATCCCACCAATTATCCCATGTATCTCCCCCATCAAATCCCTCTAATTCATCCTCTTGCATAATCCATTTATCCTCATAAGGTTGTACCAACATCCAATAGTCGGTTCGAACATGAGCTCTTAATACCTAATATAGAACTTGATGCTTGAGTCCTTCATCCATATCCTTATCACATGTCTTCTAAATCCACTTATTTGCCTCCCTATCCTTATCCATCTCCTTCCGCATACTATCCAAAAAGTCCAAAAATCCAAAAAAGTAAAAAAAAATCAAAAAATCAAAAATAAAATAGTAAAGAGAAATAATCCATCCAATGGTGAAAACTTGGCAACCAAGCGCCTTGGATAAGTACCATGATGAAAACCTGGCAAACAGGCGTCATGTGTAAATCCCCATCTGCACTTGAGGGTAGCTTCTTGATATGTGCTCCCTCCATCCGCTATGCTTCCTACTATGCTTCTAGCTATACACTCGTCTTCCTCTTATACATCCTTTTCATTCATCCCCTCCATCCTATCAATCTTACACATCCTTCTTGGCATATCTCATTTATCCCAATCCTCCCATCCTCCTTGTGATCTTGATAACAATGGGGAAAACATATAAGCATGCTTTGGGCACCTCTTAGCATACATCTCCCTCATCTGCACACTATCCCAGCTATCATTCACACTCATCTACTTTCCTGATCCACCTGTCATGCTACCCTCAATCTCCCTTCCTTATCCATGCATCCTATCTTCACCCATCCCACTCCTTTATTTTCCTATCCTTCTCTATTGCATCCCTCATGCCTCCTCACACATGACATATCTAGAGTGGGGGCATCTATCTTCCTTTGTGATACAGTCCTTGGAGACATCATTCATTCCATCAAATCACTCCCTTCCATTTCCCTATCCTTATCTCCTTATCGATATATCCATCTCCCCATCCTTATCTTTTAGCCCTCCACACAATCCTTATATCCATCTTCCCATCCCTATCTTCCTATCCTTCCATCATGGCATCCATTCTCATCTATCCATCTGGTCACCTTTTCCTCATCCAAATCCTTATCCCTCTATCCAATCCACCCAAACAATCCTTTTCCTCCTGCCATCCTCTACCCTCATCCCATATCTTAATCCCTTGTCATTGGCTACTCCCCATACAATCCAACATCATCTATCTTATCACTTCATCATTCATCTATATGGCATGTCATCTGCCCACTTCATCTTTGATGATTTGGATAACTATCCCATCCCTGAGCTTTATATAGTCACTATCCTCCAATCCAATCCAATCCAATAGGTCTATCTTGTCCCATCGTGTCGGTCCAATCATTTTATCCCCTTATCTAGGGTTATCTCATCATATTTCATCCATCACTTGTCTTTGGCCTTCTGTCAAACTACATTGCCCCTGCTCTTTCATGTCGGCAAGGTCGATCATTTGATCCACCCCTGGGGTTCCATCCATCATCAATCTATATTGTCCACTTTTTTCCTGTTCTCCATCCTATCTTGGTCATCCATCAAAATCTCCATCATGGTATGTCATTAACCTTTTATTGAACTACGAGGGCTTTTCGCTTCCACGTAGGCAAGGCTAATCTTTGATTGGCCCCCGAGCCCCTAGGTTGCTAGGGTGTGTTAGTCTCCTATCTTGTGTCATGTCTCTTGTGTCGTGTCATCAAGCTATGCCCTATCTCACTAGTTCTTAACAAATGAGATCCACTTGTATCATCAGATCAATTGGTTTCGAATATCTTGAGTCATATCGGTCTTTCCGTTTAGTCATCATCGGTCTCAACAGGATGCATCCTTCCTAACATACCTCATCAATCCCATCCATCCTCATGATCCTATGGCAAATGATGTTTGAAATTGATTGTTTTGATTCTTTTGGATTTTTTTATCATTTGAGCTCCCTATCATCACTTGTCATGGTCACCTTGATCCATCATATCATGGTGTGCTTTGACTAGTCAACATAGGGGTGTATCTTGATCTTTTATTTGTCTTCTTGATTGTCCCACGTAGTACCCACCAAGATCTATGAGGTCTTTTGTTACGCTGGGGCATCCTTGTGTGCTTGTGGTTATCCCAATACCTGGCCCGACCAAGATCATCGCGACTTTGGGGTGTTTGGATAGCCTTCTTGTTTGTTGTTTGTTTTATGCATTAGACGCTAATCTACCTTGGTTCTTCATACCCTAGCATCTTGGGTCTTATGCTATAGAAAAAATTAGTGCTCCAACGATGGAAAATTGCATTTGGATTGCATTTCACCTTCATCTTCTCATCTATCAAAATCCTCTTCATCCTTCATCACGCTCCCCTCTCAATCTCCTATCGCCTTTTCATCCTTTCTTACCCATCACTTTGCATCATCTTCTTTAGCCCCCCTTGCATCATCTCATCCATTTCGAGAGCACACTCGTGTTCTCTTGAACCATCATTTCCTCTCGAGGGGGCATCCTTCATCCCTAACTTTCATCTTCACCCCCATCATCTTCCTTCCTAGTCAATCCTTTGATGACTGGGGCATCTTTCCCAATCTAACCATCTTCTTCTAGGTTCTACGTTTTAATATTCTTTGAAATAATGCTACTTCATAACACCATCTCAAAGAGGGGAAAAATGTAGACACATAAATCGGGACACTTCATTTATCCAAATTTATCCCCTTTCATCTTATTTTCGTTAATTAAGTAATACTGCTATTATTTAATTAATAACTTTAATTCTGCCAAATCCCTAAGGTATTTAATCAATAATACCTTATCTCTTTATTCCTCCTTTCATCAAATGAATTAATAAAATAGGACATTTATTTAATTCCTCACATGTCACATCCTCCATCTTTTATTATCTAATCTTAATACTTCTTCTACTATTATCATTAGGATGTGCACATGCCTAATCCTTGATTAGGAGGTGTCACATCCTCCAACTTTTGCAAGTTGGTCTCTAATCTTTCTTATCCACCTAGCCTTCCTCTAACCCCTCATCAACTTGTGTAATCACCCCCTTTAGTCAACTCTTCCCATCCCCCAAGGAATTTTTAATTCCTTTTGTCTTCCCAAAGTCCTTTGAGGAATTTTTAATTCCACTCTCATCTTTCAAGGAATATTAAATTCCTTTTCTCTTCCCCATGTCCTTTATGGCATGTGCCTTGGTCAACCTTATTAAAGGCCTTCCCCTTTTGGACAAGGCACTCCACTTCCCCATGTGAATTTTTAATTCACTTTTTAATCCCCCAATGCACTCAAAAGGAATTTTTAATTCCTTCACTTCTTCCCACATGTCCTTTCTTTATTCTTTATTCTTTCCCCTCTCCCCATAAGGATATTTCAGGAATTTTTAATTTCTCACATGTCCTCTCACCCACATGGGACAAGGACATCCTTTATGAGGATATCTTGACCAAATCCCTATGGTCCTTTGAAGTAAATCCATGTCATGTACTTCTCTTACACCTCATGTCCACCTCATCTTTCTTAAGCCTCTCCCCTTGCCACATGTCAAGATGTTAGGGCTTGTGAGTTCTCAACTCACCATAGCGCTACATCTTGGCCATGTTGAGATCAATATCAACCATCAATTTTTTCTAGGAATTCTCAAAATTCCTATAAATACCCCCTCTTTTCTCTCATTTGGGAGGAGATCATTTTGCTAGCCAAACTCTTGCGATTTTATTTCTCAATCTACAGTTAGCCATTTGCATCCATTTTGTCCAACTATCTTGCATCTCACACTTCACATCTTGCATCTACTTGCCATCAAGGAGCATACATCTCATCTACAATTGAAGGGCCAACCAAAGAACAACTCTACAAGGTAAAAGGTTCCATTTTTATGTTGTTGAGTTCATCATTTTCCCAATCTTGAAGTGTAGGGTGTTGTTTAGTTGTTATTTGCACTCTCTTTAGTTTGTTGCTCATCTTTTAACAATTATATTCCCCTATCACAATATCATCATATAAAAAATATTTATCAACATTATTATAATAAGATGCAGAAGTGTCACTATGCTCATCACTTTACATATCATCAACTAATCATGATCCACATGAGAGAGAAGGATCGTCATGAATGACATGTGGTGATGAAATAATATAAAGGTGAACACATCATATGGTCACTAGATTTAAGGTTTATGGTTTAGGGTTACTAGATTTAAGAGTTTAAGATTTATGGTCTATGGTTTAGGGTTTTAGGGTTTAGGGTCTACGATTTATAGTTTAGGGTTTAGGGTTTTAGTTTTTAGGTCTAGGTTAGGTTTTATTTTATCGTATGTATCTATTATTTTGATAAATATATTTACAAATGGAATTTAAAAAATATAGAATTCATCCTAATTACAAAAACTAAAATAACCAAAAATATAAATTATGAAATTTAAAACCCTAATCATTAAATTATATAATTAAATTTAAACCATAATTATAAATAATGAATATTAGATATATAGCAAAAAATGCATAAACACTAACCTAGAGGTCACTAAGTTTGGGTGTGTGGAAGGGAGGAGGTGGCAGGCACAATTTGATGGTGTAGATGAACTGAAAAATGGGTACTTTTTTTCCTCGGGTCACTCTCTCTAGCTATAAAATTTGTAAGTAAAAATGAATCAATAATCAGTTTTAAAAAAAAATCAATATCTTTTCAAAATGGATACCCATTTTGTAATGGGTAACAGAAGCGAAACAGGTACTCATTTGGATTTAGGCTAAGGATCATGTTCCTTTCAACATTTTTTCACTGAAACATCCCCTCTTCATGGACCTAACTTCTTGCACTTACGTAGCATTCATTATTTATTAAACTAAATACATTTATTATCTATTTATATTTTATACCTTTTAATTAATAAACTTAATATTCAAATCAACTTATTTTGCATTTATTTAATTGAACTTATCTTTATTTAGGAATTATATTTTATAAAATTATCCTATATATATTATAAAACAAGTATCATGTAGTGTTGAGTGCTTACCTTTTTAGTAGTGTAAAATAATAATTGAATCTAGTATAGTTCTTTTTCTTTTTTTTTCCTTATAACTATTAAGTATATTATAATTAGTTATAACCCTAATCTAAATTATAACTATAACTTTATTTATATAATTATAATTATAATAGTAAACTTAATCCTAAACCCTTTTTTAATTATTATTATTTTTATATTATATTACTATCATTTTTATTCACTAATACAAATTAGAAATATTATCTCTTACTAACCAAACAAATTTAAAATAATTTTCACTATTAAATAAAAAATATATCAAAATATTGAAAAGAAACACCATATTATAAACTAGCAATCACACCTTGGTGTGCAATGGATATATTAAAGATGTGTGAAGGTCAATTATGGAAATTTTGATCTATTTTTTGCATATATTTGTGCATTATACATGAGGTAAATTGGAAGGCCATTTAGAAAATTATGAATTTTTTTGTGCAACAAAGATCTCAATGGAGAGGTGATAGCTTCAAATCAACTATGCACCCACTTGTAGGGATTTGAACACAACTATGAAAAGAAATGTTTGAATTAAGAAGATAATTAGGATCTATTACCAATAGGCTCATGTAATGTTTTCAATAGGGAAGGAGGGAGAGGGATAGATATAGGGGGAAGAGTGTGAGATAGATACAGATAGAGATAGAGAGGAATATAGAGATAGAGAAGAAGATATAATGGAGATGGAGATAGAGAAGAAGAGAGAGAGATAAAGAGAGAGAGAGGACAAAGGGATAGATAGAGATAGAATGGATAAATATATGGAGAGGGAGAGAATGAGAGAGGGAGTGATAGAAAGATAAAGGCATAGATAGGAAGTGATATATAGAGAGGGGTAGAGAGAGGGAAAGATACATAGGTGTAGAGATATGGAGAGATAATGAGTACATATAGAGGGAGAGATGGAAGAATAAATATGGAGAAATAGATATAGACAAGAAAAGAGATAGATATAGAGATAGAGTTAGAGATAGGGAGGGAGAAATAAAGAGTGTGTGTATGATTAAGAGAGATATGAAGAGAGATAAAGAGTGATATAGATATGTATAAATAGATAGAGAGGGAGGGAGAAGGTGGGAGAGGAATATATAAAAGAGAGGATAAATATAGAGATATAAAAAGAGGGAGTGATAGGGAGAGAGGGGGGGAGATGGGGAGAGATAGGGATAGAAAGAGGGAGAGATAAGGATGTAAAGGAGAGATGGAGAGAGATATAATTTGGGATAGATAGAAGGATTAAGAGAGTCAAAGAGACAGAGACAGAGATAAATATATAAAGAGAAAGGAGAGAGGAAGAGGGAGAGGGATAAATAGAGATAGAAAGAGGGAGATAATAAAAGAGGTGGAGATGGAGAGAGAAGGATAAAATATAGGACGTGATATATAGAGAGGATTAGAGAGATGGATATATATATACAAAGAGAGAGAGAGAGATTAGGTGAGAAGGAAGGGGAGGGAGAGTACAAAGATAGAGATAGAGGGGTAAAGAGAGAGATAAAGGAGGTGATACATAAAAGTAATAGAGAGGGAGAGAGAGACATTGAGAGGAGGAAGAAATATAGAGATAGAGATAGGAAGGCAGAAATAGGGAGTGAGAGAGAGATATATATAGGGATAAGGATGGAGAAATAAAGAGTGCATGTATGTGAGTGAGGAGAGGTATTGGGATAATGATAGAGAGGTAGAGAGAGAGAGGATAGAGAAGAAGTAGATAAATATAGAGAGAGAGTAATAGGGATAGAGGGAGACATGGAGGGATTGATATTGAAATGTGGGGAAAGATGTTCCTTAAATAATAAAGGGGTGTTTTCTCTATTTGTATCTTTCCCTAAGGGAATTTCATTAGGAAATAGATCAATGGTGTAAAGATTGACTTTCAACCTCAATGGTGAGTCAATTAGACCTAGATCTCAATCCTTAAGACAATAGGATAGATCTGAACCCTTATTAAAATTATTTATAATGCTCAAACTAAATGAACAATAAGACCTAGAACATGAAATACAAATTCCCAAAAGTATAGAAACTAAAATCATAGTTTGTAGGAAGATTTGAGAAAGGTTAGGACACATGCACTTGTCATCAAAAATTTATTTTGAGCTCTATTGAAGAATAGGTTTTTACTAGGATGAATGGGTGTTGGTTAAGGATTCTAAAAATTCTTTTAGCAATCCTCTAATGCTCAATTTTAACTTTTATTTTTCATAACTTTCACTATTAGAAAGTTGAAAATAAAGTTTACAAACTAATTTTCATGGCTTGACAATAATGATGAAAACTTATACAACAATACAAAATTTCTCTTCAAGATCTTCAATCCTTCTTCAACCTATAATATGTACATACACATAAAGAGGGAAAATTGCTTTGTTTGAATGGGGGTTAACCTTATTCAAACCCAAATTTTTGGTATTTAAACCTTGATAGAAAGATAATGATAATGGAGAAGGAAAAAATGAATGAACACTTGTTTGCTACAAATCACCAAACCTTTAATGCTTCCCTTAGAGGACTGAAGACAAACACATCAATCCAACGAACTTGATCTTTCTTTGTTTGATGGATTTGAAAACTTGAAATTATTTGGATGATTTAGGATCAACAATGCATGTTATCCTTCAAGAGATGACATGAACATGTGCATAAGCTTGAACATGATGTTAGGATCTTGATTGCTACAACAAATGATTGATAAATCTTCTCTTGAATGCTCTTGAAAATAATATTTTCTCATAAGAATATTTAATCATGTCACTTATAATTTTCTTAGATTTAAAATGATCAAAATTCTATGTATTTATAGGTATGTATCTAATTTCTCAAAAAATAGATTTCAAAAGACAACAATTGCACATTGAATTTGAATAATTAAGATACCACTAAAAACATATTTAAAAATGGGTCCTAGGACTTGAAGGGGACCCATTAGCCCTTGGGTGAATGGGTCCTAGCCTATAAGTCTATGACACACATGATCCAAGGTGATTAAAATATTAACTTCATTAATTAAATGTCGATGGGTATGTGCAGGATCATGATAGGCCAAAAAGTGGTGATATGTAAGTGATATGATGGCCCATGTAGCTGACGACTTTTTTTTACTCAAAAATGATGAAATGAAAAGGGTTTCTAAAGGAGATTCTCAGCTTTCCACCAATATAAATTATTCTTTACTTTGAATTAAATAAATAATTATTATTCATTTTCTATTTGAATTATGACTAAAGTCCTGATTGATAAGTTGATTGAAAAACATCTATAGCTTTCAAATGGTATCACATTTTTTGAATCCAAAACATGTGTCACATTCTATGATTTGCATACTATAGGATTTTTTTTAAAATGGATTTCATGAAGTTTTGACCAAATTAAGGTGGTCGACATACGATTTTTTATATGTTTTAAAAGTTGTAATAAAAAAATCATAATTAATTATTTACTTAGAAAAAAATTACAAAAAAATATGCATCACATCGAGACATGAGTCATCTACTTATATCTAAAATCTTATAAAAAATATTATCATTTTATTGTGGTTAGGGTGGTCGATAGACACCTACTTCTTATTTTTTCCCTAAAATTTAAGTACTACTGAATTGAAATTTCAATTTTTCACCAAATAGATTTTAAAAAAGAAAATAAACCTAGTAGTTTAGAAACCACATTCAATTTCATACGGATTCTATTCTTACATATTTTTGAAATAATATAGATACTTATTCAAATTTTTATATCAAGTTGCCTAACTCTGATTTTTTTGAATTTTTTGCCACTTAAGGGCCTATTTTTCTATGATGATCCTGCACATACCCCAATATTGCTTTCAAAAAATGGGAATAATAAATCTTTGTAATGCATAATTTGGAAAATTAGAAGCTTTTAATTGAGTCTAGTAAATTAAGGAACCCAAACATAGTGTGAAATTGTAAATGTATACAATTTCTTACACTACATTTAGCACCCACTTTAGTGAGAGTATGAACTCACACTCAAAATCACACTAAAGTAGATAACTATGTGTCAAGAGAGGTCCAGGTGTACATATGTTAGAAAAATATGATAACAAGGATCAAGGAGGATAATCAAGCCCCTAGGATCTAAGATCCCATGTCAAACAAACATAAGGACAAAGGGGCACACACGATATGTAAGATACATGCAGCAAGACAAGATACACAAGCATACAATGTTAAAGCTATGTAAAAAGAAAAAGGAAAAAAGGATGGAATAGCGAGCTATGTTATGCCACATCCATAAAATATGGTCACAAGGGTAGTGCAGTCCGGTAAACATTAGGTGAGCCCCAAAGGAAAAATGGGAAATAGACACTAGGTCTACAAGGTGTGTACTCACAAAATAAAAAATGGTGGTGGATTAGAAGGCCACATTAGGTCTAAAGGTCTCCCACACGTCCACCATACCACAATATATACTCCCTACTAACTTTGATAAGGTGCCACAAAATGGTCAATGCTATGTAAATGCTACACTAAGTCCAACCTCTATGAACAAAAGTGAAGAAAAAAAGTGTCAAAATGTCATGCCAAAATTAAATAATTCCAATGTATGCCCCCACTTTAAAGGAATTTTTAAAGACTATGCTATGAGAAATTACTTTAAACTATAAAAGATAAATGTCAATTGATAAAAAGGGCCATGAGAGCTTATTTGGAAAGCCTTATGCCAATGATATGTTTCCAAATAAAAAGGAGGTTTCCCCCACATGAAATCCAAAAAAATAACACATAAGGGATCCACAAATTCACCGAGGTTAGCACATGTCTTTTCTATAGTGATATAATAGAGCTTGGCACTGTCATCATTCCTTTTTAATACTTTGTGGAACAATGAACAAAAAAGAGTATAACACATAGAGATTGAAAGAAAATAAAATATTTTTGGGTCAACATGGAAGAGACTTGGATGCCTTGACACCTCGCATTGTCCCCAAAAGGAAAACACAAGATAAAAGAAAAGATAATGATCATGACAAATAGAAGAATGTCACAACAGATTCGCTTCCTTTGTATCCTTATACCAATGGAGTAATAAGGGTTATCCAAAGAAAACTCAGAAAACATAAATACATGCCAAATAACATGATACATGGGATCACATTATACACACGAAATCACAAAGAACACAAAAAATAAAAAGAAAGATAGTATGTCACATATATGAGCCAACCTAAAGCGGGTCGCCCACATCCCAATCTTGTTCATCATATACAAAAAATGGATAACTATCCAAAGGAGAAATGAAAGTGGAATACTAGAACAAGGCTATCAATCCCCTTGCACCCCAAATTCAGGATAAAAGGTGAGCTAAGATAAATGATGATATGATGCTCCTTGCAATATGGAAAAATAATTTACATAAAGTGCAATACATGTAATAGTGAGCATGTTATGATTCTATAACTATCACATGGCAAGGAGAAAAGTGTGCATGCTATCTAATTATATCGATAACATCACTTTCATCTAACACATTTTAGAAAGCATGACACTCATCAGTAAGATGTCTAAGAGTTATATGATATGCACTATAAGACATGTTTGTACTTTTCCCTTTTTTTCTTGGATAGATGGTAATGTTATAATTCCTTTACTTAAAAGCTTTTGTAAATTTTTTTCAATTTTTTTGTATGGAAAAATGTTAGATTCTTAAGTTTATAGGTCTTGGGTTTCTTACTTAATTGGGAAATTGGTTGATGTGGCGGGGAGAATATTGGTATCTTAATCCCTTTGTATCTTTTGATGGTTTTTGCTCTAACAATTTATGGATCTCATGCTCATTTGTTATATCACATCCTTGTTTACTTAATATTCTAAATCCTTGACCATAACTCTCTTCTAAGTTGATGGGTGTATTGGTAACTTTATGGGCATAGGATAGAAGAGTATCAATGTTCTCATTGTGAATGGGTTTTTTCAAGTTTGATGGTTGATGCTTTCTTTGTGATTCAATTTTTGGATGCAAAAGGTTGAACATGTCAAGTCGTGGGATGATAGGAGGTGTTGGTTGTTACATGGAGGGATATAAGGATGCATTGTTCTCAAGGTTACATAGAATTTTGTCTGAATTCTTGCATGTTATCTTCATCTTGGCCTAAGATGTCTATCTCACAAGGACATTCATTAGGAGGTGAAGGTTCATGAATTTTTTGAGTTGTATTAGGATCATCACCAACACACAACTTGAAACATCAACCAAAGATTTTAAAGACATCCACATTTGACCAAAACACATATCCATGATGAGAGTCAAATGCAAGTATAAATAAATGTTTGAAATGAATTTTTAATGTAATTTTTAGATTTGAAATATGATAATTGCCTAATTTTAGATGCACAAACCTGAAAATAATTACTTTTGAATACCAATTTTGATTTTAAACAATTCACTATCTTTCAACAATTGAACTAGATGCAAACGACTACAAAAATATGCAATTTCTAAAACTAGAATGGAGATCTGCAAGTATAGGAGAATGAAGTAGATAGAGACAAAGTAGTGTGCAAATTTTTAGAAAATTACCTATACCAAGACAGGATCACCCTAGGGAAAATGAGCCTAGGTCAAGGTTCTAAAAAATTTAAATCTGAGTGTTTAACTTGATATTTAAGCTTACTATTCCTAA
Source organism: Sequoia sempervirens (assembly GCA_007258455.2). Taxonomy (NCBI): domain Eukaryota; kingdom Viridiplantae; phylum Streptophyta; class Pinopsida; order Cupressales; family Cupressaceae; genus Sequoia; species Sequoia sempervirens. The sequence goes on along the minus strand of VDFB02000003.1, from coordinate 621,072,686 downwards.
CTATAAATAGATTCTTCAGTGATAGTTTTTCCAGAAATCTGATGAAATGCAAATGCAATTTAAATGACAATGTATGGATAAAAAAACAACTTTCTTGAATGCAATTTTGAAAGAAATGTTGATCTGAATGATTGAAACACACCTTAATACAAGCTATTATGCATAATGTATGCATTTTTTTTGGATTTTTATGAGTTTAAATGATGCAAACATACAAAATTTAACCCTACATGAAATGCAAAACAAAATGATGCAAAACCTAGAACTAGGGTTTCAAAGATCTCCAAATCAAAAAAAGGTATGATGTATAGTTTTAGGTTCACCAAAACAAAATGTGGGGAAAGATGTTCCTTAAATAATAAAGGAGTGTTTTCTCTATTTGTATCTTTACCTAAGGAAATTTTATTAGGAAAGAGATCACAAGGTGTAAAGATTGACTATCAAAATCAATGGTGAGTCAATTAGACCTAGATCTCAATCCTTAAGACAATAGGATATATTTGAATCCTAATTAAAATGATTTGCAATGTTCAAACTAAATGAATAATAAGACCTAGAATTTGAAATTCAAATTCTTGAATGTATAGAGACTAAAATCACAGTTTGTAGGTAGATTTGAGAAGGGTTAGGATGCATGCACCTATAACCAAAAACTGCTTTTGAGCTCTGTTGAAGGACAGGTTCACCCTAGGGTGGATGGGTCCTACTTAGGGATTTTAAAAATACTTTTGGTAGTCCTTTGATGTTGGGTTTTAACTTATGTTTTGCATAGGTTCCATTATCAGAAAGTGGGAAATAAAGCTTGCAACCTAGTTTTTTTGGCTTGACAACAATGATGACAACTTATACAACAATGAAAAATTACTCTTCAAGATCTTCAATCCTTCTTTAGCCTATAATTTTCACATACACATAAAGAGGGGAAAAAAAAATTGTTTGAATAGGGGTTTTCCTTAGGAAAGCCCCAAGTTTGGTAATTAAACCTTGATAGAAAGATAATGATAATGGAGAAGGAAATAATGAATGAACACTTGCTTACTACAACTCACCAAACCTTCACTGACTTCCCTCAGAGGACTGAAGACAAACACATCACTCCAAGGAACTTGATCTATCTTTTCTTGATGAATTTGGACACTTGAAAATGCTTGGATGATTTAGGATCAACAATGCATGTTAGCTTTCACAAGATGACATGAACACACATAAGCTTGAACATGATGTTAGGATCTTGATTACTGCAACAAAGTACTAATAAATCTACTCTTGAATGCTCTAGATAATAGTATTTTCTCATAAGAATATTTGATCATGCCACTTATAGTGTTCTTAGATTCCAAATGATCAAAAGACTATCTATTTATCTAGGTGTTTATCTAATTTATTGAAAATTAGATTCCAAAAGCTGACAATTACACATTGAATTTTAGTCATTAAGATCCTTCCAAAAACATATTTAAAAATGGGTCCTAGGATTTGAAGGGGACCCATTCTCCCTTGGGTGAATGGGTCTTGGCCTATAAGTCCAGGACACACATGATCCAAGGTGACTAAAATAATAATTGAATTAATCAAATGTTTGTTTCCCTTTCAAAAACTAGGAATAACAGGGCTTTGAAATGTATAATTTGGAGAATTAATAGCTTAATCAAGTACAATAAATTAAGGAACCCAAACATAATGTGAAATTGTAAAGGTATACAATTTCATACACTACATAAATATATAGATAGGAAGCTATATATAGATATAGGTAGAGAAAGGGAGATATATATATATAGAGAGAGAGAGAGAGAGAGGTGGGGAGAGTTATATATAGATAGAGATAGAGAAAGGGAGATATATATATACATATAGAGAGAGAGAGGTGGGGAGAGTTACAGATGGGAAAATATATATATAGAGAGAGAGAGAGATGTGAAGAGAAAGAGAGAGATCTCTTTATATCTCTCTCCCTCTCCCTCTCTATGTTTTTCATTGTCACTCATTCTCTCTCTTCCTTGAGCTTTCCCTTATTTCCCTCTATATTTGTCTTCCCTTCTCTCTTCCTCTATCTTTCTCCTTTTTCTTCTTTATTTGTCTCTTTCCCTCTTTGTATCTTTCTCCCTGATCTCTTTCCCTATCCCTATTTATCTCCCATTTTCTCTCTCCCCCTTTACTTCTTTATTTCTTGATCTCTCTACCTTTCTATAATATATATATAATTCTATTTATCTCTATCTCTCTATCCCCCTCTCTCTATGTGACTATTTCTATTCATGTCTCTCCCACTTTATTCCTCTATATCTCTATCTCTATCTCTATCTTTATATGTCTATATCTATCTCTTTTTTAATTTCTCTATATCTCTTTTTCTCTATCTTTATCTTTGTTTATCGCTTGTATCCTTTTGTATCTCCCTCCCCCTCTCTCTATCCCTCCATTTTTATTTTTGTTTCTCTCTCTAATTCTTCATCTCTCTCTTTCTTCCTCTCCTTTTTGTAATGAATCGTTAGTTAGGACCAAGTCCAAACCTGACCAAATAACTTTCTTTTATAAACAACAACCAATAATGCTAACAATGTGACAATAACATGTCACAACTGCACACCATGTGCACAAACAAGTGTCATAAGAACACAATGACACTACAAAACAACTGCACAAGACCACACCATTGCATAAGCAAGGTGATAACAGCGGAAGACTTAACAACATGGAACAACTCATAATGAGGAAGCACTAGGAGAGAGATTGAAATCTCTACAACGAGTGACTAAAATCCATATTAGCGCTCTCTCACAAGACTACAAGAGGATGGGATGAGGGAATCATTGACCTCCAACTCATATCCAACCAAACTAACCAATATAAGGTCAAGTGACTACACATGAAGAGGATCACTAGATCAACTTCTAGCTAACGATCTTCGATCATAGCTCTAAGATGTACAACTGGAAGACTAATGGTTCTACAACATGAACTAACTCTATAAGACAACACTAACACTCTAGGAAAGGTCTACTAGGATTCTCCACCCCAAAAATACTTTACAAGCCTTCGTAAGACCTTCCTAGACAAAACAAGATGTCACAAGAGAGGTCTAACGTCTTACAAGATGTGATCAAAGTTCACCACACTCATACTAGAACCTCCAAGGCACGCTTAAATGCTCACAACACAAGAGTTGAATAACACAAGGTTCAAAATTCATTTTAAATTCTCAAATGAGATTCTTATATTCATTCATCCATTATGCTATAAGGAAAGTAGAGGTGTGGAAGCAACTTTCCTAACGTCAAAACCACAGGGAAGAATGTAGACAATACTTTTAATTTTCAAATTACAATCCAATTAAGACACACACGAAAGATTTATAGAAATAGAAAAAATACAAATAGACAAATGAACAACAGATTTACGTGGGAAAACCCTTTCAGGAAAAAACCCACCACACCAAGTTGAATCTCTTTGTATTACAGTAACAAACAATTACATATAATGCAAAGATACAACTCTATGGTATCAGTTCACAGTAGCTTCATTCACTATTCAATCTCTTACAGAAATGCTCTCAACAATCTAATTATTTTCAAACTCAAAATTGATACCTTAAATCTTATCACATTCTGATTTTTATCTTTTGTTCATATTTATCTGCCATTACCCATCATAGAAAGTTTCCTTTCAAGCATTGATTTTTCCTTGCATGCAATTCAGCTCCAGCATCACAACTATTGCAAAAATCCAACCGCCAACCATTTGAATTTTGCTTCCTCTGATTGGTCCATGAGACACCACATAGGATAGTCAAATGGTCAAGAAAATATTCAATTGAGTTCGCATGTCGGTGAGACACAAGAAGTGTCTCCCTGATGCTCAAAGGCCTCACTATCGATATCGACATAGGTTCTAATAGTCGGCAAGACGATATAGTGAATTCCTCGAGTCATACCGAATCCACCGACATCCATTGCATTCCTATCAGCATCCATCTATTGGCAAGAGTCATCTCAATCGACAAGACGTTACACTGAGTCCACAAGGCTATCACTAAGACTTCGCCTAGTCACCAAGACCTCATACCGAATCCACCAACGTCACATTGAAAAGTCCTACCATTGACAAGACTATCGTCTTTTTCCAAGACATCATGTCGAGCCTTCATGTGTTACTTAGAGTGCATACTATCGGCGAGACTTACCACTATTGCCAAGAGGTCATAGCGAATACAGCATGTCACTCTGAGGACCATTTACTATTGGCGAGACTCTCCATCAGTCGCTGGGACTTCATACCGAGTGTTCAAGTCATACCAAACTCATCCTTCTCCAGGAGTTATACCGATGACCCCAAGTGTATCCCCATTGGTGAGACATTCACACATCGATAAGACTTCTTACCGAGGCTTCCATGTTATCCCAAAACCACTGTTCACCAAGAGCCACCCTGACCACCACTTGACACTAACCTGTCAGAAAGAGATCAACTCGAGCGGAGTGAGATATTAATTGTCACAGTGATTATAATGTAATAGTGATAGGATCATTCAGCAAGACATCATTATTGTCTCAGTGACTAGAACTTTTTACAAGGATTCAGAACAGCTAGTCGGCCAGACATCAATAATGTCACACTTACTTTTCCCTTCAGGAGTTACTTGCCAGTAAGAATTGAGGCACATATTCCAACAATCTCCCACTTGATCAAGATCTTACTAACACCTCCAGAGTATGCTAAAACTACTAAAATTCATGGGCCTTGAGGCCCATCGAACTAGCACACCACCTGTACTTGTCTATGCTCACAGGCTTCGTCAATGCATCTACAACATTTTCCAGAGTATCTACTTTCTCCAAAGAGACCTTCCCATCCTCTACCATATCTCGTACAAAGTGATACTACACATCTATATGTTTCGTCCTGGCATGGAAAGTAGGATTTTCACCAAACATATAGCACTCTGTCTGTCACAGTAAATAGTAATTTTTCTTGCATCAAATTCAATGTTAGAACACAAATGTTTTAACCAGATTGCTTCTTTACAGGAATGTGTAGCTGCCATATATTCTACCTCTATAGTGGACAAAGTGACTACAACCTTCCGGTTTCTCATCCAACTCACTGCACCACCATTCATCATGAATATATATCCACTGGTGGATTTCCTACTATCAATGTCCCCTGCCTAATCAGAATCCACATAACCTTGAATGTTGAGAGTCCTCTGTGATTCAACCAAGTTTCCATGGTAACACAAAGTATAGTCTAAAGTTCCCTTTAGATATCTAAACACTCTCTTCACAACATCCCAATGTGTCCTTCCAGGATTAGCCATAAACTGACTAAGTACTCCCACTACTTGGGCAATGTCTAGCCTTATACAAACCATTGCATACATAAGGTTTCCAACCGCACTAGCATAAGGCACATTGGTCATGTCCTCCATCTCAGTTGGATATTTTGGATAGTCTTCAATAAATAGCTTCGTTCCGTGCAAAACTGGAACAACTAGCTACTTGCAATTAGTCATACAAAATCTCTCTAGAATAGTCTTGATATACTTACCCTGACTAAGCCAAAGTTTTCTATTCTTCATGTCCTTGGTTATTTACATTCCAAAAATATACCTTGCTGCACCAAGATCTTTCATTTCGAACTTTGCAGACAACTGAGACTTAAGATCGTAAATCATTAGCTTACTATTGCTTATGAACAACATATCATCAACATAGAGAGCAATAATAAGGACTTGATCACTTTCAACTTTGTAATAAACACAATGATCAAATTTTGATCTTACAAATCCCAATGACAAAACAAACATGTCAAACTTTTGGTACCACATTCTAGGAGACTATTTTAACCCATACAGATATTTCTTCAACTTGCAAACTAGTCTTTCTTTACCTTTTTCCACAAAGTGCTCCCAACTAGGACATAAATTTCTTCTTCAAGATCACCATGAAGAAACACTATCTTCACATCCATCTGTTCAATCTCTAAGCCATACGCTGCTGTAAGTGACAAAAGAAATCTAATAGATGTCAGTTAGTTATAGGAGAAAATATTTCTCCATAATCAATTCCCTCTACCTGGGAATAACCTTTTGCAACCAGCCTTGCTTTATATTTTTCTACACTACCATCCAAACCAATTTTCTTTTTAAATACCCATTTACAGCCCACAACTTTCCTTCTTTTAGGCAATGGCACCAAACTCCAGGTATCATTCTTTTCTAATGATGCAATTTCTTCATTCATGGCTTCCAACCAAGATTTTGAATCAGACATTTTAAATGCCTCTTTCACAGTCCTAGGTTCATCAGTGCTAAAAATTAAAGCATAGGCACAAGTAGACTCTATTAAAGAAAACCCATACCTATCAGGTTGCTTTCTTTCACGAGTTGACCTCCTCACAAGCTGAGCCTGAGGTGGTTCTTCATCTTCTTCAGAACTTTCAGAGCTACTTGAGCTTTCCTCAGTATCAGGTACATTTTGATTTTTCAATTCTTCTTTATCTGGTGTCAGAGGAATTTCTACTACGTCCTTTTCATTTTTTGATTTCTTCTCTGACTGTAGATCCAATATAGAAGACTTCAGCTCATGAAAGATAACGCTTCTATTGTACAAAACCTTCTCAGTCTCAAGGTTCCAAAGCTTGTATCATTTTATGCCAGCACTATAGCAAATAAAAATACACTTTATAGCTTTGTTTTCCAACTTAGATCTTTTTTCAAATGACACATATGCATATGCCTCACAGCCAAAGACACGAATGTCTCAGAGATGGATTCTTTCCAAACCATGCTTCCAAAGGTGTCTTCTCAACAAGAGAAAATTTAGGAGAGCAATTTACCAAGCAACATGTTGTAGAGACTACTTCAGCCCCGAACTTCTCCTCCAAGCAAGCACTGCTTAGCATACTTTGTGCTCTTTCCATTACTGTCCTGTTGAACCTTTCAGCAACTCCATTTTGTTGTGGAGTGTAAGGTTTAGTCTTATGTCTTTTAATCCCATGGTCCTTACATTAACTTTCAAATTCATCCAACAAAACTCATCGCCATTGTCAGTCCTTAAACATTTTATTTTCCTACCAGTTTGATTTTCAACAAGGTTTTTAAATTCCTTAAACTAATTGAACACTTCTGATTTACTTTTTTATAAAATATACAAATTTTCTTCTTGAATAATCATCAATAAATGACACATAGTATCTTGATTTAGACAAAGAAGGAACATTCACTGACCAAAAATATCAAAATGAATATAATCAAGCAAACCAAAAGATTTGTGAGGACTAGAATAAAATGAAACACGGTGTTGTTTACCATATATACAATGTTCACAAAACTCGAATTCAAGGTTACAATCTTCAAGCCCTTCTACCGGGTTTTTATTTTGCAAGGTTTTTAAAGCTTTCTCACTAATGTGGCCTAGCCTATGATGCTAGAGCATAGTCTTTTCTACTTGAAGTTTAACCTCCATGGATTTCACACCATCAGGAATGTTTCTCTCTTTTCCTCCATGAGTAACTTTTTGTGATTTCTCAGAGACACTATTGCATTGAATAGCTTGTGCATACAACTTATACAAAGTACCAATTCGAGCACCCCTAGCTAGCACCATTGCACTTCTAGTCATTTTGCAGCCATTTCCAGAGAACGTGACATGCACTCCAATATCATTCAACTTACTTACAAAAAGTAAGTTACAAGCCAGACCTGGTATATGCATCACATCATTGATTCCCTTCACTCTTCCATCAGGGAATTGAATTCTGACTCTTCCATGACCAACTATTTCCAAAGATAAATCACTTGCCAAATACACCTTTCCACCATCATAGTTTTCATACTTTGTGAACCAGTCTCTATGAGATGTCATGTGGAAAGATGCTCCAAAATCAATCAGCTAGACATCATCAGATGCCCGCGTAGCCAAAGCTGCAATGAAGGCGTCTGCATCACTCCTTGCAATCCTTTCAGACATGACCAGGTTTCCCACAATTCCAGCACTTCACCTTGGACTTCTTACTAGGATACTTTGATTGCCCTTTTGATTTCGATCTAGATTTCTTGTCCTTCTTCTTTCCTTTATCCTTCGATCTACCTTTGATAGCAAGAGCCTCCTTTTCCATCTTAAAATATTTCCTTCTCATTTCTTCTGACAACAAAGAAGCAACAATGTCTTCCATCTTGAAAGTGGATGTTGTACTCCCTATAGCCATCACCAAATGATCCCAAGAATCAGGCAGAGAATATAACAGCAGCATGCAACGATCTTCATCTTCAATCTTCACACCAACAGATGTTAACTGAGCAATCAACATGTTGAAAGTATTTAAGTGATCAGCAACAAATCATCCCTCCTGCATTCTCAAAGAGTACAACTTCTTCCTCAAGAACAATTTTGTTCACCAAGGACTTGCCCTGATAAATAGATGTCAATCTTTTCCACAAGGAAGATGCAATCTTTTCTTCATGAACGTTCTAAAGAATAGAGTTTGCCAAACAGAGCCTTATCAGCCCTTTTGACTTTCTATCTACCAGGTCCCAATCCTCTTGCTTTATGTCTTGAGGTTTTGTTCCAGACACAACATTCCAAAGATCTTAGTCCACTAATAGATCTTCCATTTTAAGTTTCCACAACTTAAAATTGCTACCATTGAATTTATCTATATCCATCTTTCTGGATGTGCTTGCCATCTTAATCTATAATTAAGTTATCAGACCTCTACAAAACTCCCACTAAAAAAGAATTGACACAAAAAACCCAACCCACTCATAAGGATAACACAACTGGCCAGGCTCTGATACCACTTGTAAGGAAAGAAGAGGTGCGGAAGCAACTTTCCTAATGTCAAAACCATAGGGAAGAATGCAGACAATACTTTTAATTTTCAAATTACAATCCAATTAAGACACACACGAAAGATTTACAAAAATAGAAAAATACACACAGATAAATGAACAACAGATTTACGTGGGAAAACCCTTTTGGGAAAAAACCAACCACACCAAGTTGAATCTCTTTGTATTATAGTAACAAACAATTACATACAATGTAGAGATAAAACTCTCTGGTATCAGTTCACAGTAGCTTCATTCACTGTTCAATCTCTTACAAAAATGCTCTCAATAATCTGATTATTTTCAAACTCAAAATTGATACCTTAAATCTTATCACATTTTGATTTTTATCTTCTATTCGTCCTTATCCGCCATTGCCCATCGTAGAAAGTTTCCTTTTGAGTGTTGATTTTTCCTTGCATGCAGTTCAACTCCAGCATCGCAACTATTGTAAAAATCCAACTGCCAACCATTTGAATTTTGCTTCCTCTGATTGGTCCACGAGACACCACATAGGATAGTCAAACGGTCAAGAAAACATTCAATTGAGTTCACATGTCAGTGAGACACAAGAAGTGTCTCCCCGATGCTCAAAGGCCTCACTGTCGATATCGGCGTAGGTTCTAATAGTCGGCAAGATGATATAGAGAATACCTTGAGTCATATCGAATCCACCGAAATCCATTGCATTCCTATCGGCATCCATCTATCGGTAAGAGTCGTAATCAGCAAGATGTTACATCGAGTCCATAAGGCTATCGCTAAGACTTCGCCTAGTCACTAAGACCTCATACTAAATCCACCAACATCACATCAAAAGGTCCTACCATTGGCAAGACTATCATCTTTTTCCAAGACATCACGCCGAGCCTTCATGTGTTACTCAGAGTGCATACTGTCAGCGAGACTTACCGCTATCACCAAGAGGTCATAGCAAATATATCATGTCACCTTGAGGACCATTTACTATCGGTGAGAATCTCCATCAGTCGTTGGGACTTCATACCGAGTGTTCAAGTCATACCGAACTCATCCTTCGCTAGGAGTTATACGGACGAACCCAAGTGTATCCCCATCAGCAAGACATTCACACATCAGTAAGACTTCTTATCGAGTCTTCCATGTTATCTCGAAACCACTATTCACCAAGAGTCACCCCGACCACCACTTGACACTAACCCGTCAGAAAGAGATCAACTCAGGTGGAGTGAGATATTAATTGTCAAAGCGATCATAATGTCACAACAATAGGATCATTCGACAAGACATCATTATTGTCTTGGTGACCAGAACTTTTCACAAGGATTCAGAATAGCTAGTCGGCTAAACATCAATAATGTCACACTGACTCTCCCCTTTAGGAGTTACATGCCAGTAAGAATTGAGGCACATATTCCAACATATGCAACAATTAGAATGGGAAAGACAACAATAATCAGGTGCTCAGCACCCACACCGAGTCACCAAATCTAGTCTAATCAAAGCATACAACTATTCTCAATATCATTTGATTACAATACCCTTCATGAGGAAGGTCCAATAATAATATTAAAATTTACAAGCTTAGGACTCAAGGCCCTTGAATTATACATTTATAACATTTACACTAATAAGAAAGCATGAAGAGAAGGAGACATGAAATCATGAAAGGAGGAGTACGAACTCAAAGTAGATCCACCACGCCAAGATCTCTGGTCCCTCGTGGTGGTTTGCAACACCACTCAACCATGTGGAACCCATAGGTCCACCCCCCTGTGATCATGGATATAGTCACACAACCCAAACACTCAAGCAAGGTTCAAGCACAAAGGTGTAGGCTTACACACACGCCAATCATAATGAATACACTTCATTCAAGATAAAGGATAGGCATCCCAATTAGGGGAAACTAACATATATGTCAATGCAACTCAATTCACACAAGGGAGAAGAGTAGAATTCATGAAACTACATAATGAATTTAATGCATTAAACATAAAGTAAGAGAACATTCCACACATGGAATACATGGCATACAAGCCTACTCACACATGGAAACCACATGCCACACACATCAATCATAAGAAGAATCAAATGAAGTATAAGCCATTACAATTGATATACCAATCAATCATAGGAGGATTTAAATGACATACAGTCCATTACACATGACATGAACATAGTATTCAAAATCAACACCAAAAGAGGAAGGAACATACATCTTCCAGGTGCTACTCAAAATAAGATCTAGATGCTAGAGTGCAAGCATAGAGAGAGTCATAATGTGTGCCCAAAGGGATGGCATCAGAGAAATTTGAATCCTTTCATACAAACAAGAATGCACCACTACACAATTCCCACACTCCATAAGCAGGCATGTCTTCCCAAACATCCTCAGCCTATAAGAGCACTATAGTCATGCAGGGGTATCCAATAAACCATGTATGACCTCCATGACTCACTCTATTACCTATTCCTAGGGTTCATATCATTCTATATGAACAAGGAAATATAGTCAAACAATAATGCAACTCACAATGAAATTCACATATGAAAATACAAGGCATTCACACTTCTTGTGACACTATTCACATTTTTACACTAAAATAGAAAATTGAGAATTTGAACAAGCAAATGGATCCAAAACAATCACATTCAAAGAATTCATAATATGAAATAATATTCTCAAAAATCCACTTTTAAGCAAAGTCCAATTTTCACAAATATCTAGGTTCCATCATTGATGAAGGTTAAAAAAGCTTAAATTTTCAAAATTCAAAAATAAAAAATGTAAGAATACCCTTTTGACCCAAAAGTTCCCATAAACATACTTTTAACATAAAAACACCAATTTGAGCCTCCAAAATTAAAATTTGGGCATTGTAACCCTGTATTTGGAAAAATTCTCAAAAATTACTCAAAATAAATTCTACACTATCAATTTGATTCAAATAAAATACATGGAAGGATCCTAACATATTACCAATGTAATTAGAATATTCAAACCATTTAAAATCAATTAAATGTGAATAAATGATAAAATACCTCCATTCTCAAGCAAGAAATTCAAATGAGAGGATGTTTGCACACAAGCAACAAGAGCACATGAGATCGCAACCATCACTTCCTTTCACCATTCCTATCCAAATGCAACTAATCCCATGCAATTTCATGCCCAATTGCTCCCACAATGAACAAATCAATTTTCCTTCAAAAAGAGGGTTTTTAAAATGAATTCTATTATCCGTTTTAAAACTCATTTTCAGATTTCACTTTTTAAAAATGCAATATTAAGTATTACCTTTTAAAATATATTATTTGATATCATTTCCTTCTTTTCCAATTTATAATTTAAACATTCAATTTATAGCATAAATCAACATTTAGTATTAAAATCACAATTTAGGTCTTTATAAGCGTAATTTAAAATTAAATAATAAAATAATGCTTATAATTTCCTAGATGAACATAATCACACAAATTATGCGATTACAGTCAAACTGAATATACATAAGCCTAATTAACCCCCCTTTTTTTAAATATTAAATTCCCCCATTTAATCATAAATTGCATTTCATATATTAAAAAAATACAAAAAAATGCAATTTAACTCAAAAGCTTAGATACTCTTCATAGGTCAACCACATAGGGGATTAAGGTTTTCTAAATGTTACCAATCATGATACATCCATGGTTTGCACTATTTAGTCAAAGACAAGTCATACTCAACAAGGTATGACAATAAGGGTTTAGGTCAAGGGTTGGCCAATGTGTTATCTCCTGTTAACCACCATCAGGGAAGGCACACTCAGACCTATGGAGTCAAGTGGAGTCGATAACTGGTACTTGTAAACATACACACATAATGGTGTACCTATGCATATACATATATACATACAAAGCACATACTACATCCTGACAACATTTAACTACCATATATATCAATTAATTGTATTAGCATAGCTAATCATTATAACCTTTCACTTAATCAACAATTTCTAATCTCATTACGATAACATTAAATATTTAGAGTACCAAATCAAAATCAAAATGCTATCTTACCCATGCTGGGGTTAGAGAGATGTTATACTTTTTCTCATTTTCTTCCCCTCTTTTTCTCTCTTCTTTTCTTTCTCTTTTTTCTCTCTTTCCTCTACATATTTTATCTCCATCTCCCTCTCCCTCTCCCTTCACTCTTACTCTTTCTTTACTCTCTTTCTCTCTCTATCTATTTTCCTCAAGTGTGCAATGGGTACACAAAAGATATTTTAAAGTTTAATTATCAACTATCCTTAATCAAATTACATGCTACCCTAACCATAACTCCCTAAGGACATGCTATCCTTGGATTGCTAGTATGAAATGATGAACTAAAAGTTAGCTTCTCTCTTGAACTCTATAACTTTTAATTTAGATTTTTAAGTTTGAAATTTATCTTATTATATAAATTAAAATAGAAATTTAAAATATAATTGTTCTACAATAATTAAAATTTTAATAAAATAAAAAATTATAATTAAATTAATTCTAATAATTTTAATTATTATTTTATAAATTCATAAAGACATAAATAATAATAATGATAATAATTTAATAATAATCAAACTTAAATCTAAATTAAAAATTAAAATATGATAAATTAAATGTAAATTCAAAATATATCAAAATTTAAACATTAATAAATAAAGTAATTTTAAAAAATTAATAATATATAATAAACTTATTAAGTTAATACATGATTAAATAAAAAATTAAAACTAATTTTTTAATTTTACTAAAATTGAAATATTAATAAAATACGTAACTCAAAAAGTATAATTCATATATTACCAACAATATTAACATTAATTGAAAGATTAAATCAACATTAAAAATAGAAATTATTGTAAAATGGAAGTAAATATTGTTAAATTATTAAAAAATTAAAAGTTAAAAAAGATATTTCAAATAAAATATTAAAAAAATAAAAATAAACTATATTGCAATTGTTAAAGCTAAACTCTTTTTAAAAAAAAATAAAAAATAAAAAATTATTATAAGGTATGTGTTAGAGAGGGGTAAACTAAGCCATTTGGGGTCCCTTTAACTCTTGAATGAGTTTGTGAGCTAATTGAAACATCTATTTTCTCTCTCATTCCCTTAATAAATGTGCCATTATGAATTCCCATCATCAAAAAATTAACCCGTATTAGCCACCTATGTAATCTTTTTCGCTCATCAATGTTATGTGTGGAAGTAAATATTGTTAAATGAATTTGAGGAGTATCATTATATCCACATTTTTCAATAGGTTGGCATGTAATAATGCAACTAGATAAAATCATTTTGGTCGATGCAAGGTACTGGTAAAGCAAATATCTTATGCGGTTTTTTGTTTGCAATTGGACATTGTGTTATAGTTTCCAAAGACCCTAGATTTTTTATAGGGAAAAGCAAGAAAGTATACAATGAATGAAAAATGTCACCCTACATGGGGATTTTTAGAAAATTATAGTGTGGATAACTATGCCTTAAAAAGTTGAAAGCCATATTATTTTTTTATAAAAGAAAATCACAATGAAAAAATTTATGGAATTGTGTGTATGTGAAAGTTGCAATTGCTAGGGGTAAAAATATCTAAAAAAGGTGCAAGGAAATTTTTGAATGCATGTGCAAATTTGGGTTTCAATTTTTGTATGTTTGTAAAATATTTTGGTTAGCTTTGGTCATGTGATATGTAATAATACTCTGTTGAAACTTTTTGGTAATATTTTGCTTAGGATAATAAATGCTAGCGAGTCATTTGTTAGTATTAAGTATTGAGTTTTTATAAAAGAATTTTGTAATAAAAGCAATATATGGTATCATGTATGGTATCATGTGTATGTGAAAGTTTCAAATTGTTGGGGTAAAATTCCCTAAAAAAGGCACAAGGAAATTTTTGAATGTATGTATTAGGGTTTCCGTCTTTGTATGAATGTAAAATATTATGATTAGTTTTGGTCATGTGACAAGTTTTTGAAATCATAATTTAGCACAACAAGCTAATGATTAAAAGAATGGAAGATGAAATAAAAAAACCTTGTTTGGGGATTTTCAAATATAGTGAGAAAAAACTAGAGTCTCAAGTCTTGCTTTCCTTTTTACATTTGGGAACTTGATATCATTCATGAAACCCTAGTTTTAGGAAAGGGGGGTCAAGATAAAGAAACCTAATGTGGGGAAAAACAAAATGTTGTAGAGAGTAACCTTTAAGCCTAGAAAGTTTAAAGCCTTGTAATCCATACAAAAGGATAATAAATATTATGTTTTAATAGGGGAAAATGCCCAAAAAAACTCAAGTAGTCTATGTATGAAAGGTTTTCCCCAATGATGGGGAAGGAAAAATTGGATGATCGAATACTAGCTACATAGTAACAACATTTTATTTTAACTATAATATTTTGGTTAGGAGAATAGATGATGGTGAGTATGAAAACCTTTCCTTTGTATTTGGAGATTTTGATCAAGTGATAGGATTTGGAAATCTAAATTCAACATGCTAGGGTAAAAGTAAATGATGGAAGAACAAATATTCAATGATTTTCAATTGCAGTGATATATGTAAAGGCCAACCATTTTGTAAAGAATAATGGTTTAAATAGATTTCATAGAGGATATGAAAATCAAAGAAAAGGATCCTAAGATAATAGTTGCAAAGGGTAAAATGTTCCACAAACATAACAATAAGCCATGGTGAAGGGTAGAACCCTACTCTGGGAAGAACCAAATGTGGCTTGAAGATGCAATTGTCTTCTTAAAACTAGGCATACTTGAATTTATAAAAATTGTACTAGTGACAACAATCTTGAGGTTGGAATTTTATGAAAAGAATTGAATGTTGGATTAAATAATTTTAGTTCAAGAGCCCTAGTTAAAGACACAATATATTTGATATGTCACTTGAGGTTTGAAACCAAGTACCAACAACTTCTTATGCAATACTGATTTAAGTTGACTGGGTGTCTTTATTTATCTATATGATGGGCCAATTGAGATCCTACAGGCTTAGGAGTTTGTTAATTACCACTTTTTTAGTTGTTCTAGCTTATAATACCTTTTAGGCTTTGGGTTGTTCCATTGATTGTTACTTTTTCCTTTCTATTTTTCTTATCATTTTGGAAGTGTACATTCATTCCTAGTTGTCCCTTTACCAATCCTTTATCAGAAAACTTTCCAATCCCTCCCACTTCTTAAGGTTTGAGTCCATTATAAGTTCTTTATCTTTCTTTAACCCTAAATTGGCCAAGAGATTGACTATACCATTTTCTTCTCTATAAATATGTGAAATTGTGAAATCACCCATTTCCTTAAAATATTCTCAAATCTTCAAAACCCATCTTTTTAATTACCAAAAAAGAAACTTATTAAAAAGGTAAAAAGTCTATTAGTAATTTGCTGATTTATTTAATTCAACTTATATATATAAATAATTATATTTATTAAAAAAATATTATTCTTTGCATAATATCATTGTTAAAAATTAAATAATAATATTATGTTAAACTTCCATATTATATATAATAAAATCAATTATTTATTTTATATATATGATATAATAATTATTAAAGTAAATTTAAGCATATAATTTACTATTTATATAGAGACAGGAGAGGAATAAAGGAGAGAGAGATAAATATAACTTAAAAAATATAGAGAGGGTGAGAGAGAGAGATAAATATACAGAGGGAGAGATGGAAGGAAAAAGAAAGATTGGGAGAGAGAAACAATTAAAGAGGGGGAGATGGAGAGAGAAAGATAAAAATATAGGAAGTGATATATAGATAGAGGTAGAGAGGGATATAGAGAGAGTCAGAGTAGGTGAGGAGGGAGAGAGAAAGAGATGGGAAGATAGAGATAGAGGAGGCAAGAGTGAGTTAAAGGAGGTGATAGAGACAAGTAATAGAGAGGGAGAGAGAGATAGAGACGGGGAGAGATATAGAGATAGAGATAGGTAGAGAGAAACAAGGAGTGTACAAATATATCAAAATCCAAATATTAATAAACATAATAATTTTAAAAAATTAATAATAAACAATAAATTTATTAAGTTAAAAAAGATTAAATAAAAATCTAATATTAATTTTTTGATTTATTAAAATTGAAATATTAATAAAATATGTAACTCAAAATATAATTAGTATATTACCAACAATTTGACATTAATTGAAAGATAAACTTAATATTAGAAAAAAAAAATTATTATAAAATAAGGTAAATATAGTTAAATAAATTAAATTTTAAAAATTAAAACCAAATAAATTATTAAAAATAAAACTAAACTATAAATTTAAATTGTTAAAAGGTAAATTTTAACCTGTACATTAAAAATTATAAGTAACACCCAAAAAAGTTTAAGAAAATTAAATCTATCAAAATGATGAAAAGTTTATTAATAATTTATTGATTTATTTAATTCGAAGTTTTTGTTTTCCTTTGGTAAATGCTACCTTGGGGCAACTCCCTTTATATTAAAACCAAAAACGATTTCGCATGGATAGTAAAAAAGCAGTTGCAGAGTATTTTTCTTTGAATTTCGCAGCCAGATCTAAACAAATTTCATTAGAATTTTGTGCAATGGGCTAATCAGAATCCTATCACATTTCCGCTCAAATGCTTGTTTGATAGCATCATATTTACAACTATAATATCAATATATAAATTGCAACGTAAAATTAGAAATTTCTCTTCTAAGTTTCCCTTCCCCCAAAAGGGAGCTTTCTTTATCAAAATGTACACATGCAAGCAAATGCACCATTAAAATTTACAGCCTGACAAAACTTCAACTGCAATGAGTGTTTGATTGACAAAAATAACTATATTTCTAGCATGGTGGCCCATTATCCTATTTTATGTAAATCAACAATTCTTTAGCATTTACAATTGGAACGCCAAAACCATTAATTCTCTGGTTCCTGCAGCAGCTTGCAACCCCAATCAAACGGTAGGTTCAAGTCGATATAATTTTTGTTGCAGCAATCTATCCAAATTTTGTAAACACCTTCCCAATCAGCAAAAGGGAGGGTTTCGACCACATTACTCACTCCCCTGCAAAGCTGGGTCTTCAACGCATCATCCTGCTTGATGTCGCTATTAAATGAAGTGTGAATCAATTGTCCCATTACTGGTAACCATGTTGTAAGAAAACCAACACGAAGTTTTCGTTCAACAATTATCTTCCCGTTTGCCAGAGCCTCCAAACACCCAAACAGAATAGGCCTCATAGTTTCTCTGTACATTCCAACGGATCGTGTGATGTCACCAGGTTTCAGTTCTTCACATAATATCTTCACTGCTGCTTCCATGGTCGTCCCATCACAGCGTTCAATTAGAGTAAACAGCCACAGCAGGCCAACATAAGTAACCTCCTTATTTCCCCGCCATTTTACCTTATTAGAGGACTCAGAGATCGCAATGTTAGCTTTAAACTCCTCTAAAACAATACGCCTGCACATATCTGCAATGCCTGAAGATGCATCTCCCTGCAAATTGTCTACAATAAATGTACCTACTGTTTTTCGAATATTTGGTTGTTTATCATGGGCAGGGTCTTCATTGGAAACGAAAGAGATCATTGCTCTGATAGTCTCTCCGACAAAATCTAAATAGTTATTGCTCTGTTTATTCAGCCTTGCATTCAAATCGGGCAATACGCTCAAAGTCCGAGAGGACAGAAGATTTCTAATTTTAAACTCTTCCTCAGAATTCCAACGAACAGCCTCCAAATATCTCATGCAATGCTGCATAAGCTTATCCACTAACAATTCCGAAGCAACTGACAGAATTCCCAGGCATTCATCCACATCGGAAAAACGAACAGCAGAAGAAGAATACATAATTTCAATGCATTTCAAATAGTTTTCAAAGGATTGAGAAGTGGTTACCTCAATTTTGAATGGTCGGATATGTGAACACCAACGATCTGATAACAAAGTCTTAAAAAAATCCGAATTTCGAAGTATTTCAGAATGAAGATGAAGGGGGTTTCCCTCGTACTCTTCTTTGTTCGGGCCAATTATTCGTAATTCTACATCGGCAGAGTTCGTGACCCCAAATTGATGCCGCTGCTTCGCCCTTGCACAACCATTCAAATACATTGTTTGCTTGACGCACAATTTGCTCATTAGCTTTTGAATCCATGCCCTTCCCATCGCATAAAATTATGACATTGTTATTAAGAAAACATTGATAACTATATAATGGTTAGCAGGATCACCGACTGTGCTAACCGCCTCTTCTCCACCGCCTTAATCATGAGCTCATTAGTGTTTACAAATGTCATTCTTATTCTTATCTCACAATTAAGTAATCATTATCGTAAAAATCTAACAACAGAGATTCCATTAGTTAGCTTATACTAAGCAAGTTGTTAACTGTTGAAGATGCATAACAGTGCATGTTGTTGGCTGCAATTGCATATTGGAAACAGCAGTCTTATATTGCTAATTTCAACAGTTGCATGTTGGAAACAACAGTCGTATTGTTAACTTTGCTAACACCCCTCTTAAGTCTACAACTAGCAATCTTATCTAGCAAAATATTAAAATAGAATATTCTACATTAACATTTATCATTACTATCAGGGCTTAAATTTGACGGTAGACTCTGCCTGTCAAGCAATTTTTTTGTGACGGTCAATTATTTAAAGTTGCCTTTCAAATATTAAAGGTTATCTATTTTAAGAAAAATATATGTAGATTGAAAAAACATATATAAGAATAATTACATAGAAATTTTGACAGTTTAACTAAAATTTTGCCTTTCAAATGATACAGTCTTCCTAAAATTTTAATTATATTTTACAGCTAAAATGACTAAATACGGCCATACGACCATCAAAATTAAGCCCTGATTCCTATCCCTATCTCACTGCTTGTTTCATCTACTATTTGCCGCCAAAGTATTGCACTACAGATTGACGAGGAAAAAATAGAAAAACACAAGATAACTGGCACTGTCTTTTGATTGTTTCTCTTTTTAACTGCCATTAACGTTCAGAATGGATAAGGATGCAGCTTTTTCTGATTATATTCACGCAGATGTGAACTGCGCATCGATAATAAATTGGGCGCCAGACTATAGAATTGCAGATTAATCCACAATACCCAAATATCGCCCCATCATAGTCACCGATATTAAGCCATATCGATTCACTTTTTTCTCTCTTTATATTTTATAGCCCATCAAACAAATTTAATAAAATTTTGCATTTCAAGGATATGCAGAACACTTGGTGAAGTAAATTCCACTGCCATGTTAATTTTAGCTTTTAAATTTAGGATTATGTCTCATTTATGGCCAAGGCATATCTTATTTGAAGAAGAAAAAAGTTAATTTATGGTTGGTGACCATTAAACGAATCTCAGCCGTTCATCATTTTTCACACTTTTTTCCCCGCTGCTTTCCCCGCCGTTTTCGGAAATTTTATAAGTATTTTTTTAAAAGCTCGAAGGCTTTGCCCAAGCGGGGAGTACCCTGCTGCGCAGCCTACGCAGCAGTACCTGCACAAGTACTGCTCACGGACAGTTTTAAATTTTCATTTTTCTTTTAAAATATAAAAAAAAATTAACAATGAGAGATGGGTTCTTGTTGAACCACTACTCATGAAACATGGGTCAATGAGTTTGACTCGAAACTACACAGTTGAATCCTGATAGCAATATCATAATGATTTTTTGTTTTTAATTATTATTTTTTATTTTAAAAAGAAATAATATATCTGCATGAATAATTTTTGTAATTTTGTTTTTAAATATCAAAAAATAAAAATGAAAATTACTGTCAATGAACACATGTAATTTTTGTAGTTATTATTTTTTATTTTAAAAAGAAATAATATATAATATTTTTTGTAATTTTGTTTTTAAATATCAAAAAATAAAAATGAAAATTACTGTCAATGAACACATGTAATTTTTGTAATTATTATTTTTTATTTTAAAAAGAAATAATATATAATAATTTTTGTAATTTTGTTTTTAAATATCAAAAAATAAAAATGAAAATTAAGTCAATGAACACATGTAATTTTTGTAATTATTATTTTTATTTTAAAAGAAATAATATATAATAATTTTTGTAATTTTGTTTTTAAATATCAAAAAATAAAAATGAAAATTAAACACATGTAATTTTTGTAATTATTATTTTTTATTTTAAAAAGAAATAATATATCTGCATGAATCATTTTTGTAATTTTGTTTTTAAATATCAAAAAATTAAAATTAAAATTACTGTCAGATGAACACATGTAATTTTTGTAATTATTATTTTTTATTTTAAAAAGAAATAATATATCTGCATGAATCATTTTTGTAATTTTATTTTTAAATATCAAAAAATAAAAATGAAAATTACTGTCAAATGAACACATGTAATTTTTGTAATTATTATTTTTTATTTTAAAAAGAAATAATATATCTGCATGAATAATTTTTGTAATTTTGTTTTTAAATATCAAAAAATAAAAATGAAAATTACTGTGAGATGAACACATGTAATTTTTGTAATTATTATTTTTTATTTTTATAAGGAAATAATATATCTACATGAATAATTTTTGTAATTTTGTTTTTAAATACCAAAAAATAAAAATGAAAATTACTGTGAGATGAACACATGTAATTTTTGTAATTATTATTTTTTATTTTAAAAAGAAATAATATATCTGCATGAATAATTTTTGCAATTTTCAAAAAATATAAATGAAAATTACTATCAGAACGCATTTAGGTTTTAACATTACCACATTTTGTTTTATTTTTTTTATTTTTAAATAATTCTATTCATTTATTTGAAAGAGTTATTTAATATATTTAAATTAGCATAAATAAAAACTTTCTTTAGTTAAAAAATTTGATTATATTTTGACTTACAATTCAACTTATATTTTAGTTAATATAATATTAGATTTATAATTTTTTAAGGTAAAATTATATATATATATATATATATATATATATAATTTGATTTATAAGTTTATTGTATGAAATGTGGATTATATTTTAATAATAAAAAATATATATATGTAATTTAATTATACCTATTATTATATATTATATTTTAAAATAAAACTATTAATTACATAAAATGATTAAAATAGTTTTATATATTACAAAAATAGATCAAAATTTATCTTAATTAACTTTTCACACTTCTTGGATGTACCCATTGCACACTAAGGTGCAATTGCTAGTATTTAACTTTATTCTGATCGCAATCTCTCATTTTGGATTAATGAATGAATTTTAGATTTTCCCAATTGAAAATGAAGGCCAGATTATTGATTTTTTTAATTTTTATTTTAATTTCATTTTTGTTTTACAGTAAAATAAGGCTTTCTTTTTTAAGATTGAAATGTTTGAAAGTCATGTCTAGGTCTTTTAAAATTATGTTAGAAAGATTCTACACCTTTCAAGGGTTTTGAGAAGATCAAAGTGTCTGAAAATCAACTCTAGATATTTCATTTGTTTATTTCATAAGTTGTCTATCCAGTTATGGTAAAATAAGGTCTTTGGGAAGATCATAATGCCTAGAACTTAATTCTAGATCTTTGTATGTTAATTTTCAGAAAGTGTTACTACTTTCAGTGAAATAAGAATTTTGAGAAGATCAAAGTTCTTGAATTTGAAAAAAAAATTAAAATATTTTTTTTTTAGGGAAGATCAAAGATATTGTAAATTAAAATCCCATATCGATAAGTAGGAGGTATTTTCCACATAGTGTTAAATTGTGATATTGCTAGTAGGATTCAACCATGTAGTTTTATGAGTCAAACTCATTGACCTGTGTTTCATGGGTAGTGATTCACAATAACCCATCTCTCATGATAATGAATGGTCCACTTGGCACTCATTACATCTAGGTGATGCTCACAAAGGTGAAGCATCGGGCCTTCCTAAGAGCCTCTCATCCCAGTACTACTCCAGCTCCAACGCATTTAACCACAAAGTTTTCCCCAAGGTGAAACCTACTTAGCTTGCAACACCATTTGCAAAACCTTTAGCAAGACCTTTAGCAAGTGTTGTGTCTTATGAACCACTCATTATAGAGCCCCTTTAGCTCATCACTTGATAAGTATGAGGTAGTTTCCACAACGTGTTAAATTGCGATATTGCTATCAAGATTCAACCGTGTATTTTTATTGGTCAAACTCATTGACTGATGTTTCATGAGTAGTGGTTCATAATAACCCATCTCTCATGATAATGAATAGTCTACTTGGCACTCATTGCATCTAGGTGATGTTCATAGTGATGCTCACAGAGGTGAAGCACCGAGCCTTCCTGGGAGGTCACCCATCCCTATACTACTCTAGCTCCAACACACTTAACCATGGAGTTTTTCCCAAGGTGAAGCCCACTTAGCTTACAACCCCATTTGCAAAACCTTCAGCAAGTGTTGTGCCTTATGAACCATTCATTATAGAGCCCCTTTAGCTCATCAATTGATAAGTAGGATTTAGTATCCACAACGTGTTAAATTGTGATTTGTTATCATGATTCAAATGTGTAGTTTTACAATCAAACTCATTGACCCATATTTCATGAGTAGTGGTTCACAATAACCCATCTCTCATGATACCGAATGGTCCACTTGGCACTCATTGCCCCTAGGTGATGCTCACAAAGGCGAAGCATCGAGCCTTCCCGGGAAGTAGTTTCCACAATGAGCTAAAGGGGCTCTATAATGAATGGTACATAAGGCACAACACTTGTTGAGAGGTTTACAAATAGGGTTGCAAGCTAAGTGGGATTCACCTTGGGGAAACTTTGTGGTTAAGTGTGTTGAAGCTGGAGTAGTACTGGGATGGGTGACCTCTCAAGAAGGCCTAGTGCTTCACCTCTAAGAACATCACCTAGAGGCACTTAGTGCCAAGTGGACCATTCATTATCATGAGAGATGGGTTATTGTGAACTACTATTCATGAAACATGGGTCAATGAGTTTGACATGTAAAACTACACAATTGAATCTTGATAGCAATCACAATTTAACATGTTGTGGATACTACCTCCTACTTATCAATTCATGAGCTAAAGGGGCTCTATAATGAATGGTTCATAAGGCACAATACTTGCTGAAGGTTTTGGAAATGGGATTGCAAGCTAAGTAGGATTCACCTTGGGGAAAACTCTGTGGTTAAGCGCATTGGAGCTAGAGTAGTACTAGGATAGGTGACCTCCCAAGAAGGCCCAATGCTTCACCTTTGTGAGCATCACTTAGATGCAATGACTGCCAAGTGGACCATTCATTATCATGAGAGATGGGTTATTATGAACCACTACTCATGAAACATGGGTCAATGAGTTTGACTTGTAAAACTACACGATTGAATTTTGGTAGCAATATCATAATTCCAGATCTTTCAATTTTCATTCAAATTCAATCTTTGTCCCTCTCACCATTGCTGTACAATAAATTAAGGATTTTAGAAAATTCATAGTGGCTTAAAAATTTGTACAAGAGCTCTTGTTGATAAATCTCTTGATATGCAAGGGCTATGGCTAGTTTATTGTACCAAAAAAAGTGGTAAAACCTGGCAATTTTTTAACAAACTAAACTCGGTTTTTTGAGTACAAAGTTTTCTAAGTTTGAATTATATGTGACCAACATAGATATTTTTTCAGTTTTGATTCAATGACCTCTTAATGGAGACAAGGAACTAAGGTTGTGTGGCACATAGTTAGGTTTGTTGGTTTCCTTGAGGTATGTTGTTGGGATAGTGCAAGTCTTGGGTTTTAATTATATGTTCAGTTACTAAAATCTATTAATAAATAACTAATTAATTACTAAGTTCAATTGATTAATACTAGGACTTAAGATTTTATGGTTATAAGTTCTCAACAATTGGTTTTTAATATTCATTTATCTAGTAATGCCTATAAAGCTATTAGCAAAATTAAATATGAATTTTATAAATGAGAGTTGCATTTATTTGTCAACTTCATTTGGTTCATGTATATTAAGAAATTAATTTTTCTTTTGCAAAAGAGTTACAAATTTCAATTTATTAATTAATTAATTTTATTATTATTTTTAGGCATCTAAAAGCTAGTTCCAAGCTGAGCATAGTGGTGCAGGTTGTTTCTTCATATTGCACACCATAAATTAGGTAGATTTGTTTGGAGTGGGTGTTTCTTCTTCAATCTTTAAACTACATAAAATTTTGTGTACTAACTCCATTTTTGGTGTTCCTTTCCAAAAATTATAAAAATTATGTAAGGAATCTAATGGTTTGGTTAATTTTTTAGTTTTATGTCTTACTTTGAATGCTTTTAATTGACCATTTAATGCAACTTCGTTTGCCATCAAAGTGTGATACATTCCAAAAACATTCCTTATCCTAATCCAAAGATTAAAAAAACCTAAAACTTCTAACTTTGTGGTTTTGTAGGAAGATTGTTTAGAAGAAAATTTTATAGACATTTTTTTCTCTATTTGATTTCTTTGTTTATGTGTCTTTTCAAGGAATCACTTTAAGTAAATAAAATTATTCATACACATTTCATTTTGGTTAATTAAAGAACCACTATATTTTAATCCTAAAGGAGTGTGTGTGTGTGTGTGTACTCTTCTCTTGCATGCTTGCATGATCTTGAGAATCAAAAACACCACTTCTTCCTTTTTTTAATTTTTAGGATCTCTTCTTGGGGATTTCATCACCCCAAGGGATGACCTCAACCACATTTTTTGACAGGGTATAGAAACGGGGGAGAGTGAAAGTTCTACCTCAAAAAGGAGTCATCATCATGTCTAGAAAATCCTCAAAACCCTCAATCCACCAAGACTCGTGAGATGAAGAGACTAGGAGAGACCCTCCTAGGCTCATTCATGTATACAAGCCATTAGTTCATGGATTTCCCCTAGAGATCTTGAAAATAGAAGCCTAAGACCTTTAGTCATCTTCTAGTGTGGTGCAATAGATGTGGATTTTACGCTAATGTTACTCACCATGTACCATCATTTGTTAAAATAGCATCTATTCTTGGCTAGAAGGCCTTGTCCTTTCAAGGTAAGGGGTGTATAGGTGGTACATGACCTTTCATACCCTAGCTATCTATTCACTTGACAAAGTTATTAGCTTTGTTGGTGGGCCCACACTAGGAGTCACTCCCACTTGAATAATTTTAGGGAACTATTGTTGTGTATTTTTTGCTTGTCATGTTAGATTAAAACCTCCCTACTATAATTAAAATGGGGAATTTATCCTTTGAGCCATATAATTTTTAATCTATTATCTTTTTTTTAGCACACAAGTATTCAAAAAATTTAAAATCTAAAAACATTCAAATATTCCAAAAATAACAAGTCTTCACTTTGTTTTCTCAAATTAAGATTCTCTTATTAATATTCAAGTGTCCCTCATCTCCAAGATAGGTTTTACTTTCCTACAGAATCATCCCCTAACACCCATATCTACTAGTCAAAATAGTCTCCTTATTAAAATCATATATAAATTTAACCCATTTTGACATAGTCCTTAGCCATGTTTAGTACATCATTAGGGTTTATTCATCAACCTAGGAATCCATCACCATTTATAACTTTTTAATATCTCTTTTCATACCATAACTTGAACACATCTTCGTAGGCATCCATATCCTAGATTTGATCACCATCCATATTGTTGTCATCCTTTTGTCCTACCATAACTTCATCACATCTCCATAGAAATCCATATCCTAGGTTATATAATCACTTCCACCATCATAACATCTTATTTCAACATCCTTATGCACATCCAATATTATTCTATCCACAAATTAGGTTGATACCTCCATAAGCATTTATCTCCTAGGTTTAGATTATCAATATAGTATCCATAGTCACATAATATCTTCATAGACGTTCATATCCTAGGTTATATAATCACTTACACAATCATAACATCCTCATACACATCCATTATCTTTGGTTTATCCTATCATTTACTTTCAAGTCGTATTACCATCCCTTTGTCTACAACTTAGGTTGGCACCTCCATAGACATCTACCTCCTAGGTTAGACTATCATCTTTATTCTCCCTCATAACATACATAGTCTAAATATCATCGTCAAATACATTCGCATTCTAGGTTTGATCATCACTTACATTATCCCATACACATCCATTATCTTTGATTTGGACTATCATTTATGTCCATCATATAGCATCATCTTTGGTTAGACAATCACTTGTACATTTATATCATATCTTCTTATCATACCATATGCATCCTTTATCCTAGGTTTACAACATCATCTCTATCTATATCATAACATTGTCTTGTCCAAATATCACACATTACATACATAGAGTAACAATAGATTGCATTGCTCCTAACCACATATTAGGTTCAACCCCACCATTTACACCAATAGCATAGCCTCATATCCTACCACCATCATATCCCACAAAAAATTCCTACTATATCAACACATTTAATAAAAAAATATTTACATACAAACATCAAAAATCATTATTTATCTTTAATAGCTAAATGTTATCCAAAAAACCAAAAAATAAATCAAAAAATAAAAGACCAAAATTATAAAATCTAAAAGCTAATAAAAATATAGAGTTCTTAGGTTCATGCCACTCATTAGTAGATCATAAGAAGAAAAAAAATGTAACAAAATATCGTAGATCCACATGCAAGTAGTCAGTATAGCCAAGGTGAGGATTTACAAGTCCACCTTAGTGTTGATATAAAGAAGACATGGTAAACCAACCTGAATATTCTCCTATATTTGTTGAGTTTATTAAGTTGACCTTACTCAAACATATCTACATTACCTTACAAGTTTGGATAAAACAAGTGTTACCCCTTGTTTCTAAGTTACTAGATTACTTTTACGTTTATGAATAAAAATAATTTTAAATGCAAGATTATGTTTTGATGGAATTCTATTGATGAATGAAATATATGAATATGCATTATGATGAAACCACTTTTAAATGCTTTAATGATTCTTTATGTTGAATTTGTATTTTTTTATAATTTTATATTTTTATTTAATAAGTTCATCAAAAATATTTAAAAATATTAAATCATTAGTATTTAATCTATTAAATTATGAAATTACTATTTTAATATTCAATTATATCATTGATATTTCAACATTAAATTATATTATTTAAAAATAAAATACTAAATTATTAATAAATAAATAAGATAATATTATAATATTACAATTTTTATTATGAAATAACATTTTTATTCTTATTGAGACATTGATTTTAACATTTAAATATTTTTTAAGCTATTCACATTTAAAAAAAAATTAAGCTATTCATAGCTTTTTAGCTAATAAAGGGAAAATAAATAGGCTTTATTAATTGGCGATGGTCATATATAGAAAGTAATTACATAAATATTGGTTAGTTACATCTCTTTTTAAAAAAATTATAGTTAGAAAAAGACAAAGCCTTTTCAATACAAATTTGATACATGATATGAGCATAGAGGAATTTTTTAAAAGGATTTTCAAATATGTGAGGTGCAGTCCTCTTGTATTTGTTGTGGCGTATTCTTACATAGACAAACTAATTTATTACCAGCAGGCTTCTTATTACCAATGTCATGATCATGCCAAGTTTCTTGATTATGTGTAAGTATTTGGTAGGTTCTAGGGTTTTAAGGGTTTTAAGTTTAGGTGTTTATTTTTAATTTTTGTTTTCATTTTGTTGCAAATACCGAAATTGATATTATGTAAGGAAAGGAAATGTAGAATGGAATGTGTTAGATTAAAATATTTCCAATCTGTGAAAGCTCACTTGAGATACAATTGATAATGACAATGGTTTGACATATATAGAAGAAAACTAACAAGCATTATTGGTGTTGGCCAAAAATTAGTAATTGTAAATATTCCCTCTCTTCACCATTGAAGGGTATTTTGTTAGAGTTTTATTTCACTCTATAAAATATATAGATTTAATTCATTTCTTCTTGAGGAATCCACTATGTAGCACAATAAGCATTGACAAATGTAGATAAATAATCAAATCATTTATCCTCGGCTAATAAACAATGGTGAATATTGAATGTGTATTTCTGTCTATTTAGGAAGTTTTCTTTTTTTGATCGGTAATAAGTTTTTTTGTATTACTGTAAAAAAAAAGATGACATCACCATTTTCAATTTTCTTCTCATCCAATAAACCCCAACTTCTGCAAAGATTAGATCAAAGTGCACTTAACTATGCAGAGCATATCAAAATACACATGTTCCCAGATTGAAACTACTGCAAAAAATGACTACCCAAAATGCATTTAAGCATGCAGAGCACATCAAAAAACCCATGTTCCCAGATTGACACTACTGCAAATAAACGACTACCCAGGCTACATTCCACTACATCCGATATAAAACCAACCTTATTTAGCTCAGTTCCTCCTACATCTTTACATGGATATAAATAATAATATATAAAAAATTAAACTTGTAACAGAAGGACATAAAAGTCCATTTTCCTCAATTAACACTACCTTGTTCCACCATTCTCGTGACTTCCTTCAGGTTCTGCTTCTTTTGGAACTTTCACTTCTTCTTCGATCGGTGCTTTTCTTTCTCCACATTCTTCTCCTCACTTTACAATTCTTCTTTTTCCTGCTCAATTACCTCCTCCAGCTCCATTAACTCAATGAAGAGTTTGAGAGCCTGCCACCCCAGACAGGCTTCCTCCCTACATCTTGACTTATATTTTCCTTCTGGCCACTAGATGAAATACATATATCCTCTCGACCCAAAGAGTTATGTTATATCTTCATCCACTATCCCTTCATTGATTTCTATCCCAACCCTAAGGACTAACCACTCCAGAATAGATTTCATGCCACCCAGGAAGTCCTCGTGATCAATTAACTCCATCACCTTGTGGACTGTTTCAACTTTTTTGCCAAAATCCAATCCCCATGCCACAATCAAAGCATAGACATCCATATTCGTTCTATATCTATGTCGCAGGTTTTTGAAATCCTTTCCTAAAATCATTTTTATGCATTGCCTCAATCTACCATCCTGCACAAGAAATAAACCCATTAGCCTCTTATCTGATGCATCGCCATAGAAGGGTCTTAGCTATCTGTAGGAGCGGAAGGTAAAGTTAGCTTCCAATAAAGTTCTACACTATCAAAGCCAAGACTACCTCCACTCTATTTTTTTTCCTTCCTCACCACTCACACCACAAATGCTTTCCAATTGCTACTCCAAAACCAAGGTTTGGGTAGTAAATACATCTTGGAGTTCCCACTTCAATTGAATGCTACTTGTACTATGAAGCCACCAATTTCCTTCCCTGCATTTCTCTTGTCATGTCCAACCTTCCTTAGACTACCTTTATATGCATTCAATAAATGTAGTGTCCTCGCCGACGACGCCAATTAATCTGCTAAATCTAGTTCTGTAAAGTCCTCCAACACCAAATCCCCGATCTCTTTAAAGGTTAAAGCCCATTTGGATAATATGTTAGCCTCCATATTTCCCATTCTTCTTATATGGCTCACACAAAAATTAACACTTGTTGCTAACTCTTGCCTAATCTTTTCAATAACATTTTGAAGATGCCATGCACTTATAGTTCCTTTTAACACCACTTGAATTATAATTAATGAGTCCCCCTTTAGATGAATCTTAGATGCTCCTAGTCATTTTCCACATCTAATTTCCAGAAGAGCTACTGTTGCTTTAGCTTCATTATTCGTTCCATCCATTAATTTCTTCACCCCTAGAGCTACAACATTCCCCTTCCAATCCTTAATTATAAAAAATGCCCCTGATGGGCCCGGCTACCCCTTTGAAGCTCCATGGAAGTTCAACTTCCACCAACCTTCTTGAGGTTTCTCCCATTTCACTTCCATAGGTTCCTTTGAAGTTAGATTAGCCCAACCTGGCCCCTTAATGGGCCTGAAGTGAATACCAGGCCATTTCTCCTAGATTTGCTTATCCTCCATGGTGAAAGGAACTCACAAATTAAAATGTTGTGAGGTTGTCACTCCCACTATTTCTTCAATGGCATGATTTATTCTCTATTTTAGCCTCTCCAAATTCTCTTTTTTTCCAAGAAATATTCTTCTATTTCTTTCTTTCCAAAGCTCCCACACTAACAAGGATGGACTTACTTTCCATATGTACACGAAAAAACTATATTTTTCCTATAAGTTGGCCAGCCTACAAACACCTTCTTTAGTGTATCTAGGGTAGGACCTTTCCAACCCAAGGATCTCCTTAGCATCTCCCAACATTCTACTATTGAATTGCAGTGCAAGAGTAAATGATCACTAGTTTCTTTGGCTCCTGCACACATTTCACACTTTGTTGGTCCAGAAAAACCCAAACATTTCCTGCGTTCTCCCATTAGGATGAGACCCCTAGTTGTCAGCCACGCAAACACACCCACCTTAGGTAGACATTCTTTCCCCCAAAAAAAAATTTTCTGCCAATTCGCTAACCCCACCTCTGTGTCCAGAAACTGATATCCTAATTTCATTGAATACTTCCCATCCATAGATCCACACCACACCACCTTATCTTCCTTATTAGATCTCAATATTTTCCTAGATTTAAAGATTTCTAGCATAAGATCCCTCCGACAATCTGGTAAACCCACATCCTGGAGGGATTTCCATTCCCAGTCACCTCCAGTGGCATCCCCCTATACACCAAGTAATCGGAGACCATTTTTCCCCAATGTTGTGTGAACCAATGCCTTAAATCCTACAGACTTTCATTCTCCTTCAATGGTGGAAAGCCTCCCCAAGAGTCTTCCCAGAAATTTTCTTTTAACCCATTTTTTATCTACCATGTGAAGTGGTCTATAATGACTAGTCAACAAGAAATCACAAAGCTCCAGATTACCAAACCAATAAGGGGATTTCTCATAGTGAAAATTCTACTGCTCTCCATTGAATCCAAGTACTTCACTTCAAGAATCTAGACCCATAATTGATAGGGCTGTGAATAAATATTCCATACCAATTTTTCTCCTAAGGCTTCATTCAAAAGACTCCAATCACATAGCCCCGCTCCACCTTTCCCTTTCGCCAAACAGATTTTTTCCAATGGCAACAGTGGAATTTTGTCTTGTTTTAAGGCTCCATTCCAAAAAGATTCCTTGTTCTTTGGCCTATAATCCTTACAATCTTCTTAGGAATTTTAAGACACATCATGGAAAAAATAGGAATAGCTGAGATAACTGATTTTAACATTAAAATTCTACCTACCAAGGTTAGCCATCTGATTTTCCATCTGTCCATGCGCTTCAAGAAGCAATCAACTATATCCTTCCAAATATTCGGTCTGCTTGCTCCCCTAAACAGGGGAATGCCTAGATACCTTCCTGGAAGGGAGCCTGTCTTCATTCCCAAAATGGAACAAATTTCCCTTTATTTTTTACAACAAGTGTTAAGGAAGAAGATTTCATATTTCTTCCAATTAATACACTATCCCAAAGCTTTGGTGTATTTATCTAGAGTGTTTTTCATCAACCATGCTTCCCTAAAGGAGGCATCTCCCACTAGTAAAGTGTCAGATCTACAAATTGCAAATTAGACAAAGGGTTTACACCTTTAGTAACCCTAACACCCTTCCAGCCCCCTTCCTCTCTCTTTTTAGTGATTAACATACCTAGCACCTCAACCATAATTATAAACAAGAAGGGGGAGATAGGATCTCCTTGTCTAATTCCTTTTTTAGAAGCTAAAAAACCTTGAGGGTTTCCATTAAGTAAAACTGGGAAACAAGGAGTATTTATGCAACTCTCCACCCATTTGATCCATACTTCATTGAAACCAAAACTATGTAGGACCTTTAAAAGGAAACTTTTGTTCACTTCATCATAAGCCCTCTGAATGTCTAACTTTACCAACATTTTTTCCATTCTAGCTAACCGGATAGAATGAACCACCTCATGTGAAATGATAATACCTTCGTAAATGGAACAATTTGGGGAGAAGCCACTTTGTTCTAGGGAAATCACCGTATCCAGAACTTCCTTCAATCTGTTCGCCATCACTTTCAATATTACCTTATACACCGTATTGCATAAAGCAATAGGTCTGAAATCATTGAAGGACAAAATTTCTTCTTTCTTGGGGACCAAAGCAATGAAGGTGTTATTAAAGTCTTTGAGCACAAAACCCCCTCTTCTAGATTCCTCTACCACTTCCCACAGTTTGTGAGCAATAGCATCCCATAGTTTCTAAAAGAAAAGTGTCAGAAATCCATCTGAACTAGGGGCTTTGTCCCCTCCAATGCTGGACAAAGCAGCTTTAACTTCTTCCATAGTGACTTCTTTTGTGAGTGCAATATTCTAAGCTTTTGATACACATTTAGGAATTACTTCCAGCACTTCATCTTCCTACGATACATCAATTTGACTAAAACGAAAGGCTTCAGAGAAATGACTTACAGCTTCCTTACAAATGGCTTCCTTCTTTGTGAGAGTTGAACCCTACTTATCCTATATCGAAAAAACCTTATTACTGGATCTCCTAACCTTGATTGTATTATGGAAAATTTTCAAATTTATATCACCCTCCTTTAGCCAAGTCTCTCTTGATTTATGCCTCCAAAAATCTCTTCGCGAGCTAGAACCTTCACATATTGTTTATTAAGCTCCTTTTCAATTTGAAAATCATCCTCACTCAAACCTTCTTCAATTACTTTTGTGTGTAGCATTCCTAGTTCATGTTCAAGATAGAGTTTTTCTGAGAAAATATTTTTAAAAACTTCCCTATTCCACTTTTTTAACTACTCCTTTATATATTGTAGATTTTTGAAAAAAACAAATGCTTTATTTCCCCTCCTCAGTGGTGCATTAACCCACCATCCTACAACCAGCTCCAAAAACCCCCCTTCTCGTAGCCACATTTTGTCAAATTTGAAAGGACAACGGTCAGGAGCTTCCTCCTCTTGAATACGCACATGGATTGGATAGTGTTCTAACCCTGTTATTGGGAGAATCTCAGCTTGAAGGGCCCACTTGTAATTTTCCCAATTACCTGCAATAAAGAACCTATCTAGCTTTTCTGCGATGTTTAAAAAACCAGACCTTCTGTTAGTCTAGGTATAGTCCCCATTTTTAAATTGGATTTCAAATAGGCCATTATTAGTTACAAATTCATTGAAATATTTTTGTTTTTTATTCAGCCAGCCAAGACTCCCACGTTTGTCTGATGGCTGAAGGATTGAATTGAAATCTCCACCTAACAAAAACAATCTGTCTCCATTAGAAAATAACACCTCTGAGATCTCCCTCCAAATTCTTCTCATTTCTGAGATATTATTTGGTCCATACACATTTATCAAGGAGAAGTTTGTGAAAATGTGCTTAGAAATAATTTTTACCCACTGCCAAGATTTTTCAGACCTGAGAACCTGAACTTCCATTACAGCCTCTTTATAGAGAATTCCTAGACCACCTAAGGCCCCTGTAGCTTCCACTAATAAACATTTCTAGAAACTCATACATTTTACAAATGCTTCAACATTAGACCCACTTAATTTTAACTCTTTCAACATAACTAAATCTGGTCTCGCTTGATCAAGGCATCTCTTGATCAATCGAATCTTATCAGGGGCATTACAACTCCTAACATTCCACGAAAGGACCTTCATTTCTCCCAAAAAAAGGCATAGCCTTTTCCTGATCTCAATTTTTTCTGGCCTATTGCACTTCCAGTAATTTCCAATTTGACCCTAATTGGTTTGGGGCCTCATTTTTTCTTCCCGCCAAGCTTTACCTTACATTATTCTACAGAAGTTTTCTCTAGAGTTCTTTTGTCTTTTATCCCCACCTCAAAGGTTAAAGCCAAAACGTCACCACCAATCTCTTCCTCTTTTAACAAAATTTCCAAGTCCAAATCTTCAAAAGGGATTCCTTCTTCTCTTTCTTCTTCAAGGGAACTTTCCAAATTTCTTATGGGAGAAATTTGTATATCTTTAAATATAGGATCCTCTGTTTCAAAGTTTACATTGAAATACTCTGCGATGAAGTGTTCTGCCTGAGGTGACTTTATGGGAGAATTCCTACTTTCCACCACCTCTCCTCCAAGTTTCTCCTTTCTCAATTCATCTGTGTGGTCTCTCATTTCACTGTTTCGTTTCATTGAATAGCTAGAGGGGCTTTCCATTATTGGGGCTATTATTGCATTTGCAAGTGTTTGGTTGACCTTCCTTGGCTCACCATCCAAAGCTAAACTCCTAGTTTCTAGGGCTCGGTTCCCCTGAGCTCTTCCCCCAAAACAACCGTATTACAATCTCCTAACTCAGAAGCTTCCTCCTAGTTTACTTCCCTCCCTAACTTTTTTGTCATCGAAGCATTTTCATGAAGCCTTTATGTCTTTGAATCCTTTGACCTTTCCAAATTTAACGCCCTAACTCCTGACTTTCTCTCTTGTATTTCCACTCTTTGAGAGTTAGTCCACAAGTCTAATACCAAATCGCACTTACTCCAACCCATGTCATCCTCAACCCATTGATCTTGTCTCCTCGAAATTGCTTCCAGAAAACTACTATCTTCCGTTTGAAAGTCACTTTCCTTAAACATTAACATTTTTGTTAGGGAATTTTTTTTTAAACCCTTTCCTTTCTTTAACAGATTACATTCCCCTCTAGGGTGCCCCACCCCTTTACAACCAATACACATCTCAACTAGCTCTTCCACCTCAATCATTTGCTTCCAAGTTCCCTCACATGATTTTAGTGCTACCATTGCTAGAAGAGGGTGTATCACCTGCCATAAAATATATATGTGGGCATACATACTAAAGTCCTTGTTGGCTATGGCTTCATTTGCTTTAACGAAAGTTCCTAGCTTGTTGCAAATCAACTTAAGGGTTTTAATGCCCCAATATTCATGGGCCAGGTTATACAAGCTAATCTAGATTGGGACCTCTAATATAGATTCCACTTTAGGGTTGAAATTTGGAGTCCAATCTTTCAAATAAAACCCTTTTCCTCCCATTAAGAAAGGCCTACTATTCAAAATCCATTCCTTGTCTATAGGAGTTGGGAAAATGACCAACTAAAATCCATTTAGGAATTTTTTCAGGACAGTAGCCTCCCCCCAATGCTCATTAACCCAGTTTCTCACCAGACTGAAAGCTGGCCATGGATCACTCCATTTCATGAAAAGGGTGCTCTCCTTTAACTGACTCACTGACTCACTCAAAGCATGACCATCTACCATTAAGGAAACCACCGTAGTGTGTTCTAGGGTAGGATTTACCTGGTCTAGTGACGTTGGGTCGCCTTGTCATTTTGGCCTCCAAAATTTATTTTCCACCTTCCTAAAATCAACTAGCTCAATTAACCACATATTAGCGTAGCCCCATCTATTCCACATAAAGGCCTACTGCTCCTTCCCCCCATTCTAGTTATTGAAAGAGCCATTGCCACCTATTGCAGGAGCCTTCCATGCTTGTTGTGGTGCACACCATGGAGGATTCGACCGATGATCCCCACGCCTTTGGTTGTAAGGCCACCTGGTCTAAGGATTTCCATGCCCTCGAGAGTCCTGCATTCTGTGATCGTAACAGTCACTCCTCTACTCTGCCATTGCATCGTTGTTCAATTAACTATTTCTTTCCTAATTTTTTGTTGAAACATCTATTTAGTAAGTTTCAAAAGCAAGAAGATAGAATAATGAACAGTCAGTATGAGTTTGTAGCAAAAAGTTCATTATTTAAAAATTATCTCATTTTTATTGATGTTTGAAAAAAATGAAAAGTATTAATTCATATATCTCATTTTGATTGATGTGTGAAATAAATCAATTATAGAATTGGTTGCAATGAGCGATGCATTTATGTTTTAAGATTAGAGTTTAAATTTTATTTTATTGTGTTTATTTTTGTTATATTTAAAATTTTAATTTTAATTAGCATGAAAATAACACATCAAATTATATCAAATTCATGATAGCTTTCACAAAATTGTGTCTTCATGGAACTCTTTTCTTTAGTTGTTTTCTTTTCTTCATGGTATATATATTATTTTCAAATTTTGCATAAATTAATATTAAAATGATAATTTTTTAATATTGTTTAGTTCTAATTTCAATTATTATGTTAATTTTTGTGATAAAATTTTCATAAATAAAATTGTTTATATTTTTCTTAATTATTCTCACCAATAAGACATGAGAGAAATGTATTGCATAATAGACGAGAATATTATTTTTATCTTTAACTTATTTTTATAATAAATTTATTTATTTTTCACTAATTTTTTTAAAAGAAATTATTGTTCAAATAATTTATATGATTAGTTTAAACATAAAATATAATAATGAAGTAGTAGATGACTTTTACTTCTATTTAAATAATAATAATTAATATAAAGTTTTAAACTATAAATGTGAGATTTTTTCATATTATTATTATTATTTGAATCAAATATCAAATTTTAAAATCAATCTAGTGAAACAAAATTAATCTTTGAAATAAAATAATAGATTAATTTATTTTTCTAAATTAATTTGTTTTTTATAAATTATGAAAGTGTAAATAATCTCTCATCATGAGATATTTATAATAGTTATTTCTAGTAGGATCACTTTGACATCTTCAATAGACCTACTAGCTAATATAAAGCATAAGAGAGATGTGTAGAGAATAATAAATTACAATGCGGTATACAATTTTGAATATTTTGCAAGCAATTCTAAAACTTGAAATTAATGTGAGCTAATTATTCTTCACATTGCACTCTAGCTTGAAGTATGAAATGGTAAAAGGAGAGCATGTCTAATTTGCAAAAGAGATTGAGTGTAGTCATGGACTTTAACTTCATAGTATCTGATATAGTAGAGAATGCATTTGTCTTAACACACTTTTGCAAATTTTCTATAAGCAATGGTTGTCGCCACAATCTATACAAGTTGTTCTTCTTGTTAAAGACGATATACATGAAATGCAATTAATGTGTTCTTATTAAAGATTGCATATATTTGAAATGCAAGTACTTTTTGGAACCAATTGATTCACCAACCCTAATAAGGAATCAAGATGTAGATCCATTTCCAACAATAGAGTAAGTAGAGGGAACAAGTTTAGAACCTTGTCTCGCATACCTTCTTGTTCGATATCCTACTATAGTGCCCCCTCCAAGTTTATACCCACTAGCTAGACTTGGGGCATTAACAACAATGGTAACAATAACATATAGATAATAATTTAGAAAATAGTCAATGGTTTCATGCTTGACCCCACTTCAATTGGACAAGTTTTTCTCTCAATGTGTCTATATATCAAAGAAAAAAATAGTCCTTCCAACATTTGGCAAGATTTTTGTAGCAACATGACCTTGTTTATATATGTTATAATTAAATTAAATATAAAAACATAAGTTTAAAAAAGAAAAGAAAAAAACAATTGCATTCTTATTTCTTTTTTTCTAGTTTAAAATATTTACACCAAAAGTGTTCCTTATATGAAGTGAACGACCTGCTTCTGAAAATCAATGTTTGAAAATTGTGGAGGAAGATGCAAGATGATTGAAATGATCTCTCAACCATCAAATTTTTTAAATATTAAAAAATATAATATATAATTAAAGAAAAAAAAATACATTCTTATCTACTCCTAACTTTAAATTAAGAAAAGATAGGATAAGAATTATTTTTTCTTTTATACTTTTTAAACTTAGATTTTTTAGATAAATAATAATGCTTTTAATAAATAGATATATTTTCTAAATAATAATAGTAATAATAATAAATCAATAAGTTACAAATTGACTTTTAATCTTTTAAATAGGGTTTCATTTTATTCACTTTTTAAGTTTGGTGTTACTTGTGATTTTAGATATAAAAGTTAGAATTTTACTTTTAACAATTTTTTCATATAGTTTATATTTATTTTTAATATTTTATTTAAAATACAGTTTTAGTTTTTAAAATATAATTTATTTAAATATTTAATAATATTTTTTATTTTTTAATATTGAGTTTATGTTAATATTGTTTGTGGTATATGGGCATGAGCCCATGGTGCATTAGATGAGTGGTGGTGGTGTTGTGACCACCGGGGTTCAAGTCTTCAGACTTGAACCATAGCACTGTTGCTACTATTGTTGGTGTTGGAGAAGAACCAGTGAGAATACACCATAGATGAAGAGGAGGAAATCTCATGAAAAGAGGACCAGCATTGAATACACCCCTGATGAAGAGGAAGGAGCTCATCATTGTACTAGCTCGTGAAAAGGACCAGCATTGAATACACCCCTGTTGAAGAGGAAGGAGATCACCATTGTACCAAGCATTAGTGTATTAGGCCCGCTCCCTTGCTAGGCTAGTGTGCTCATGGGATTCGTTCCCCTGTTGGGCTACTGTGCTAGTGGGAGTGGTGGTTTTTGTGCATCCATGCCGAGAGAAGGTCCTCATTTGTGGCCTCACTAGTTCAAAGCTCTAGTCAAAAGTGTCTGGCTCAATCTGAGAATTACAAATCAAAAATATATATATTGTTTATGATATATTAATTATGTTTTTTAGATACATATTTTATTAATATTTCAATTCTAATAAATTAACAAAATAGTTTTATTTTTCTATTTAGTAATTTTTTAACTTACGTTTTTATTTAATCATTTATTTTTTTATACTGCAGGAATCAAGTAGCCCCTCCCTATAACTACAGTACACTTGGTAAACGAGGAGAGACTATATAATGTTCCCCCTTAATTTTTTCTAAAATTTCACACAACAAACTAGCATCAAACACTGATTAGAGTTAGCTCCAAAATCCAAATTAGCTTGCAAATAACTCTCACCAAGAATGTGAACACCAAGATCTCAGAGTGGGCGAGGTGATAACATATGGTTCAAGGATTGTTAGCAAGAAAACTGAATGGAAAGTATATTCATCTACTAACAGCAAGCATCCACAAATAGTGGGTGAGATTATTACACATTTAAAGGCGGCAAGCTAGCCATGAAAACCTCTCTTCTACTTACTCAGTGGGGGGAAACACAGTCCACACTACCACTTATTTTGTGGGGGGAAATACAAACATAAACTTGCAATAATAAATAAAAGATAGTTGTTAGTACTACTAACTAGCTTTACAATAAAGAATTCAGCTGCAATACTCAAAGATACGCTTCCAAAATCATTCAATGGTTAGAGTAATAATTCCTCTAACTTTTACAATACAAAAATGATATGAAAAATGAGCTCAATCAAGAAATTAACATAAATTCACAAGTCTAATTAGAAACAACATGCATAGAAAACTAGACCAGCAATAGAAAAACTCATTGAAATGGACGTAGCTTCTCCGAAATAGCTTGGAACACTCCCAAACCACATCCAAATGATAGCTAGGAGCTAGGAATCCAATCTCTAAGGATAAATTAAGCTAGAAATAGGAACCATAGAAAGGAAATAATACCAATGCAGCTAGGAAGAATGGTATAGCCTCCAGGAAGGGTTGACCTTCTCCCAAAAATTAGAAACTCAATGAAAAAATCTGAAAACTCTCAAAACTGGGCACCCTCCATAGTAGAACAGCACAAGCAAATACCCAGAATGAGAATAAATTCCATGACAAAGCTATCAATGAAAATTTGCTTTAGCCATGTATAAACCAACAGCTAGATAATAGGTTATACAATAACAACCTATCCAAATAACATCAAATTGAAGTTGTATTTGCACCTCTATGCTAAGTACAGTCCCAAACGACCAACTAGGAAGCCATAGTTTCAAGATCAAAGGATGGATTGATTTGATAAGCTCCCCCTTATCCAGGTTATGGATTCAATCTAGCAGTATAACTTTACTTTCAAAATCCAACATAATCATCTCTCCAAAAAGAATCAATATATAAGCTTCAATTGGGTGAATGAAGCAACCTATAACTCTCAACAAGAAACTCTTCAAATTCCTCCAAGGGACGCCACCTCTAAACATTCACTTTATTTTTAAATTAATAAAATATTAATCTTCCTTTAGGCGTCCAATTTCAAGTTGCAACAATAAAACATTTATCAAAATATTAAATTGTCAAATCGACCCCTTTATGTCCCCTCTTTAAAAACAACATGAAGTCATCAAGCCTAGGCATGGGGTACAACTTCAAAATATAAAATTGACTAAGTATAAAACTTAGTCCAAGGAGGGAGCCAAGACTGAAACTAATAGATTTCCAAAAATAGGATGATGACCTAAGCTGACTATTGATGATGCCACTACCAAAATTAGACTTACTAAAAATAGCCAATGCCAAAAATAAATTTCACATGATCAAACCATCATAAAGTTGAACTGAGCTGAAACATGACTTACTGAAAATGGAAATCCTAATTTTGCACATCTGAGTAGCCAGACAGATTTCTGGAAATAGGCTATCACTCCATAATGAGATCATCACTAAGAAGGGGAGATTACAGTCCACCCTCCCCAAGATTTCTTGTCTCCAACCAATCACAAATCAAGATGCTACAAAATCTACTCATTTTCCCATGTAGCATCCTCAAAAGGAAAGTTCTTCCATTTAACCAAATACTCTTTGATTGATCTCTTCCTCAAAGAGCATTCTCTAGAATCAATAATTTCCTCAGGAATCAAAATTAGCTATCCTTCTTCATCTATAGGAGGAAAATCTGTTGATGCAACAACTTTATGACCAAGAGCCTTCTTGAGCCTAGAAACATGAAACACATTGTGCACCTTGTTGGTAGGTGGTAATTCCAATTCATAAGCCACTTCTCCCACTCTTTTGATGACCTTGAAAGGCCCATAAAAATGTGGCTTAAGTTTTTCAACTCCTCTCTTCTTGAGAGTATATTGTCTATAAGGTTGGAGCCTCAAATAATCCAAGTCACCAACCTCAAAAGAGTGCTCAGTGCGCTACTAGTCAACATATAGTTTTTGTTGATTCTGAGTGTGATGGAGATTGTCTTTCAAAAACCTTAGATGTCCCGAATTTGCTGCAACTTGTCCTTTTCCTATGGAGCTCTACAATCAACAAAACTTGGAGCTTCATATCCATACAAAGCCATGAAGGGAGACATTTTGATTGACATGATAAGATGAATTATAACAATATTCACCCAAATGTAGCAATCTCACCCATGCCTTTTGTTGTCCTGAAACATAATTGTTGAGATAGCCCTCTAAGCATTTGTTAACAATCTTCATTTGACCATCAGTTTGAGGGTGATAACTAGAACTTGTAGTAAGCACTATACCACAAAATTTAAACAATTCTTGCCAAAAGGTGCTCAACAATTTACTATCTCTATCACTTACAATATTCTTTGGAAGCCCATGTATACGAAACACCTCATGAAAGAAAAAATCATCCACTTGTGTTGCTATAAAAGTGTTGGTAATGGCCAAGAAATGAGCAAACTTGGTCAATCTATCAACCACAACAAAGATGCAATCCCTCCCTTGCACCTTCAGCAACCCTGTTATAAAATTCATAGAAGTACTTTCCCATTTCTGACTTGGAATGGTAGGGGTTGCAAGTAACCAGCAAGAAAAACATGCTCATTTTTATTAATTCGACATGTATGACATTCTCTTACATAATTCATAAATTCATTTTTAAGCCCTTTCCATGAAAACCTTTCACGGATCTGCTTGTAAGTCTTGAAGAATCCTTGGTGACCAGCAAGAGGTATGTCATGAAAAGATTGTAGAATCTTCTTTTTTAACTTTGAATCTAGTGCAAAAAAGATTCTACCTTTATATTGTATCAGCCCATCAACCAAATTGTATCTTTCATCCTGCAAAGTGCCTTCAATAATGTTGGTTGCAAATGAATTTTTAGCATAATTAGCTAAAATATGCTCCTTCCAATCTGCAAAAATTTCACTTAAGGAGCACAAATGAGGCTTCTTTAACAATACATCAGAAACTATATTA
The DNA here is from genome assembly GCA_007258455.2 of Sequoia sempervirens. Classification (NCBI taxonomy): domain Eukaryota; kingdom Viridiplantae; phylum Streptophyta; class Pinopsida; order Cupressales; family Cupressaceae; genus Sequoia; species Sequoia sempervirens. The sequence continues at coordinate 621,030,000 of VDFB02000003.1, read as the reverse complement.
TTTTTCCCTTTGACATATTGAATGTCAAATTCAGAAGCTTGTAGCTTATGCACCCATTTCTACTGCCTCTCATTTAAATCCTTATGATGCATGAAATGTTTAAGACTGATATGATCAATCTTAAAAATTAATTTACTCCCAACCAAGTACTACTTGAACTTGGCTAATGCATGCATGATTGCAAGCATTTCTTTTTTGTAAATTGAATAATTCTTTTCAACTCCTCTTAACTTTCTACTCTTGAAGACAATGGGATGCTTGTCTTCCACGAGAACAACTCCAATCCCTTCTCGTAAATCATCACACTACAATTCAAATGTTTTGGAGAAGTCAGGTAAGGCCAACATAGGAAACGAACTCATGATCTGCTTGAACTTATCAAAAAATTCTTTAGCATCTTGAGACCATGTAAATGCCCCCTTTTTGGTGAGGTCGATCAAAGGAGCTGTCATGTGAGAGTATCCTTTAACAAACCTTCAGATAAAATCTACAAAGTCCTAAGAACCCCTTCAAATGTGTCATGTTCTTAAGTGGAGGCCAGTCCATGATTGCCTTAATTTTGTCTGGATCAACTCTAACTCCCTTAGAGTTGATTAAGTGGCCAAGGTAGAGAAGTTTTGTTAGCCCAAATTCACATTTTGACTCCTTACAATAGAGGCATTCTGACTCAAGAATATGAAGCACTTCATCCAAGTGATTAAGATGCTCCTCCCAAGACTTTTTGTAAATGATAATATCATCGAAGAAGATCAAAACAAACTTCCTCAACTACTTCTGGAAAATTCTATTCATGCAAGATTGAAAGGTTGCAAGAGCATTATTCAAACCAAATGGCATGACTAAGAATTCATAATGCCCAAAATGGCATCGGAAGGATTTTTTCTTGATTTATGACTCCCTCATTTTGATTTGATGGTACCCAGATCTAAGACCAATCTTTGAAAAATACATTGCACCATGGAGCTCATCAAGAAGCTTGTCAATTTTGGGAATTGGATATCTATTCTTGATAGTTTTCTGATTTAGTGCATGGTAATTAATACACACACATGTTACCATCTTTCTTCTTTACGAGTACTATAGCTGAAGCAAAAGGTCTCTTGCTTGGATGGATATGACCCATCTCCAAAAGTTCTTTGATGGCCCTTTCAATTTCATCTTTCTGCTTCTTGGGGTACCGGTAGGGAGTAGTGATAACTAGTTTTCCCCTTCTTCGAGCTCAATAATATGTTCAATCCCTCTTTCTGGCAGTCTTCCAAGAGGTATACTTCCAAATGCTTTACTCCTCTTTGTTAATCAAAGACTGAACATTAGGATGGTAGTGTCTTTTTTCTTCCACTAGATTAGATGGCAAGATCAAACATTATGTTGCCCATTCAACCTAATCATGCCTAATCAACTTCTCCATTCTTTTGAAAGACACAATTTGAGGACCTCCAGTGGAAAATCCTCTTAACACCACCATTTTCCCATCAGATTAGAACTTTAGCTCCATAGTTTGTAATTTCAAAGTGATCTCACCAAGAGATCACAGCTACTAAATTCTAAGTACAACATTAGTTTCTCCAATACCTACAACATAAAAATCATCTTTGACATCATAAGTTCCAAGTTGCATAGAAAAATTGGAAATCTTTTAGTTGCAAGAAATTGTGAAGCCATCCACCACCATGACTTTGAATCCTTCAAATTCCTCAGTCCTAAGCCCTCTTCTTGCAACTAAACCTTCATCAATAAAATTGTGTGTTGCTCCCGTATCAATGAGAGCAACCATCCTTTGACCACAAAGCATGCCACGAACTCTGAAAGATTCATTCTTTTGAAAGCTTCATAATTGAGCCAATGTATCTCCACTCCCTTGCCCTCTTTCAAGTTCAATTGGAGCTCTTTCATCATCACTATACTCTTGATCATATTGTTGTTTTGAAAAATTGGATTTTGATTCATAGTCTGAATACACTCCCATGTGATGTGAAATACCTTTACCATAGCATTTATGCCCTCTAGACCATGGTTCATGGAATTTTTAGCAAACCCCCTCTTTTCTAAGCTTATCACATAGCTCTTCATCCATTTTGGTGGGAAATTTTTTGGATGGAAGAGGAAATTTCTTCTCTTTTTTATGAACATGGGGTTTTGAAGAAAAACTAGGCCTTGGAGCAACCAATTCCATGCTTCTCGATTTCCTTATTGCTTCCTCAAGGCTTGGCGGATCAAAATCCATAACCCACCCTTTTAATGGCTCCATAAGACCTTCAAAAAACAAAACAACAATCCTTCTTTCAGTGATGTTGGGCACCATCACGGAAAGTCTTTGAAATTTAGCAATATAGGAGTCCAATAAACTATGTTGTTTCAATTGAGAAATCTCTCTAAACTTGATTTTTGGATCCTTGGTATCAAACCTTTCAATCAATTTGCTAGTGAATTCTTCATATGTGTGAATCAAGTTATGGCCAAGGGTGACCAAACTATGGTACCACCACTCGTGTGCAGCTCCATCCAAATGCAATGTTGCAAATTTGATGGCAACTTCTTCTGGTATAGGCCTGAGTGATAGGTAGTTGTCCAATTTCTAGACCCATGATCAAGTTGTGTACTTGTCACTTCCATCATAATGAGCCAAATTTAATTTTGCAAGTGCTTGTTGATAGTCCATTTTGGGACCAATAGGAGCTTGAATATTTTCTTTCCTCCTCTTCCCTTCTTCTAGTTCATATACCGATAAAATGTAAAAATTTATTTGATTTCATATGGAAGAGAAACATACTCCATATAAATTTCTCTAACTTCATCTTCCATAGGGACTTTTGGCTCAGCAGATGCTTCCTCCCTTGGATTAAAAGTAGGAAGTAAAGGTCTTGGGGTTGATTCTCTTGAATTGGCAACATGTAGCCCCACTGTTCTTCCTCTAGGTTTTGAATTGGAACCACTTCAATCTGACCCTTGCTTAGGTTGGGTCAGGTTTACTTGTTGGTCAATATTTGCAAGTAACCTAGCCATCATTTCCATCATTGCATCAAACTTCTTTTCTTCTCTAGAGTCACTATCATTTGGTTCATGGGTTGATCCCTTACCCTTGTTGGCCATGTTCTCAACTAGTATTTCTTGTTTTCTCAATTCCTTTGAAATGTTGTCAATCTTTGGAAATTGAAATTGAACTCTATTACCTCTGGTGTAGAACTAGAATTCTCTATCACTCATTTGTATCTGAACCACTAAACAAATAGGATGCCAAGATAATAGTCTCTAATACCACTATAATGTTCCCCCTTAATTTTTTCCCAAATTTGACACAACAAACCAACATCAAACACTGATTAGCATTAGCTACAAAATCCAAATTAGCTTGCAAATAACCCTCACCAAGAATGTTCACCAAGATCCCAGAGTGGGCGAGGTGATAGCATATGGTTCGGGGATCGTTAGCAACAAAACTAAACTAAAAGTACATTCATCTACTAATAGAAAGCATCTACAAATAGTGGGAATACTCCACTTAATCAGTGGGTGAGATTATTACACATTTAAAGGCGGAAAGCCAGCCATGAAATCCTCTCTTCCACTTATTAAGTGGGGGACAAAACACATTCCACACTAACACTTATTTCGTGGGGGGAACTACAATCATAAACTTGCAAAAATAAATAAAAGATAGTTGTTAGTACTACTAACTAGCTTTACAATAAAGAATTTAGCTGCAATACTCAAAGATACACTTCCAAAATCATTCAATGGTTAGAGTAATAATTCCTCTAACTCTTACAATACAAAAATGATATTAAAAATAAGCTCAATCAACAAGTTAACATAAATTCACAAGTCTGGTTAGAAACATGTATAGAAAACCAGACCAACAATAGCAAAACTCACTTAAATGGACGTAGCTTCTCTGAAACAGCTTGGAATGCTCCCAAACCATAGCCAAATGACAACTAGGAGCTAGGCATCCAATCTCCAAGGAGAAATCGAGCTAGAAACAATAACCACATAAAGGCACGAATCCCAATGTGGCTAGGAATAATGGTACAGCCTCTAGGAAGGGTTGACCTTCTCATAAAAATTAGAAACTTAAAGAAAATTTTTGAAAGTCCAAATAACCAATGCCAAAAATAGTAATGTCCATAATGAGATCATCACTGAGAAGGGGACATTACAGACTAGACCTCATGACCTCATGACCTCTTTCCTACAACAAGATACTTTAGTCAATCAAGCTAGGTCCCTGTCCTTAATCATTTAAATTAACTAAATAAGTTTATTATTTGTTATTAATTTTTTTAAATTATTACGTTTATTAAATTTAGATTTTGATATATTTCCATTTTCCATTTAGTTTATTTTATTTTAGTTTTTAATTTAGATTTAAGTTTAAATTTTATTTTTATTATTTATATCCTTTTATGAAATTACAAATAATAATTAAAAAATATTAGAATTAATTTAATTTATAATTAGTTATCTTATTAAAACTTTAATTATTGTCTACAATAATTCTATTTTAGATTTTTGTTATAATTTATATAATAAAATGAGTTTTAAACTTAAAATATAAATTAAAATTTATAGAGTGAGAGAGGTAACTTTTGATTAGTTGTTTCATTCCAACAATCCAAGGGTAGCACGTCCTAAGGAGTTATGATTAGGGTTGCATGTCATTTGGTTAAGGATGTGATAATTCACCTTTAAAAACTCTTTAATGTACCTATTGCACACTTAGGAGGAAAATAGATAGAGAGAGAAAGAGGGAAAATAAATAGAGAGAAATAGAGAAATGGAGAGGGATACAAAAAGATATAAAGAGATAAAAAGAGAGATAGAGATACAAAAATAGAGCTATAGAAATAAAGGAATAAATATGGAGAGAGGAAGAGAGATAAAGAAAGAGAGAAGAGGAGAGACATAGGTAGATATAGTCACATAAAGAGAGATAGAGAGATAGATAGATAAAGAGAAATAGGAGGCCAAAATATATATAAAGATCGAGAGATCAAAATATAAAGAGGGAAAGGGGGAGAGAGGAGGGAGATAAATAGGGATAGAAAAAAATAGAAAGGGGAGAAATATAGGGAGAGGGAAATAGATAGAGAAAAGAAATGAGAGAGAGATAGATAGAGGAAGAAAGAAGGGAAGACAAATATAGAGAGAAATAGGGGAGAGAGAGGAAGAGAGAGATTGGGAGATAATAAAAAATATAAAGAGAGAGATAGATAAAAATATAAATATCTATCTCTCTTTGTCTTCCCATATCTCTATAATATCCTCCCATATGTAATTCTCCCTACCTCTCTATATATATCTTCCTCTCTCTACCTCTCTCTATATAACTTCCTATCTCTATCTTTCTATCCCTCTATCTATCCCTCTCTCATTCTCTCCCTCTCTCTTTGTATCCCCCTCTTTCTATCTCTATTCCTCTCTCCCTCTCTCCATTTCTATCTCCATATTCATCTCTATCTCCTTACCTCTCCTTACATCTATTTATATCTTTCCCCTATATCTTTCCCACTATATATATCTCTCTATCTCTCCCTCTCTCTATCCATATCTCTCTCTCTCTCCCTATCACTCTCTCTTCCTATATTTCTCAACTTCTCTATTCTCCCTCCCTCCCTATCTATTTATATATATCTCTCTATCTCTCCCCCACTATCTCTCTCCCTCTCTCTATTAATTTTCTATATCACCTAGACATTATCTCTCACTCTTTCCCTATTTATTTATATCTTTCCATCTCTCCCTCTTCCTATCTATTTATAACTCATTATCTCTATCTCTATCTCCTATTTACTCCATCTCTCCCTCTATCTCTCCTACTCTCTCTACCTCTCTCTATATATCACTTCCTATATCTTTATATTTCTCTATCCATCTCCCCCTCTTTCATTGACTCCCTCTTTCTATCTCTATCTCTCCCTCTCCATCTTCCTTTATCCTTTCATATTTTTTTTATATTTATCTCTCTTTGTCTTTGTCTTAGTCTTTGTCTCTCTATCTTTGTCTCTATCTTTCCCAATTTATATTTATCTCTCTATCTCTCCTTTATATCCCTATTTTCCCTCTCCCTCTCCCTATCACTTCCTCTTTCTATATCTCTTTAATTATCTCTCCTATCTCTATTTCTCTCCCTCCATTGTTCTCCCTTTCTATCTATTTATACATATCTATGTCCCTCTCTATCTCTCTCCATATCTCTCTTACTCATACACACACACAAACTCCTTGTTTCTATCTCCCTATCTCTAGCTCTATCTTTATCTCTATCTCTCTATATTTAAATTCTTACATGTATATTTCTCTATCTCTATCTCATTATCTATTCATCTCTCTTTACCCCTATATATTTCCCTCTCTCTACCCCTCTCTATATATCACTTCCTATCTCTATATTTATATTTCTATCTCTTCCTCTCTCCCCCTCTATATATTTATCTCTTTTGGATATATATCTATCCCTTTGTCCTCTCTCTTTATCTCTTCCTCTCTCTCCATATCCCTCTCCTCCATCTCTATCTCCATTTCCATCTCTCTCTCTCTCTCTCTCTCTCTCTCTCTCTCTCTCTCTCTCTCTCTCTCTCTCTCTCTCTCTCTCTCTCTCTCTCTCTCTCTCTCTCTCTCTCTCTCCCCCTATTCCAAACATATCATTCTCCTATTGGTAATGGATCCTTATTATCTTCCTAATTCAAAGGTGTTTTTTTAGTTGTGTTCAATCCCTATAAGTAGATGCATATTTGATTTGAAGCTATCACTTCTCCATTAAGACCTTTGTTTCACAAACAAAATCATTTTTTAAATATCCTACCAATTGACCTCATGTATACTACACAAATGTATGTAAACAATAAACCAAAAAATTCCCTAATTGACCATCCACACTTCTTTGGTGTACCCATTGCACACCAAGATGCAATTGCTAGTTTTTATTTCTTTCTTTCTAGTTTAAAATATTAAAACTGAATAAGAATGCAATTGTTTTTTCTTTAATTATATATTATATTTTTCAATATTTTATAAAATGTGATAGTTGATTTTAAAAGCAAGTTGTCCACTTCATAACTTTTGGCATAATAAATAAATAAACTATTTAAAGTAGAAATTTATTTTTCAAATATAAGGACATCTAAATTTTACAATATATTAATATAAATTTATTAAAAATATAATATTTTTTTTTAATAAAAGTGGAAAGCCATTGTAATATATTATTATATATATAAATAGTTTATACATAGACCTAGTTCAGAGGGCATATCGGCAGGAAAGAACCAGGAAGAAAACCTCTAGTTATAGCTGGACTAGATACAAAAGATTACGAAATTGTCCCACAAAATATTACAAAATTGTTCCAAATTAAGGACCCATGGAAAATTTTCAAAAAACTAGCTAACTACAATACCACTAACCTAGAATTTACTCGACCGATATAACTGTTACACAATTGATTCAATATTGAGCCATAATTTTCTTGTTTACACATATCAGGGCTCTGCAAAATTGAATTATCTTTGCCAAAATTCATTTTCAACAAAATTCAACACTATTCATTTGGAAAATCATGGATTGGAATTATTTCTCCATACACTCTATGCAAACCGAATTTTCATCCTATGCTTTAGCATGACCGAGAGGAGTAAAATCTTTAGCAAAGAAATCATACCTAGTAAATGGAGCTTGTGCCTTCTCTATTTGACCCGCATTATCAATTTTAACCCTTGCAATGAATGTTGGCATATGGCTTTGATGAGGTTGACTTTGGCTACTTTTGTTGTCGTTGATGGCAACTTGAGTCTACAGTTTGATCCACAGTATCAGGTGCGCTTATACCGGTAGAGAATCTAAGTCTTTGTATTCTACCGACAGAGAAAGTAAAGAACAGGACATCTGGTTGGTATGCTGATCCGATTACTTCTTTGGATCACTATTTTGGAGTGTGGATCCCCAAGGAAGTTTTCTTAGCTCGTACACTATTCTACTGAAGAATTTTTGTATTTTTTCATTGATTATAGTTCAAGTTATGATGGTACGCTTCATTTCTAATTAAATATTTAAGACTAACATGGCTGATATAAGTAAAGAATATTATATTTTGTTGAAAGGCCAACATGTATTGAATTTTTGGGTTAGCGGATATATAAGGAAGATCGATAATTCACTTTGTGTGCATGGTGTGAAGAGAGATGAAGATGTGGCGAAAAATAACTACTAATTGATCGAGTATTGGTTGTACTACTAAAGGGTTTTCAGCAGGAGAACAAAGCATAGCAGAGCAGAGTAGAACAAATTTGAGCAGAAGGTCCAAAGTCAAATTGTGCACTTCAATGGAATTGAATCTAGGAATTTTTAGATGCTATATTCTTAGTTCAAATTTTGTTGTAAACTATATTATAGTTGTATGGCAGTGAGCTTCTTTCTTTGAGCAATGAGCTCTAGACAGTGTGCCTGAATGCAAGTGCATTCCCCTCTTTTATTTTACTTTTAACAGAGTAAACTTTGTGGATTAATCTCCACCGTGTTTTTTCCCCTAGCAGGGTTTCCACATAAAAATATCTAGTGTTATGGTGATTATTGATGTGACTGCATGTTTTCACCTGTTATGTGTTGCTAATATAAAGTTCTATTATTGTTGTTGATGGTTGTTAGTTTTGTTTTGTAAATCAAAATCATTGAACATTGATTCACCCCCCTCTCAGTGTTCCTTGCATCAAACAATTGGTATCAAAGCATGTTCCTCTTTGGAAGCTTAGCAGCTTGAGGTGAATCTTGAATTACTATGGATGTTGGTGGTCTTCAACAATCGCTGATGGTGGCACTTGATGATCTTGATCAATCTAAGGTAGAGGTCATGGAACTTAAGGAAAATCTTGTAGATGTTGAGAAATTCATTCAATCACTAAAGGGAAAGATAAATGACTCAAGGGAAAAGGGAAAGGAACTATGTGATCAACTGAAGAAAAAGGAAAACAAAGGTCTGGATGATGTCCATTTAAATCAAACCCTAAAAGAGATAACAAGAGAATGTGAGAAGCTAGCCAGGGACAATGCAACTCTAAAACTTGAAATGGAATCTGTGGCAATGAAGTTTACTAAAGAGATTGAGCAAAGAAAGAAGAATGAGGAGAATTTGGCCTAGTCTCTGAGAGAAAAGTTTGAAGAATGCAGTAGAATTAACAATAGATTTATCCAGTTGGAGATTGAACTACAGCAATCCAGGAACAATGAACGAGAGCTTGAGAGACAGATAGTCATTCTTAGTAATGATCTTGCTACTACAAATGAACTCAAAGAAAATTTCAAGATAATTTCTACCAAGCTTGAAGAAATAATCAAAAGTCATAAGAATATAAATGATAAGTGAGGTCTTGGATGTGAGAAGGGAGAAGGCTCTAGATCTTAATAGAAGAGTCCTAAAAAGAAGAAAAAAGGAAGAATGCATCTAGTAAGGCAACCTAATGCTCAAATATTTAATGGATATTCCTTAAATGTTTGTAATAAATTTGGGCATATGGCTTCACAGTGTAGAAGGAAGATAAAACCCAGTACTCTATCATTTTCTGGTCAATGTTTAAAATGCAAGAAGTTTGGTCATGAGGCATTAGAATGTTGGAGTATGACTGTCAGTACTAGTAACATTAAATGTTATACCTATGGAAGATTTAGACATGTTGCTAATCAATGCAGGTCAGGAGGAAATCAATGGAATGGATGGTACAGGCATAAAAGGTCCAGTATGTTTCAATTGTAACAATCTTGGTCACATTGTAGAGTTATGTCGAAACAAAAACATGAATAAAAGAGGTCCAATGTATCAAGGAAGAAATTCACAGAAAGACAATAAAGGTAAAGAAAAAGTTTATGTGGAAGAAATAAAAGATCAGATGAAGAAGACATGGGTGAAGAAAAGTGAAAAGGATGAAGGAAATAAAGTTGTACCAGAAGATCCCTCTAGTAGCTCCTCTGGCAATTGATATCAGGCCAATGGCTTAGGGGGAGTTTTTCATGAAAATTCCTTGCCCCCCCATGTACTGTTGGTAATGAATCTCTGGATGTCATCAATCGTTGTGTTATCCATTGATGGAAGTATTTGCAATGATATGATGAATTGGCCAAAATGGTATAAGTCTGAAGTTGAATTCTTAGCTTGTTGTTTGAGTTTAGAGTTTGTTTGGTACTTCTAGGACAATGCATTTATTGCAAAAAAAGGTAAAGTTATAAAAGGGAACTTTGAACCCTATTTCGACACCAAGCATTGAAGGAGAACAGTTCAAGAGTATTTTTCTATAAACTTTCAAGGTACGAAAGGTCATTCTAGTGGGAAATCTCCAGGTATTTCTGTTAATCATTGATTTCACATCTATTTTGTAATCCATACAACTCTGTTCGGAATGGAACATGTGAAGGAAATCAAAGGTACCTTAACCTTAGATGAGTATAACAGCCAGAAGATTAGGGATGAAAGAAATTTTTTGTCGCTCATCGATTTCAGAAAGCTTGAAGGATCAAAGCACAAGAATTTGGATATATGGAATGACTTTCCCCATTTTGTCAATGCAAGAGTGATTCAATTTTTCCTGAAAAAATTAGATGATGATATTCTCCATTTGGATAAACCATATCAAATTACCAAGGATGTAATCAGAAATTTAACGGGCTTATGCAATGTTGGTGATCTACCAAAGAAAAATTTGAATCACAATGTGGAGGTCGAAGCCCTAACCGAAATAAGGGGAGATTTGAGGGCTCTGATAATTTCATCAATTAAAGATCCTTTGACAAGGTATGTGGCTTATGGAATCTCATACAAAATTTATTTCAGGAACCAAGAAGGATCAACCTTAGCAGGTGCTGCATATATCACCCACAAAATGACAATTGAAAATGAGGACTTTAATCTATTTAGTCTATTGAAGGAGAAATTGTTGGAGAATTTTCAATTAATGAAGGATATTGGCTACCAATTCAGGTTTGGTACTCTAGCAATATGTATCATGATGTACTTTCTAAACTATTTTCCATTGAAAGACAATGTAGTGTGGAGAGAGAATATACCGATTTGTAAGGAAATCTTCAATCATTACAATTATTTTGAAAATTGTGATCAAGTGTATGACAGTTTCTTTAGAAAGGTATTAGAGAGGTTTGGAGAAGGTGTTGTCCCTCTTCTAGCTAAAATAACTGAATTTGGATCATCTCCTAGAAAAGGAGAGAAAAAGCATAAGAGAGAAAGAGATATAGCTGGTGTCACTCCTCTGGCACCCAAGTTTGCAAAGTCTGAAGGAAAAAGGAAATGTCAAGTGGTTGTGGATGTAAAAAATGAAGTTTCTAAATAATGTATTCCAAAAGATTGTTTGAAACCAGATGAACCAGAAATAATAACTGTTGAAGACAGTGATGAGGAAAATGCTTTGTTTAAGTCAAATATTTTGGAAATCATTCAGGGTGAGGATGGTATGCAAAAGATATCTGGTATATGGCTAAATGGTCCATCTTATGAGTAGGATTTAATTGAGAATTCTCTGGCAAGGTACTTAATTGATAACAATATTGAGTTGGTAAGTCTGTAGAATGTTCTCTCGGAAGAACTAATTGAATGTGTCAAGATATCTATAGAGTATGTACCCCTGGAAAGGAAGGAAGAAGAAATGATTTCTCATTTAAAAATGCAATTTAGATTGTCTCTTTCTAGATTGAAGAAGAAAATGAGTGAGCTAAGACACTGCATTGATTCAGCAAATAACTATTGTCTTAGGTAGCCTCAAGTGGTAGGAAAGTACAAGGATAAGCTTGAAGAAATTGAAAATGAGCTTGTTAAGACTGGAGAAAATTACAATATGCTCTTGGATAAGAATGGAGATGTGAAGAAGAAATTTTATGATTTACAAATTAAGCATGCAAAAGTTCATACTGCTAAGAATGCTCTCATTGATTCTTTCTGGAAATTCAAAGATATAACTGAAGGGATATTATAACAAATGATTGAGACTCTTAAATTAGGAGAGGAACTGGAAGCAGTAATCACTATTCCTAAGTCTCTTGTGCAAATAATCAACAAAACTTCAGAGAACAATAGTCTGATCATAGCCATTGGGATTGCAATGGATTCCTGGAAGAAATTCCTTCCAGAATTGAAAGCTAAGTATAAAATAATTTTCTAAATTTTTGTACCAGTTGTCAAATTTTGATCAATTTTTGCATCAGTATTTGGGGAGAGAATGGAGTAAGAGATAGTGCAGTAAAATATTTTAAAGGAAAGGATAAGGAAAATAAGTGTAGAGCGGATGTAGTAGAGATTTTTCATTGATGTCAAAGGGGGAGAGAATGAAGTGAAAAATTTCCTAACATCCAAAGGGGGAGTAGTAGTTTTGGCTTTCATATGTTTTGGTTTTGACACTTAGTCAATTTTTCAATAAGTGTTGCCATCAATGCCAAAGGGGGAGATTGTTGGCATATGTCTTTGATGAGGTCGACTTTGGATACTTGTGTTGTCATTGATGGCAACTTGAGTCTATAGTTTGATCCACAATATTAGGTGCACTTATACTGGTAGAGAATCTAAGTCTTTGTATTCTACCGGCAGAGAAAGTAAAGAACAAGACATTTGATTGGTATGTTGATTTGATTACTTCTCTGGATCACTATTTTGGAGTGTGGATCCCCAAGGAAGTTTTCTTAGCTCGTACACTATTCTACTAAATAATTTTTGTAGTTTTTCATTAATCATAGTTCAAGTTATGAGGTTTGGTGGCATGTTTTATGATCTATTTTTCATTGTAGCCAACAGGCTTGATGTGGTGGATTGTGGATGTATGTGGAATAATTATTTTTCTATCTCCTATGTTTAGAACCTTGGTATGGGTCCTCTCTATAATTCTAGCCAACTTATGATGGTATGCTTCGTTTCTAATTAAATATTTAAGGCCGACATGGCCGATATAAGCAAAGAATATTATATTTTGTTGAAAGACCGACATGTATTGAATTTTTGGGTTAGAAAATATATAAGGAAGATCGGTAATTCACTTTGGTGTGTGGTGTGAAGAGAGACGAAGATGTGTGTGAAAAATAACTACTAATTGATCGAGTATTGGTTGTACTACTGAAGGGTTTTCAGTAGGAGAACAGAGCATAGCAGAGTAGAGCATAACAAATTTGAGCAGAAGGTCCAAAGTCAGATTGTGTGCTTCAGTGGAACTCGATCCAGGCATTTGTAGATGCTATGTTCTCAATTCAAATTTTGTTGTAATCTATATTATAGTTGTATGGCAGTGAGCTTCTTTCTTTGAGCAATGAGCTCTAGGAAGTGCGCCTGAATGCAAGTGCATTCCCCTCTTTTATTTTACTTTTAAAAGAGTAAACTTTGTGGATTAATCTCCACTGTGGGATTTCCCCTAATAGGGTTTCCACATAAAAATATATGGTGTTATGGTGATTATTGATGTGACTGCATTTTTTCATCTATTATGTGTTGCTAATATAAATTTGTATTCTTGTTGTTGATGGTTGTTAGTTCTATTTTGTAAATAAAAATCATTGAACACTGATTCACCCCCCCTCTTAGTGTTCCTTGCATCCAACAATGAAACCTTGGTTTGCAACTTTGGAGCTCTCCGCTAATGGTTGCCTATGATTTTCCCCTAAAGCTTGTGCACCTGGCTCCTAATATATTTTTCCCTTTGTTCCAACATTCGAAGAGTTAAATGGTAGATGAGGCACATGATCACGAAGATGAGACTCAACATAAATTTTTTCTTTAATGTCAATATCTATAGACACACAAATCCTTTTGCAATGCTTCTTTAAAACTCTTAAAAGAAAATAATCATATTCCTAAACCGGAGGGCTAGTTTGATGGCTTCAAAAAATTCTTCAAACCATGTTGCAATTTAACATGCTCATGAGGGAACAAACCTCCAATGTACCCATCTCCATTAAACAAATTATAATATTGCACCATATTTAGTAAAGCATTTTTATCAAGGAATTGGGGATTCACAAATTTCTCTATAATTATCTCTAATTCCTTTAATGATTGAAGAAAATCCATGGTGTTAGATAAAAACATAGATAAAACTTGGGATGGAAATATTAACCAGAAAGCTTTTGGACTAGTGACCTCCACACTAAGCATTGATCTTACAGACTCCTTCGCCCTCAAATAATCTACTTTAGACATTAGGCTAAGATCCTCATGGGAGATACTTTCCTCAAACAGTCATTCCCAAGACTGAACAGGGCATTTTATTTTGAGATTCCATGGGTGGAAAGCCATGTGTCCACAATGTAACACAGCAAAGGCACAATAGGAAACACGCTAGCAAAAAAATCTTCCAGAAGAAACTTGGAGCTGAATGTAATGAAAATGAGGAATAAAATGCACTTTAAAACCCAAGGAAATCAATAATGAAGATTCACATTTTTCAAAGGGCATAATGACGGCTCAAACAAGTATGAGTGATTAATTGAAGAAAATCCTTTGTAATATGCCAAATTGTGTGAAATCACTTCAAGCTGTTGCAAGAGATAAATGTGAAGTACTTCAACACATCTGCAGGTACCTTGAAGCCCTATGTCATGGGAAACTCCATCATTTGTTGGAGAGATGGCAGAATTTCAAGTGGAAATATTTGGCAATGTAGTATATGGCCTATCCCATCACCAATTCATAGGAATTTCATAGTCTCCACTAAAGAAAATGATGTTACTTTGGAAGTTGGTCAATGATGACAGTACAAATGCCTCTAGGTGATAGACTTAATCATTACATTGCAAAGGAATTTTATATGTAAAACCAAATCATAGTTATTACATGGCAATGCTGATTTTAGTATCAAACCAAGTTATTTGAGTTGCCCTTTCATATTTGACAAAAATTTTGATTTCCCATTCATTCTTGACAATGCAAAATATCTGTACTGTTTGATGAATAACATTCCATTAATACTTAGGATATTGACCCTTTCTGCAAATGTAGAACGTCCTAATTAACAAATTCTACTAGATGGGGAGTGGAGAGAGATCAGCTAAAATATATATTTCCTGCTTTGAGCTACCCAAATTATCTAGATAGTCTACTAGATTGTTTCCTTCTCTGTAAGTATGTGTAATCTTATAGTTTTGAAACTTATCAAGAAGTTCCCATACTCTTTGATGAATGTATTGAAGGCTCCATTTTTGAATTTTCTTTTCTTTACAAGCTGCATTAACTATCAGAAGGGAATCTCCTTCAATATGAAGATTCTCAATACCCATCTCCAAAGCCATTTCCATTCCTATTAGAAAAGCTCTAGATTCAACTAGATTGTTAGACCCTCTGTGAAGATATTTTGAACATAGAGCTAAAACCTTACCTTGTGAGTCATGCAAGAAAATACCTACTCCTGATTCTCCTAGGTTACCTTTCGAGGCGCCATCAAAGTTCAACTTTATAAAACCATCCTGGGGAACCTTCCATTTTACATGCTTTCTATTACACTTCTTAGATTTTGATTGCAATAAGCTGCCTGGGAAAGGTAGTTTTAGGGTGTAGTGGTTTACAATTTCTGGGACCTGAATTGATTTTTGCTGAAATCACATATTTTGAGAAAATATAATGATTTAAGCCTTGAAAATTTCCATCTAAAGAATTCCAATTGAAGAGGGTTTGATCAAACTACCTTAAATAAAACCCCCTTAGATAGAACCCCGCTAGTTTTAAACCATACCTATAATAGAGTCTCCTTTACACCTATCAAAATGCTGATAAAAAACACTTTTGATTTACCTTTTGGGGGATCAAATAAATTCATTTAAAATTTATTTTTGCAAGTATGTAGTCCTTATTATAAGCTTCCCCAAAAGTACAATTTTAAATAAATTTAATTTTATTATTATATTTATTTTTTATTTCCCATGAATGTAGGCTTTTCATCAAAATAAATCTCTCGTGCATACATGTGGAAAAATAGTAGATTATTAAAAAAAATTAAAAATATTAGTGCACCAGATATTGAAGTCCTTGATCCAACAAAGAAAACAAAATTGAATTTCAATACATACAAAAAAAATTACGCATGGGTCGCTTTATGTCTAAATTGTAATTGGTTTGAATTCAAAACTTGATTAAAGAAAAAATATTCAATAAAAATATCTAACCAAGTGGAAGCACTAGATATCATATTTAAAATCTAAATTAAAGAATTATAATTTTATCCTTCATGGAAAAAAATTTATGTGTTATACTTGAGCCACTTTTAAAAAATGTTGTTTTCTAAAAAACTAGTTTTCGGGGAGATGGAAAAAGAAGTGCAATATAATTCCAAAATTGAAAAAAATATATTTAGAATCTATAGACAAAATTTCATGAAACTCTAGTTTGCATCATCTTCAAATTCCTCATGGTTTAGCTACTATAGGTGCCCGAAAGTGAAGATTTAGTTAAAAAAATATTTTAGTGTCCAGTTTGGCCAAAAATTGTAAACCACTATTGTGGGATCACCCTTTACATACTTCCAATTCTACAAGATATTATTGTCCCAGTTGGTAAAGGAAGAGCTTATGTCTTTGACTTCTTGGACACTCGCATTTACTACCTTAGAGACCACATTCTCAATTTTAACATTCACAGTGTCATTTGAAGAGGATACTTTCCTGAATATTTGCAAGTTTCTTTCCCACCAAAGGTTCCATATTACTAAAGTTGGTACTATTCTCCATATGCAAGCAAAGAATGAAGATTTGTAGAGAACTGGCTAGCTTTAGAACAAGTCCCACAAGGAATTTGGTAAGGCAATGCAAAAATTAAGCTTATTAAGAATAAAATCCCATCTTTGTTGCGCAAACTTGCATCATATAAATAGGTCATCAACATCCTCAAATTCCTCATTGCACAAAGGACACATGAAAGGATCAGCTATTTTTAACTTACCTAACCGATCACTGGTTAATATATGCTTCCTCAATGCCAACCATGCAAAGCTCCCTACCTTGGGTAAGACTTTACTATCCCAACAAAATGAGTAGGCCCTTTGGGTAAGGAGATGCCCTGAATTCTGATTTAAATCCTTGCAACCTTGTCTGACTGATTTCCATCCATTGAAGGATCCCATATCATTTTTTCTAGCTTCAAAGAGAAATATACCATTCTAGCATCTAGGGTCCATTTTGTAGAGCACAACATTGATGAGGAGACAAAGAGGGATTTTATATTTTCTTCCAGATTACCTTATCTAAATTAGGAACAACTGAATGAAAATAGTTCAACAAGTATTCTCCCCAAGCAACCTTTAGAACTTCCATTACTAGAAGAAGATCTGGATTATTTTGCAATGGGGGATTTTCATTCCAAGAATCCATCCAAAATTTGACACTTTAACCATTATTTACCTCCCAAAAAACTTTAAAAATTACATACATAAATATATAAAATTGATTTATTTATAGAACTTTCTCTAGTTCCTATAGTAACTTGCAACTCCAACCAAATGGTATGCTCATGTCGATATAGTTTTTGGTGCAGCAGTCCATCCAAATTTTCTAAATGCCTCTCCAATCAGCAAAAGGGAGGGTTTTGACCACATTACTCACTCCCTTGCAAAGTCAGATCTTCATCACATCATCCTCCATGATGTTAATGTGATAAACTAAAGAGTGAATCAACTATCCTATTATTGGTAACCATGTTGTAAGAAAACCAACACAAAGTTTTCATTCAGCAACTATCTTCCCATTTTCCAAAGCCTCCAGACACCCAAACAGAATAGGCCTCATAGTTTCCCTATGTTTTACACTCTTTTCTCTGATGTCACTAGGTTTCATTTGTTCACATAATATCTTCAATGTGGCTTCCATGATCATCTTGTCACAACATTCAATTAGATTAAAGAGCCACCATAGGGAAAAATAACTACGCTCCTCACTTGCCAGATGTTTTCTCAAATTTGAAGAGACAGCGATTGCAATGTTAGCTTTAAACTCCTCTAAAATGATATGCCTGGGCATATTTGCAATGCCTAAAGATGCATCTTCTTGTAAATTGTCTACTATAAATGTACCTACTGCTTTTTGAATATTTGGTTGTTTATCATTAGCACAGACTTCATTAGAAAGAAAATGGACCATTTCTTTGACATTCTTGCTGACAAAATATAAATAGTTACTATTTTGTTTATTAAGCCTTGCATTCAAATCAGGAAATATGCTAAAATTCATAGAGAACGGAAGATTTTTAATTTTAAACTCCTGCATAGAATTCCAACAAACAACCTCTGAATATCCATGCAAGAATACATAATCTTATCCACTAACAATTTTTGAGCAACTAACATAATTCCCAGGCATTCATCCACATCAGAGAAATGAACAGAAGAAGAAGAATACATCATCTCGGTGCATTTTAAATAGTTTTCAAAGGATTGAGAAGTGGTTACCTCAATTTTGAAGGGTTAGATATTTGAAAACCAATGAACTAATATCAATTGCTTAAAAAAATATGACTTTTGAAGAGCTTCATAATGAAGATGAAGTGGATTTCCCTCATACTCTTCTCTATCTGGGCCAATTATTCATAATTTTACGTTGACAGAGTCTATGGCCCCAAATTCATGTCATTGGTTCACCCTTGCACAACCATTCAATTCCATCATTGCTTGACACATAATTTTCTCATTACCCATGTCCTTGCTATAGCCTAAAAATATGACAGTACGAATAAACAATTGTTATTAGGAAACGTTGATAACTATATAAAGGTTAACAGGATCGTTGAATGTGCTAACCGCCTCTTCTCTACCGCCTTTTGAAGATTGAGTTATTTTCCACCAAAGTGTTAGAAAATATAATCCCAACTACTCCTTGCTAGCTCCTCCATCTTCCTCCATTGTAGTTTCTTCGTTCACTCTGTGTCACTAGCAATACATGCACATGAGGTATGGATGGGGTTATACATCATAGTTGCAGTGCATTTCATTTTTCAATGAGTTAGACTATTGCTCACCATTTAAATTAACTATTGTTGGGACGGTTGGATAGGGGTGCATGGATGGAAATGAATATCCAACCCCTAGAATGCACTAGAGCATGGATGTCATCCAATACAACATAACCATACATAACTACACTACATTGTTTTTGTTGTATTGGGGCTCTTTTTTCTTGTTTCCTTTTTAATTTCAGTATTTTTTTGTTTTATCTTCTTGATATGTTTAATTTAATACTATACATAGCATAGGGAAAATTCATAGGTTAATCAATTCAAAGTGTAATTTAAACCAAACCCAAGCTAAATAATCAAGAACAATGGAAAATAATAAAAACATGCATAAACAAAGGATTTTACCAAACACACATTCAATTCCATGAATAACCTCCATCATCCTTCTCCATTTCATCGTTGTATGATACTTGCCCTCAAATTTTCATTAAGCATTCAAATATGGCCTCATGATCATGATAATAGCAAAACATTGAAGATTCTAAAGTAAGTTGCTTCCAAAACTCATAAGATTTTGGGAGGAGTAATAATGATGAAGGTAAAGCCAATTTATAGAAAATATGATTTTTGAATGACAGGGTTAGATTGAAGGATAAATCGACGATTAAGATTAAAAGATGTGACATGCAATAGGATTAAGGTTGAATTAGTGTGAGTGATAAAGCATAAAAGGTGGGGATTAAATTAAATAATAATTTAATCTTTAGTGGAAATTGGTTGAGATACAAAAGAATAAAGATTACAAGTAAAGATAAAGATTGAAATACATAGAAGGTGAGAATAAATTAATTAAATAATTAAAGTTATTTAATTAATAGGGGTTTGCATGTAGAAGATAAGATCTAATCTAGATAACAGACTAATTAAGACAGAAAGTCTATTCATTAAAGATAATCAGATATTATCTCACCAGATAACTGAATGATCTAATTATCTCTAGACTTAAGTGATAAATGACTAATTAGATAACAAAGAGATTATGTAATTATAGAGGAATATGCTATGGATAAATCTTTTTTATGAATTAAATAATGATTTAATTCAACATTCAAGATTTTGGATTAAATTAAATAAATAAAGATTTATTTAATTAAAGAGAGAAAAGGCTAAAGAATAATTAAATAATTTAAAATGATTATTTAATTATAGAACTTGAAAGTGTCATAGGAATAAATTAAATAAAAGTTTATTTAATTTTAGAAAAAGATAAATTTAATTAGCGATCTAATTAAATAAATAATATTTATTTAATTAATCAAGGAAGAATAAAGGTAAGAATGAATTAATTAAATAATTAAAGCTATTTAATTAATAGAGGAAAAATAACTTTAGAAAATAATTAAATAATTAACATTATTTAATTATGAAAATGAAGATAAGAATTATGACGAAAATTAGAGTCATAGGCCTAGGACAAATGTTAGTGTCTACATTTTGTCCCTTTTTGATACAATGTAGTTTATCGCATTGTGTCAAAGAAAAAGATAGAAAAATATATGCCCCAGTGAAATTAGGATGAGGAAGGATGATGAGGAAGTAGTGGTATACCCCCTCGGGAGGACAGGTAGGTTCAAAGAACACAAATGTGCTCTTGAAATGGACAAAAGGACTAGAAGATAGAGGACAAAAGGATAGGGGAATATAGATAAGGATGATGAAGATGCAGAATAGAAGAAGTGTTAGCACGGAAGACATGGATGTTAGTATTAGCAATCTTCAATATTTTGTTGCAACATAGTAGGCCTTGCATTAAATCATCATTGGGCATTAAATGATACAAATGGACAACAAACACCATGATATGAGATAGACCAAGGTGTGCAAGGTCATCCACCTGCCAAAACAGATAGTCATAGACAAGGAATGTCCTAACTCATACTAAGGGAATGTCATCATCGAAAGTATTAAAGTTCAAAGGGGTCAAGGTAAAGGCTGAGTTATTGACATAGTCACAAAAGTTTCTTATCATGTAGTGCCCCTCAGTTTTCCTTTTTATTTTGATAGTTACTTGGTTGTATTTGGACATTATGATACTATTTGATGATACTTGGATATTATGATACTTTGATTCTCAGTTATGATGACACTTTTATATCTAATGTTTATGATTATACTATGTTTAGTAGATAAGTTTAATTGATTATGTGGGTTATTATTGATATGAGTACTATGTGTTTATTGGATGTATGTTCTTATCATGTTTTAATATCTTATTATTGTGTGTTGATGTATTGGTGAAGGGGAACAGGGTCGCATCAGTAGCTGGTGAGTGCCCTGTGACGTTGTGATTTTCTCTTCATGGTGTGTTTGCCTATTTGTCTATGTACACGTTCGACTGTGTGGTTTGTTGTAGGTTACAAGTACCAGGCATTGACTCCACCTGAATTGCTATGTTTGAGCATTTCTTATACCCAATAGAGATAGTTGATTTAGAGATAGCATCGGGTTCCCCTATGTTGAGCCATCATCCTTAACGAGGATGAGTATCAGTTGTCACCATAGTAGTGTTGTTCGTTTATGACTAGGTTCATTTTTGTTGTTGTGGTCTTGACTTTCATGTCACTATGTGGTCAGGTACTGCTTGGAATTATGTTCATTCAATTAAAATTATTGATAAGTGCTTCGATTGATTATTTTATTAAAACAAATATTAATGAAGTTTAAAACGACCATCATTGATAATTAAATAAACACTTTTATATGGTTAAGGTTCTAATAAAATAAAATATTAATTAATGCTTTAATTTGATTTAAATAATTAAAATAACAGTTTAATAAAGAAATATCAAAATAAATATATTGATCAATGTGAGGTGAAAATAGAATTAAAAGCTATAGTTAAAAATGAATAAATTAAATAGTTAAAAATGGAATCACAGTGTGTAACTAAATAAAGATATTTTTATTAATAAACGTGTTGAAGGATGGCTAAAAACAATTGTCAGGGATTAAATAAAATAATTAAATACATGCAGTTACGAAGAGTGGAAAATAAATTAGTTAGGGATAACTATGAGAGGGGCTTTTTGGTTATTTTTCTAAAAAAAATAATTTTGGGTTCTGGTTGTGAACATTTCTCTGGTTCTTGAAAATATTTCTTGGGGGATTTTGGAAGCTCTAGAATTGGGGATTTTTCAGTATTGTGGAAATTTGAAATGTGTTGAAGTTGGGTTTACAGTAGCAGGCTGAGATTGAGCTCTACATCAAATTTTCACTTGACAATGGGAGAAACCAGGTTCTTGTTAAATTTGATTTTAATCTTGTAGAAAATAGAGATGGAATAATTGTTTGTTGGAAACAAAATCATTCTTGTTAAATTTTTGAGTGTTCTTATGATGTAAATACTTGTTAAATTAACACACTCTCCTTTCTTTATTTGGCGTGAATCTTGATTTGTTTCTTATTACCTTCGTAGGTTGGGTTAGTAGTTTATAGCTTATTCGTCTTTAGACTAGTTTCTTGTTATCAAATTTTCCTCTGCCATCACACTGAATTTAGCTTTAAAAACCTTTCTTGAGAGGCGTAATATCCTTCTAGACTGGTTAAATGTGTTAATTTTCATAGTTCAAATTAATTGTATTCTTTATCTCATCCATCTTATGAGCGCTTATGGCATGGTGTTCTCCCTTTTGGTTGGGTTTGTAAGGTGTATTCTAGCCTAGCATATCCCAATAGCCTTGCTTAGAATTTTCTTAAGTCTCTTCAATGTATATTACTTTCATTCTTTATTCCTCCTCTCAGCCGCAACTTCATGAGATTGCATGTTTCAAATATCTATATATATATCTCAAATTTGATTACATGCATTATAAAATGTTCATGGGTATGTAATAGTTTGTCTTTTGTAGTTATATACCACACGTTTTCATGGCATGTAGATAGCCTTGTAATCTCTTAGTCCTGTGTAAATTGTGGATTAAGCATATCGTTGTTTTTTTATTGCATTTGTCTTATCTTGAGTTAACCATATGGGATGCCTTCACCGCCATTGTAGAATGGAGGTCATCGTATTAATGGCTCTTCACTGAAAGTCTCTTCAATCTGTATCCCTCACATCTCCCTGTTGGATTGTTAGTTTGTGCTAAAATTTTCACTTGATATCCCATATTGCCTCTTATTCGATGGAAGTATAAGTATAAAATAATGATTACTTCAATTTTATTACCAGCAAATTATACATGGCAGCCATGGTGGTTTTATATTCTTTATCTAATAGTCCCTTTGGCATGCACAGTCACCCCTATTGTTATCTTTCCTAAGTCAAGTTTTGGTATAGTAAACCCATTTGAGCTTTATGCATTATAAGTTGTTAATTTCATGCTTCAAGTTTGAATATATGAAGTCAATAAAAAGGTAAACTATTGTCTCTATTTATAATCTTTGTTGCACTGTGATATATACATAATTGTGCATTCATTTATTTTGCTAGGCAATGAGTTACCTGTAGGTGGCCATTTAAAATGCCTCTTCCTTTACTTTGGTTTTGATTTACAATTTTCACTGCTATTCATGTGGCCTTCAATTAACATTGGCCTTTGATTTTCATTTATTACCATGTCGGTTACTTATACATATGCATGCATTCATCGATATTGATTGGTATTGGGTTTCGTTATTGATAGATATATATGTGTGTGTGTGTATGTCTATATTTATACATAGACTGTTATATGGAATAATTTCATTTTCTCTAAAAACATAATCTTACTTTGATATTATAAGACCTTTTTGTATTGATGAATAAATAGGTATGTACATATATAAATATATATATATGCGGAAACTATGTGTATATATATACTTATATGTGTTTTTATATATATAATTTTGTACATATGGACACGAGTGTATATATGCACTCAATGAGATCAATGAGTGAACCTTGTTGCCTTAGTAAAAGATTATGTTAGAGAAGTAATAGAAATAGAGTGAAATTTGGATATGGATGAATTAGTGCATTGTGTAAATGGAAGAATAGTCTAATTGGAATAAAAGATTATTAATTTTGTTAAGATTAATATTTTGTAACATGATATGAGTGCTTTATTTACCCACTTTAGATTCTCCATTTCTATTATTGTTTGAATTGTTTATGTGAAATGAAGTGAATGATTGTTGATTAGGAAATGAATCATGGGTTTTGTTCAGATGTGTAAGTCTTCTTCTATTCAAAGTGAATATTAGGTGTCTTCCAAAGGCTAGGGGGAATTATCTTCTTGATGGAATTCTTTGATGATCCTTTATGATGATTATTTTGTGATGAATGAGTACATGACGGTTGTTAGCCTTGCACAGTATATTCACCAATGTGGTTTGAACTCGTGTGCATGAAGGATTTTGCTTCGCCTTGTTGTTTATGTTAATGATATTTTGTGATTGTGTAAGTTGGATTTCTTTTTTTATTTCATTGGGTCTCCTAGTTGTTAGTAGGGGAGCGGCTCTCAATGAGGGTCTGGCGCACAAATTGGTAGGTCTAGGGTAACTCATTAAGGGTTTCTTAATCAATAACAACCTAAAATAAATTAAGAGGCTAGGTAGTTTACATTAATCAAGATATCGCCTCACTCATGGCTCAAGTACTTTTTTAGGCTTGAGATGAGTGGGAAGGCTTGGAATGGAAAGATCAACTGTCTGGTCTGACTGGAAGGTATGTTGGTCCCACATGAGTTTGTATGGGGGTCCAACGGCTGGTAGAGGTGGCCAAGGTAACCCAGAATGGGGGTCTAGTAGCCTATGAAGGTTACGCCAGG
Source organism: Sequoia sempervirens (assembly GCA_007258455.2). NCBI lineage: Eukaryota > Viridiplantae > Streptophyta > Pinopsida > Cupressales > Cupressaceae > Sequoia > Sequoia sempervirens. Next base: position 621,005,286 of record VDFB02000003.1, on the reverse strand, counting down.
GTAACCCATAGAAAAATATGTGATGACACTCCTCCTACAACAACCTAGTATTCCCTTGTCTCTTATTTTCCTTTGATGTGTGTGTGCCTTTGGAAGTGGTGCTACTATCATGTGTTAGTGTACTATACTTGTACATTACATTCATGTTATCCCTTGTGTCATCTTTTGTCTCTTGTTCATGGTGGGACCTTATTGCTATCTCCTAGCACGAGGAGTGGACCTTAGGGTTCCACATGGTCAAGTGGAATGTGCTTTGTACTCCATTGGGTTCCCTCACTTGGTTCGTGTTCGTGGTGACTACTCCTAAATTTGAAGGCTTCTACACTTGTTCTAGTTCATGTGGATTATCTCTCATGTATTGTACCACAAATATATTGTATCATTCATATACTTTTGATGTACTCTCCTCACATGTATACGAGGAGACATTGATGTTCAAATGTAACAATGTAATGATGTAAATGAATGTTGAACTCTCTTATGTAATGGACAATGTAAAAGATGTTATTTTATAAGTTATTAAATGGATTGATTTTAAATTTTATCTTTTGGATCTCATGTAATGGTTAATTCATGTTGTTTGTTTCAATTAAATGATATCCTTATTGTTAGATGGAGTTTGTTAATGTAATGGTTTGTAGTCTCTTTAAGTCAGTCAATGGGAATCTAGTAGTGTAATCACAGACCTTAGAGGACTTAGGTTAGAATTTAGGTTAATGTTTAATTTGCAATAGTGAGTATATTGCTTTTTATAAAAAAAATGTTCATTTTTAGGTGTTTAGTGTGTTGTCCTCTAGGGTTGTGTGGCAGGGTGTTACACATGGTATCAGTTCCTAGGTTCATACACTAGGCACTCTGGATACATATGATCCCATTACGATGATTCACTAGCAATCTAAGATTTTTCCATAGGTGGTGTTGTCCAATGGTGCAGAAAAATGGTGGAAAGGATAGGACGCTCGATGTAGTGCATAATGCACCAATATCCTGCCTACCGAGGATGCATTATCGACCCTTATGTAGCCTTGTGATGTGTTTTCCGATGATGTGAATATATGTATGTAGGTGGAAAATGCATGTGAAACTATGAATATAGTACTTAGTTTTTTGAGCTTTTGTTTCCTTCCCTTCTGTTGTTATCACCCAATATCTGAGACTTGTCCTTTGGTGGTGTTGTGTAGGATGATTCCTAGAGGTCATGATCAAAATAGGGTAATGGTAGAGGTCAAGGAGGTGTTCATGGGGTTAGTCATCAAAATACTCCTTCTCTGAGTTCCCACGAGAATGATCATGAGGAACACCCTTGCTGGAGGAGATTCTTACCCGGCTTGGCCCTAGACAAGAGAGTAATCAATAGGTGGATCAAGAAAGAGAAAGGTCCCCAAGGAGAAGAAATGTTCCAGCTGTAGTGGGACTTATGACTGACCTCTTGAGGGAACGTTCTCCTACCTTACATAGTTTTAGTGGTGGTTTTGAGGATGAGACTTGGATGATTGGTGTTTGGATTGGTAGAGTACCCCCAATAGGCTTCAATTTTTGGGGTGGTCATTTTTCATCTAGGAGAAGTTGGAGTTGGTTGCAAGCCTAGATTTATCATCTTGACCAGTCTACTCAAAGCATATAGACTATAGCTAATAGAGGTAGATTTTGACAGTTCAAAGCACCCCCATGATGCAAAGGAAATGATAGGTACAAGATGTTTCTCTTGTGGCTAGCATGGCCACATAGCTAGACAATGTCCTCAGAGGAGCACACCTGAATTCAGTCAGAGGTTGGCCACTTCAGAGCTGACAGTAGGAGATTCAGGCATATCACACAGAGTTTTTGTAATGGTTGATAACCACCAAGTTGAACATCAAAGTGCAGTAGGAGAGGCTTCAATTAGAGGGCGGGCAGTTGATTATGGAGTTCATGGAGATTTTGGAGCATAGGAGACTCACCTTCAAGGATTGAGACGTTGAGTAGGTGTGGGTCCAATGGGATCTTAATGATGTGCCTTCTATTTCTTAGGAGGATGTATTCAGGATGCATGAGTTTTACCCATATCTTTTTGCAGGCTTCCAAGAGTAAGCCTGGTCCTAGGGGGAGGATGTAGTGCCCCTGAATTTTCCTTTTTTTTTACAATTACTTGGTTTTATTTGGACATTGTGATACTGTTTGATGATACTTGGATATTATGATGCTTTGATGCTCAATTATGATGACACTTTTATATTTAGTGTTTATGATTATACTATTTAGTAGATTAGTTTAATTGATTATGTGGGTTATTATTGATATGAGTACTATGTGTTTATTAGATGTATGTTCTTATCATGTTTTGATATCTTATTGTTGTGTGTTGATGTATTGGTGAAGGGGAACAAGGTCGCATCACTTGCTAGCAAGTGCCCTACGATGCTATGATTTTCCCTTCATGGTGTCTTTTTTTGTTTGTCTATGTACACATTCGAACGTGTGGTTTGTTCCAGGTTGTAGGTACTAGGCATCGACTCCACCTAAATTTCCAGATTTGAGTGTGCCTTATACCTAATGGAGATAGTTGATTTGGAGTTAGCATTTGGTTCCCCTATGTTGATCCATCATCCTTGACGAGGATGAGTATCAGTTGTCACCCTCATAGTGTTTTTCGTTTATCACTGGGCTTATTTATGTTGTCGTGGTCTTGACTTTTGTGTCATTGTGTGGTTAGGTACTGCTTGGAATTCTACTCATTTGATCAACTTGATTGATAAGTGCTTCAATTGATTATTTTATTAAAACAAAGATTAATGGAGTTTAAAAGGGGTGTCATTGATAATTAAATAAACGCTTTTATATGATTAAGGTTCTAATAAAAATAAAATATTAATTAATGCTTTAATTTGATTTAAATAATTAAAATAACAGTTTAATAAAGAAATATTAAAATAAATATATTGATCAATGTGAGGTGAAAATAGAATTAAAAGCTATAGTTAAAAATGAATAAACTAAATAGTTAAAAATGGAATTATAGTGTGTAACTAAATAAAGATACTTTTATTAATAAATGTATTGAAGGATGGCTGAAAACAATTGTCAGGGATTAAATAAAATAATTAAATACATGCAGTTACGAAGAGTTGAAAATAAATTAGTTAGGGATAACTATGAGAGGGGCTTTTTGGTTATTTTTCTGAAAAAACTAATTTTGGGTTCTGGCTGTGAACATTTGTCTGGTTCTTGAAAATATTTCTTGGGGGGTTTTGGAAGCTCTGGAATTGGGGATTTTGCAGTATTGTGGAAATTCAGAAGGTGTTGAAGTTGGGTTTGCAGTAGCAGGCTGGGATTGAACTCTGCATCAAATTTTCACTTGGCAATAGGAGAAACCAGGTTCTTGTTAAATTTGATTTTAATCTTGTAGCAAATAGAGATGGAATAATTGTTTGTTGGAAACAAAATCATTCTTGTTAATTTTTTTAGTGTTCTTATGATGTAAATACTTATTAAACTAACACACTCTCCTTTCTTTATTTGGTGTGAATCTTGATTCGTTTCTTGTTACCTTTGAAGGTTGGGTTAGTAGTTTATAGCTTATTCGTCTTTAGACTCATTTCTTGTTATCAAATTTTCCTTTGCCATTTCTCTGGATTTAGCTTTTAAAATATTTCTTGAGAGGCGTAATATCCTTCTAGACTAGTTAAAAATTTTAATTTCCATAGTTTGAATTATCTGTATTCTTTATCTTATCCATCTTATGAGCGCTTATGGAATGGTGTTCTCCCTTTTGGTTGGGTCTGTAAGGTGTATTCTAGCCTAGCGTCTACCAATAGCCTTGCTTGGAATTTTCTTAAGTCTCTTTAGTGTATATTACATTCATGTTGTATTCCTCCTTTCAACCACGACTTCATGAGAATGTATGTTTTAAATATATATATTTCTCAAATTTGATTACATGCGTTATAAAATGTTCATGGGTATGCAATAGTTTGTCTTTTATAGTTATATACCACATGTTTTCATGGCCTATAGATAGCCTTGTAATCTCTTAGTCCTATGTAAATTGTGGATTAAGCATATCACTATATTTTATTGCATGTCTTATCTTGAGTTAACCATATGGGATGCCTTCACTTCCACTGTAGAATGGAGGTCATCGTATTAACAGCTCTTCACTGAAAGTCTCTTCAATATGTATCCATCACATCTCCCTATTGGATTGTTAGTATGTGCTAAGCGTCACACTTGATATCCCATATTGCCTCTTATTTTATGGAAGTATAAGTATAAAATAATGGTTACTTCAATTTTATTACCAATAAATTATACATGGTAGCCATGGTGGTTTTATCTTCTTTATTTGCTAGTCCCTTTAGCATGCATTGTTGCCCCTGTTGTTATCTTTCCTAAGTTGAGTTTTTGTATAGTAAATCCCGGTTGAGCTTTATACATTATAAGTTGTTAATGTCATGCTTCAAGTTTGAATATATGAAGTTAATAAAAAGGTAAACTATGGTCTTTGTTTATAATCTTTCTTGCGCTATGATATATACATATTTGTGCATTCATTCATTTCATTAGGCAACAAGTTACCTCTAGGTGGCCATTTAAAATGTGTCTCCCTTTACTTTGGTTTTTATTTACAATTTTCACTGCTATTCATGTGGCCTTTGATTAACATTGTCCTTCAATTTTTATTTATTACTATGTTGGTTACTTATACATAGACACACATTCATTGATATTGATTGGTATTGGGTTTAGTTTTATATATATATATGTATGTATGTATGTATGTATGTATGTATGTATGTATGTATGTATACAGATCTATGTGTATATATTTCTAAGATATGAATTTTGTATGTGATCATCTTCTATATTCTATATAGTTTCGACAACATTAGATAAGAATATATATATATTTCTATATTTAAGCATAGACTATTATGTGGAATAATTTCATTTTCTCTAAAAACATAATTTTACTTTGCTATTATAAGATATTTGTGTATTGATGAATAAATAGGTATGTATATATATACGGAAATTATGTGTGTGTGTATATATATATAATTATATGTGTCTTTATGTATATAATTTTGTATATGGACACAGGTGTATATATGTACCCGATGAGATCAATGAGTGAACCTTGTTGCCTTAGTTAATAAATGATTATGTTAGAGAAGTAATAGAAATAGAATGAAATTTGGATATGGAAAAATTAGTGCATTGTGTAAATGGAAGAATAGTCTAATTGGAATAAAAGATTATTAATTTGGTTAAGATTAATATTATGTAACATGATATGAGTGCTCTATATACCCACTTTAGATTCTCCATTTCTATTATTGTTTGAATTGTTTATATGAAATGAAGTGAATGATTGTTGATTAGGAAATGAATAGTGGGTTTTGTTCAGATGTTTAAGTCTTCTTGTAAAGTGAATATTAGGAATCTTCCAAAGGCTAGGGGGAATTGTCTTCTTGATGGAATTCTTTGATGATCCTTTGTGATGATTGCTTTTTGATGAATGAGTACATGATAGTTGTTAGCCTTGCATAGTATATTCACTAATGTGGTTGGAACTCATGTGCGGGAAGGGTTTTGCTTTGCCTTGTTGTTTATGTTAATGATATTTTGTGATTGTGTAAGTTGGCTTTGTTTTTTTATTTATTTGGGTCTCCTAGTTGTTAGTAGGGGAGTGGCTCTCAATGAGGGTCTGGCACACAAAGTGGTAGGTCCAGGGTAACTCATTAAGGGTTTCTTAATTAGTAACAACCTAAAATAAATTAGGGGGTTAGGTAATTTACATTAATCAAGATATCGCCTCACTCATGGCTCAAGTGCTTGTTTAGGCTTGAGATGAGTGGGAAGGCCTAGAATGGCAAGATCAAATACCTGGTCTGACTGGAAGGTATGTTGATCCCACATGAGTTTTTATAGGGGTCTAACCATTGGTAGAGGTGGCCAGGGCAACCCAAGATGGGGGTACGTGTTGAAAAATGAGGTGTTTTCTTAGCTTAACACTCTATAAAGTTTAGACAGGATATTAAAGTTTTATAGCGTATTAAGCTAAGAAAACACCTCATTTTTCAATAGTACAGTAGCCTATGAAGGCTACTCCAACATAACCCATAGCAAAATATGTGATGAAACTCCTCCTACAGCAATGTAGTATTCCCTTGTCTCTTGTTTTCCTTTGATGTCTGTGTGCCTCTGGAAGTGGTGCTACTATCATGTGTTATTATATTGTACTTGTACATTAGATTCATGTTAGCCCTTGTGTTGTCTTTTGTCTCTTGGTTGTTCATGGTGGGACCTTATTGTTATCTCCTAGCATGAGGGTAGACCTTAGGGTTCCACATGGTCGAGTTGAATGTGCTTTGTATTGCATTGGGTTCCCTCACTTTGTTTGTGTTCATGGTGACTACTCCTAAATTTGAAGGCTTCTACACTTGTTCTAGTTCATGTGGATTATCTCTCATGTATTGTACCACAAATCTATTGTATCGTGTATATACTTTTGATGTACTCTCCTCACATGTATACGAGGATACATTGATGTTCAAATGTAATGATGTAATGATGTAAATGAATGTTGAACTCTCTTGTGTAATGGACAATGTAAAAGATGTTATTTTATAAGTTAGTAAATGGATTGATTTTAAATGTTACCTTTTGGATCTCATGTAAAGGTTACTTCATGTTGTTTGTTTCAATTAAATGATATCCTTATTGTTAGATGGAATTTGTTAATGTAATGGCTTGTAGTCTCTGCTAGTTAGTTAATGGGAATCTAGTAGCATACTCATGTACCTTAGAGGACTTAGGTTAGAATTTAGGTTAATGTTTCCTTTGAAATCATGAGTATATTGCTTTTTATGATAAAAAAAAACTTGTTTTTTTTTAGGTGTTTAGTGTGTTGTCCTCTAGGGTTGTGTGGCAGGGTGTTACACATGGTATCAGAGTCTCGGTTCATACACTGGGCACTCTAGATACATATGAGCCCATTATGTTGATTTGCTAGCAATATGAGATTTGTCCATAGGTGGTATTGTCCAATGGTGCAGAAAAATGGTGGAAAGGATAGCACCCTCGGTGTAGTGTGCAATGCACTGATATCCTACCTATCAGGGATGCATTATGGACCCTTATGTAGCCTTGTGATGTGTTTTTTGGTGATGTGAATTGGTGTACGTAGGTGGATAATGCATGTGAAACTATGAATATAGTACTTAGATTTTTGAGCTTTTGTTTCCTTCCCTTCTATTGTTATCTCCCAATATCTGAGACTTGTCCTTTGGTGGTATTGTGTAGGATGATGCCTAAAGGTCATGATAAAAATAGGGGTAATGGTAGAGGTCAAGGAGGTGGTTGTGGGGTTAGTCATCAAAATAATCCTTCTTTGTGTTCCCATGAGAATGATTGTGAGGAACACTTGGGCTCTTAGATACATCCCTTGTTGGAGGAGATTCTTACCCAGCTTGGCCCTAGACATGAGAGAAATCAACAAGTGGATAAGGAAAGAGAAAGGTCCCCAAGGAGAAGAAATATTTCATTTGTAGCGAGACTTATGATGGACCTCTTGAGGGAACATTCTCCTACCTTACATAGTTTTAGTGGCGGTTTGGAGGATGAGACTTGGATGATTGGTGTTCGGATTGGTAGAGCATCCCCAACATGCTTCAAGTTTTGGGATAGTTATTTTTCATATAGGAGAATCCAGAGTTGGTTGCAAGCCCGGATTTATCATCTTGACCAGTCTACTCAGAGCATATGGACTGCAGCTAGTAGAGGTAGATTCTAGTAGTTTAGAGAGGTAGAGGAAATGATAGAGGTACAGGATGTTTCTATTGCGGCTAGTAGGGCCACATAGTTAGAAAATATCCTTAGAGGAGTACACCTTAATTTAGTCAGAGGTCAGTCACTTTAGAGCCGACAGTAGGAGATGTAGGTAGATCACACAAAGTTTTTGTAGCAGTTGATAGCCGCCAAGCCGAACATCAGGGTGCAGTAGGAGAGGCTTCAGGGAGAGGGTGGGCAACTGACTATGGAGTTTGTGGACATTCTGGAGCATAGGAGACTCGCCTTCATGGATCGAGACACTGAGTAGGTGTGGGTTCAGTGGGGTCCTAATGACTTGTCTTTTGCTTCTTGAGAGGATGTATTCAAGATGCATGAGTTTTACCCATATCTATTTGTAGGCTTCCATGAGTAAGCCTAGTCCTAGGGGGAGGATGTAGTGCCCCTCAATTTTACTTTTTATTTTGACAATTACTTTGTTGTATTTGGACATTATGATACTATTTTTTGATACTTGGATATTATGATACTTTGATGATCAATTATGATGACACTTTTATATCTAATGTTTATGATTATACTATGTTTAGTAGATTAGTTTAATTGATTATGTGGGTTATTATTGATATGAGTACTATGTGTTTATTGGATGTATGTTCTTATCATGTTTTGATATTTGATTGTTGTGTTGATGTATTGGTGAAGGGGAATACGATCTCATCACTTGCTGGCGAGTGCCCTACGATGCTATGATTTTCCCTTCATGGTGTGTTTTCCTATTTTTCTATGTACACATTCGACCGTGTGGTTTTCTACAGGTTGCAAGTAGCAGGAATCAACTCCACCTAAATTACCAGGTTTGAGCGTGCCTTATACCCAATGGAGATAGTTGATTTGGACATAGCATCGAGTTCCCCTATGTTGAGCCATCATCCTTGATGAGGATGAGTATCAGTTATCACCCTAGCAGTGTTGTTTGTTTATCACTCAAGCCATTTCTATTGTCGCGGTCTTGACTTTTGTGTCACTGTATGGTCAGGTACTACTTGGAATTTTTTTCATTTGATTAACTTAATTGATAAGTGCTTCGATTGATTATTTTATTAAAACAAAGATTAATGAAGTTTAAAAGGGGAATCATTGATAATTAAATAAACACTTTTATATGGTTAAGGTTCTAATAAAATAAAATATTAAGTAATGCTTTAATTTGATTTGAAAAATTCAAATAACGGTTTAATAAATAAATATTTTGATCAATGTGAGGTGAAAATAGAATTAAAAGCTATAGTTAAAATTCAATAAATTAAATAGTTAAAAATGGAATTACAGTGTGTAACTAAATAAAGATATTTTTATTAATAAACATGTTGAAGGATGGTTGAAAGCAATTGTTGGATATTAAATAAAATAATTAAATACATGCAATTACGGAGAGTGGAAAATAAATTAGTTAAGATAATTATGAGAGGGGATTTTTGGTTTTTTTTTTGAAAAAACTAATTTTGGGTTCTGGTCGTGAACATTTCTCTGGTTCTTGAAAATATTTCTTGGGGGATTTTGGAAGCTCTATAATTGGGGATTTTGTAGTATTGTGAAAATTTAAAAGGTGTTGAAGTTGGATTTGCAGTAGCAAGCTAGGATTGTACTCTACATCAAATTTTCACTTGGAAATGGGAGAAACCAGGTTCTTGTTAAATTTGATTTTAATCTTGTAGCAAATAGAGATGGAATAATTGTTTGTTGGAAACAAAATCATTCTTATTAAATTTATGAGTGTGCTTATGTTGTAAATACTTGTTAAATTAACTTCAATAGTTTTGTTCTCCACAAGATCTTGTATAATGTTCTTCAACTGTCAGCATTGTTGTATAATGTGTCCCTTAGTTCGATGGAAATCAGAAAAATCATTTTCATCCCACCAAAAGGGTTTAAATTGTCCTAGATCATATTGTCTTGACTCTGAAAATTGTATGAGGTTGTGTTGCAGCATTTGTTTAAAGACTAATTCAATTGGTTCCCCTAGGGGAGTGAATTCTTGTTTCGGAAACCTTCTTTGCAGTCATGGTTGTTGGGTGTTTTGGACAGCGTTGGTTGTTTGATCAAAGTTGTTGAGTGTGTTGTTAGAGGGGTTGTGTCCTCTAAGTGTAATGATTGGTCCTCCTTGTAGGGTTTTAGCATCAACAATCCCATCATTGGTTACATTCTTATTTCAAGACCAATTTTTTTTCCTGACATTAGGGGTGTTTTGAACATTTGGATTTCTATTTGGCATCTTGATTTAACCTTTGTCCATGAGATCGTTTTCAAGTATGATACCCTTTTCGACTAGTTCCGCAAAAGAAGTGCAACAGTGTACTATTAAGTCACTTCTCAATTTTGAATTGAGGTTTTATATGAATATGGTGACCTTTTTCTTTTTAGGTATTTCAACAAGGCATCAACTAGCTAGACTCCTCCATCTTTGGAAGAAGGTGATAAAGTTTTATCCTTCATCTTGTGTGTTGTGACATAAGGTTGCTATTGTGATTTCATTATCAATGTTAAAGGTGAAATTTTCAACAAATTTTTCAACAAGTTCACCCCATGACCTAATGCCATATGGAAGTTGAGAAAACCATTCAAGTGTTATTCCAACAAGGCTTCATGGAAAAAGTCTCATGAGATACATGGGGTCATATGCAACATCTATGCACATTGTGGAAAATTCCCTTATATGCTCAATAGGATTACGCTTCCCATTATACTTTGGCAAGTTTGGTGTAACATACCCATGTGGGAAGGGTGTCATGTATAAAGCTTTGTCAAAGGGAAATGGAAATAAGTCTTTTTCCTAGACATCGTCGTGTTGTCCATTTTCTATTGAAGGGCTTGCATCTGTGTTTGCAAAACATCCACTTGTGTCAATGATGTGTTAGTTGGATTGTTGGGGTCTATGTAAGTGTTTTGGAATCCAACATTGTGTGACGAATTTTGGTCAGTGTTTGAATGAAGGGTGGATTTTGATTAGGAATGTGAATGTTTTGTGAAGGATTAGGTTGGTACCTAAATTGTATTTGAGGTATGTGTCCTATTTGTGAAACCCCTATTTTTGGAATGGCACTAGTGGTGTTGATGTTTGGTATAGCAGTTGTCATGTTTATGTTGACTTTAGGCCTTTTGCTTCTAGTATTGATGCCAAAGGGATTTGATGATGATGCCCATATGGTAAAATTAAGCCCTTTTGTCATGCTTGGTGTACCAAATGTTGATGTGTGTACTATTGTGGCACTCTGTGTAGGTACTCCAAATGGTATAGTTGTAGTTACTTGAGGGATAGAAGCGCTAGATGTCATCATGTTTTTCCCTTGGATAGATGAAGTTTGCAATGTGTGAATGTCAAATCTAGAAGGTAATGTGGCACCTTCTACTAACAATTTCTCTAGATATCATTGAGGATCTTGTTCCAAGTATTCATCTATAAAAGAGGCAAACTCTAGGTCTTGTGCAGCAGTATCTAAGTCTTCAACTACAATGCATCCTTGTTGGTCTCTAGTGATGAATTTGTCCAATAAAGTTTTGTGTGGTCTCAATGTCCTTGATGGGGGATTTGAAAATAGATTGATAAAGTCTTGTGGATCAGTTGTTTCTCTTTGTTTCCTTTTGGACCTTGTTTCAACCATGTAAGATATGCTTAAAATGTAGATGATGCAGAACTATGTCTATGAATGATATGATTTTAGTCTATGTTTTTTGGATTTTCTTGGGTATAATGAATGAATGCTAATGCAACTATTTTTTTAGTCTTTTTTGGAAAATAAGGAAATTCCAAAATGATATTGTCCTAAAATGACTGTGTCTAAGTATGCAAAAGTATAGGCAAGCTTTTAAAGATAATCAATTTTGGGAGATTTGAAAAAGAGGTTACTAACCATCTAAAGTTTAACCAAGGCTTCAATTTAGTTTGTCAAGGGACCTTTTGTGAGACTAATACCAAGAGATAAAGTTAGTTTCCAAAATAGATAGACGAGTTGGAAAGACTCACCAAGATGACAAAAGATAACAAGTGTGACAAGTGACTAGGTTCAATGACAATTTTTGTTGAAGCAAAGGTTTATCCAAAGTATGGAAAATTAGCCTATTTTAACATCTACAAAGGTGATTATCCTAAAAGTTTGATTGATCTAAAGATAACTAGGACACCTAAAATGCAACTAATGTTTGCAACTAGTATGTGTATGGCTATGGCTAAATGATACTAAAAGATACAATCATGAAAAGTATGAGCAAATCTTTTTGGTTTTTATTTAGAGATCACAATGAAATGATAATCAAAGACTAGTTTTGATTGTTTGACCTCAAACTGTGATAGTGAAAAAAAAATTTATGGTTATGATGCAATTGCGGTTCAGGTTAACAAATGTGTCATTTTATAGACAGTTGTGATTTACAATATCAAATGTGGTTTACTAGTAAAATAGTGTCTCGAGTCTATTACAAGCAAATGTGTGGTTGCAAACTGCAAATGTGGCTCATCAAATCAGATATGTCACAAAGGTTTTCAGATACGGTTTTTAGTTTCAAATGTAGTTTTATGTGTGATAGATATGACTCAGTATGACAGATGCAAGTTTTTATGTGATAGTTGTGGTTCATAACAGCAGATGCGATTCTCTATGGCAGATGTAGTTTACTATAAATTTGTAGGTTTGTTTTGATCTGATTTTGATCAAATTTTGGCAAATAGAAGACAATCAGAAAAAACTTTTTTTTGGTTTGATTTTGACATGAAAATGTTTAAATCCAAAAAGACAAGTATGATCCTATGGTTGGCTAGGACAACATTTGTTGAGTTCCCACTTGGATTTCTCTAGCTATGCTTATTCAGAGTGGATGATTAGAAGCTTGACCACACTGGCTCCCCTCCATGGCACTTACTTCTTCAGGTCATCCAAGCTTTGAGTTCTCATGAATCTCACATAACAAACTCTTCATCTCTACTAAGAATTGCAAGTATGTGGGACGGCTTCAGAGGTCCGACCTCTTGCACCAACAAATAGAACTTGGATTTTGGTAATCTAAAAACAAATGGCTTTTAATAAGGGAACCCGTTCAGGTGGCTATATGTGAGGCAAGATTAACTTGTATGTTTAACAAATCTACACCTATAATGCTAAGTTTTCCATTAGTATTCACATTTATATACCGGTCAAGAGTAGCTTGGCTTTAGCTCGTTGCCAGTTTGATTCACCTTGGGGTGAGTACTTTTTCCCACCAAGGAAGGCTCAATTCTAGAGTCAATAACAATTTCTCTTACACCCAGGATCACACAAGTACGCAAGGGGAGAGGATACTCTTATTATTTAATTGGGTTTTAATCTAAATAGAATGTGTGAACGCACCAAACATAGAGAACAATGATTTATTTTAAGCACCAAATTAAATATTATCTAATCTAATCAAACAATCAGTTTCAAAATAATCTTTGACAAATGTCCTACATCAGATTTCATTAGTAGTTTGAATCTTTGTCTTCGTCAATCGTCCTACAAAAATAGTTTGTATATTTATCTTCTATAAATTTTCCTGCAAAAAACTATATTAACTCCACAAGATCACATGTTGCAAACTCTGAATTAGTCATAATGAAAAACTACAATTTAAATAGAAAACTTGGAATTCTAGAATTCAAAAAAAAAATTACTAGCCAAATGCATCGTAGGAAGCTAAAAATGCATCACGAAAAGATAGATGCATCATTTGATTCTTCATATGTGATTCACGGGATCAAATGCATCGTTATGTGCCTCAAATGCATTGAATTGTACCTTTTCCTAAAAAAATCAAATTTTCTATGGATTTTTTTTCAAAGACTGTGTCTTCACGTTAGGTTCACCATATGTAGCACAAGGAAAATTCACAGGTTAAGCAATTCAAAGTGTAATTTAAACTAAACCCAAGCTAAATAATTGAGAACAATGGAAAACAATAAAAACATGCATAAACAAAGGATTTTACCAAACACACATTTGATTCCATGAATAACCTCCATTATCCTTCTCCATTTTGTCGTTGTATGATACTTGCCCTCAAATTTTCATTAAGCATGCAAGTATGGCCTCATGATCATGATAATAGCAAAACATTGAAGATTCTAAAGTAAGTTGCTTCCAAAACTCATAATATTTTGGGAGGAGTAATAATGATGAAGGTAAAGCCAATTTATAGAAACTATGATTTTTGAATGATAGGCTCATATTGAAGGATAAATCGATGATTAAGATTAAAAAATGTGACATGAAATAGGATTAAGGTTGAATTAGTGTGAGTGATAAAATAAAAGGTGGGGATTAAATTAAATAATAATTACGCCGAGAGGCATTCTACAGTCACAGCAGGGGTGGAAAAAACCTGAGTACATAAAAAAGAAAGCTAACGTAACCGATGGAAGTGGAATGGCAGTCGAAGAGTCACCATTTTAAACTGACGATAGTGGAGGAGTGGAAGAGTAACTGGTGGAAGTGGAAGGGTCCGCCATTGGTATGATAATGCTAGCATCTAAGCGCTAGCATTTCATACGAGATAGTCTTCACAACTAAGGAGAGGAAGGCGCAGTTTATAGAGGACAATTGCAGCAGGTATGTAGTAAATTTACCTGTCTAAACTTGTCAAACGAGTTCATAGATTGGATCTTCGCTACAATTTGTGAATTGCTTTCATAGCACATCAACTATTGTTTTCTTTTTGCATTGAAATCTTCGAATGACTTACCTCTCAGTGCGGCAAACAAATAGAAAGATGAAGCAATCTGTAATCATGAAATAGTAAGTCGGGAGTAGCGATAGCTAGCTGAGTAAGGATGATCTCGGTACCTAATAGCTCGCTGACTAAAGAAAATCTTGGTACCTGCAGTAATACCTTGCATATCTTGGTGCCTATAGTGGTTTGGTTCATATTCGAAAGACAACTTATGTGCAACGTCAGTTGAGCGGTCTAGACCTCTGGTAGAGATCTCATTTGGAATCAAATTGTTTACTTACACCTATAGCCCAGCTTGGGAAGAACAGTGAGTAATCTGAAAATTATCATTTATTGTGCTATCTTGTTCTCTGTACCTATTCTTTCAATTTTCAAGCAAAAGGTTCAAAAGACACCTGAAAAACTTATTTCTTCTAAGCAGCAAAGGAGAAAAACATAATAATACCAAATCCTGCATGAGTTGACAGGGGAATGAAGAAGATCTGAATTGGGAGAGAAGTGGAGGGAGATTAGACGAAGGTTGGAAGAATGAATTAGGTATGCTCTGCGTACCATACTTCAATATATTAATTTAGAATCAAGCTTCCTTACTTCCCAGGCCTTAAGAAACTTTCTAAAGGCACTCGACATGTTTGTTGCAGGAAAATCATTATCAGAAATTTGGTCTCTGCTATTTTTATTATCACATTTCATCATACCCAAGAGAAGCATGTTGAATGTTACAATTACAACTAGGAAAGTTTCCATATCTGCCAGAGCGAAGCATGTCCTATGAAAGCAAGACCAAATATGCCAACCTTCGTAATTATAGAGATTGCAACATTCAGGTATATTACTTGATCTTGCAAGGATACTAACTGGCTTATTCATCCTGATGTAGATTCACTGTACATTACTTTTGATGACTCTGGATTACCTTCCATGAAGAAACTTCTAATGATGGTAACTTATGTCTATACCCTCATTCATTCATTGAATGTATATGATCTCAATTCATCCTTCATTCTTCGATCATACCCATTGTGAATTCGACTCTATGTTGCTTGTGTAATAATTTCCTTTGTCTTCTAAATGTTTGTGAATTTGAGGAATCATGGTCACTTTTTTAGCTCAGATAATGCTTCAGCAGGAGAGCATCACTGACTATTACAGGAGAGCATCACTGACTATTACAGCCGAGTATAAGATGATCAAAATATATTTTAAAAAAAGTGATTATTTAAAAATAATTAACTCTTGTTTCTTTGTAACTATAACCATTTTCGTCTAAATTTTTTTAACTTTAATTATTCAATTTAAAACACTACCTGATGACTGTGCCAGGCAGTCCATGATTCAAGTTAACATCCACCTGGAAATGTTATTCGATAATGGGGAATTAGAAAGAAAGGCATAGAGCTAGATGGGCTGCTTTGATTCACTTGATACTTTCACTCTTTTTTTTGCTTTTATGCAAGCTTATATTTATTTCGTTGTTACCAATGGAGAATATAGTTTTGATATCCTATAGTCATCATCTACTTATATTTTATTTCTGTTATGTTATGCTTATTTCTTTATTATGGATGGAAAAAAAAATTATGTTTTTTTTTTTAAAGAAAGGTAATAGCTAAATATCTTTAAAAAATATGAATACATCTGTTGCAAATTGAGCAAATTATTTAAGTAAGACTATAGCTATTGTAAATTGATTGATATAGAGTTAAAAAACATTACTAAATCAGTAAATATGTTGTTTCTCTCTTCCAATAAACATGATTCTGAAACACAACCCACTAAGTTATGACTGATGAGACAAATGTGCCAATAAAACAGTCTACTCAAACAACTGGGGCACACATTATGGCTGGTTGATTTGGAGACTATATATATATATATATATATATATATATATATATATATATATATATATATATATATATATATATATATATATATATCTTGAGTAAATCCTCGCAAAAGGTAATAATTTTTGTGATGAATGTATGTCTTTTGTGAAAAAGAAATTATGGCGAATGTATTTATATTTATATTTATATTTCTTTTTTATAATTTTTAGGTTTATATTGGTAAATTATAGATATAGTAAAAATAATAATATAAAGTACTTAGTAAATTATAGATATATTTGAAAACATATAATAAGTTATTTGGTCAATTATAAATGTATTCAATAAATTAAATAATGTACTTCAAAAAAATAGTAGTTTTCAAAAAATCATAATGTGTTTGATAGAAATATTGTATGCTAAATGATAAGATTTAAATTATTTGGCAATTTTTTGGTTGATAAAGTGCATTATTTGACAATTTGTACATCATTTAATGAACCTTGACCAAATGTCATGCAAGAAAAAACTTATTGGAATAAAAGTTAAATAATCATAAATAAAAATATAGATCTTTTAAAACAAATTTTATATATTGTTTGATATATGGTTAAATTTTTATGTTTTATTTCAAGTTAAAGTATTAGCCCATAAAGTTTGATTTAAAATTCATGGACTAGGCCTATTTAAGAGACAAGTGTCAATAATTAAATGCACTTTGACTTGTTGTGAATCAAAATTAATATATTATTAATTTATTAACCATCAAAAAAAATATTATTAAATGGTAAGTAATATTCATTTAGATCAAAATTAAATAATAATTTTTAAGTAAATAAAATAAAATAAAAATTGATTGAAAAAATATCTACATATTGATCTAGATGAGGGGATCATACCCTTATAACGATTCAAAAAAAAAAAAAAGGCCTAACATGACTTATCATAAATATTGGGGAAAGTACACACCTACCAACCTCCAAATTAAGATTATATTTAGTAATAGAGAAAAAAATTAGAAAAAAAAGGAATATTATTAACTAACATCAAAACAATGAGAAATAATGCAATAGATAATATTGATGGGTAGAAAGCATCACAAGTAGTTAAAGATTTTATTTTATTTTATGTGTAAAGAGAGATTGTAAATTTCAAGCTTTACTAAAGATTTTATTTTACAAAAATATAGCAACTTAAATATATAGTCTAATATAAAAGCTTTTCATAATAAGTACACATATAAAATCAATTTAAATTTATAAAATTAAATGCAAAAAAATATAATAAATTTACTATTACACATAAAAGTAAGTTTTTAAATTAATTTATTTAAAACTAGCATCTATCTTTAAAAAATTAAATCAAGGTTAGAGAGAGTGGGGTTAAATAAAGGTTATAATTATGGTTAGGGTTCAAAAAGGTTCAATTAGATTTTAAATGAGGTTAAGTTTAGGTTAGGGTTAGGGTAGGCCTTAATTAGGGTTAGGTTATTGATACGGTTATAGGATAAAACATGGGTTAAAGATTAGGATTAGGGTTGGGGTTAGGGTTAGGGTTCAATTAGCATTCAACTAGGGTTCTAGGGTTCAATTATAGCTAGGCTTAGGAAAAAATTTCAATAAGTGTTAGAATTAGGGTTAGAATCAAGGTTTAATTAGGTTAGGGTGACAAATTAATTAGGATTAGGGTTCAATTAAGGTTAGGGTCCAATTATGGCGAGGGTTTAATAAGGGTTTAGGTTTAATTATAGTTGTGACTAGGATTATATTAGGATCAAGGTTCAATTAGGTTTAAGGCTAAGGTTTAATTATGATTAGGGTTATGGTTTAATTAGGATTACAGGATTAATATTCAAGTTAAGGTTCCAATTAAATTCTAATTAGGGTTCAAATAAGATTTAGGTTATGGATCAATTAGGGTTAGTTTTCATGTTTAATAGGGGTTATTATTTAATTAGGTTTAGGGTTAAATAGACCTAGGGAGGATTAGAGTTCAATTACTATCAAAATTAGGGTTAAAATCAATGTTCAATTAGGTTAGGGTGATGATTTAATTAGGATTAGGTTTGAATTAGGGAGGGTTAGAGCTAGGGTTCATTTAGGGTTAGATTTAGGGTTAAATTAGGGTTCAATTATATTAGGGTTAGGATTTAATTATGTTCAAGGTTTAGTTAGGGTTAGGGTTAGAGTTAAGGTTAAATTAGAGTTAAGGTTAGGGTTCAATTAGGGTTATAGGATAAATCTTCAAGTCAAGGTTACAAATAAATTATAATTGTAATTCAAATAGGATTAGGGTTAGGATTCAGGTTTAATAGGGGTTAACATTAAGGTTATATTAGGGTTAGGGTTAACATTGACTAGAGTTAGTGTTCATTTAATGTTATAATTAGGGCTACAATTAAATTCTAAAAAAAACATTAATTTTAATTGTAACCTTGATCATAAACCCTATTTCTAACCTTAAACCTAAACCTAACTATAATATTAACTATAAATTTAATCCTAACCCTAACCCTAATTTTAAAACTAACACTAATTCTAATTCTAACCCTAACACCACCCATAATTGTAACTGTAACCCTAATCCTAACCCTAATAAGGTCTCTAAACCTAACTCTAACTCTAACCCTAATTCCTACACTAACTCTAATCCTAATCCTTACTCAAATCATGACCCTAACCCTAATTTAATTTATAAACCTAACCCTAACTCTAACCCTAATTTCTTACCCTAACCCTAATCCTAATTCTTAATCAAATCATAACCCTAAACCTAATTTAATTTATAAACCTAACCCTGACCCTACATAAAACCTAGCTCTAATAATGATAAAACCCTAACCCTAAATGAACCCTACATCTAACATAACCCTAACCCTAATCTTGATACTAACCCCAACCCTCACTCTAAACTAACCCTAACCCTAACACTAATCCTCATCCTAATCCTAATCATAATACTAACCACAATTGTAACCCTTATCCTCATCCTAATTTTAATACTAACCATAATTGTAGCCCTAATCCTAGACTTGATCGTAACCCTAATCCTCATCTTAATTCTAACCACAACCCTTCATCTAACCCTAACCCTACCCTTAATCTTACTTATATCTCTAATCGTAACCCTAACCCTAATCTGGATGCTAACAAAAAACCCTAGCCCTAACCTAACCCTAACCCTAATACTAATCGTCATCCTAATCCAAATCTTAAACCTAACCCTAACCCTAATCCTAACCCTGACCCTAAACCTAATTAAACCCTAACCCTAACCCTAATCCTAAGCCTAACCCTAAACCTAACCCTAACCCTAACCCTAACCCTAACCCTAACCCTAACCTCGATCCTAATCCTATTCTAATTAAACCCTAACTATGTCCATAATCCTAACCCTACCCCTAATCCTAGCCCTAATCCTAACCATAAACCTAACCCTAACCCTAAACCTAATTAAACCCTAACCCTAACCCTAATCCTAATCCTAACCCTAACCCTAACCCTATCCCTAATCGTAATCCTAACCCTAACCCTAACCCTAATCATAACCCTAATCCTAACCCTAACCCTAATTAAACCCTAACCCTAATCCTATTCTAATTAAACCTTAACCCTAACCCTAATCCTAACCCTAAACCTAACCCTAACCCTAACCCTAATTAAACCCTAACCCCAATCCTAATCCCAACCCTAAACCTAACCCTAACCCTAATCATAATCCTAACCCTAACCTAACCCTCCCTAACCTTAATCCTATTCTAATTAAACCCTAACCCTAATCTTAACCCTAACCCCAAACAAAACTAATAAACCTAACCCTAATCCTAATTCTAACCCTAACCCTAACCCTAACCTAACCCTAATCCTATTTTAACCCTAATCCTAACTATAACCCTAACCCTAATCCTAACCCTAATCCCAATCCTAACCCTAACCTTAACCTAATTAAACCCTAAACCTAATCATAACCCTAACCCTAATCTAATTAAATGCTAACCCTAATCCTAACCCTAAATGTAATCCTAATACAAACCCTAACCATAACCCTGATCCTAACCCTAAGCCTAACCCTAATTAAACCCTAACCCTAACCCTAATCCTAATCCTTACCTTATTAAACCTTAACCCTAATCCTATTCCTAATCTTGACCCTAATCCTATTCCTAATCCTGACCCTAATCCTAATCATAACCCTAATGCTAATTAATAAACCGAACCCTAACCCTAACCCTAATCCTAACCTAACTAAACCCTAACCTTAATCTTAACCCTAACCCCAGCCCTAAACCTAATCCTAATCCTAACCTAATTAAACCCTAACCCTAACCTAATTAAGTGCTAACCCTAATCCTAACCCTATCCCCAACCCTAAACCTAATCTTAATATGATTAAATGCTAACCCTAATCCTAACCCTAACTCTAACCCAAACCTAATCCTAATCCTAACCTAATTAAACCGTAACCTTAATCCAAACCCTAACCCTAAACCTAACCCTAACCCCAACCGTAAACCTAATCCTAATCTAATTAAATGCTAACCCTAACCCTAACCCTAACCCTAACCCTAATCTTGATCCTAATCCCAACATAATTGAACCCTAACCCTAACCCTGATCCTAACCCTAAGCCTAACCCTAATTAAACCCTAACCCTAAACCTAATCCTAATCCTTACCTAATTAAACCCTAACCCTAATCCTAACCCTAATCCTATTCCTAATCCTGGCCCTAATCCTAATCCTAACCCTAATCCTAATTAATAAATCAAACCCTAACCCTAACCTAATTAAACTCTAACCCTAATCGTAACCCTAACCTCAACCTTAAACCTAATCTTAATCCTAACCTTAACCCTAATCCTAACCCTAACCCTAATCGTAACCCTAATCTTAATCCTAACCCTAACCCTAATTGTAAGCCTAACCCTAATCGTAACTATAATCATAACCCTAATCATATTAACTATCACATTATAATATATTAATTATTATAATAATTTTATAATAATATATATAAATATAAAAAATAATTTATTTAGATATTACATGTTGCGTCGGATGCTACTAGCATATATATATATATTTTAATAATATATAGAAGAGATATCCTTCTCGAGTATTTTTAATCAAATTTTATTATAAAAATTAAATAGGCTTCTAGAAGGATATCTCTCGGCGATTTTATATATATTATTAAAATAATATATATATGCTAGTTTAATCTTTAGTGGAAACTGGTCGAGACAGAAGAATAAAGATTCCATGTAAAGATAACAATTGAAATACATAGAAGATGAGAATAAATTAATTAAATAATTAAATTTATTTAATTAATAGGGGTTTGCATGTAGAAGATAAGATCTAATCTAGATAATAGACTAGTTGATTAACATAGAAAGTTTGTTCATTAAAGATAATCAGATATTATCTCACCAGATAACTGAATGATCTAATTATATCTAGACTTGAGCGATAAATGACTAATTAGATAACAAAGAGATTATGTAATTATAGAGGAATATGCTATGGATAAATCTTTTTATGAATTAAATAATGATTTAATTCAGCATTCAAGATTTTGGATTAAATTAAATAAATAGAGATTTATTTAATTAAAGAGAGAAAAGGCTAAAGAATAATTAAATAACTTAAAATGCTTATTCAATTATAGTTGAAAGTGTCATAGGAATAAATTAAATAATAGTTTATTTAATTTTAGAAAGAAGACAAATTTAATTAGCGACATAATTAAATAAATAATATTTAATTAATTAATCAAGCAAGAATAAAGGTAAGAATGAATTAATTAAATAATTAAAGTTATTTAATTAATAGAGGACAAATGACTTTATATAATAATTAAATAATTAACATTATTTAATTATGAAAATGAAGATAAGAATTATGACAAAAATTAGAGTCGTAGGCCTAGGACAATTTTGAGTGTCTACACTATATAATAAAAATAATGAGAAGACTCTATAAATATGCATCAATGTCCTTATAGATGTCAAAATAAATCTTAATGCATATATTCGATCTAAACTTACTATTAAATGTATCATGTTTTGATATTAAATATCTACAAAAGTCTTATAAGATGATATCAATAAGTTACATATGCAACCAAGAAAGAATGTAAATTTGTATTCCTTGACTTGAATCCTTAAACCTTTATATAGCATATGAAACTTGGGAATCCATAAAAATGTAGCTATATATTGATATTTTTGACACAAGATCTCAAATTATGGGACAAAATTAATATCACTAAAGTATGCAAGATGCTAGTGCTTTAGAGTATACTACTCCTACCTAATAGGGAACATAGAGAATGTGATTTAATAAATGGTTTCACTATTCAACCACTTAAGAAAAGTACCTATCTGATTGGGAAACATAATTATAACTTAAAAAGGAAAGAAATATTCATAGGAATCTAATATAAAGAGATGGACACATATTTTTGTAAATAAAAGTTACAAGAGACATTGCATATTCATATCTACTTCAATAATTAATTCCTACTCAAAAAATAATTGTATGTTATTTTTAAAATATCATTAGAAATAATTTTCAATTGTTTTATAATAAATATGGTGACAAATAATTAAAAATAATAATAGGTCATCAAATGTGATCCTAGAGATATTTACATAATTACCTAGAACATCCTAATTAGGCATGGAAACACCTAGAATATGGAGGGGTCTCTACTAGACTACACCCTCTATAGAATCAACACAAATGATGTCAACCAAAATACTCATGTGAAATGCTTAGATCAAAAATGTTGTAATAGATCTCAACAAAAAAATTTATGAAATATAATGAAATATAAAATACCCACAAAAAATAAACTAGATTAAAAACATATAAAATTAGAAGTCAACTAAAATAGTGGAGCAAATTTACATTCAAAAAATGTGTAGCAAAATGTTGGAATATATTAGAAAACATAACAGTATATAGCCTTCACCATAAATTTAATCTCTACATGAAGTTGTGTCATGAACCAAAGGGATTTCATTTAAGGGTTTTACTCAAATAAAATAGGTGAACGTGAGTGCTCAAACTATGAGAAATTGGAGTTTGATTTTGGTTGATAAACATGATAAACATGAGTAATTGTGAGGTTTCTAAATTATATATAAATTGAATGTATGGCATCAGATCCTCACATGTTAATAATTGTTTCAAATTCTTCCTTATTATTATCATATTCAATTGAGCCCACTAATGACATCTTGAGTCATGCAGGGAAATAAGTGTGGTTTCCATTTTGAATGTTAGGGTTCTAAGATTTACATGTCGAAGGATGCAATATGATGGGATTCTATGGATTCACATGTCAAAGGGTGTAACTACAAGAGTGACATAGGAAATTGAGAGTCCCAATTTAATTTGTATAATTTTCACCTTTTAAGTTGGCATTAATATTTTTGAAGGTCCAAAGTTAATAATTTAGTGATTAGGATACAACTTGATCCCGAGATGCAAGGGGAAGAAAGGGTATATGATCCTAATAAGGGCGAATGGTAGGCCAATGGTGAAGAGGGGAACAAGATGCTTGTAAACAATTCCATTATAATAATGGTCTAAAAGAGGGAAGCATGATGGGATAAGTAGGACAAATGACTCCTTGAAGAAAAAAATGACTTATTCTTCAAATGTGACCTCCATGGGATCAAGTGTTTAAATGTGAGGGTCCCTTCTTTGTCCCTATCTTGAGAAGTGCCCCCTTATAATATGTAGAGGTTGATGGTTATAGTTTTGATGGTTTCTTTACTCATTGCTAGGAGGCTACATAGGTTATTTTTAATAATGTCCTAGTTTTTCTATATTTTTAAGAAACTTCATCTCAAGGCATTCGTATTGTTGGAAGAGGCCACAAATTTTTGCAACACAGTCCATATTTCCTCATCTGCATATTTCCTTTTTGGTTCTTTAGCTTCATCATACACTACTTTTTCAATGTGTTCTATCCTTAGGTTAAAGGTATGTAGCTACACAAAAAATCTCTTTATAAAATCTTCGTGCTCTAACTACTTCATCAAGATCCACTCTTGAATTAAGGATCGTGATTATTTTTCTTGGCTAGGGTTGATCCTCCTCATTCATTGACAAATATCATATCAAATGGTTTTCTATGAGAAGTATCATTTGAGAATCCTTCTATATTGTATTGATCTTAAAGGTACACTTCTAGAAGCTAAATGCATCTCTCTTGTTGTTGGCGAGTGAGGTGGATCACTTTAAAACATTGTGTATTACTTATTTCTTCCACTTGAGGTTTCACTAGTCTTTTGAAGAAAACACATATATTACCCTATGAACTACATATATCAATAAAGGTTGTCCTATTTATTTCTTCTACTAATATGGAGTACTTTATAAACAACATATATATTGTAGATTCCTCTCAAATTTTTCCTTCTTTGCCCCCTTAGACTCTATTTGAACCAAATTTTATCTCTATTTTCTATTAGTTGAATCTTGTTTGAACCCTTACTTTAATCCCTTCATCTTATTCCAAATTAAAAATAATTTATCTTACTCCTATTAATTTGGTTCTCAATCCATCCATCTTAATTTATTGTTATGAATCCTTCTTACAGAAAATAAAATTATTTTATTCATTTGAAAAAAAATCTCCCAAAATCAATGTGTATAGCTATGAATTTGCACCCCTCTTGCAAGTTCCCCTTTTACACCCTTCACCTTAAAAAAATCAAACTTGACAATTTAATTCCACATCCTCCATTTTACCCCATCCACTTAGCACCTTTCTATAGTGTTGGTGGGGGAATTTCTATCGAGGACGCACACACGGCATGTAGACATCTAGATGGCACACTATTGTCCTGACAGGATTCCTCCCTCTAGAATCTACAGAGGTGTTACATTCACCATTGGGGCCAAAGTGTAACATATCTATTCCCCCCAAATGAACTTTGAATGGATCTTTCCCTCCTAAATCATCTTCAAATTCCTATCTTTCTTATTCATTCCAACTTCTTCACAATTCTTGACAATTCTCATGCTCCTACACAACTCTTGAGCAACCTTTTGCAACTTCTTGGCTACTTGCTAAACTATAAACTCTACCATTCTAGCATCACAACTTTCTTCACATCTACCACAAAAGCTACAACTTGGTCTCTTCTGAGGCTTCCTTCGGCATCGTTGCGGCCATGTTGACTTTGCCATGGTTGTAAGCTCGCATCCCTCTCTCATTGGCCTTGAGTGCCTCTAGTTGAGGGTAGTATGGATCATTTACTATTGCATTATTGTTGGATTTGAGTAGCATAGTTCTCTTCATATTATTCGGTATTCTCTCTTTCCGTACTTTCTTTATTACAAGAATTTCTATTTGTCTATCTATTTGGTTGTCCATGGAGGTGGAAACATGGGGTTTGACTGCAACAAGCCCTGAAACAGCCCCAACATTTTTCCCCATTTTGTTGTGTGTAGGTTTTGCGTTTATGTGGAGCTTCTAGGAGAACTCTACCTTTCGTGAGTTGAACTCTTACATTTCTCATTCTTGTCATTTCTTATAGCATCTCTCTTAGTATTTTAGTTATTCTATTAATTTTTGTTTTCATCATCACTTCAATCTTCAGTAGCTAAGTTGTTAGTAGGTTTTTAGTACCTTTGACTATCCTTTTTCACTATCTGTTTGTATGGACCATAGCGCACCTGTGAGATGCCAACGTACCATGTTTTCATCCTCATTATGCACTATTTTCCTCTGGTAGGGAGTTGACAAAGCCACATTTTGGGTTCTAGAAACTTGCTTGCTTAGTCCAAACATAACTTTCGGGTTAGTAGATTGATAGAAGCACTAAGAGTGCTCTTCATTCTCTACCCTTAAACATCATAACACTTTCCTAAGCTCTTGTCAACCTTGAGGTATATTAGGGCAGCCTTCTGCTCTTGGCTCTCCATGACCGAGATCCTTGGAGCGATCGGTCCCCCTCCTCTACATTTTGGTTAACCCGACATGAATATTTTGGTTTCATTTGGTAGTGTTGAAAGACTCTTCCCTCGTATTCTAGGAGTGTTGCACGGGTCTGAGTGTTGCAGGGTTCCTAGCCTTGCAACCCAACCTACGACACCTAGTGGCGTAGCTGGGAGGTTTCCTAAGCATTGTGGAACGAAATCTTGAGTGGGTCACTATCTAATTGTAAAACCCTTGGGGGCTCCTCTGAAAGTCATGTCTAGTGTACGTAAATATGGCTTCCTTCTTACATCTACCCATCCCATTTGTGCAACCTACTTGAGTAGATCTCCTACTATAACATTTACCTCATAGGATTTTTCGATGAACTCCAATCAAGAACCATCCCCTTTGTACATCCCCACACGTATCAATAGGAATATTGTAACTAGTGTTCTCATTGACCCCACATGTCGAGTGAATGTCATTACAAAGGAAATCATGTTGATAAACTTTTTACATAATGATGGATATGGCAAGTCTAAAAGCACTATACATACACACGATGGGCTTTTCGTCCCTCCCATCAGTTGTATCACCTTGTTAGTCTTGGTTGGGACCAAGACTGTGAATGCACTCTTTGACATCATCCCGGGGTCTGAATTGTTCAGAGTGAAACTAGGCATTCTTTGGTTGGTTTCCATGAATCCAATTCCCTTGATAGTCCATAACTGCTTGAAGTTTTCCCATGAGGTTTTTGTGCATGTATTCCATGATACCGGTTATAAACCAAAATATCATGCACGGGCCACTCACTTGATCACTTTTTGGCTACCCCTATTGATCTGCTCCCTCCTAGGATGGACCTATTGTATTGGACTTATGTGAAATACAAGAGTGGGGGAATAACACCAAAAATTAGATACCCTCCTCCTCATTCCATTTCACATAGAGCTTGCATGAAGGAAACATGTGGTGCTTCCTTGGCCGCTCAAAAAAGAGAAGAGAAGTCTGCTCAGGGCTCTTCTTCTTTTTCTTCCATTATCCCACCTACTACTTCCTCTCACCCTATTGCAGCACCATCAACTTTGACTCCTATGTGTTTTTTGGAGAGCTCGATGGTGCTCACTTGGTGAAATCCCAAGCGTCTAGAGTTTGAACTCCCTATCTTACCAACAGTGCCTCATCCCATTTTGTATGGTAAGGGGAAGGGTCCTCATGGAGTGTCTTTTATGTATCGACCTCTACGACCTCCTACTGCTCCTACCTCTAAGGTAGTGAATGGGAAGAGGCCTGCCACCAAGGTGCTTAAGCCTACTCCTCTCGTTGTTGTTCCATCATCCTCTCCATCTCTTCTTCTTGTTCCTATCTAGGGGTCCCTCCCTCCGTTGGAAATGGCTATTATGGATACTCTGATGGCTGAACACGAGTATGCCATCCCTTCTCAAGCTATATCCTCTACCTCTCAAAGCCATAGAAACCACCTTGCACACGAGTGCAAGCATCAAAGAAAGACTCTAGCTGCTAAACAAGCTGCCTTGTAGAAGAAGGAATGGGAACCAGTAACTCCTAATTTGGCATCTTTTGTTGTGTCCTCCTCTTCCACTCTTCCTACTTCAGTTCCCTTAGCCTCAGTCTTGCTCCCAGCTCCCCCTGTGAGTGTGAACAATTTTCACTCGAAGAGGGTGCAAGTATTCATTGCTCCTTCTATTGAGCCTCCCCTTCTAATGCCCCTTCTAGACATCTCACCCTTTTCAAAACTCGTGGAAATGTCAAATACCTTAGTGGTTTTTTTTGCAATTTTCTCCTCTTCCTCTATTCCCTCTACAAAATTTAGTAATAATATTAAATAATCTATTAATTTAGTATTTCTTCATATATAGTGTGCATATATAGTGTTTGTTCATGCATCATGGTCTCTCTCTCTCTCTCCCTCTCTATACAAAATATGTGTAGTATATACTATATAAAATAATATATAATATAATAATATAATAATATATAATATAATAATGTATAATATAATATATATAATACATATTATATAATACACATAATATATAATATATAATGTATTAGTATATTAGTGTATATTACAATATTAAATATTGTGTAATACAAATAATAAAAGTAATGAATATTCGTTCCTAAATAGATATTCATTTTGAGAGGGATATCCGTTTTGAAACAGATATCTATTTTGAACAGATATCTTTTTTTTCTGACAAAATTAGTAGGCTCAGGATTTGGTTCGAGATTGTCTAACCTAGAAAGTCAACCCAAAAAATGTGTTTAGAAAATTTGCTTAGTTTTTTGAAGTTTGCCTTTGTGGCTGACGACTTTTTTTTATCTAAATTTCATTAAATGAAAAGGGTTTACAAAAAAATTGTAAGCTTTCCACCAATATAAGTTATGCCTTATTTTGAATTTAATAAATATTTTTTATTGAATTTCTACATGCATTACAACTAAAGTCCTGATTGATAGGTTGATTGAAAAACTTCTATAACTTTCAAACTACTTAACATTTTTTGAACCTACAAGATGTGTCACATTTTATGCTTTGCATACTATAGGATTAAAAAAATGAATTTCATAAATTTTTTACCAAGTTATGGTGGTAAGACACAGACATTTTAATAATTTTGAAATGTTCTAATAAAAAAATTATAACTAATTATTTACATGGAAAAAAATTACAAAAAAAGTCTGGCATATTTGGGCAAGTGTCCTCTACTTATATTGAAAGATTCGGAAAAAAAAAAAAAAATTCTTGTACTTAAGGTGGTCAGACATACACCTGCTTCTTATCTTTTTCTTGAAAATTTAGTACCATTGCATTGAAATTTCAATTTTTTGCAAAATAGATTTAATTTTTTCCAAAAATGGACTAGTAGCCTAGAAACTACATTCAATTTGCTACAAATTTTTTTTTACATATTTTTCAAATTATGTTAATAACCTATTCAAATTTTTATGTCAAGTTGCCTAACTCTATTTTTCTAAATTTTCATTGCCACTTAGAGGCCTAGTTTGGACACCCATGATCTTGCACTAAACCATGTCTAACCTTCTTGAATAGTGTGAATAATAAAGTGATGGTGTTAGAGTTAGTAGATGACATTCTATATTCTCTCACATTGCTTTGTTCTTAACAAACAATTATTTGTGTGTCTTGAAAACTAAAGTAATTATTGAAATTAATTTTTAGGTGGTTACTTTAGGTTTCATACTATTCAATTCCATCTTGTGTGTTGTGTTAGATTAGATCCTTATATGCATTTAATATTCTACAATTAAATCATAGGTGCATTTAATTTAGCATAGCATACTTAATCATAATGTTGCATCAAAAAGAAACTAGAATGGTTTTAATTAGATCACAGAGAACATGTTAAATCATGGAGACATTTATTAAATAGTCTTACAAAGATTATTTAATAAATCACATTGCCATTTAACTTAAAATGCATAAGCATAAACAATCAACTAAATGTAAACGATCATATATATATATATATATATATATATATATATATATATATATATATATATCACAAATTTTTATAGTACATGTCATCAAATATACAATACAAAGGCGACCAGTGGCTACTAGATCCCTCGAGATCTGGTGATCGTATTTGTCTAGAGACAATTCGTCAAGAGATGGTAGTATGTGAATGTGATCATGAACTAATAAGAGAATCCATGGAATACTGTAGACCCTGTGCTCATCCAATAGTTGTGGTCTCATGTCTGATGGCCTCTAGGTGCTCTCGCTCTATGTGGTCTTTGTCTACCTGTAGCCTGGCTACCTTTGCATAAAGTCTCTCGACCTCTGCTGGACCTCGAGATGACCAAATCTCCTCATATGAACACAATGATTTACGTGCGAAAAACCCCACTCCAAAAACTGCACAATATATTATTCAGAAATCAAAAGATTACAATATACTTATAGAGCAAGCTTCTCATAGGAGTATCACCACCAAAGATCAAGATACAACCCAACCGCTATCAGACTGTCAGAATAAACCACCGTCTACATACATCCCACCCACTTATAACAAGAGTTTTAGAACCTTCTAGAATTAGGGTTTTACAAGGTCATTTTTCATTTGATGTGTTAATAGAAAAACCTTGGCATGTCAATGGGAAAAATACTTGACATGACAGTAGGAAAAAACCTTGATGTGTCAGTGGGAAAAAACCTTGACGTGTCAGTGAAAAAAAAAATTGGGGCAATGCCCTGAACCCCACATCTTGCTATGAGTGTACAGCATTTGCATGACCAGTCACCACATACCAACACACATCCTATCAATAAATCATATATAATTGCAAGGTTGAGACACATTTTCCCAATGGAATGATAGTGTCTCTTGAAAGTTCTTGTTTATGTTGCAATGAGGGTATAGAATCATCATGCATTGCTTTAGATGAGTTAGGATTTTGATTCTCAATGTTTCTCTTTTCTTCTTGAATCTCTAATATATGAGCAATAGCATGACATCTACACCTATGCTCTCTAGTATTCCAATTTCATTTCAATCTATTTTTAATTTAGGTTTGTGTAGGAGCGAGTTTTTCAACTATAGGTTTATTTTCTTCCCTTAGGGGAGGAATGGAAGGAACCATAGGAGGTTGTTCAACCACTTTCTCTTTAGCTTTATAAACTTGTTTAACTTTAGAAGGCACAATGGGATTGTTTTGATTGTCTTTTGGTCTCTTATAAGAAATGGTAGGATGATTTGTCCTGAAACTTGATGCTAAACCCTTCCTCCATCCCCCTATCATGCAAATATTATCTTTCATATCCATCTCCCTATCCATATACTATCTTCCATTTTCCTCTTATCATTCATGGTCATTATCCTCATGTTCACCTTTGATCTTGAAAAGGTTAAGGATCTTCTTGAAAATCATGCATCTTATCCTATTCACTTCATCCAAATCGTCCATACCATATCCTTCATCATGCATCTTCTCTTATATTGTGGGGCATCTTATTTCTTCAATTGGTCATCCCATTCCATCTTAAATGTCCTTGAAAAAACCAAAAAAATCAAAACAACATCAAAATAAAAATCAGAAAACAATCAAAATCCAAAAAAATCAAAAACAACATCAAAATCCAAAAAAATCAAAAACAAAACAAAAAAATAAAAACAACATTAAAATCCAAAATCAAAACAACATCAAAATCCAAAAATCAAAACGAAAATCAAAAAACATCAAAATCCAAAAAAAATAGAAAACATCAAAATCCAAAAAAATCAAAATATTTCCAAAATCCAAAAATAAATTCAATAAATCATATGCTTTCATCAATAAAATGGTCATGTCTCATCCTAGACTGGGGGAAAAATCCTAAACTCACTAGGGGCAACTTGTTTTGAGCTTAAATCAATAGACAAGCAACAGCAAGACAACCTAGTGAAAACATCAATCATCCTAAACATCAAGCTGAACATCAATCGCAATCAATCAAATAATTGACCATCCAAATCAACATCAAAAACAAAACAAATCAACTCTCATTGGATTATCACTTTTGAATCATGGTTTGATCACTTTAACACTTATGTTCAATTGTTTTATCTTGATTGTTGTTATCATTTCTCTGGAGTACCTTGATGATGTCTGCAACTCTTTGGGGCTAGGAAGGAGAATGATATTTTCTTTGTCTGCTCTCTATGAGTTAATCAATATTACTATGCAAATTATCACGGGACATGCTCTACAAAGTATTAGTGATGACATTTCGAATTTGCATAGGAAAATGATTAATTCTTGCTTGTTTACGCAAGAGATGCTCAGGTCATCTCGGTCTCATTATACCTAGATGCTTGTGTTATCTTACACTATCAAATCTCAATGGAAGTTGTATGGAATTTGTACTCAGGTCATCATGGTCTACATTATACCATTGATGCTTGTACTAACTTTGAACATATCAAAAGGCTCAATGATGATAAATAAGCATAAAGTTGGCTCACGGAATGACAACAGTGTATAGTTCATTTTGCATAAGTTAAAATCTGCATGGTTAATATGGATGGCATCCATATTAGTTTCTGCATGAGCATTATCATATCCATCACATTGAATTTGCGTTATCTCAATCAATCCATCCAATCATTTCTTCCAATCTCATCTCAATCAATTCATCCAATCCTTTCTTCCAATCTCGTCTAATCAATCCATTCAATCTAGAACAAATCATTTAATCATATCTTTGGTCTTATTCCTAGCCTTACTGCAAGCCTTGATCATTATCATCATCATCAGGATGTATCCTTCCCTATCCTTGTGTTGTTTCAGGATGTATCCTTCCCTCAGCAATAACACTCTCATCATCATCATCATCATCAATCCATCTTAGCTTGTAGTTTGACTAGGGAAACATCATATTTATTTTTGAATCCATTTGTGATTTCTTTCTTCTCATTTTATCTTCCCAATCTCCTATCTCTTATCATCCTCTCTTGTCCATCATTTTGAATCATCTTTCTCATCTCGCCTTTCATCTAATCGATTCATCATCTATCAACCTATCATTGATCCTCACCTATCATGAGGTCAATCATCATCATCCTATCATTGACTCTCACCTATCATGAGATCAATTATCAACATCATCATCATCATCATTTCATATCAATATTTCAATAGTGGTTTTTATCAAATCATCTTTATCGGTCGATAATCGAACATCAAATCAATGTAAATTTTTAAAAATCGTCAAAAATTTCCAAAAAAAAAAAAATCTGAAAAATTAAAATTTTATCTGATTCATCACCCGAGGGGGCATATAGCATCATCAATCAATTTTTCAAAGTCAGGGGAAAAATTTTTGTTATCTAAATTTTTCTTTGAAGCAATCCGTAAAGCACATCACTTCAAAGAGGGGGAAAATGTATACATCTAAAAATGGTCACAGTTAACCAAGCTTGTTAATTAATTAAATATGAATTATTTAATTAATCTTCTAAAGACATCTACATATAAATAAATTTAATTATTTATTTATATCGTTCACTTTCTAATTCTTCTAATTTAATTAAATAAATAAGTTTATTTAATTATTACCATCTTCCATATTCCTCTTAATTAATTAAATAGATTTTATAATTTATTTATATTAATTATCATAAGTTTGAATTTTAAATTCAAATGATATTCCTCTACTCACATATTTATTTCTTCACTCTAATTATATTTAGAATATTTAATTATATGTAGAGTGAAGAATTTAATTAAACACTTTCTAATTCTTCACTCTACATATAAATTTTAAATATTATAAATATTTAATTAGAAACTTTCCTCACTCTACATTTAATTAAATATTCTAAAATATTTAATTAGAAACTTTCTTCACTTCATATTTAATTAAGTATTTTATATATTTAATTAAACATTTTTCTATCATCTTCTCACATATAATTAAATATTTAATATTTAATTAAGAAAACTTCTAAATTCATTGTCACATGTAATTAAATAAATTTATTTATTTAATTATGGGATTTATCTTCGACGATCAACTAACTCCTCAAATGGTAACTTTCCTTCAATTTTGAGTGGAAAAGATTAGGTAGGAGGAAACCTTCCATCTCTCTCTCAACTTTCAAAAATCTCTCACCGTTCATCTTGACAAGCTTGATTTCAACCGTTGATAACATCAGCCAATCAGAATCTTTTGAAAACTCTATAAATACCCCTATGAATCCAAGCATTGGTTACACACACGCATTAGAGACAAGCGATTAGCATTTTAGCATTGTCATTATCAGCTTTAGCATTTATAATTGCGTAATTTTACATTCTAGCAATCATGTTTAGTTTAAGCCTGTTAATCATATCTTAGCATAGCATGCATTCATCTTTAATCTTGTTCTCTAGGAAGACTATTTGTTGATCCTAGCACACGATCTGAGAGCAAGCTGGAATCGACAAAAACACTAGAGATAGAGGACAATGGGACGTCATTGAAGAAACTATTGTTTTAAGAGTTTGGTTGTCTTTTAATTAGTTTTCTTCAATATATTGTCGCATTGGTGTGTTTTGATTTAATTTTGAATCTACATTTGGTACACTTAAAATTGATCACACAAAGATATTTCATCATTTTTTTGTTTTCGCATTGTTTCAACCTGTTGGTTGAAAATTTTGTATACCTTGAGTTGCTTATTGCGTTTGGAGTTTTAGACTGGTTTTCAGATTTGATACTGCAGACTTTGAGTTGTTTGTCACATTTGAAGCTATTGTGCAATGCTCAAGCAAAGGGAGTAACTTGCATACTTTGTGTTTCTTTTATTTTCTATGTTTATGCATTTAAAGTGCATCATGTAGTTAGATTTTGAACTGCTATGTATTGTACTTAGTTACTAGAAAATCATCTAAAAAGGTTGATAGGAGAGAAAGTTGTCAAGGACTTTCTGCTTTCAATTTTTTTTCCTATCCTGGAGGAGCAATGGATGACTTTGTGCCTTTATGGAAACTTTGCTTCTTTATTTTTTTACTTCATTAATCATTTATGCTTTCAGCTGTGATTCTTTTCTGAAATAAGAGAAAAGAATAAGTGTCTTTTTCTGAAAAAAGAGAACAAGATAGAGTTTCACCCAGATTTAGAATAGATTTATAGTTAGAGTTTATTTCTAAATTGTTAAAATAGAAAGTAAAGGGGGAGCCTTCCCTTTGAAAATAGGAGATTTTATCTCACACACTGTGGCTAAAACCACAATTTTGCATATCCTCAAGGTATACAAAATTTTCAACCAATAGTTTTTGGTGAATCTACTGGGGAATTACCTTTGAAAGTGAAGGTAGTAGAATCTTGAATCTCCAAGTGCCTTAGTATCCATTAGGTTACAGAGTCAAGCAACAATTAACATAAAACAAAAAAAAAAAGGATGATGTGACTGACACAAAGCAAGCCTACAAAAACATGACGCAAAAATTGTACAAATGCACTTATTGAAAAGGTAAAAACCTACCTAATTAATACTAGCCAAAAATGGAAACTTCTCAAATGAAACCATTAACTAATTCTGCAAAATAGTTTCCCTTCTGCAACAGCTTACAGTACCTTGCATGGTCACAAGAAACTTTGTATAGATGAAGCGTAAGCAATGGTACCAAAATTTGATGTACTCTTTTGAAGAAATGAACAAATTCACTTTTCTCTTGAGATGAATCATATGTACTGCTGCTCTGAAATGGATTTTTGAAACTAGACTGCTCTTGCTCACCTACAACTGCTTCTTTGGCTTCTTTTTGAAGTATATCTTCATGTTCAAGTACAAATGGAACCTTTGATTTCCCACCAACTTCCAAACAAGAAAGATTTCTTATGGGGCATCCCCTTGATCAAAAAAAAATTGAATTATTCTTACCAGCTGCTTGAATAACTAGTTCATCAAACATGACAACCTCATGCTGCTCCAAAAGATATCCTTCATGTGATTCAGATGAAAACATGACTGTATTGCATTCCTTGGTATGTTGTTCACAAACTTCTGATTGGAGAGAATTGTCAACAAGACTTGAACAAAATTCTTCTATAGCACCCATGAAATGATTTTCATCAAGTTCTGGGGTAGATCTCTTATGCATAACATGTTCTATTTTAACCTTAGAAGAACTTTCTTGAGGACCTGAAAAAATATCAAAACCTCCACCTTGGAAAATAGACTCTTGATTTTCATCTTTCTCAGGTTGCTCATGACCTTCTAACTTATGGGATACCGGTTTGGCATCAAAGCTTGAAAAAAATAGTTCCATCTCATCCCAAAATGTATCCTCTTCAATACCTTCTTTACTCTTTTGAATAGGAGAGTTGAACTTTGCTTCATGACAATTTTTATCAAACTCTCCAAACTCCAAAATAGAATCATCTTTATGTTCTAAAACTATTGTTGATGATGTTTTGAGTAGGTTTTCTTCATCTTTTTCCACAAAAGAGGGAAATTCATCAAACCAAACTATAGAAACCTCATTTTTATCTTCATAAACTATCTTTTCACATCCCATGATATGATTGTCCTCCTTCATCAACACCTTAGAAAGGTGGCCTTCAACCTCTTGTTGTGTATTCTTCATGATATTTGATATGGTATTTTCTTTTTGTTCAACAACTTTTTGGAATTGCATAAACTAGATACAAGAGTCGCCAGCTATGTCTGCTTTCTTCTCTTGGAAGAAACAAGCAAGATCACTTTATTCAAGATCAGAATCTTCCACTGCTGCATTTGTTGGTGGTGCCTATAGAGCAAGCCCTTTTGGTGTTGAAGGGAGCTTGTCCTGATTTCTAGCTATATAACTAGGAGCAATATTTGGATATGGCCTCATTGGAACATCTTCTTCATAAGAGGAAGAGAATACACCTTGAGCTATTTTCTTTTTGAGGGAAAGCAACTCATTAGCCAACCTTTGCACCATGGGATATGTTCTCTTGGTAGACCATGATTTAAAAGAAGAGTTTTCTTTGGAGTCATTTGATTCAATTCTTATTTTCCCAACAAGAATGAGATCATCTTCAATCTCAACTGCTAAGGTTTGCATTGCAGCAAGATCTCTTAGAATTGTCCTTCTCAACAAGAAACTCACCTCAGGCGATTGAGCATTGATGAAGAAGCACTTCAAATTTTCAGCGGTAGGTTGAGCAACAGTTGGAATTCTATTAGACAACTTGTTGAAGTGAGCAATGAACTCATGCATAGGAATGTGAGATTCTTTCTTTAACTAGGTGAGCTAAGCCAACAAAACATGAGCGTCTTCAAGAGGTTTGAACCTTCCTTCAAACTTGGCTATGAGAGTTTCCCAGTTTTTGATGGTACGTGGTACCAGATGATAAAACCAATCTACAACAACACCTTGGAGAGTCTCCACAAATAACCTTACAGATACATCTTCGTATTCAATACCATGAACTCCACTAGCACTGTAGAAAGCAGCAATGTGCTTGTCAGGATGTTGTTGTCCATCACCAAAGAACTTGGGAAAGTTCTTTTGTGATCCTTTAGGAAGAGCATGTAGGGGTAGAGCTAAACTCAATGGACCAAAAGCATTTCCCCAAGGACCTTGAGCAGCCATTTACATGTCCTTGGTAAAAGCTTGATAAAACTTACAAGAAAATAAATTACATTGTAAAAGGATACCGATATACTTCAAAAGAAAGCGTGAGGCTTTCAAATGTGTATCGTATTGTATCCCCAGTAGAGTTTCCAAAAACTGTTGGTTGAAAATTTTGTATACCTTGAGCTGCTTATTGCGTTTGGAGTTTTAGATTGGTTTTCAGATTTGATACTGCAAACTTTGAGTTGTTTGTCACATTTGAAGCTATTGTGGAAGGCTCAAGCAAAGGAAGTGACTTGCAGACTTTGTGCTGCTTTTATTTTTTATGTTTATGCATTAAAAGTGCATCATGTAGTTATATTTTGAACTACTGTGTACTATACTTAGTTACCAGAAAATCATCTAAAAAGGTTGATAGGAGAGTAAGTTTTCAAAGACTTTGTGCTTTCAATTTTTTTTCTCATCCCGGAGGAGCAACGAAGGACTTTGTTCCTTTATGGAAACTTTTCTTCTTTATTTGTTTACTTCATTAATCATTTATACTTTCAGCTGTGATTCTTTTCTGAAATAAGAGAAAAGAATAAGTGTCTTTTCTAAAAAAGAGAACAAGACAGAGTTTCACCCAGATTTAGAATAGATTTATAGTTAGAGTTTATTTTTGAATTTTTAAAATAGAAAGTAAAGGGGGAGCCTTCCCTTTGAAAATAGGAGATTTTATCTCACACACTGTAACGCCCGCCGTGCAAACCCCAGAGAACTCAAAAAGGCAAATAATTTTTTTTTGTTTAAACAATTAAATTAAACTTACATTACATTAATCATAATCACATAACATATTGCATCACATTAACTCACTTAGTTCTCTGGGGCACGCGAGGTTACATTGCAACCACAAACGGAAATAAAAGATAATGATAAACCATGCAACCAATTATAACATAATAACCATGAATAAATGTATTTCCATAAACCAAGAGCAATTATATTAAGATACCACATAAAACAATTATATGAGTCTCATCAAATAAAATTACATAGAATCCTAACTATTACATCATTGTTATAATGTTACATTACAATCTTTGATATAATAATTACAATGAATTTCCCAACCAAGTGGGATGATACAATTTACAATGAATGCTGAATAACAAGGTGAACACTGGTGCAACTCCAACTGCGGAAAAGCTGCGAACAAAGGATGCTGATGGGGAACCCAACGGGCGTGGAGCACGTTCCACCCAACCATGTGAATTAAAGATAACTCACCCCCCGTGCTCAGAGGTTCCAATGAAGTTAACTCGACCATGACTTTCAAACCGACTCCATGACAACAAGGTACAAACTCAAATACAAATTCAGAGAATACACTTAAACCAAGCAATGACAATATCAAATCACCAAAGTATACTCATAAACACTAGCACAAGAATCTGAATCAACAATAAGAGTACAAGGCTAAGGAAACTGATAC
This sequence comes from Sequoia sempervirens, assembly GCA_007258455.2. Classification (NCBI taxonomy): domain Eukaryota; kingdom Viridiplantae; phylum Streptophyta; class Pinopsida; order Cupressales; family Cupressaceae; genus Sequoia; species Sequoia sempervirens. The sequence continues at coordinate 620,966,455 of VDFB02000003.1, read as the reverse complement.
AACATCCAAGTCCAAAACACATTTCCAGAGGAAAAAGCAACAAGGCAAAAATAGGAAGTCCAGTGGAGAGTGTCATCGCACAGCTCTCATGGGATCTCCTGGCTCTTCCTCCAACTTGAGGCGTCGGCACCCATCTATGGATCTCCTGGCTTTTCCTCCTGCATGAGGCGCCGGCACCATAGGGTAGCTCGTGCAGAGTCAATAACCTCTCATGAAGACGAGATCATGACTTTGCCGACCACGGCCTTCTCAATCTATCATTAGTCTATGATAGCCCTAATGCATAGATGAGGAATCCAATTTCTTTTATCTTGAGTGGTTTACTACCCATCCCCCTAATTCTATTTTTAAGTTATCACTTGCTTAACTACTCTTCGTGGGTTCTCCTGTGCACTTCCTCTTAACCGAGGCGCCGGCCCCCACGAAGAGCCACTCTCCCTAAGACTCCTAACAGAAAATTGAAACAAGACAAGGGTTGAACCTCAACGAATAAGCATGATATCAAAACAAGAACAAGCAAGGCACTAATCCTCTCGCAAAACTCAGAACCGAGAAGTCTCACAACCGTTCAACCTTTCCAAACATGGACCATGAATTTTCAACTCCAAAAAAATAGGAAGTTCAAGATGAGAGTAATAATCAAAATAAACAAGCCTCTGGACAAGGTTTTAAATCAACAATCGGTTCCCACATCGACATTAAGGCCAACACAGTAACAGAATGAAACTATGCATAAGTTGATGAACTCAAAACACTATGACATCTTTACTCAAGTAGATAAGACATGGAGCATTACAATTTTCTCATGATCAATTATTAAATTCGTAAAAAGCAACGATCAATTAATATATGCGATTACTACATTAACTTTATTATAATAATTTTATTAACATTCTATTTCTAAAACAAAGAATATTTCTATTAAGAGAAACTATTCATTTATTTATTTATTTATTACTATCTCTCTTTTCTTTTTCGTTTTTTTTTTAAATTATTCCCCTTCATATATTTAAAATAATACATTATAATTTATTTTCTGTTTATATATATAAAATATCTATATATATAAAATTAAAACACACAAATTTATATATATACATATATATATATAACTATATATATATATATTTATATATATATATATTCATAATTCAAAAAATTTAAAACCTAATTATAAAATAACTTAAGAAAATTAAATTTGAAACAAAAAATAAAGAAATGTAAAATAATATGATCAAAGCCTAGCCCCGTAGTCAAGCAGATAAAATAGCCCTTGGGATCAAGTATAACGCATGCCTAAGGTTACACGCGACGCAAGAGTCCTTGATCACGGGCAAGTGCCCATCGCCACAAGACTACCAGTGGTACTAAGTTGGCCACCAATTTCTATTTAATTTTTTTTTCTTTTTAAAATATTTTTCAATATGAATTTTATAACATACATTTTATTGTATAGACAACTGGCCTCCATAAGACGGGACACGAAGTTCTAACAGGATAAAATTAAAAAATAACAAATAATAGTTTTAAAGAATAAATCTAACCGAATAAATTTTTAAAACAAATTCATATATATAAAACAGATTTTAAATAAACTAAATTTTCACAAGAGAAGGTGGATTTTTTCTAGCAATTTAATACGAGAAATACATTTCACAGAGAAGAAATAAAATTTCTTCGCATCAATAAATTTGAAGCAATAATGTATTTCCATCCCTTCAAGACAAAGCGTGTGTGATTTTCCCGTGTTTCTTTGTAAATGATTTTTCCTTAAAACAAAAATTGAAACCCAGATTTTGCAAATAAACAGATTTTTCCTAATTCAAAATTGAAACCCAGATTTTGCAAATTAAACAGATTTTTCCTAATTCAAAATTGAAACCCAGATTTTTGCAAATTAAATAGATTTTTCCTAATTCAAAATTGAACCCCAGATTTGCAAATTAAACAGATTTTTTCTAATTCAAAATTGAAACCCATATTTTGCAAATTAAACATATTTTTCCTAATTCAAAATTGAAACCCAGATTTTTGCAATAAACAGATTTTTTTCTAATTCTTTTGCTAATCCAGATTTCTCCCTAATTTATTTGAAAGCTAAATTTTCTTGATTCGTTTAAAACCCAAAACAATATGATTTTTAATTGAGATTTTAACAAGTAAGGAAAAGAACGAATTTTAGAACCTGGACTCCTGCTGATTGTAATGTGACGAAGATCTTGCTCCAATTGCCCCACGAACAGCTCTCGCTCCTCTTCTTCTCTCTTCCTTGTTGACAGAATCTCCACACCAAACCTTCCACACTATCTCCCTATTTTCACAAATAAAATTCTAGAATACTGCCCTAAACTTTTTGCAGCAAAAGAATCCCTTTTTTCATTTTCCAAAGCCCACTATATTTTTTTCCTCCCTTACATGCACCCAACCACCATTTACTAAAAATAGTATTGCAATTTCTGCCCACACCAGATTTCTCCATTTGTCCATATTATTCTTTTTATTATTATTATTATAAAACTCCATTTTGTCAGCCCTACATGCTCACGCACCAAATTTAAATTTACTTATTTTATTATTATCCTCAACCTGGTGACAAAACACCATTTAATATTAATAAAATACATGGCTTTTTAAATAACTAAACATTTAAATATTTTAAATACTATTTAATCTAATTTTAATCAACAATTTTAAAATTGAAACACCACAACATATAAACATACCAACAGTAATTATATACAACATAACACAACTACAACCACAAAACATGACAACTACAGAACATACAATACCATACAACAAGGTAGTCTGACATCATGGAACGGGCAAACTTCATTGTCACCTCTGTATCAACTTTATACCATTGGGTTATTTGTGCTCGCCCTGTCCTGCCGAAGCAGGTGGAATCGAGACTATGTACCTGCAATTCCTGCATACAAATGAAGTTGTGTACATGTGCATATATATATAAATCAAAGCATTGTGTTGTGAGAAGGAATCGCAATGTAACAGAGCACTCGCAATGAGTGATGTTACACTGTCCTTCATCACATCTATCCTAACAATTATAACATGATTGATAAAATATCATTTCTAAACTAACAATTCATCTCATGACATAATCTATTAAACCACCACATCATAATATAAATATGAAAATCACTAACATCACCAACCACAATGTCATATGAAATAATCATGTCCACAAAAAGAGTAACAGCATCATCAAATGTCTAACTAACCAATCACACCAAACAGTATCATCATAGTATCAATGTATCAAAGTATCAAATAAAAGCATAAAACTAATGAGTCCAACTAGCAACTAGGAGGGTTATTACACACATTATGGCTGAAACCACAATTTTACATATCCTCAAGGTATACAAAATTTTCAACCAACACAACCCTAGAATTATTGATACCATCAATGGTGTATCCAACTTCCTCTAAATAACTAAGATCAATATTATCAAGACTTGGGTTTGAAGACATACCTGGATAAATTTTTTGAATAGGTGCATTTTCCATATCATTGGGAGGTGGATTTGAAGACATACCTATAGTTGTTTACATAGGTGTTATTTCCATATCATTCAAAGTTGAAGTTGAAGGCATAGTTGGGTTTGTCTCCTAATTGCAATTTCTTCCATATTCACCATCTCCACATTTGCATCATCTACATTCATCTCATCCTTCATGGTTTCCTCTTCAATATTCATGGAACTAGATGCTTCCAAATTTTTCATTTGATGAATCCTTTCTCTTCTATCCCTTTATCTTTTTGCCTCCATTTCTCTATTTGCTTGAATTTCTTCGGCTGTCATTAACTTTCTATATTTTTTATTTTCCTTTTCTTTGATCCCATGGTAACCAAAACCTCTTTGATAACAAAACAAATGATTCTTAACCTATTTTCAAATTGCTACCTCCTTCAAATATTCAAATAAAACTATATAACTATATGAAGATCTTTTCTTCTATAAACTTTGAAGTACAAAAACATCATGAATACATCCAAAAGCTCTCTTTTTCCAAATCTTCTTGTAAAATGTTCTTGTACTTGATTCCACTTCAGAAAATTTAACCTGCACTTGTCTATTCCAACAATTTGAATAGAATATGCCCTGTTAAGAGTTTGCACATGACAACATCGCAATAAAAAATGCAAAAAATGGTACTTTCAGACCGTACTACAAAAAAGGAATGTTGCAGAAAAACGTGCTCTATCAGTATTTCCAAATTGGGAAAAAATAGTTAAATAAGAAATGTGTATGCATTTTATAACGCGTACGCATTCTTTTTTAGGAAAGTGTACGTGTTATATAACATGCACACATTACCTTTACCCAACGGGTAAGTAGGTAACGTGTACGCGTTATATAATGCGTGTGTATTCTATTTAAATAACGCTTATGCGTTATTAAAAATTTGAATCTCCAGCCCACATGCAGTCTCAGTTTTAGGTTCAAGAAAGGCTTGGCAACCTGACCCTTAGCCTTTGACTTGCAACTAAAAAACTAAGGTAGATTCAAGAGGAATGTCCAACTTTCACAATATGGCTAATAGACTTTTTTTTCTAAATCAATCTATGAAATTAAAACCCATTAGAGAACACGATGTCTAGTTTCCAAATATATAATTTTTATTAATATTAGATTATATTTGTTATTTTTTAATTAATTTCTAAGCAAACTAGTCCATAAACTTAAAATATCAAGCTTTTTTTGTTTTTTAATAACTTTTTTTTGGTTAAGTTTCTTATAAAAAAAATTATATGGCATCAATCTTCAAACAATACTCTACACAATGAAAAAAATCAAAAAATGTTTAGTTTAGGTCCAATTATGTTTTTCGTACACATTGATTTTTAAAAATAGCAATTAAAGCCAATAAAAATTCAATAAAAAAAAAATTCTCATCGATCTTCATGTTGTTAGCTCTCTTTCCCCAAAAGGAATTAGAAAAATACTTTTATTTGGGTCAAAAAGTGGTGTCCGTACATGTGCATGGTATGGTAAAAAAAATGAATTTTAAAAAGTGTTTTTTATACATCCCTATCAAAATTTAATTTCTATCATTTGGGTATTTGAATAAATTACATATTTGGAAACTAGATTCAAAATGATAAATTTCATATTACTCACTCTTTTTAAGATTCATTATGTAAGTGCCTCAAATTTTTAGTCCAAGTGTGACAAATTCTGAAAAAAAAACAAAAACACTTCCACGTTTTGAGCTTTTTGTGGACCCAACTTCTTCCATTAGCCCTATTATGTGAACACATTTTTGTGTTAATGGTTAAGATGTTGGACGTAGAGTCCATATTTATATTTTCTACTCCTATTTCATACAGTTATTATCTTATGTTTCAGACTTAGCCCTCTTCCTACCTTTGAGGGAGAGTTGATAGTTGTTTCATAATTTTGATTTCAATCCATGAATAATAAAACTCCTCACAGATCCTATATAGTGGGATCTTTTTCCGAGGAGGAGATCTAGTTAGCTAGTTATCTTTTTACCATTATTACTCAATAGTTGCAGTAATAGAATGTGTATTACATTACAAAAATCTTTAACAAATTCCTGTTAGATTTTATGTAAGAGTTCAGTGTTAAGATGCAATAAAGAAAATTATTTTGACATCATGATTTGTGGAGTGAGTGTTTGATAAATCCTATGGAAGCAACTTCTCAAGCAAAGGCCACTTGAGGTTCTATTGAACCACTTTAGTTTTTGTTGTTTGATTAGATCATGCATTGTTGAATTTAGTTAGTATTTTTTAGTTATACGTTTATGAACACGTGTTGTAATTTATGAATTAAATTGTGTAACATAATATTTGGTTTCATACTCTAGTGGATTAGCTAGGTTAGGAAACTTTAGTTTAAACAATTAACAATTACATTCTTAAGCATTAGGTACCCATAGCATAAGGTAACAATTTACATTCATTTCCCTTGTTTTGTGAATTAGCAATTTATTCTTATTTCCAACTTTCATTATATTTGTACATGTGTATTTTTCTATAGTCCATTGATGTAGGATGTGTCTAGAATCTACGAATGCATATACTTTTCAAGCACTATCAAAAATTTTATGACTCCCTAGTTGATAATTTAATACATCCCTCAAGTGTGAAAGATGAACTATTCAATTAGGGA
>VDFB02000003.1:620890161-620960191 GCA_007258455.2 Sequoia sempervirens | reverse complement strand
TTTTGACTTATGGTGTTGAGTTCTAAGAGCCATAGTTTAGTTTCTTATAGTATTTGAAAGATGAAAATTCTTCTTTCTTTTGGAGGAGTTATGTCTTTGAGTTTTGGCTTCCATGCCAGCCTTGAATAGTGTCCAACACATGGTATAAGTATGTCAATTTTCCATCTTATTGTATTGTTTGATGAATCCATTGCCTCCCTAGTCGAAACTTAGAGTTTTTGCATTATTGTATTGAATGTGGCTGCTTGAAACTTGCATATGAATAATTATTGAGTGAAGCATTCTAAGTGGTTGTTATTCACCATTCAAATTTTTGAAGCCAAAGTCCTTAATCCAGCCTTTGATTGTTGTGTATGCTCCTTCCATAAATCTTAAGTCTACAGATTATCTTTGGCATCCAATGTGGGGTTTATATATTCACTTATATTTTGTTTTCTTGAGCCTTGATCCTCTAAACTCCCAATGTTGCATGGTCTTTATTCAATCTCTATAGAGAAGTTTTGGTTGCACCTTGGTGTGTAGAATTGATGCCTTTATTGTATTAGATGTGTACCTCAGCCACCCAGCCATGCCTTGGTTGTGCGTGCGCCTGAACACAGAGATCACAATGTTGAATGTGTCCCTTAGTGCTTCATTAAATCAAGCATTTGGTAGCCCCCTTATAGAATCTAATTAGTGTGTATCCTGCAATTATGGCAGCCATGAGACAACCTTTATCTGAGGCACCCTATTTTCAGTCGATGTGCTCTTGAATTGTTTTCTTTATTCCTCGTTACAGATCTAATGTCGTCATGTATTTCCTATTGTCTTGGTAACTAAACATTCTTAGTGTAGCATCAGATTATGCTTTTCACGTTTTTCCCTTTTCTTTTAATTAGCAACTTAATTATAAAGCCTCCATTGTTCGATCTTGAATAGATGTTGAGTTTATTTTAATTAAAGTTTTGATACTGATATTATGTCATAGTGGGGTTTGAATTTTGTATTCAAGTCTATATCTATGTTTGGTAGAATGTGTGATTTAATGTATATTTATATGTTTTCTTATATATATATAAATACGAATATAAACATAGCATATCCATCTAGATAATATTCGAGAATACCGCAAAAAAAAGTAAACAGATAGTGGATGATAAAATATTTGTGTTTACTAATGTGTCTATTTATTTAAGTTAAAGTTGTTTGGATCATCATTTATGTTGAGACTTATAGACATTAATTAGTACCTTCGTGTCTTAATTTTGCATTCACGAGTGTAGCTACTATAACAATATTTTATCATAAATGATCATTATTATTTAAATTGTTAGATTTTCTTATAGGAAAAACAATTTAATGATAAAGGAATTCTTATGTACTTTTTTTAAAGTAAAATGTAAATTGATTATTTAGAATGTTCCTTGAAATTGTTACTTTGAATGTACAATGAAATTAAAGATTAATTTGTTGTGTATAATGTGTGGTTTAATATCTATAAGAGTTAGTTTAATTATTAATATGATTTCAGTAAGGGTGTAAAAATATATTAATCATGAATTATATGTAAGAGCAATTCATTTGTGTAAAAATGTGTGTGTGTGTGTGTGTATTATATGATTGCATAGTTTCTTTGATTATTTAAATAATATTATCATGAACGAATAGATAAAATGTGGTTGATTATTTAAAGTGTTCTTTAAAATTAGTACCTTGGAAGTGTTAGGGGATTAAAGGATAATTTTGATGGTCCCATTTTGATGTGACTTCCTCTTGAGTTAAGTTTGATTTGAGGAGATTTTATTCATTGAATTTGTGTTGCAATTTATTTGGGAACCCATATTGTTTTGATTTACCCTCAGTTGTGAGTTCTTGATTTCTTGGGTAGTTGGTTTTAGGCTTCCAAAGGTGGGGAAAAATGTTGCTTTATAATTGATTTTTATATTGGTTCTTTGTGAACTATTGTTCTCATGCTCGATTGGATTTTGGTGGGTTTTAACCTTGCACTTAGAAGTTGATTTATTATGGAGTTCTAGTGTGAGATGTTGCATGCCTCACTTGATGTATTTTCTTATTTTTCTTTGATAGTTTGTGCAAGTTGGCTTGCCTTGTTTGTGGTTATGAGATTTTGTTGCTAGTAGGGATCTAGTGGCTTCCCATAGGGATCAGAGCCCTAAGTGACGTCTAGGGTAACCTGTGTGGAGGTTGAGTTAATCAAGTGATAACCTAATAAACAGTTAGGGGGTGGGTAGTATTCACACTAATAAAAGATAATGGATGCATCTCTCAAGGCTCAAGCGATCGTTTAGGCTTGAGATGAGACGAGAAGGACTAGAATGGAAAATCAACTACCTTGTCTTCATGAGAGGTGAGTTGATTCCGCATGTGTAAGAATGGGGTTCAAGGATTGGTTGAGGTTGCCAGGGTAACCCAAGATGGGGGTCGGTAACCTATGAATATCTGCATTAGGTAACCCATATCGAGCCATGCAATGACACTCTTCCCTTCAGCAACCTTGTATGTTTGTTGATTCCCCTTGTTGTTCTTGTACCTCTGGAAGCAGATGTTTCTTGTGTTCGTTGATGTTCTTTTTGTGGAGTTTTGTTAGCCATTGTTCACTTGACTATTTTAAGGTGTGGGTCATTCTTGTCACCTCCTAGCACGGGGGGTGGGCCTTAGGGTCCACATGGTCAAGTGGAATGTGTTATGCACCCCATTGGGTTCCTAGTTGAAGATCCTGATGCACAGAGTTGTACCATTTGCAGTGACTCCAAAGCTTTTCCAGAGTTGGAACCAGTATTAATGCTATGTATACATTTATTTTAGTTGTATTACTCTATGTCATTGACGTATCATTCTTGTTCATGTTGGGAAGCACAGTTGTATTGTTGTAATCCTTAAACAATGTATCTTCATATTATAAATGTAATGAATGTATTCTTGGTATTATCTTATGATCTCAAATGGATGTTTATTAGTTACTTAATGAACTGGATGGTCATTCATTCATTCTTTATGATGGTTCTGAAATGTTACTTGTGATTAGTTAATCATCGTTATGGGATTGGGATGATGTTAGAGACATTCAAAATGTAATGAAACCACATGTTACCCCAAAAGATTAGGTAAACGATATATATAGGTATGGTTTCATTACTAATGATATATGTTAATGTACATTTGATGTTAATTCTTCTTTAAAAAAAAAATTATGCCATTGTTGTTAGTTAATTAGTTGTCCTTTGGGCTTTGTGTGGTGGGGCGTTACATTTCTCGACAAAGGTTCAAAAAATGAGGGTCCCTTAGGATGATAAAGAGTCCTAGCATACTATAATAGCCAAGGAGCCACATAGTTGAATTATGGAATAAACTATAATAGGTATAATAAAATTGATATAATTAATATATAATTATTGACAAATAAGGAAATATTTACAATAAAAAGAGGTTAGATGTGTAAATTAAAAATCTAGACTACTAAACATAAACTTATATCTACTAGACAAAAATATATACCACTAATGAGCCTTATTCCATTGTTTGAGAAGGACTCATCATGCATGAACCAACCACAAATTCCTATATAAAAAATTAAAAGAATGTAAGACTATTTGTATGTAGATATAATCATAATATATTTGAAATTAACATGTAAATCACTACAATAGTTCTATAAGTTATTTAAACTATCAATTCAACTAAAATTCAATTCGATTACCTTGACTCTTTATGATTTCTCTGAGACTCATTATGTGAATGACAACCCCTTAGGATGATCATGTGTACTACTATAAAATATTGGAAAAGGTGCCACCTCATTCACATTTGGAGTACAATAAAAGTAAAATATAATCAATATATAAATTAATAGATTCAATTAATCACAATTTAAATGGTATGCATACAATAAAAAAATTAAAACATGTACAAAAAATTATACTATCAAGTTTAGGCCAAATTCAATGGCCAAAAGAGTACCATGATGAACTTCTCTAAGTTCCTCCTCTATCATCAATTGAACTATCCCATTTAAATATATATTAGTATTAATATTTATTATATTAATTTAAAATAAAATGCATTATGAAATAACTTTAATTTTTACATGTACAAAAGATTGGTCCCTTCCTCAGGTCTTGTCTAACTCTTGATGCCTCTCTTGTTCTTTCCTCTAATGCCTCCACATATGTTTTTTCCTTTGATGTTGGCTCATCTCATGTAGGTGTCATACCATCAATATCACATTTAGATGTGTTTAGGGGTGGCTCACTAGTCTCTCCAAGAGGACCTAAACATAAATGATTGTACATAGTGTAATGATGAGATATACAAATATGTGTAGACGAGGAGGGTCCACCAACATCAACCAATCGAGAAAGAGAATCAATCTCATGTGGCTAGGAAAATTGAGAAATATGTGTAATCAAATGGCCATTCAAAGATTGTATGACATTAAGGCTCTAAATTATTGCATCTGCAACAATGTCTGGGTGTGTTATTGGAGGTAGAAAAGGAATAGGAGGAGGGGAAATATATGGATCTACATTTGTCATTTTTCCCTGGGTCTATCTTGAGGCATTCCTCTACCTACTCCTTAGAAATTTATAAATTCAAATAGTTCACATGCTTACCTGAAACAAATTTTGCATATCTAGTTTACAAATGCAATATAGAGGGACATCAAGATTATCGTTGGTTGGTTTATCAAAAACCATCCACCAATGATCCCAAAAATATCTTATCATACCCTCATGTGTGCACCATTTAATGGAAAAATTAGTCTTATGTACATCAATAGGTAATCTAGTTTTAGGATTCACAAAATGTTGTGCTAACTAGGCTTTGGATATGTATAATTCTTTAACTTGATCATATGACAAGCCATTTGAGTATTCTTGCCTCTTGGATTCTCGCCACTCTTCAAATGGCTTGTGTTGACTTGTGAGGGTTTTAACATGAGCAATAATTCCCTCTAAGTTGGTTGTAATTGTAGACAATCGAGGGTGTTGAAGGTATATTTCCACACTATTCTTTAATTCAATAATATTTCTATCAATTAGGAATTGAAGGAGGGTTTGGTAGGGGAGGGATTGGTCAAGGATGGATTTGTGGGGGAGGGTTTTGGTTTCCACCTTCCTTTTCCATTTCAACCCATTGCAAATTCAAAACTTACAAACTAACAAAAAATTTAATTAATTACTAAAATTTATAAATTAAAACCTGATTTATGCTAAAACTCTCAATAAATTTTGATAAAACTATAAAAAACTTTAAAAACTCAAAAAAAAACTTACTTGGCCAATTTGAGCACCAAAATACAAATTTTCAAAAAAAATATTTGTTATATGGCTTTGGATGTCTTTCTTCTTCTTCTCACTTCACTTCCTAGATCGTAGATCATGTAGTTTATAATAACATTTATATATATATATAGATAGATAGAGAAAATGGATATTATTTGGGTTATGTATTAAGTTTTATATAACTAATATAAATATCATAATATATAATTTGTATATAATAATAATATATAACATATAATAATATATAATTTAATATATAAATAATAAATAATAGTATATAATTTATGTATAATAATAATATATACAATAATAATATTATATTATATATAATAGTATATAAATGGTATACTATAATAATAATATATAATATTATAATATATAAATAATATATAATATATAATATTTTGTATATAGCTCATAAATATATTGTATATGACTCATATATTCTAAAATGGATATTCATTTTGTAAACAAAATGACTATACATTTTTAGTACAAAACAAATATCCATTATGTAGTTTACAAAATGGATATTTGTTCTATAGTTTACAAATCAGATATCTGTTATTTTAAAAAACTAGCTTTTAGTAAAGAAAAATGTACATTTTACCCAAATTGAGAGAGGGTGGGAGGGAAGGAAACATAGGTAGAGAGAGAGGGAGGGATGGAGGGAGAGATAGAGAGTCAGGTAGAGAGAGAGGGAGAGGGGAGATAGAGAGAAGTATAGAAGGAAGGAGGGAGGGAGAGAGAGATAGGTAGAGAGAAATATAAGGGAAGGAGAGATATAGAGAGATATATAAAGCGATATGGAGGGAGGGAGAGAGAGGGGAGGGAGAGGGAGAGGGGACATATATAGAAGTAGAGAGGGAAGGAGGGAGGGAGAAGTATATATATATATATATATAAATGGAGAATGGAATAGGAAGAGGGAGAGGAATGATAAAGAGAAGTAGAGAGAGAGAGAGTTAAGTAGAAAGAGAGAGAGGGGTAGAGAGAAATCTAGGGGATGGAGAGATATAGAGAGATATCTAAAGGGATAGGGAGGGATAGATAAATAGATAGAGAGAGAGGGGGAGGGAGAGAGAGGTATATATATATTATATATATAAAGGGATAGGGAGAGAAAGAGAGGTGAGAGAAGTAAAGAGGGAAGGAGGGGGAGAGAGAGGGAGGGAAGGAGGGAGGGAGGGTGAGGGAGAGAGAAATCATTTTTCTTCACACAAACATGTACGCACTATAACACACTCGCATTATTTTTTTCTTTAGGTATTTTGAACCCTTAGGGTTGGATTCACTTTGGACCTCCAACCTAAAGGGTTGGACTTACATGTCAATGTTACCCATAAATGTGTTTTTTATAAATTCTAAATTAATGACACAATCTTGAGTGTGCTCTCCATCAAGTTTGCACATCTTTCAATGTCAAGTCAAAAAAACATAGTAACATTGAACTCTCTCTTAACTTTATAACGATGTAATTTTTCCTATTTTTCAATTATGTTAAGGTTTTGATCTTTAATTTCTTTTGCTAGTGTCTACATTTTTGTGAAAATCCTACATATGGTGTTTTTAGTCTCATTTTTTACCTATTCATTGAAATTTGAAACAAATTACATTTTTACAAACTAGACTTTGTTCTATACATGGTAAAAATAGTTGATTATAGGGGGCACACACTCAATTTTTTGTTTTTCAAGATGTGATCACTTTGAAAATTAGTAAAAATTTAGTCATTAAAAAGTTCGCAGAAAAATAAAGCATAAACTACATGGTGTTAGCTAATTTTTCACTGAAGTGATTTTTGAAATACTAAAATAAAATTATTTTAGGGGGAGCACACTAGATGTTATGTTTTTATGACAAAAGCAAGAGCACTTTGTGTGCTTCCCCTATTTGAACCCCTTAATTTCCATCATTTAAAAAAGAGCTAGTTTATAAAATAGATTCAAAACACTACAACTCTTGTTTTTTTAGATCCTCAAAGTTTGAGCATAACTATCTTCAAATTTTCATCCAAGATCATATTTTCTTGATTTTAGAAAAAAAAGTGGCCACTTAAGACCCCCTTTTGGTCCCCCATTTCCATGCGCATACCCATATGTTTGTACATATGGGTGTATATATACATATATAATCCACCATACACGTATATATGTGTATAGATATACGTATATCTCCAATTGAACATATACATATTTTTGCATCTCTTTTTAATCTTTATATTAATAAATTATTTATCTTTTATCATATATTCATAATTGTAATTTCTTCTTGTCCTTATATTACTTTCTTTCTTACACGGTCTTTATTTAAATTTCAACTTTATCCTTATTCTCCTCTCTTAAACCTCAAGCATAGTTTATTCTTGTCTTGATCGTATTTAATTTCATCCTTACCTTTCTATTCTAGCATTCTTTCTTTCTCAACAAATTAAATTTCTTTCCATATTTCTCTCTTATTCTTTCCCTATTTTTATGTTTATATTTCATCCAATATTCCTTTTTATATCTTTATAATTTCTTTTTAATTATTGTATGCCACTTCTTCCTTCTACCCCTTTCCAAGGCTATCTCTACACTCCAATCCCTCATATTCCTCTTCTTGATGATGAATCACTGAGTGTGATCTGAAACATTGACTAAAAAATATAAATACTTTAATCCAGATGTTTGCATTATCTATCAATTAAATATCTTTCAACTTTTACCATTATATATATTAATAGTGTTTGTGCCTCTAATATAAGTTTCTACCCTAATTGTAAACACTTGACACAACACAAATGTTACTATTTTCTATGATTGATACTAGTGGTTATGACAAGGTCTACATTAATACATTTTTTTGAAAAGTTGCACTAGTGCATTTACTATAGCACTCATTTTTTTAAGACAACATTTACAAGTCATTATTTTCATAAGGAGGCAATTTCATAGTGTTGACATCTTTCACCCATTATCTCTTTTACTTACATGAATTGTTCATTGCTATATTATTAAACTTGTTAAATCTTTAGATGATCCAATCTCCATGTGTCTTCACACTCACAGATCTTTAGTTAATATACTTATCTATGACTATCTTACATGTCACTGGTATCTAAATTGCTTATATTCTATAAGACATGTTTTATTGTGCTTACAAAATTTATGCATGCCTATTGAATATTAATTGCGTTACTTACCATGGGGGGCCATGATGGGGGTGCTTCATCCCCTTGACTTTATGTTCTTATATGTTTATCTCATGCACACATTGTTTAATACACTTAGAGTGCCTTCATGATGTTATCTATTGATATTTACTACATTCTTGTTGTGTCTTATACAGTGACATCTTTTACAATATCACATGCTTGTGCTTAAGATGATGTTAATGTTTTCCCCTTACATCCAATTCTTGGCATCCTTTATAAGTAGCTAATTGGATGGAGGCATATATTGTCAATAGCTTCTACATGGTTATGATCATAATGATTCATTTACAGATTATAATTATTTTATGGTACTAGATAAAGTTTCATCACCATATTCAAATGGATTATGTTTTTACATGTTAGAGTTGTTATCATGTTATCTACTGAGTTAGATTGTATTCCACATGGTTAGAGTCCTTTGGTAACTTATCCACTCGGTTGGAGTTCTTTGTAGATGTCTTCTTGGTTAGATCCTTTTCTACTTGGTTGAAAAAATACTACTTTTTACATAGTCATAATCTCTCACCCCACTCCTTTTTACCTTTTTGTAGGTCTAGTTTTAGCAAGTTGTGATTATGCTCTTTTTTAAATGCTTGATAGATGCTACTCATACAAACTTTTTTCTTTTGTGCTTGCAAGTTCTTAAGATGGAGAACTCATGGCGAGGAAAGTATGCATGATCAACATTCATATCTATATAGTTTGAGTAGACTCATATCCTTTGAGTGTTTAAAAAATATAAAAAGTATTCATGTCTATTGTTTAATTTTACTTTGTCATGTATTCTCTTTGTAGTTCACATGCAAGTCAAAGTGGGAGCAAAATGTAGTGGTGAAGTCACATATCCAACTTTTTTCTCTTATATTTGGACCCACTACAACTAGGTTGTCTTGTATGCATTAACAAATATGCAATGGGGTGTCATACATGTGGAAGTTGGCAAATAACATTACATATTTGAATCCCTACATCATACATCTCCAAAAATGATTCTTGATCTCTAGATTCACATTTGCCACCATTAATTAAGTAAAATGCAAGTGTAGAATAGATTCTACTCATTCATGTGCTTGCAAGTCTAAACTATAAATTTTAAAATACATTATTTTAAATTTATAAACCTTGCCGCATTTAGAATTCAATTACAAAAAGATAAATAATTGATTGTATATTTATTGCATTATCATCATAACAACACATTACATGCTTACTTATTACTTTCTATCATTATTCTAAAGTCATTAAATTGATTTGCCAACAAATCTATCTAAAAATAACATGATATTTATGATTCAACAACCAAAAATATTATTAACAACATCAATTCCTTACTAAAATTCCAACATCAATAATAAAAACAAACAAATTTTAACATATTCAAATCCACATCTAAAAATTTATTTCCACACCTAAATTCATATCTACACCCATATCGTCTGCTTTACACTCACATAATCGTACCGACAATTTCAGAGACAAACTTTTCATTTCATTATTTTTCATTTCAATTGTCGCTTCGTATGTACACAATGGTTCCATGAATGACTTTTACTTAAAAGGCAAGTCGTTAATATCAAAACCATTTTCTATTACAATACACAGAATCCAAAAGTCTGGTTTCTACAGATCACCAAGATAATCCGACACGGGGGTATTTGCTGGCATAGCACATTGTCCTTGTCACTGCTTAACAATGGCGTGGGCAGATAAGATTTAAGGTCTAAGCCATTTTTTTCAAATATTCCTTTTATCACAAGGCTTAAGCTCGATTGCTAACCAGGGTTAGTTTTGAGAATCCATCAATTCAACAAAAAAATATATGACTAATAAATTTTATTTAAAATAAAACGTAATAATCTAAGTAGGGTGTATATTTTTTTCAGTATCATAACAGAATTTAACTGTATATTTTTTTAGTAAATTTAATGACAATTCATAATCATCATTTTATTAGTTGCTTATCATATTTAATTATATATTATGTATAATAAAGATTAAATATATGATAAGATTGTAGAGTAATATATTATCTATTAAACAAACAATCTTTAATACACATTTGACTTGATTGTATTTATTAATTACTTGAAACTCAAAATTTACAAACAATATATATTTTTGTAAGGTGTATTGAAAAAGATATTGATTACAAAGAATAAGATAAAGAGTCGCAAACAGGGCTGCAGAAAAACAAGAGAACAGCAATGCGGAGAATATTGTTCTTGAAAGTCATCTGAATTTTCCTTGATATCTTTGGTAGGCCATCAAATCTTATCCGTGGGGTGGGGCCATGATACTTAAATCTTTTAAAGCGGCCATGTGACTGTGGGGCATAGCAGCTGAGTTACCACCCTAATCTGCAACAGTTTAACTATGACCACTGCAAGCATGTTTTTCTCAAATGAGAGAAGACTTTTCTCATTGTTCAATCTTACAGACTGGTATGAACACGTCAATGGTCAGTAGTTTTCTTTTCCTTCCTGTAACTTGAAAGAAGGGGAGGGCTGGACCGTTGAAATATAACTATTATAAGTTTTGGATTATTTCTATAGATAATTAGATTTATTAATAAAATAAAAATCATTTGATTATTTTTAATACTAATAAATTATAAGAATAATTTTATATTAGCAATTGCATTTAAAGGAGGTTCAAGGATTTTACATCGATAAAAAACTATATGTATGTTAATATGTTAGAGAGGTGTTTGTGCATGCAAATTCTAGTTGCATGTGACTGTATTAAACAATTAATAATAAATGTTAAATAATGGAAATAGAATGTTCTCATCGAATTGTTAAATCAATATTTATCTAGCTTTTATGTGATAAGTGAGATTTTGGAGACTTTTATTTGATAATTTGGAGGCTTTTACCATTAAATGGCAGTTGGTTACCATTAAATGATAGTTGAAACTTGTTTCCGATGACTCAATAGTGATTTGCAGACATGAGACTTGTTTCGGGCTTAAATCTCACACTATATGTAGTCTATTGGCTAATTATTTATCTTTGATCAATCAATTTGTTTTTTGAATACATGATATTTTTACAAAACATGTAATACATTGATAAGTAGGAGGCATTTTCCACAGCTTGTCAAATTGTGATATTGCTATCACAACTCTGTAGTTTTTCAAATCACACTCATTGACCCATGTTTCATGAGTAATGGTTCACAAAAGTCCATCTCTCATGATAATGAATCCTAATAGCAATATCATAATTTGACATTCTAGAAAATACCTCCTACTTATCAATTGATGAGTTCTTAAGACACAACACTTATTGAAGGTTTTGTAAATGGGGTTGTAAGATAAATGGGCTTAATCTTGAAAGAAACTTCATGGTTAAGCATGCTTGAGTGGGAGTAGTACTACAATGGGCAACCTCCCAAAAAGATTCAATTCTTCACCTATGTGAGCATCACCTAGAGACAATGAGTACTAAGTGGACCATTCATTACCATGAAAGATGAGTTCTTTTGAACCACTAATGAAACATAGACCAATAAGTTTGACTCTTGAAAAACTACATAATTGAATTCTTATAACAATATGATAATGTAATAATTGTAAAACTTTGACAAAGATCCATCAATATCATGGTTGAATCCTGATAGCAATATCATAATTTGACACGCTGTGGAAAAATACCTCCTACTTATCAAAGATCCATCAATTTGCTAAACTTTTTATTATAAATTAAAATCAAATTAAATTACAATTTAGCAAAACCACTTCTATCCAAACACAAACTGCGTGTAGGTAAAATTACCATAGAGCATGAAAAACGAGGCTACCTGTCACCAACTGCCAGGAATAGTGTGATTATTAATCATAGTTTCCGCAATTTTGGATATGGAAATTTTCATAGGGAAACACAAAGTGAAGAATCAGAGCAGGTAAGTAGTGATGAGGGTAAGCGAAATCGGGAGGTCAGCGAGTTTAACGGCTAAAGATACGCAGCTGACAGAAGTTTCCGTTTGGGCGGCTACCAAATACTGCGCAGAGTTGTACCCCATTCAAATTTGACACCTCTGTACTTGACGATGTGACGAGTGGGGCCCGCGCCCCTTGGCAGCTGTGATGGCGTCGCTTTCGTTCCCTGTTTCCCAACACCCCGACTTGTCCTGTCGCTGTCAATAAATCCACAGAATTGTAAAGTCTTCCAACTTCCACCCTGCGCTGTTCCCGCTACAACGTCGGTTAAGACTTAACCGAGTGCACTGACCCGCGGGCCGCGGGCGAGTTAAAGCAGGAAAGAAGGGCTGCAACTTGAGCAGCACCCCCGTGACTGACTGCTTTATTTGGCAATGTCCAATTTATGAATGTTCTCTACGTAGCCTCTGGACTGTGGTGCCTTGTGAGCTCGTGCAACAGGTCCGTACATCCGCATAGGGATTGACTACGGCTTATCATTCATCGAGAAGGGCGGACGATGTGACCATGAATGTCAGACAAAACTTTGTTTTGGATTCTTGTTTCGACCACGGTTAAATTAGGGCATCTGCTAAACAGTATTTGCGATCTTGGGGAAAAGGCCATAGATTGTGGGTCACATTGGACAGCTTTCAAAACCTCACGTCCCTCCACGTAGGCCTGGAATTTGATGGCTCGTGAACTCTTTTTTCTGTTTAATTAAAATATAGTTATTATAGAGATAAAAGGTACATGTTTTCACATTTTTTCTTTTTTGGTTTTGTTTTATATTCTATGGATGTTTTATCTGCATAGTCGTATCACATGATTTTGTTTGATCTGGTGTACTTAAATTATGTTTATTGTTTTAAAATATTATTTTGTTTTTTTTCTGTTTTTGAATATGTATTTTTTTGTTCAATTTATTGTCATTTTTTTCGTAATGTTTTCAGTTGTAAATTTAAATTTATTACAATTCATTCTAGATCATTTTATCACGAGAGAACATCAATCATTATTTTTTGTGATGTTCTAAAAATACACAAAAATATTGATTATTATCTTGTATCATAATATTATATTTACATCAATCATCACAATTACATTAGTTCATGCATTTGCAATGTCAAACTTTAATTATTGCACTTAGACTACTATTTTTGCATTCAATGCATTTCATCTATGTCCCAACCAACCATTACATCATTGTCAATGACATATGTTGTATGTATTGTTCGATTGTTCTTCCAATTTATCACAAATCATTAAATCAACCAACAAAAGCTTGATCACAATCAAATAACAAGTTTTAAAGTACTTCTCAACACCATCAAACTTTCCATTTACAAGTAGAAACACAAATAAATAAATTTTGTAGTATTAAAACCCTAATTCATCAAAGGTCGAGGTTGCCCTCATGAGGCTCCAAGCCACCCCCTACAACATTAGTTTGTCCCTACATAATTCCAAAATTCAAAGAATGTCGTTCACAACTCTTTATTTCCACTTTCAATCTCAAATTTTAAGCATTTGATAGTTGTCATTATCAAATCAATCTCCCTTTCTCTAGATTCCAAATACACATTCATTCTAGTAATTGTATCTTTGTTTCTATTCCAAATTCATCATATTCATGTAAACTTCTAAACTTAACTTATTTGACTATATTAATTTAACTAATAATTACATTAATTGATCTTATTTCCCAAGATTATATATATATATATAGAAGTAATAATACTTAAATAAAAAGTGAATGAAATTAGAAGGCAGCTTCGGAATTCCAAAACTGTCAGAAGCTCCAAGGTTTGGGATCTTTGTAAAGTAAGGTTTTGACTTGGTCAGAAAATATTGGGTAAGGCTGTACTGCTGACTGGTAAGCGACTGGATCTTGTTATTGACAAAATCCCTGGTAATACGCACATGCATAAACGCAAGCATTCAAAGTATGGAACAATTCCTCACTTTCTTTTATAATTTCTTTATTATTTAAGACGAGGTAGCTAAGCATTAATGGTAATGACTACGAACACCTGTTATAAAAGCTCTACTTTTACTTATTTGCCTGTGAAAATGACATACAAATATGTATTCAGTAATGTCGGCAACAACATTATCAACAAATATGAAAATTCAAATATATGCATGAATTTGTCTCAACTATAAATTTCAACTATAAATGCTTTTCAACTGATGTGACTTAGATGACGATGACAAGCCATTGAATGAACCCTATATTATTCTTAGATTATATTTATCTAAAGCTTTGTAGTTAATTATTATTATAGAATTATTTGTTTGAACTAATTTTTTTATTTTTTTTTGTGGTTATGAATATGTGCATTGAAATCTATTTAGATAAGGTTGTACAATGTGATTTATTTGACAGCATCAAGTTTCCATAGTCTATGATAAATTAAGTGTTCTTATGCTCTTATTTCTGGATTGAAACTGTGTAAATTGTTGTATCAAAAATTTGCACAGTTTCAATCCAAAAATAAGAGTACTTAATGTAGTTTAGTTTGTTTTATTTAAATTATATTTTTTTAATATTTGAATGATTATTTTAGTAAATTAGATGATGTTATATTATTTTAAGGATTAGAAGTTTTAAGTGTGTATTTAAGGATATATATTTTTAGACAATTTCAAGTTGTTAGTAATAAAAAGAATTGATATGAGTCATCTAAAGACGTCAATTAGAGAGCATCTTAAATTACATCTTTGCATCAAGTATTGGTTTACTAGGGACCTTCACTTGCATCATTTAGGTGGCACGTCTACGATCTCTTACATCACCATCTACAAGCTTAAGTTGTGACCAAGACAAGTCTATATTTTCTCCTCTTTCCTTGAAAACAATCTTCATTGTGCCTTTTAGCACAATCCCTCTACAAAAATAAGTCAACAAAAAAAGGCATAATGAATTGTATGAGTCACATTAGCATAGGAGATGCAAACCTAGTTGGAAGAATAAGGAGTTTTTCATTGATGCATTTGTTGGCAATGAGCATGTGGGATGGGCACAAGTTATACAGTCATGCATTGCAGTGTTGTAATTGATGTCAACATTGTATTCCAATATGAAGACTATTGTGCAGATCAGTTTGGATGGCTTGAATATGTTTGAGAATTATTATGAGAGGTAATTTTGCAAGAAGGTTTGATTCGGTGAAAGTAGTTGACATGAAAATTGACTAAGTGTCAATACAAGTATTTTGGTATACAGGACATCCAATTTTTGGGTCTGCATTGGTCTGTTATATAAGATCTTGCTCTACACTTCTAATATAATTTTGTTGGTTGATAGAGGAACTTAAATCCAAAATTTCGTCTTGTTTTGGCTCCTGGTGTGAAAGTTGTGAGTAACAAAAGTTCAGACTAGCAGTTACAAGTGTTTTCTAGTTTAGCGCATATGTTTTGTTGAATTTGCACTTCTCTATGGATTGGAATCTAGTTTTTCAGTTATGTGGGAAGGTTGACAGGTGTCAATTGTGGGTATATTCCATATGGCATAGAGTTTTGAGGTCTGTGTGTTCGAATGTGGGTGTACAGTTGGCAAATTTTGATATTAGGTCATTACCGGTGTCAACCTAATGAGTTTTATGTATTGATCAGTTATGTGGGTGCTATTTTGGGTCCATGCCGACCTATTTCAAATTGTTGTAAGCTTTGAATCTTGGCGTAAAGTGTGTATGTATGGATCTTGAGCCAGCAAGTTACATCTTGCTTATTACATCTAATTAGGCCAACCTAATTGTTGTTGTAGATGAAGCAAATATATATGAAGGATCTTTTTCAATATTTTATGTGTGTAGATGTGTGACAAGATTTTGTGGATGTGAATTGTGCAAATATAGAGTAAATGCAGAGCAGAGAAGAGTATTAAGTCAGATCAATATGAAGTGTGTAAAGTTTGTATTTTGAGCTTCATTGGAATTGTATTTCATGCATATGTTAGATGCAATTGTAATAGTTCAAAACTTGGTTGTGTTCCATAATCTCTTCTATATATCTCTTCTTCAGTGGGTAGTGAGTCCACTTGGATAGTGAGTCCACCTACAGTGAGCACTTCTGTAATATACTATAACCGATTATAATATATTGTGAGCTAATCCTCACCATGGTTTTTCCCATTTTGTGTTTTCCACATAAAAATCTGGTGTTCATGTGTTATGTGATGTCGTTTGTTGTTTTCATGCTTTCATTCATCACTACAAATTGATTATGCTATGAGGATTAAATTTTTAAATGCTTAAGTGGTTTAAAATAATATTGATTCACCCCCCCTCTCAAAATTTTGAGTGTTCAACAATTGCTATCAAAGCTTGGTTCCTTGGAAGGAGCTTAACCACTTGGGGAAGATCTTGGAGGTTGAATACATGGTTGTTAGAAGACTACCTATTCCTCTGAAAGAGATCCCTACTATTGGATCTACAGAAGAAGATTGTATATTTGACATAAATGAAGAACTCAAAGTTGCTCTTGAAGATCTAGAAAGAACTGAAGATGAAAACAAAAACTTGAAAGAAAATGTCAAAGAAGTAGATGAATGCATCAGATAGTTGAGAGAGAAAATCAAGAAACTCATAGAAAGGCATAAGGAAGTTAGTGAACAATTGAAGCAAGCAAATGAAAAGATTACTGATATGAAAGTGCAAGTTGAAGAATGTTTGAATGCAATGGTGAAAAAAAATATAAAGAATGCACAAAGCTTGAACAAGAAGTTGTGAATCTGATATTAGATCTTGAAAAAGAAAGGAGTCATGAAGACAAATTCAAGATGAGTTCTACAAAGCTTGATGAAATGATTGCAAAATAGAAAGGATCTAAAGACAAAGGTAGATTATGGTATGAGATTGGAGAAATCTCAAAGACATATCAAACTACAAACCAACTTGAAAATAAGATTGAAGATAAGAAAAATAATGGCAAACAAAATTGGAATCAAAGGAATGAAGCCAAAAGACCATTGGTCAGACAACCAAATGCATACCCATCTTTTAATGGTTTATGTTATTCTTGCAATAGATTTGGACATAAGGCTATATAATGTAGAAGCAGAATGAATTAAAATGTTCAATCTTTTCTCGATCAGTGCTTTACATGCAAAATATTTGGTCATAGAGCTAGTGAATGCAAAAGTCAAATGATGAATGGATATAACAATGGTAGAATTGTTCAATCCTTCAATGGCTATTGTTATGCATGCAAGGGATTTGGACATAAAGCTAACCAATGTAGATCTAGAATGAATGGAAGTAAGATTGGTCAAAAGAATGTCATATGCTACAATTGCAATAGACTTGGACACATTTCTAAGTTCTACAGAAGTAGAAATGTGAAGAAGGATAATTCGGTAAAGAAGAATGATCCGATGAAAAAGGTTGATCCAGTAGAGATGAAGAAAGCGATGGACGAGATTTGGAAAAACAAGGAAGAGATAGAGGTTAAGGATGAGTCTATATCAGCATGCTGATGCAGACGTTTCCTCCAAAAACTAAGAAGAGAGCTTTGGATCAGGGGTTGATGCTTCAACATCTGGATATGAAATGTAGATCAATGCATTTGATATATTGGAGAAGATCTCAATAGAAAATATCATGATGTAGAAATTTGAGGAGCATTTGAAGTTAACTATGCATGCAGTTAGGTTTTGTTAACTTTATTGACTGAAGTATTCAATGAGAAATTAGGTCAATTTTGAAAGGGTTATAAGTGATTTCACTTGATCAAATTCATTTACAACGAGCATTTGAGAAGAGGAGAGAAATGAAGAAGAAAATTGGAGTGATCAAAGTGATTGAGTTTTGGTGTGCACAAAAGCCTAGCTGAAAAGCGAAGTAGAAGGTATTTACAGTTTTTCACTTACCCTAGTTTTTTAGAAAGCATTTTGAAAGAATTTGCAATGGAAACTCCAAGGGTTATTCAGGTCACTAAAAGAACCTGACCTAAGTTCAAGAAACATCTTGATAAGTCCGCGAAGGTCGACCTTGATGGTGCTTTTTTGAGGGTTCCTTATGGTGTCCTACATACTGAGGACATAAGAATCTACATACATGGAAAACTAGAGGAATATGATCATTCAAAGCTTGGCGATGTGTGGGTAAATGAGGTCATTGGTGAAGACTTTGCATTGAAGCCGGCGTATCAGAATTTGGTTGTGAAGAAGCTCATTGTGTGGCAAGGGTTTCCCAACTTTTTTCATGATGATGCTTGGGTAAGGATTGCTTTGAGCCGCATCTATGACAAGTTTGTGTGGACGGATATTCCTAGGATGATCACAAAAGAAGTGATTAGGGAAGTTACAAGGTTATGCTCAACTGAACCATTTCCAGTGCTTAAGTCAATAAAGAATGAAGTTGTGATGGAGCTCATTGATGCGGCATATGACTGATTAGTTGAAAAATAGATGCTTTATGATTTAGGACATAGAACATCACTTTTCTCCAACTAACATTCAAGGATGCCCTAGAGATCTCAACCCAAGAGTGGAATAAAGGTAAGAGATTTGCTATGGGACTGTCCTAAGGGCTAATTATAAACTAACGAGGGATTCACCACCAATTCTAAACTTGGAAAAGACAATGAAATGCAAGATGAAATGTAAAACCCTAATATGATGGAAACTTGATTTAAATCACCTAGAAATGCAAGAAGAAAAAAAATAGAAAGCTATAGAACAAAATGTGTGCACCTGGAAACTTGAAGAGGATTGGAAGGAGTCCCAAAATGGTAGAAATTCTAACTTTTTGACCTAGTGGGACTCATTCACCATTCTAGGCAAATCAGTCCCAGTTCTAGATTTTTGCACAGGAGTAGGTTTTAGAAAAAAGGGTATCTGAATTTGCAAGAACTTCTGAGAAACACCTATAATGGGACTCATTCGCCACATGGCGAATGAGTCTAGTTTAGATTTTTTTGAATTTCAAGGTCTAAATATGCTCTTCTCAGCCTGCTCAATATGCTTCTCCAGGTTTCTGAATCTGAAACTTTGATTTTGGGGCTGTAGATGACCTTTTAGTGAAGATTATGACCTTGCAAATGGGGAGACAACTCCAACAAGCTTGAAACCTAATCTTCAATGATCTCTCAAGCTCCAAGAAACCTAGATCTGCAATCACACATGTAAAGAGGAGAAAACTTGTTGATTGTTAGTGAATAGGGGTTTGCCTTGGTCAAACCCCTTTTAGGTAATTAAACCAAATGATGAAACAATTAAACATGAAACATGAACAATGATACCTTGAAAGATGCCTTATAAATGATGTCTTGTAAATCTTTAACTCAACATGAAATGGCCATGAAGGATGTAGATCTTTGATCTTGACAATAGGTGTAGAAAAATGCTTGATCTTGGATCTTCAATGCTACATCACAACACTAGCTCAATCACATGCTTAATGCTTGATATGCTTGACATGATCATGGATCTTGAATTGTTGCAATAATTGATGAAGAAATCTACCCTTGTATGCCTTAAAAATGATCTTGAATGCTCTCTTGATGATCTTTTGAAGTCTTGGAATGCTTAACTCCTGCTTTCTTGACTTGATATCATGTAGGCTTGTGTGAAATAATGATTTGAAAGCTTGTTTATATAGGCAATGCAATCAAATGATTGTTTATTTGATCCCAAAGGCTGACATAGAAGAAATTTAAACTTAAAACCTAATTTTTATTGCTCAAACTTTGAAAATAAGCCAAATGGGACTCATTCACCAAGTTGGGCTAATGGGTCCCACCTGGATGGAAATCATTCCTATTTTGAGTGCTAAAGTGTCGGGGAGTGTGTAAATTAAGCTTATATGTTGATATTGTTGGGTTTTTGATTGAAACATTCCTTGGGATGTATAATATAGGGTCTTAGGGGCCTATTAATGATGATATAATGGTCATAAATGAAAGAGGGCCCAAAATCCAATGTGAAAGTGTAAATAAATACACTTTACAACATTAAATTAAGGCAAAAATAGGTCTATTTAGCTAGAAAGGGTCCTAAATCCAATTTGAATGTGTATAACACATTTCAACACTAGATTAGGTCCACTTAATTTACAAGCCCCCTAAATTTAATGTGAAGGAGTTTTTAAATACACTTTGCCACATTAGACTAGGGGCAGAGTTAAGTTTATTTATCTTAAACAGGCCTAAGACCTAATGTGGATGTGTAAAACTCATCACAACACTAGTTCAAGGCAATATCAAGTCCAATTTACCATTAATTATTCCCAAATTAAGTGTGAAAATGTATATGATGACATTTTTTGACACTACAATGACAAGAGGGCATTGATAGTGAAGAACATCAAAAATCCTATTGTAAAGTATGCAACAATCATGATTGGATATAAGGTTTACTTTTCAAACAGAGATAACTCTATATCTGCAACTGCCGTTAATACTGCTTATGAAATGGTGGAGAAAGCAGATGATTATGACCTATGTGAACTTTTGAGACAACAATTGATGGAGAATTTACAAAAGAAAAATGATTTTATGTATCCTTTTAAATATGGAACTTTAATCATATGTTGATTATTCTATTTCTTGAAAGAACTCCTTGGTACAAAGAGTGTGGTGTGGCTGAAAGGAAGACTTATAACACACCAGATCAGGAACTTTTTGAGAGATTTGGGAGATGCTAAGGCATAGGAAGAGGCATGTGTGACATTCTTTGTAGTATTTTAAAAGAGGATATAAGAAAGGGAGGAATTCCCCAGAAGATGGTGCATAAGTAGAAGAATGAAATTACATTCTTGGTGACAAAAGATGAATGTATCATATAGGTTGTAGAGCCTAGAATTGTATGGATCTCAGAAATGGGATATGAGATCACTGAGGAAGAGATTATGAGGTTCACAGATTACATGTTGAGAAAACCTAAGGACACTTCTAAAGGAAGGTATGGGATGTATGAAGAGAAGTCAATGGAAGTCCACTTGGATCAAAAGCAATCACAAATGAAGAAGACAGTGGAGAAAATGACTACTACATTTGCAAAAGCAATGGGACTCACACTAGAACAAGTTGAGGTAGCTAAGATTATTTCTAGTGCTCTAGGAAGCTCATCAAGCATAAGGAGATCTGGTAGAGCAGCTATCACTCCTCTAGTTGCTTAGAATTCCTCCAGGACTATGCCTTCATCCAATGGTAAAAATAGGAATGATACAATTACTCCTACAAAATAAACAAGTGCTCTGATAAAGGAGAAGACTTCTTTAATAAAATTGAAAATGAGGCCTAAGAAGGAAAAGGCTAATCTGACACAACTAGTTGGCCCTATGAAGAGGAGAGTTAAAACCAAGGTAACTAGAGAGCAGTACTTAGGTGTGAATGTGGAGGATGAAGAAGAAGAAGGACCTCAATTGGTCTACAAAAGGAAAGGTGAAGCTAGTGGAAAGAAATAAAAATTTGATATTGTGGATAATGATGAAGAGGCTCAAGTGGAAAAAAGAAAAACAAGCCTTTGTGATCCACATGCAAGAGAAGAAGGCAGAAGCCAACAAGAAGAAGACATCGGATGAGAAGAAAAAAGCAAAAGAAGAAACCTTTGGTAAGAACCTATAGTCCTATGAAAGTAGATGCACTTTTCAATGGTATTGTTTAGCATGGAACATTAGAGGAAATTGCAACATTGTATACTAAGGCGGATGAGGTGGACAAGGCCACCATAGTTGAAGCCATTATAAAATATATTGTTGTTCTTAAAGTTGATATGAGGAATATAGAAAAACAATTGCCTATGAAATTGTGGAATGTTTTGATTGAGAGGGAGATAGAAACCAATAGAGTAAGAGGACAAATTAAAATCCTATGCATTGGAAAAGATTAGTGCTCTTCTTTCTGAGGAAAATAAGGCCACATTGGCTACATTGTTTAATAAAGAGTTTAGAAAAAAGAAAAGGGTGAAAACCCTTATGAGTAGAGATCAAAATGATCTCAAGAGGCTCTGAAAGGATTTCGTTGAAAGAGTTGCAGATCTTGCACAAAGATTGGGGATGACCCTGAAGAACAAAGAAGAAACAAATGTGGAGATTCCTTCTTCGGATGAGGATGTTGAAGAAGATATACAACATGATGATGATGCTCAACATGAGCATGAGACAAAAGAAGGGAATGCACAGGATAATGTTCTTTTGAATGTGGAAGAAATTACAAAGGAAAATGTTAGTGCAAAGGAGTCTGTTGAAAAGGATGCAACTACTGGAGAAGACACTACAAAGGAAGATATGTCCAAAGACCATCAAACAACATCAAACTTTCCATTTATAATTAGAAACATAAATAAATAGATTTTGTAGTATCAAAACCTTAATTCATTGAAGGTCAAGGTTTCCCTCATGAGGCTCAAGGCCATCCCTACAACATTGGTTTGTCCCTACATATTCCAAATTTCAACTCTTTATTTCCACTTTCAATCTCAAATTTTAAGTATTTGATCTTTGTCATTGTTGAATCAATCTCCCTTTCTCTAGATTCCAAGTAAACATTCATTTTAGTAATTTTATCTTTATTTCTATTCCAAATTCATCATATTCATGTAAACTTCTAAACTTAATTATATATATATATATATATATAATTTTAGTTATATTTTTATTGTAAGAGAATATATAATTAAAAAAATATTTTAAGATAATATTTTATATAGAAGAATATAAACTTTTTAAAAATTAACAAATATATATTAAATTATTTGTAATGATTTTTTTACGACAACAATGATTATACAATATTTGTTTGTGTGCAATTTTTAAAATTACATCTTTATTTTTCTTTTTGAAAAAATCTCTTCATGCATTATTTTTCTCTTTTTCTAGATTTAAAAAAATCATTTTTTAGTTAAAATATATTTATTCAAACTTTTCAAAGTATTATTATAGAACATTGTAATTACCATAAATGAATACATTGTATAAAAAATATAAATATATATAATCATTTTATAAATATTTATTTAATAATTTTTCAAATTTTTTTTTTTTTTTTTTTAATAAAGAGGGTAATAATTTTATTGCATCAGAGCAGCATTACAAGGTCCAAAGAAAGAAGCCACAAAGGGGCCCAACAAAACAAGAATTAATTCACACCCAAAAAACAACGTATATCCTCCACAACCCACTCCTCAAGAACAAGCGCCATGTCCTCAGGAAGATTGCCCCAGTCATCCACATACCAAGAATCAGTCCTCTCCGACGCCCATCTAGCCAGCCCATCAACCGCCCTATTCCACTCCCACTGAATATGATGGAAAACAATGGAATCCAAAGAAGAACACATAGAAATAATCTGCCTAACAACCACAGCAAGCTGCCAATTCACATCCTCCAAATTTTGCTTATTCAACATCTCAATCACCACCTGAGAATCAGATTCACAAACAATCCGCTGCCATCCGAGGCCAACCGCGCGCTCCAATTCCATGAGAATAGCACTTGCCTCCATAAGGTTATTAGTTTGCAAGCCATGATACATAGAGAAGAAAAAAACCACCACTCCAAGGCTATCCCTACCAACACCACCAACCCTAGCATGCCCTAGATTACCTCTGGACGACCCATTCATATTGATTTTTAGCTCCCCCAGAGTTGGCGGACACCAAAAGCCCTCACAAGCAACCTTCGCATGCCCACGCCTATAATGTACTTTTCTCCCAATACTCATGTCCCCTGTGACAAGACCCAGGGCATTAACAACACCTAATTCCCCAGGATCAATCGACATAGACAAGTCACACTTTGTAGTCAAAGTCTCCCGCAGAGCCCCCAGAAATTGCCTCTAGAGTTGCCCCATGAGCAATTTTTTATCCAGGAAAATCCTTCTGTTACGCTCCAACCAGATGTGCCAAACAATCAAACTAGGACCAATGCTCCAAGCAATTTTAAGAAAAGAGGTTCTGGCAGGAGAAGATCCCTATCTTAACCAAAAGTCCTCCAAAGAAGAAACATGGCAACATGGTAATCTCCAAAGATTCCACCAGTAATGCCAGATAGTCTTAACAAAAGAACACTAAAAAAAGAGATGCGATAAGCATTCCTCATGCTGACCACATAGTAAACACATGGAGGGGCCCTAGAACCCCCGTTTCCAAAGATTGTCCCAAGTAAGACATTTACCTTGGACCACGAGCCAAGAGAAAAAATTACACTTAGGCCAAGCAAATTTATTCCAAACATGCTTCCACCAAGTAACCTGGGAGCTCCCAAAAACCTGTTTATCCAAAACCTGATAACTCGAGGCCACCAAAAATTTGCCTTTCAAATCTGGACCCCAAGCAAGCACATCCCTCCCCTAGAGAGAGTTGCAGACATGACTAGATAAAATCATAGCAAGCTCCTGACGATCCTCCACCACACCACCATGAGGCCAATCCAAGGGGTCCTTCCATCTGGACACAAAAATATGACCCAAATAATTTTGCGATTTGAAGTCTGCCACATGACACCAACTCCCCGCCTCGAAAACCTAGCACAAATCATGGAGGTGGGGATGAGAGGACACAATGGGTGGATGGCCATCCCAGGAATCATGGCAAAAGAGAGCATCCCGACCCCCATTGCAAATCCAAAAAAGACCTTGCTTAACCAGCTTGACACCCCATTTAAGGGTACTCCAGATCATAGAACCTTTTCCCTCCATACTGAATCTAACAACCTCCCTACTTTCCACAGCTCCCAAATATTTGAAGGTCATAATTTTAGCCCACAACATGTGTTGTTGTGAGCACCAACACCAATACAACTTAGCAACCAAGGCCTACCCATTCAAATCCATTTGTTGTAGACCAAGACCCCCCTCCTGCTTTGGCCTACAAACAACATCCCACCTCACCAAACTCCATTTTCTATGAAGAAGATTGCCAGCCCACAGAAACTGATGAGATAATTTCTCGAAGTCTTTAACAAAACTTGAAGGAGCAAAAAGAACAAAGCATCTATAAAGAGGAAGAGCCTGGACCACCGACTTTAGAAGAGTCACTCTACCTGCTGAAGAAAGCCACCTGCAAGTCTAATGACTGACCAATCTTCGAAACTTGTCAAGAGTCTCTTGCCAAAACCTTTTGAGGAGAGAACGAATGGAAAGAGGAATTCCAAGGTAGGAGAAAGGAAGCGAACCAATCTGGAAATGAAGAATACTAGCAATTCTCCTTTGAATAGCCTTAGGAGTATGGAAGAAATAAATGAAGGACTTCCCCTCATTAATGGACTGCCCAGAAGCTGCCAAGTAACTGTCCAACACACTGCGCCAGTGGAGAGCCTCCTCAACCTTTGCCCTACCCATCAAGGCAGTATCATCAACGAACTAAAGATGAGATTGAGGGAAAATGCCATTTCCCCAAATCCAGCCCTGAAGCGAGCCACTAGTAACTTAAGCACTAATGAGCCTTCCCAGGCCATCCGCAAGAAGGATGAATAAGTAGGGAGACAGGGGATCTCCTTGCCTGAGGCCTCTAGAAGCACCAAACAAACAAGTGGGCTCACCATTAATAAGCACTGAAAAGGAAGAAGTGACACAACTCCTTACCCAATCAATCCAACCCTCAGCAAAGCCAAAAGCTCCAAGAATTTTAAAGAGAAAGCTCCACTTAACACGATCATACGCTTTGGCCATGTCCAACTTGATAAACATAGATTTTTCATTTGAGGATTCCATAGAATGGATGGTCTCAGCCACAATAACAACCCCATCCATGATCTGCTTGCTAGCAACAAAACCCCCCTGCTCCTCAGAGATTAACCCACCAAGCCAAGGTTTCAACCTTTCTGCAATCAACTTGGTAATAATTTTATACACCACATTACATAGTGCAATAGGCCTAAAAAGATCCAGAGAATTAGCCCCCTCCCGCTTTGGAATAAGAGCTAAGAAAGTAGCATTCAGAGACTTCAACATTTGTTTATGCATAAAGGGTTCCTAAACAACCTCTAAGAGGTCCAATTTAACCACTTCCCAGAACTCCTGAAAAAATTCGACAGGGAATCCATCAGGCCCAAGGGATTTTCCTTTCTTCATCTAGAACACAACATTCTCAAGCTCTGACAAGGAAATATGAGAGAGCAAAGATTCATTCATTTCATTAGTCACCAGCTGAGGGATATAGTCCAAAATCCTTGCTTCATCCTCCTCTGCAGGAGGCAAATCCTCAAAGAATAAGGCAGAAAAATACCGAATGCATTCAACAGATATAGAAGCAGAAGAGGACAAAATTTCCCCAACAGACAGCAAGAAAGAAGAAATAGCATTACCTTGCCTCCAATCCTTAACTGAGTTATGGAAAAAGAAGTGTTCCTATCACCAGCCTGAAGCCATTCAATACGGGACTTCTGTTTCCAAAAAAGTTCTTCTCTTAACTCCCATTCCTCAACCTCTTTAGTCGCAGCAACCTCTAACAAACTCAATTCTTCCAAGAGGCCTTGATCACGAATTTGTCTGGTAATTAGATCAAGATAATCCTGAGCTTTCTATTTTTCTTGAAACAAATTACCAAAATGTTGCCTATTCCATCTCTTCAACCTATACTTAACATACTGGAGCCTCTTAGAGAAAGTGTACATAGCAGTGCCATAAGATGGCTTCCCAAGATCCCACTAGCCAGGGAGAAAATCATGAAGAGATTCATCCCTGAGCCACATGAGTTGAAACTTAAAGGTCTTTCTAGCACACCGCTGAGGCATTTCAGCCACTAGCTTAATTGGCCAATGATCAGACCCTCGACCATCTAGTATTTCAGAACTAATCCTCCACCTATCCCCCAACCAAAAACTAGACACCAAGAATCTATCAAGTTTCTCTGAAATAGAATCATCTCCAGTTCTCCTATTATTCCTGTAGACACGTCAAAATTACATCATGCATAATCATATTCCATTCATCAAATAAATCAAGACTTTATTTAAATCAAACCCAAATCATACTTCATCCTTTTCTGAATTAAATAAATAAAGTATTTAAGTCTTAAAAGTCAAAATCATCTAATCAGCATTAAATCAGCATAATCATCATCTATTTAATCTAACCCTGATTAAATACTCACCCACTTGCATTCTCTAGATTTGGCCACTTGCACATGAAATTGCATTTAATTGATTTATCAAAATCTTTATTTTCAACTTGGCATAAAGGGAGAATATTCTCCAAGTTTGAATCTCCCCCCAAGTGGACATGTACACCCAACAGAGCATTTATGAGGCCTTACATGTCTCTTACATGTCCCCTTCCAAAGGTCAAACTCAACATTCATTGCAAATTTGAATTCAAATTTTCCCTCTCATGGTCACTCTTCCCAAATCTTGCACAACCATTGACCACTCATCATTTGACAAGTGTCATCTTCTCATTAGAGGATCTTTAGTCCCACATTCACCATCTTGGCCAATCTTTCATCAAGAAAATCTATAAAATAGGGCCTTCATTCTCATTCATGGATCCACAATTTTAGGCAAGGTTACTCTCTTCATTTGAGATTTGATCTTGTCCATTTCACTCCATCATCTCCATTTGCATTTTATCATCTTGAGCTTTGATCAAGGGTTGGGAAAGGGTCACTAGCACATGTGACACCAATCCACTATGGGATAGGTTTAATGTCATGTTTTTGTATGCTTTTATTTGATTTCTCTTGTTTCATTTATGGCATGATTAACATGGCTTTTTATTCCATAGGGATGTTGAAATGTTGTTTTATTTTAAACTAACCAAATTGCAGATTTTGACATCTACAAAATGGCACTAGAAGGAGGGCTTATCAATAGAAATATTTATTGAATCTAATATGATCTAAGCGATTGACTGTAGGGCTTATCAAATCTGGAAAGGCCATAAAATGACACAGCATTTCTTGAGGCAAATCATGCTTTATTTTTGCTAAATATATATGTGCATCTGTGCTTCATATTCTATCAAGATTATATTTCTATTTTCTTAGCATTTTTTTCTCCATTGAATGGACACAAATTTCAGCGTTCTTTTCACAAGCTTTTAGATTCTTATCTCCATCTGGTCAATACGTTGCCCTCAATATTGAATCTGACCTGTACGTTGCAACTGCATTCAAAATCTTTATAATGCTTTCCTTTGTTTAGTGGCTGCGTTTGAACTTATCAACCCGTTGGCTATTCTTTTGTTTTCTTTGGTCCATGCAGGAAGGTGAGGGGACAGACCCCAAGGTTGCCAAGCAAAGCAAGAAGAAGAATCCCAAAGGCCGCGCTCACAAACAAATTTCACGAAGGAAATCAGTCACTGTCTAACGGCAAGTGAAATTATTGTCATGAATGTTTGACAAATTGGCGCTAGAAGGATTAATTTTTTGTTTATTCTGCAACCATGGCGTTCGATGAGACTGTAGTACTTTGAAGCATCATGTCTCAGAGTTCACGTGCTTTTCCTGCGCTTCAACTTTCTTAAGGCATTCGGTCAAAATTGTTCACACGCCTTTTTTTTTTGGCTGTCCTTTGACTGCTTTTTAAAGACTTTTTAATGCGTGGTTTTATGTTTTTATGGATTTAACGAGTTTGTATTGTTGATCTACAATTTTAGGTTGAAAATATAGTGTACAAGGCAGTGGAACGTGGTCAACAGCTTCCACAGCTGTGAGGACAAAAAAATCTTTTGTTTTCCTCTCACTAGCGTCGGCTGTGATAGTCAAATTTTCTTCCTAAAGGCAAATGAGGATAGAAAAATCTAATTTACTGCTTGCAGAATTTCCCAATGGCTTCACTTTTGGCAATATCTGAGTGCCTTAAAGGTTTTTCCAAGTTGATAATCAAAGCTTTTTCTTTTTTTACTGTGGAATCTGGTGCATCTTATTAAAAAATCACACGCCTTCTTAAATGCTAAGTGCCAAAATTCCTTCTGAGAGTTATGAAGAGACATATAAGACAGTCGTTAACATTGTGTTGTATTAATTCTTCATAAATTTTTCAACTATTATTCAACTGTCTGCAGCTATCATGCATTTTCCAAATTTGCGCTCATTAAACTATTATTCAGCTGTCTGCAGCTATCATGCAGCATGGTGTTCATGCATCGTCTCTTAGTTGTGCCACAAAATTTGCGTAGCTCCTTGAATGGTAGTGGAATACAGCTGGGCACTTACCAATTGCATTTGCTTAAAACGTCTTACAGATCTTTATTTTTGGTTGGTTATAAAGTTCCTTTTCGATGGTACAGATAAAAGGAATTAATGTTGAAAGCTTTATCTGCATCTACGTCTTGTCTCCATTACTCTCTTTATGTCAAAATTCTACAATTTATACCTACACCATGTCTTCTCAATGCTCAATGGAGGCTTACCTAGGGAGTAGAGATTAAGATCTTCCCCAACACTTTTGTCCTCCCTCATGTCACATCAAGATTCCTTGGAGTGTGAATAAATGAGAAGGCGAGTTTTACAGTCAACATCAACCAGATTTCTTAGTAATATCCGCTATCAAGGGTAGTATTTGGATGTGCCAGCATGAAAGTAGAGTATTCAGGTGCTAGAGTAACATTTGATTGAGCTAACCACCATGCCTAGCAATTTTTATTACACATATTTTACATCGGTGTGAATCAGCATGTTCAGTCATTCGTCATTTGTTTATTCAACTTTATTTTCTCATTCTTATTGTTGTTTTATGTTGTTTGCAGCCAAGATCCTAAAGAGGATAAATGAACCATCTTATTTCTATCAATGATCATTGCATTGTGGAAAGCAAGATTATTATTAATGATTCATTTATTAGTCTAAAAATCATTGAGTCCTTATTAATTGAAATTATTCTTTTAATCAATGATTAAAACAAAATCAATTTAATATTTTGATCCTCACATGATTTCCTTTTGTTTAATAGGTACCAAAATCGAACAAAGGCAAGTGAACAAGGTACAAGAAAAGCGAAAAGTCAACAAGGAGGAGGCTAGCAAACGAAGACGAAAGGAGGATGATTTTTTTTGAAAACACAATGTGTTTTTTAACACTTTAAGTGTTGATTAACACTACTTCATGAAGTTGTTTATCTTTTCGTTTTAGAACACTAATTTTCATTTGGGTCTAAAACGAACAATTTGATTTTCATTGCAAAGGGCTTAAAACGAATCTTAGGACAAACTTACTAGAGTTTGTTTTGGGTTAAAAATTGAACAAGAAATCTTCATATTTCATTTGGTGCTTAAAACGAACTCACAATTGCTTTGAAGGGTATAAAACGAACAAGTGCTTGATTTGTGTGATTTTGTCTTTTGAGTGTGTATCCTCTCCCCTTGCGCTTCGTGCGATCTAGGGTGCAAGAGAAACACTCAAAATACATTTTATTGCTTTGAAACACTTCAATTTGGGCTTAAAAATTGAACATCGTGTGCGAGTGTGAGTAGGGGCATTTTCGCATACATTCTCTTTCTTTGTGCATCAAAGATCGATCGAGTTACGGATTGTGTTTTTGCTCGCTTTTGTTTATCTTAGAGGGCCTGCCTTGGGGAAAAAGTACTCACCCAAGGGAACGACTCAACCGGTAACACTCTAAAGCCAAGAGTATTTCCAGCCGGGATATAAATGTGGGTTTTGGTTAAACACCATAATCACGCGGTTGGCTCTGATAGGATGGATCCGAGAGGGGACTCTTGTCGTATGGGTCAATCTCCATGAACAGAAAGTCCTTAGTAGAACCCATGTGCTAGAATTTGCCAAAATACTTAATCTATTTGTTGGTGCAAGAACAGTCGTCTGAAGCACCCCACACTCTTACGGTCTTCTAGTAGAGATGGAAAGCATGCCATGGGAGTTTCATGGGTGTTGATGCTTGGCTGCCCCGATTGACGTTAATGAGCCGTGGAGGGGAGCTGGGGTCAAGCATCTAACCATCGCTAGAGATAAGCGTAGCTGGACTTGTCCAAGTGGGAATCCAACAAATATTGTCTTACACATCCATAGGGCTTGTAATTGTTCTTCATTTGAAAACACAGTGTTGTATTCGAAAACATTTTGCAAACAAACATTCAACATGATTCTCAAAATTTCAAACCCTCTTGAAGACAAATATCATTGACTCAATCCATATGTTACTGCTTTCCCGGGATTCACATCCGTAGAGGTTCCTAAGCATTGGATTATACCTCAATTTGTCTTCTTGAGTAAACAATAGGAAAACCCTTGCCTTAAGTTCATTGAATTTCCACATAAAATATCTTGTGGGGTTTAAAGAAATTAAGACATTGGACATCTTAGTTTGAAACTTTAATCAAAGAGAGTGTTTTTGGTAAAATAAAGCCATTAAAAAAAGATAAGCAAAATGAACTTTCATGTGTGTTGAAGACTCCAAACCCCAAAAGCACAAATCATTGATTGGAAATCCAAAATATTCAAATCATTCCTTGGTTACAAAGGTCTTTAGGAAGCATATGCATGCTCTTCAATACCTAGGTCTAGGAAAAAAAAAGTGGTCTTTTTAGGTTCATCTAGGGATCAAAACAAATCAAACCTCTTTCATCCATCTTTCAAAACATCAAAATCCATCTCACAAATCATCTTTTGAAAAAACCTTGAAATCATCTTTGAAGTGCTAGGCTTTATGAAAAAATCAAGCAATCATCCAAAATCATTGAGACCAAGTCCTTGAAAACATTTATCAAAACACCTTTGGTTATGAATGTGTAAATGCATCCTTTTGTATATCCTTAGTCAAAGTCATCCAAATCATCTTGTCTAACTTAGTGTATGTAGATGAATCCTTCTCCATATACTTAGTGAAACAATCATCTTGTTTGGGTAGGTGTGGGTAGATGCATCCTTCTCCTCACACATACCCAAATCATCATCCTTTGAACACAACTATCCTTTAGATCATTATCAAACATCTTAGGTCTTTTTTTCAAAAAATCAAAATCAAAATCCAAATCAAGATCAAGGACAAAATCTCAAAATCCAAAAAATCAAACCAATCAAAAATCCAAAGCCTAGTATTTCATTCAAGATCTATCAAAAGCCAAAAACATCCATAACATCCATCTTTAAACATCACCATCATATCATCATCACATTTGATCCTAAAAGCATCCTAAAACTTTCACTTTGGGACATAAAATAGAGATTAATCCAAGGAATCAAGAGATTCATCTCCCATATTCTCGAAGATTGATCCTTGTTTTATGGTTCAAACGAGATCTCAATACAAGAAGAGTATGGAAGCCCATAAAGAAACTCCCGCTTCAAGTGATCTTAAACAAACCAACACAGAAATGAATCCAACAGAATGAAGCAATCCATTGACCCTCTCATCATCAAAAAATCTGCAAGAAGAAAACCAAAGAGAGGACCCTACTTTTGGAATGTCTCGCGAGGAAATGATAGAAATGCTCCAAAATCCGCATAATCATCGAATGATCAATGCCAT
This sequence comes from Sequoia sempervirens, assembly GCA_007258455.2. NCBI lineage: Eukaryota > Viridiplantae > Streptophyta > Pinopsida > Cupressales > Cupressaceae > Sequoia > Sequoia sempervirens. The sequence goes on along the minus strand of VDFB02000003.1, from coordinate 620,927,425 downwards.
GATGAGACTCAACCCTTCGTTATATATGCTTGAATTAGCAAAACAAGGGGCCAAGTTGCCTTTGGATTTTGATGTGAGTACCATAGTGGAGACATCATTTCCACCAATCTCATCCACCCCCATCACACCCATCATCGCATCCAACACGATTCCAAATCCGCCACCACTACCACCAAAACCAAATGCGGCAAGACAATATGACATTGCGCTAAAAGCTCACCAGGCCTACCAAAACACCATCCAACAATATCTAGCCAAGCAACAAGCACGACGAGCTCGACAAGTGCAACAATCCTCTCAAGCTGCCCAAGCCTCTCAAGCTACCCAACCAACACAAGCACAAACACAAAAGATGACAACTATTGAGAACAAAGATCAAGATCACTCCATCATTGAATACCTTGAAGTTGTGTCTATTCCATCCAATGATCAAATGAACATATGTCAAGAGTCACTTCCCAATCATGATCAAAATCCACCAACAATACCCAACAATGATCCAATTCCATAAATGACAACATCATTTGACCCTATGGTTGAAGACCTTAGAAATCTCTCTACTGCAATTGTTGAAAACAATGTTCAAGATTTATCCATCAATAAAGATATTTTCACTTCATCCAACGAGGCATCGACCATTGATCATGTTGAAAATGTATCTACATCACCTAATGAGGTAGAGGACATATCTCAAGAATTTATGCCAAAGCATGATCAAAATCTTTCACCAAGGTCTAGCAATGGTCATTTTCAAAACATGTTGATCCCCTTTGACCTCATGGTTACAGATGTTGAAGGAACCTTGAACTTGACCATGCCTAATGTTGACATCCAAAAGTCCTTTGTAAGAAATCCATCCTTTGAAGCTGCCCCATGTCAAGAACTTGATCCAAAGCATGTCGAAAGCAACTCCGAAATTAATCAAGATCAAGAATTTGTATCTTCAAGATACTACAATAATCTAATGAACACTCTCTTATCCATGCAAGATGATAATATCCACATAGCACTTACTCCACCATCTACCCATGAGATGCTTTCTACAGATGGACACGTAGATGATCTTCATCTAGAACAAGATTGTGTTACACAAAAAGGGTAGATTCTTAATTCCTACAATCAAACGGAGTTGTCAACATCAGGATCAAATATTTCCCAAACTCAGATTGAAGACATCATGAATAAAGATATCCATCATTATCCGCCCAAGGAAACAAGTCAAATAGAACATCCAGAGTTAGCGGGGCGAAAATTGAAAGAACATCAACTACGGTGGTCATCCATCAGAGAACACTTATTGAACAAGAGCTCTTGGAACAGGAGAAATCAAAGCATGAAGTTACCACTTCCACCATACTGGGGGCAACTTCGTCTCAAGCAAACGTCAACATAGGGAGCATGAAGAGTCCTTATGATGAAGCTAGTGTCAATACTACAACCAACCACGTCATGAATCTTCATCCACCCATAACCCCATCCATGAATTGGGACCAATGTCAAAGGAAATATCTGAATCAAAGTACGAAGAACATTATCAAATCAAGAGAAGTTGAGAAGCATAATGGACAAATCAAATACATATGGATATCGAAGAATACGAAGAAAGATTATCCCTATCAAACTCCATCAGTCAAAGAAACTGTGGGGAAAACTAAAAGAGGGAAAGGTATCCATCAAAGATGTCTGCAAAATCAAAAGCAGGCTTTTCAAGCGACGTACAAAGTATATCAAGCAGTTGGTCCTAATTCCACGCACACTTCTGTATCCACCCATCATTGCTCATCTTCCCAAGTTTGGAGAGTCAAAGGTTTCAAACTGTCAACCAATCCATCTCTTATCCCTAAATGCACTCCATCCACGCCTCCACGCATGACATCCAATTCTCATATTGACCATGTATTGGCAATGACCCTTCATCATAAGGATTCAGAAGGCACTTTATCACGATGTACGCACAGAGACAGAGTTAACCCTGGTATCAACGAAGCAGATCAAGAATCCCAAAAGTTGCATACAAGTGCACGTATCTTAGCAAAGTAGCTCCTTCAGGCAGGATATCAATGGCACATTATGACAGAGGTATCTACGTCAACACCACCAAGTGGTTCAACATGAATGTTTTAGAAAAATACAAAAAAAAATGAAAATCCAAAAAAAAAAAAATCAGAAAAAGGATTGAAAATAGTAAAGATAAAAATCGTCCTCTAGTGAAAACCACTACAGTGGTTCTTTGGGCAAGACCATGACGAAAACCTAGAAAATAGGCGTCATGTGTAGAATTGAGCATCTACGTGCGCCAATTCAGGAGAGAGCATCTCATCCCATCCATACTAAATTGAGCATTCCATCCATCTTATCCATAATAAATCCATCCATCCATAAACCATTGATCCAATCCATTTTCATCCATCTACATCCATCATCCAAGTTATATTGATCTTGATGAAAATTTGGGGCACACTTTATACCTGCTTACGGTAAAACATCTTGACATGGGCCGTTTTCATTAATCCTATCCTATACAGCTTTATCTGAGCTATGAAGCATTATCCAAATGAGCATTCGTTATCCAAACACCTTATCTTATCGCAAGATAATCCATATCCATCCATCCATACACCTATCCGAGCATCCACCCATCACATTCCATACATTGCTAGACATTGGGGGCAGATTTTGGCATCTTGCTTCGAGGAATAAATCTTGATCTATATCCTTCGACTTATGTGGCGATCCAAACATTGGAAAATGTGAAATCAAATGGTCAAAGCAGTTGTGATCCAAAATCTAAATCACTAGCCCATGGCATATTTTGACAAGAACATGTTCTTTATCAAGTCTCCACCTTCAATTGAACATCAATCCAAACAATCGATTTCAGTCACATCTAATTTGCACGTCAAACGTCACATCAAATCATCCAAACATCTTTTGTTTGAAATCAAGCTTCATCAAACATGATCAATCAAATCCAATCAAAAAAATCATCATCTCAGGATATCATTGTGTTGCTTAACACTATCCTTGCATTGTTGTGCGTCCTCAACAATGTTATCATCATCAATCCCATCAACATCCCAATCCTTGTGTTGCATAACACTATCATTGCATTGTTGTGCATCCTCAACAATGTTATCATCATCAATCCATCGACCCGATTGATCGACCTTAGCTTGGTTTTCAACAAAAATCCCAAACAAAGCACTGATATCATTACACATCCATATCCAAATAGTCAAAATCATGTGAAAAATCCAAAAACATCCAAAACATATCAAAAATCCAAAAACAAGTCAAAATCAGAAAACATCAAAAACATTGGAATCTGAACTACGTCGTCTCTGAGCTTAAACGTAGGCAAGGCTAATCTTCGATCAGCCCCCGAGACATCAAAATCCAAAAACATTCGAAAAAAAACATCAAAATCCAAAACATTAAAAAAATCAAAACATTTGTAAAATCTCAGAAAACCCCAAAACATCCGAAAACATCAAAATCCAAAAACAGCCTCAAAACATTTCAAAACGTCAAAAACATCCAAATATTTGAAAAAATCCATCCGCCTCATTTCGCTTTCACCCGCAATAATCAATCATCCATATTAAATTGATTGTCATCTTCATCCTTTGACAACATAAACAAAAACAATCACAGCAATTGGAAAAAGCAAGCTTCAATCGCAAAATCAAAATCGAAACAACAAATCTTAAAAAAAAAAACACAAAATCAAAATCTTGATCAGTCGCAAACATGTCAGTCAACCTTATATCAATAGCCTATCAATCAACTTATCAAACCATCATCATCTTGTACAATGCATGTCCTAGGATATATCGTTCCGACAATGGGCATCATTTATGGATATCACCTTGGATTCTTATCCTATCAAAACAAATCCCTTTGGCTAGAGGTATGAAGAACATTGGCTTGTTTGCATACTTGATCTTTTCTTTTGATTTATCTTATTGCGCTCATTCCAAGGACCTCTCATGATATCAAACGAAGGATTTAGAGAGATAGGAATGGGGAAACGATCATTATCCTTTTGTCTGTTGTGCTTGTTGGATCGCTCTGTAAAAAATAACTTAGCTTAATAATTGTTTTGTTAGATATGTATGGAGGATGTTTCGTGATAGCTTGTTGACTATTGCATTGATTGGTTATACCTTCCATGCTTTGGTCCTGAGATGTTTGAGACCTCCTATGCATCCCAGCAAGGTTTCAGATGTCAAGTGTGAACAAGAATACTCCCTATCTGCTTGTTGAGTCAAAGTCCATCACACTAGGTACAACGCTTCATCCCCGTCCTTTCATACCTTGATGCATCGTAATTTAGGCGTTACCAAACATGCTAATCTCTTCGAAAATCCCAATCCTTGATAAGCAAATCATCATCATTTATCTATCATCATTCATCATCATCATCATCTCTAATAAAGTCTCGACCAATCATGGACTTGTTGGATCCTCTTTGTCATCATCTCTCATTCTCATGGTTAACATCATCACTCACCAATGCATCCATCATATCCATCATCCTCAGATCCACAAACCGCTGTATCACATATCATCCATATCATACATTGTGGTTTCATCAATATTTCTACATGCATTGCATTTTAATCATCATCATAATATAGATCTATTAGTCTAAGCATCCCATAAATCATCCATTGCATAATCACAGTATATCACATCATCAATCTCATCCATCTCACATCATATCATCATTTAAGTTGTTTAGGATAATATAGACTTGTTATTCTAAACATCTTAAAATCATCTCATTCTGTAATTATCATTCATAACCATCCATTTGAATCTTCCTTTTATCGCTTAAATCGCACCTCAAATCAAATTCCTTTTCACGGATTCTAGGTAAATGTACAGCCTTTCCAATAAGCATCTGAAAATCATGAATTTTAATTTCGATCAGGAAAATTTATTCTCCTTGGAACCAAATCTTAGTCAGTATACATTTGCTTCAAAGAGGGGTAAAATGTAGACACATCAAAATTACATCATGCATAATCATATTCCATTCATCAAATAAATCAGGACTTTATTTAAATCAAACCCAAATCATAAACCCAAATCATACTTCATCCTTTTCTGAATTAAATAAATAAAGTATTTAAGTCTTAAAAGTCAAAATCATCTAATCAGCATTAAATCAGCATAATCATCATCTATTTAATCTAACCCTGATTAAATACTCACCCACTTGCATTCTCTAGATTTGGCCACTTGCACATGAAATTACATTTAATTGATTTATCAAAATCTTTATTTTCAACTTGGCATAAAGGAAGAATATTCTCCAAGTTTGAATCTCCCCCAAGTGGACATGTACACCCAACAGAGCATTTATGAGGCCTTACATGTCTCTTTAATGTCCCTTCCAAAGGTCAAACTTAGCATTCATTGCAAATTTGAATTCAAATTTTCCCTCTCATGGGCACTCTTCCCAAATCTTGCACAACCATTGACCACTCACCATTTGACAAGTGTCATCTTCTCATTAGAGGATCTGTAGTCCCACATTCACCATCTTGGCCAATCTTTCATCAAGAAAATCTATAAAATAGGGCCTTCATTCTCATTCATGGATCCACAATTTTAGAAAGGTTACTCTCTTCATTTGAGATTTGATCTTGTCCATTCACTCCATCATCTCCATTTGCATTTATCAACTTAAGCTTTGATCAAGGGTTGGGAAAGGGTCACTAGCACATGTGACACCAATCCACTATGGGATAGGTTTAATGTCATGTTTTTGTATGCTTTTATTTGATTTCCCTTGTTTCATTTATGGCATGATTAACATGGCTTATTATTCCATAGGGATGTTGAAATGTTGTTTTATTTTAAACTAACCAAATTGCAGATTTTAACATCTACAATTCCAAGTAAATAGACAATTACCTGGCTTGATATCCACAAGATGTAGAGCAAAGATATTGTCCTGGAGCAGCAACGCCGAAGCTTCCAGCCAAGCAGTACCACCCCGCTTCTCCGCAAGCTCCGTGATAGCATTAAAATCACCTCCAATAATCCAAGGATGGTAAGGGAAAAGGCTTCAAAATAAGCGAATGTTGGACCACAAGAGGTGCTTACCCTGCAACTCCACCGGCGATACACATTGGAGAGGAGAACAGTTTCCCCAGAAACAAAAAAAGAAGCCATCATGGAAAGGGAGGATTTAAAAGACCCCCACCATTGGGGGCAAATCTTCTGCGGATTCCAGAAGCATGCCACCCCACCAGAAGACCCCTGAGCCCCAATGCATTGGCAATCACCATTCCTCCATAACTTAGGAGCTAAATCCATCATACCTTCCACAGAGAGCTTAGTCTCCTGAAGAAAAAGAACATCAGGCGAAAGAAGCCTAATCAAATCCCAAACAGCTTTTTGTCTAGGGCCACTGTTTAAGCCCCATACATTCCAAGAAAGAACTATCATTTCAAGGGAGAAGAAAAATGTGAATCCAGAGTCTTGACTGACCCCCACTCCACCAAAGTCTCCCCAATCATCTTAATATTTTCCACATCCTTCTTCCTACCCAGCTTAGAAGTTTTCTCCGGCCCCCCCTTTTTAAGATCTTTTTGCAAAATACCCAACTGAGAGGACAACTTAAAATTCTTCTTCCCCACCTCTAAACTTACCTTATGCAAGAGGTGAGCCTTATCTGCACTATCTTTCCCTGCCTCAACACTACCACCCATCGCATCCTGAACCCCCATTTGCCAATCTGTCCCTAGGTCCAAAGTCCCATCAACATGAGGAACCATAAGCACCTCTGAATTGAGCTTTATCTGTCCATGATCATTCCCAACCTCCTCTATGCATTGCACTCTCGTAACCCCCTCCTGTTAAGAAGTAAGAATTTCCTCCACCGAAGGGCCATGCTGATCCATATCCAAAGTCCCATGATCTAGATCCAAAAATCCCGGGTTCACCTCCTATTGGCTAATTTCTTCCAACACCTCGAATCTATTGAAGGTATCCTCCTCCTGCCTGTCCTTCAAAGTCCTTTTATGACCTTTATTTCTATTTTGGCCTCTAACAGAAGTGAAACCATCATCCCTACCACCAAAACCCTGAATGGGATCCTTGCCCTTATCCACTCTGGGTGGGTTATTTGAAGGCTGAGGAGATTGAACCTCCAAAGCCTTGGCCTTTGGACATCTGCGCTGGAGGTGACCGTACTCATGATAGAAATGACAACGGAAAGGTAACGTTTCATAATCAAGCTACTGCACCCATGAATAATCTCCTGCACTCACTTCCAAAGAGTCTGGCAATGGCTTACTTAAGTCAATTTCTACACAGAATTGGGCAAAAGTCATTACCTTTTTGAATTGTGTATGTTGTGATGAACCCACAGGTTTTCCCAGCTTTGAAGCTAATAAGTGCAACACATCCTCACGCCAACATTCCATAGGAAGCCTTGGAAGACGAACCCAAAATGGAACCCAATTTGGAAGTTCCTCCACTAGGTTGAAGCCGGCATGCCATGGCTTAATGAACAAGCCCACTTGGTTGTAAAAATACGAGCCCCCTTCAAAAACCCTATTTCGATCAGCCATGCAGTCAAAAGTGACCATGAAATAATTATTTTCCAAGAGGTGGATCTCCATCTCCCCCTCAGGCATCCAAGTCCTTTGAGCCCACAAATCCAAGAATTGCAACAAAATTTTCAAACCCAAGAATTTGCAATAAAGAGAATGCCTTGAGAAATAATCGATATCCTCTGCCAGCATCTCCATTGGAATGACTACATTCGGCCTCTCTTTACATCGTTTGAGGCATCCATTAATCTTCAGAATTCTAGGCCTTCCTGCCGATCCCGTCACAACTTTTTTAGGTTCCACCGAAAAAAGATTATTATCAAAAACCTTCGAGCCCTGTAGAGATGGTTTCGAACCCAACACCGAGAGGAAGTCCATTTTGGGGCAAACCCAAAAAGAATCCCCTTGCAGCATAGAGGAAAAAAAACCCTAATCTATCATTCAAGCCTACGGAAGCCCCAAAGGAACAACTCCACACCTCCTCAGAGGAGGGAAACAAAACCACCAGCCGTATCACCAAACCCCCCAACCCCAACACACCACCCACACACCTTACCCCACACCAAACCCCACCTTCTGCCACACCACACCCCACCAAGCATTCTAAGCCCACACATGCCACAGTAATCTTCCCAAGCACTAGGTCATAGCCACCAAACACCACAAGAAAACAAAGGCCGGACATGAGCAGAGGAAGAAACCCGACCACCGAGCACCCTCCAAACTCTACCTACCAAACACAAAACCAAACGGACCCCCCTACACACAAACAAACGCCCACCCGACCCAACGCAAACCCAGGAAGAAAAATTGGAACAAGCTAGGGCACAGATGCCCTAGCTCGACATGCAGAGAGCGACGCAACGAACGACGCCATCATGAACTCATTTCCTCAATCAGCTATATTTAATTATTATAATATAATTAATTATTTTTATAATTTTATTATATAAAATTTGATATATATATATATTATGTTGAATAGAACAATTGAGAGGGGGGGTGAATCAGTTGTCACAAAATTAAACCTTTAAATCATTCACCGGAACTAATCCTTAACACTACTTAAATGATTAAACATTAAGTGCAAGTGCAAAAACTGAAAACTATCACACACACACAACAACACCAAATTTATGTGGAAAACCTAATGAGAGAAAAACCATGGTGAGGATTAACTCACACTATAGAGAATATCAAAACCGATTACAAGAGGCTCACTACCTGAGAAACAAGGCTCACCAGCCAAAACAAGGACTCATTGTTCGAAACATGACTCACTGTCCAATACGGCTAACAACTCGGGCAGCTCACTACCACAAAGATACAAAGAAGAGAGAAGAGATATGTTACAGAGAGATGACAATATCAATGCAACAGAGAAATCTACCACAATTTTCTCAACCACTTGCAGACATGCATGAATGATAGAGTACACCTTCAACTCACTACATCTGAAAACTCAATATTTAGGCTTCACACTAATTTTCCACGCTCACATCACACACACTTACTGATTTGCATCAATCTCACATCTATCTACTCTATTTATTTCCACTTATCTCTTTTTACTCACTTTTCACCACTAACTCATCCTGTATTTATACCATATTCAACTTTGAAACATACCCAAAGTCCATCCAACATTAAATTCAAATTAGGTTAGAGCCAGAACATCTTAGGGTGGAATTAGAATGAGGGAAACCCAAACACACGCTTCATGAGAACCCAAATAGATCAAACAAACTTCATCAACTTCAAAGATAGTGTTCAACATAAGGTCAGCCAAACTAGTGTAAAACACATAAAATAATTAAGCATGATCCTTCCAGATACCAAAATTAACTTCAACATAATCATAAAAACTAAACTCTCGAACCACAAGTCATAATACTTTACCAAAGAGAACTATGGACCAACAACGTTTCTTCCAAACCTTAGCCAAAAACACAAAAAATCACAGTTCACAAATGGTGAACACAACTTGCATTGTACAACCAATCAGTAGCCAAAAATTTGGGTATAAAAGCTTCCAACAACCATGATCAACATATTTGAACCACACAAACATAGGAGAAAATCCTAGAGAAAAAATCGGAGCAAGCATTGAACACCTTCAACCTTTCTTCAATACAATTTTCTCAATATCCTCAACATGATCAACCAATAACCTACAACCATGACATCAATGACAACAAAAAATAGTTGATAACCAATTGACCAGTTGACATCAATGACAACAGCTTCATATTTCTCATTCTTGCAACAATCTCTCCCTTTGTCATTGATGGCAACACATGATGTGTAAAACCATCAAAGACAACATACTAGCTTTGAATACACTTCTCAATATTTTTCTCTTTGTTTCTCCCCCTTAGAAGATAATCTTTTTCATATTCTTCCTCTTTTCTTTTTCACATTCTTTCTCTCCCCCTTTGACATTAACAGCAAAGGAAAAAGATATTTTATATTGATTTCCCCTTTGACATTAGAAACAAAATACATACAATGACAACACATGACACTACCTACACCCCCTAAGAGGTAGCCACCAAAACATCAGTCCAAAAGAAAGATAGATCCATAAATCCACCGGACTGATGCATCTCCACTTACATCTAGTTCAAGAAAGGAGGGGCAATGACCCCTAACTTCTCTCGGAGATACTCAAAAGTATCTTTAGGGAGATCCTTCATAAATATATCAGCAATCTAATTCTTCATTGGAACATACTTGAGCTTTACTTCATTCTCCATAACCTTATCTCTTAAGAAATGATACTTGATATGCTTCATCCTCGAGTGCATCATAGGATTCTTCAAAGTGTTAATTGCACTTGTGTTATCATAGAAGGTAGAAATAGGATCATCATACACCAAGTTGTGATATCTTTCAATGTCTGTTTCATCCATAAAACGTGTGGACAACAAGATGCAACAACAATATACTCAGCTTCAATAGTAGACAAGGAAACTGAATCTTGCTTGTTACTCAACCATGCCACCAATCTACAACCAAGAAAAAATGCACCACCACTTGTACTCTTTCCGTCATCTACACATCCAAACCGATCTGCATCTGTATAGGCACTTAGTGTAAATTCAGTATCCCTAGGATACCATAACCCATAATCCGAAGTGCCATTCAAGTATTTGAATATTCTTTTAATAGCAATATGTGTTTCCTTAGGATCTTCTTGAAATCTAGCCACAAGACATACAACATGCATAATATCCATTCTAGTAGCAACCAAATACAATAGTCAACCAATCATAGATCTATACTTGCTCTGATTAGCCTTGGTGAATCATCATCTTTAACCAATTTGCAACCACTCACCATAGGAGTACATACTGGTTTGGAACCATCCATCCCAAACTTCTTCAACATCTCTTTCGCATACTTAGACTATGGAATAAAAATTTGTTTCTCTATTTGATTGATTTGCAACCCAAGAAAGGAATTCATCTCACCAAACATAGACATTTCAAACTCTTTTTGTATCTCTTCCACAAACATCTTACACATAGTTTCATTTCCTCCAAAAATAATGTCATCGACATATACAACCACAATCAATATTTTTTCATTTTCAATTTTAAAATATAAATTACTATCTATCGTACCTTTCTTGAAACCTTGTTGAATCAAATACCTGTCTAACCTTGTATACCAAACTCTAGGAGCTTCCTTCAATCCATATTAATCTTTCTTCAACCTACACACCATATCCATTTGATCTGACAACTGAAATCCTTCTGATTGTTCCATGTAGACCTCTTCTTCTAGCTCACCATTCAAAAAAGAAAAACTTGACATCCATTTGATAGACCTTAAAATCTTTATGAGTAGAAAATGCTAATAACATCCTTATAGCTTCCATTCTTGCTACCAGAGAAAACGTCTCTTGAAAATCTATGCCTTCTACTTGTGAGTAACCTTTACACACAAGCCTTGCTTTGTTTCTAACCACTTCTCCATTCTCATTCAACTTATTTCTAAATATCCACTTTGATCCAATAATGTTTTTATCTATCGATCTTGGGACCAATTCCCAATTTTGATTCTTCTCAATTTGCATAAGTTCTTCTTTCATAGCTTCCATCCAATGTTCATCTTTACAAGCTTCACTTACATTCTTTGGCTCAATCTCAGAAAGTAAACACAAATTTACTTCAGTAGCAGCTCTACTTCTTGTCAATACTCCTTTTGTCTTATCTCCAATGATCTTACTTTCTAAATGATTCTTCTGCATGTATCTAGGTGTCTTAGGGGACACCACTGGAGCTTCTTCTTCTCTTTCATTTTCTTCATTCTGCTTCTCTCGCTCATCCTTTTCCTATTCTTCCACAATTTCTTTAATGCTTATGCAATTCGGTTCATTAGATACATATCCATCAATATCAATTGAATTCTTCATTGTTTCATCAACCTTGACAGTTGCACTTTCTACAATCTTTCTCAGTCTTTTATTGAAACATATGTATGATTTACTTTTAGTAGAATATCCAAGAAAAATTCCTTCATCACTTCTTGCATCAAACTTTCCTAAAGTTTCTTCATCTCTTCTGATGTAACATTTGTTTCCAAACACCTTGAAATACTTAACAGTATGGCTTCTTCCATACCATAACTCATAGGGGGTCTTTGTATTGTTTTATCTTTCTTGAACTCGATTGAATACATAAACAACAATATGAATAGCTTCTCTCCAGTAAACTTTTGGTAAACCAGCCTTAGTAATCATTGATCTAGCGGCCTCTTGAACAGTTTTGTTCTTTTTTTCAACAACTCCATTATGCTAAGGAGTTCTTGGAGCAGATAATTGTCTCTTTATTCCATGCACTTCATAAAACATATTAAAATCATGGGAGGTGAATTCTCCACATCTATCAGACCTTAAGCATTTTATCCTTAAATTCACTTCATTTTCAACCATAGCTTTGAATGTCTTGAATCTATCTAATGCATCTGATTTCTCTCTAAGAGATGTAATCCATGTATATCTAGAATAATCATCAATCAAAAGCATAAAGTACCTTTCACCTTGTAGAATTCTCACTCTTGTAGGACCACAGAGATCTGTATGAATTAAATCTAGTAGTCGAGTAGTAGATTGTTCCTTTGATCTGTAATGGATTCTAGCTTGCTTTCCAAACTAACATTTCCTGCAAATAGCATTAATAGGCTTTGTAATCCTTGGTAAATCTCTCATGGCCTGAACTACACTAATCCTCTCCAAGTTATCAAAATTCATATGACACATTCTCCGATGCCACAACCAACTGTCATTAATCTGAGTCATAAAGCATCATCCATTAGCACCCTTAAGTTGTTAGATATTTCCTTCAAATTTCTTTCCTACAACAATCACTATTCTAGATCTCACAACTCTCATCCTTAAACACAAGATCATATCCCTTACTGCACATTTGTCCAACACCCAAGAGATTATGTCTTAAACCCTTAACATAGTAGACATCATTAGTATTATGCTTGCCATCAAAGCTTACTAAACCTATCCCACAAATTTTAGCACTAGTATCATCTCCAAACATAACCAAGCCTCCATCATATTTTTCAAGTTTAAAAAACTTACTCTTATCACCAGTCATGTGATGTGAACAACCACCATCAACAACCCAATAGTTCTTGTCCTATTTAGCATGTAGGGTAGAGATTACAATACCTTCATCTTTCTCTTTCTCCGGAGGGCATTCCTTTAGCAGAAGGAGGTTCATCCTTTATAGCCAAGAACAAGCATTCATTATAATCAAGATTATCATAATTAGAATCCTCATCAGATATACTAGCATTCTCATTCACATAATATGCTATGTTGATCTTCTTACCTTTCTTTTCTTTCTCATATCTTTTTTTATTCCTTTTAGCTCTTTCTGGACACTTTGCAACATAATGACCTATTTCTCCACAACTAAAGCATTTAAAGGGTAACTTACCTTCATAATTGTTGGAGCCTTTCCTCATCCTTCTCAAAAAGTTAGCTTCTATTTCACCAGGATTTCTTCATCCAGATCTTTAGCTTTTGTAGCCTCAAAAGAAATCTTTGATTTGCATCCATTCCTCAAATTTGGCTTCCTCTTCTCATAAGATGTTAGAGATCCCAACAACAAATCTTTAGTGTAGGTCTTATAATCTATACTATGTTCAATAGCACACACCTTCTCACTGTAAGCATCAGGGAGAGTTTTAAGAACCTTCTTTACAATTCTTGTTTCATCTACAATAGTACTAAGTCCTCACATTCTAGATACTCTCATCCAATCTTTGTACATAAGCTTTAACATTCTCATCTTCAAACATATGTAGAAGCTCAAACTATGTTTCCAAATTCTATAATTTTTGCCTCTTTGATCCTTTCATCACCTTCATGTACTCTTTCTAAAGCATCCCAGACTTCCTTAACAGTCTTCATATTTCGAACCTTAATCAAATCAAAATGTACAAGACTATTCTTCAAAATGTACTTCGCCTTATTGTTCACTTCATGTGTTTTGATCTCATCAGCCGTACTTGGACCATTAGTAGGAGTGTAAGGATTATTGTAAGATTTCTCCACATCATATCCACAATACTTTAGGTACTCTTCCATCAGTATTTTCTAGATAGTATAATTAGTTCCATCAAATGTCAGATAATCATAAGTCACTTTTCCAGCCATCTCAGACCTTCCTTAAGAGGTTAAGCTCTTCTCCAAGGAACCAAGCTCTGATACCAATTGTTGAATAAGACAATTGATAGGGGGTGAATTATTTGTCACAAAATTAAACCTTTAAATCATTCACCATAACTAATCCTTAACACTACTTAAATGATTAAACATTAAGTGCAAGTGTAGAAACTGAAAACCATCACACAAACACAACACTAGATTTACGTGGAAAACCCAATGAGGGAAAAACCATGGTGAGGATTAACTCGCACTATAGAGAATATCAAAATGGATTACAAGAGACTCACTGCCTAAGAAACAAGGCTCACTGCCAAAAAAAGGACTCACTGTCCAATAGGGCTAACACCTAAGAGGGTTCACTGCCATAGAGATACAAAGAAGATAGAAGAGATATGTTACAGAGAGATGACAATCTCAATTCAACAGAGAAATCCACCATAATTTTCTCAACCACTTGTAGACATGCATGAATGATAGAGTACACCTTCAACTCACTGCATCCAAAAACTTAGCATTTAGGCTTCGCACTGATCTACCACACTCGCATCACACACACTTATTGATTCACATCAATCTCACATCTAGATCTACTCTATTTCTTTCCACTTATCTCTTTGTACTCACTTTTCACCACTAACTCATCCTGTATTTATACCATCTTCAACTTTGAAACATATCCAAAGTTGGCCATCCAACATTAAATTCAAATTAGGTTGGTGCTAGAACATCCTAGGGTGGAATTAGAATGAAGGAGACCCAAACACATGCTTCATGAGAACCCAAATGAATCCAACACGCTTCATCATCTTCAAAGATAGTGTTCAACATAAGGTCAACCAAAATAAGTGTAAAACACATAGAAAAATTAAGCACGATCCTTCTAGATACCAAAATTAACTTTAGCATGATCATAGCAACTCAACTCTCGAACCACAAGTCATAATACTTTATCGAATAAAAATCTAGACCAACAACATTTCTCTCAGACCTTAGCCAAAAACATAGAAAACCATAGTTCACAACTGGTGAACACAAATTGCACTGTACAATGAATCAACAACCAAAAATATGGATATAACAACTTCCAACAACCATGATCAACATATATAAACCACACAAACATAGGATTAAATCTCAGAGTAAAACCTAGAGCAACCACTGAACACCTGCAACCTTTCTTCAATACAATTTTCTCAATATCCTCGACATGATCAACCAATAACCTACAACCATGGCATCAATAAAAATAGCAACCAATTGATAACCAATTAACTAGTTGACATCAATGACAATACCTTCATACTTTTCATTCTTGCAACATATTACGTCGAAGGAATATCCAATTTGAAAGAGAGCAACCTAACTTATAAAATCAATGGTTCACCTCTCTCTACATGACCTATTTTATGATTAAAAAGATTTCCTTCGTTGATCATCTTCTATAGCCAACGCACGTGGAATTTTCAACTAAAACAAGTCTCACGCCTGACAACTCCCTCCCAAAAACAACTTGTAATTTGAGGTTTCAGTTGAGAAGTTGTTTCATGTTGATAAATATTGTTCAGTTGTTGATAAAAATTTTCCTGAAAGTTGGAAGACATCATATCAAATGTACCTTTGGCCATACTTAGATACAATTTAATTTTCCTTGAATTTTATTTGTTATGCATTCTTTGCTCCTGAAAAATATATCTTGTATTTGTATATTGTGTCCATTCAAATCAAATATCTCAGACAAAATATCTGACATGATTTGAACTACCATAAATTTTCTCTTAATGCAGTTTGTGTGGTTGGTATATGTATTTGTGCATTTTACTATACATCACCGCCCACCAAGTCTACATATAGAATGAAAACTAAAAAGAAAATATAAGATTTGCAGCAGACTAGGATGCTCTAGCAATAGAAGTTTGAATAATCCACGGTTCTCTTTCTTTGTTTACTACTTTCTGTTGCACAATATTAGTTTAATTTTTCTAAATCTTTCCATTGCATCATAATATTTGTCTTCTTCCTGATGAATAGATATATCAAAAATTTGTAGTTGCAGGGATCCATATCAAAATTGAAAGGAAAATTATCCTATTTATAATGAATGCCCTCCATGCTCAAACACACCAACTCTGTTGTTAGGATACTAGTTTAGGAAATCCTCCAACTAATGTCTCACATGATTCCCTCAATTTTTTTACATCGTTGTGATAAATAATAGTTGAAAGAGGCATCTGAGAGGGAGCTTGCAAATTATAAAAGTTACTAAGTTTCAAGTCAAAGACTGTCATTTAATAGATAACGATAGAATTATTTTAGAAAGAAATACAACACAACATAAATTGATCCATAAAGCACATAAAAACCTCACTAAAACCATGGCAAGTGACATGCCTCAACATTTTGCACATATTGTGTTCTACTGTAACGATGTTGATGAGAAAAAATGGGCAGTTTGTACGAAAAATATAATAAAATCCAACCAAAGTATATTTTCTCTCCCTATGGCTACTGCTTCAATCTATTTATGACAAGGGGAAATTAAATATAAAAGTACCAAGATTCACCAATTAACAACCAAATAGAGGAGTGGAACCAAGATCTAATATGTAGATGACTCTTTCATTCTAGATCTTACCTAAAATCCCAACTTATCAAAAAACATGAACCCAAAGGGTCAAAAACATATCACCCATTGGTAATTGTAAATTTTTTAAGAAATATTACCAAAAAATATGATCCTGTATGATGGTTTGAATGACAATATTTTATGACTACTACCATCTCATGAGAGGGTACAGGGTTCCAAAGACTAGCTTTGTTGTAAGGAAAAAACTTAAACAATAGACTACCTAACATAGAATGATTCCCAAACTCAACCTATGAGTTTTTGTGTCATCTTTACCTTCTCAGGATTATATATTTTGGCGAATTTATGAGTTACCATAGTCAACTTATTAGACCGAGTGACAATGAAAACTACTATAGATAAATTCTCAGACAAAAAAATTCATACCCATCCCCATATTTACTCACCCCTGATGCCATTAGCTGCTAATACATGCTTCTAACACTTTCTCCTCCCATGCTAACTCCGACATGAATGTGTTTATACATTTTATCAAAGAAATGATTCCCCTATTACTCATAAAATATTGGATCTTTTTACAGTTTTCCAAACATACCAAGAATCTCATTCTCATGTTCTACATATTCTACAAAATTCCACTCTCATACACTCGGCTTGTCAGCTGAAATCAACGTCAATGACAAAAAAATGTGCAGAGTTTGTATGAAAGATATAAAAAATTGTGCCAAAGCATAAAATTCCCCTACAACTACTACAATTTACTCATAGTAGAGGAAATGTGGAAGACATGCAGCTCCAAACGTGGAAGACATGCATGAATTTGAATTTTGTAATTTTTTTTTAACCTAGACTAGGTGTAGTTTATCGTACTTGGCAAAGAGGACCAAATTATACACAAAACATGTCCAACAAACAAGGCTTCTTCTGATTTATGCTTATATAGAATAAAATATGTGTGGAGTTCAAAATACAATATACTATCAAAATCTAATCACTTATCTCTTGAATTTCGTGCTTGGAATATTTCTATTAGGGTTAATGTGAAGAACAACCGCTTCTTTCTGAGAGTAGCAATGGGGGATGATAGATAAGGAAGTTGATTAGAAAGGGTGTGCTCATCATTTTGTTACCTTCACAAAAGAACTTGCTTTTTCACTATGCTTTGTTGTTGTTAGAATTCCACAATTAAAGAAAAGGAATATGAATTTTTTATCAGTTTGTAGTGTCTCCAAATAGAAGAGTGACAAAGAAAGAATGATAGATTCAAGAAATCATGTGTCAAATTACATCTAGCATCACCTACCTCCTATCGATCTTGTCTTGAAATTTTTAGTGGTTATTAGGCTTCAAATGGAAATCATATTTGCATCTGATTGACCCAAAGGAAAGATACCATACTCCTCCACCTCAATTAAAAATAATGACAATATTTGAATTAAATTAAATTAAATGTTCGGTTCCTCACTTGTGGACATCAATATTTAAATAAAATTAAATCAAATCAAATATGGATGGTATTCTTGACAAATATCTACTAGGTGATCTCATTTTGAAATATTGTAGACCTCATTTTGAAATATTGTAGATAATTATTAATTTTTCTTCTAGCTTTCTATTGGACTAATGTTATTTTGTTTGCTACATGCATATTTGATGTACTTACCTAGACAAATAAATATTTTTCAATTCAATAACTTGCTCTATATAAAGTTTGTTGGGAAGTGAAAATAGAATTTAGTGGCCATGGTAGGAGTCATAGGAGCATGCAAATACTATGTAATAAGAAGCTCAATATATATGTACATAACATGATTTTTATTAGAGAATACTAACTACTTTGTAATGTGCAAGATCTTTATATTTCTTAGTGATTCAAATTAATGCACCTTATGTTTTCAAAGAGGAGCATATTGTATTTTTTGAGATTTAGAGACAAAAAATTCAAAGAATTTTTTTTATATGATCTCATCGCTATTGGTTTCCGCTCCTCCAAACTCTTCCTCGTTGGTATTGACCTTTCATTTCTCCAATTTGGCGAGTTGCAGCCTAAAAATAAGGTTTCGACAAGGGTTTAGAGTATGCTTATTAAAATGTGAGGATTGTAATGGCATTTAGTTAGGGTTTCCCAAAATGTGAAGAAGCGAGCTCTTAATATTAGTTGTTAGCAAACTATATATCTACCTTTCCTTGAATGATTTGATAAACAGAGCGATTTCTTGTGCATTTAATCATATGTGGCCAAGGTATTCACTTGATTTCTCTGTGAATCGTCTGTTGGTATTTCATTCATTTTTACATTTTATTTCAGCTTTTTTCATATTTCATTGAGATGAATTTTTCATCGGTTCAAAATTTAAATGGTGATCTGTAAAGTTAAAGTTAAAGTTTTATGAGTAATATTTACAAATACATATCGAGATTTATGTTTATTAAAATAAAAATTATGGCCAAGATCCTAATAATGAGCACATTTAGGTTTTAACATTACAACATCCTTTACCCTACGTAGTTAAGTATATATTAGCATAATTAATATATAATATATTTTTATATAACAAAAAATAAATTATAAATAATATAATTATGTATATATTTTTTTTTTAAGCAAAAGGCATGAAAGCCTATATATAAATATATATTATAAAAAGTAAGCTTTTACATTCAATTCTGAGAGCATATAATAAGAAGCTGGTAATGTACCAAAATTTAGCTTCAATTTTGGAAAGGAACTACTACTTAAAACACCTATACAAAAAACTAATTAACCAGACTTCAGAGTAAAAAAATACATAAAAACCATATTATTCTTCCATAAAATCACCATAGACTGAACTTTCATCTTCAACCTCTAACCTCTCAGAAAAATGTAGACCTCTTTGAAACAAGCTTCGATGACCCAAAGAGAAGGTTAGATGTTGCATACGAGGCATTCAAACATTGGCAGAGAAGTGCTCAAAACTATTATTTGAAGATTGAAGTGAAAAATTGTAAGGAGCACAAACATGATGAACATGGCAACCTTGATGAAAATCTTGAGTTGAAGAGGGAACCCTGAGCTGCAAATCCAACTGAATACCAAAGGTGGGACTGGAGGAGCATGAACCCTTAAAAAATTTAGAGCATAATATGTTTCCCTTATATCCGCTTCCATGACCAAACAAATGCAACGACGATGCTTTTGGACATAGCTCTTAGGAGAATGCTATCATTGTGAAACTACAATGCCAGCCTAATGGCTTCATAGATATCCTCGAATCCTTGCTTTTCCTGCAAAAAATCCTTAAGAAATAGACCACCAATGTATCCATCTCCACTAAAAATATTGTAACCTTGCATAGCCTTAGGAACAAAATTGTCCAAAATATATTGGAGGTTGACATATTTTCTTTCCAATTCCTCAAATTTTGTCAAAGATTGAACCAAATCCAAAGAATTGGACAAGAAAATCAAACTCACCTGGGAAGGAAAGAGTATTCGTCTAGCGCTTGGACAGGTGACATCAACTCCCAACACTGTGCGGATAGAATTGTCAAATCTGCCACCATCAATTTTGAATATTGCCCTCATAGCTTCTTGAGTCAGATAACATTCAAATGGGTGTTCCCATGGTTTTATAGGCAAGCAAACTCTTAGATTCCACAGACGAAATGCCATTTCTCACCATCGAAAACCCTAGCTTAAAGAAACTACACTAGAAGAGCCTTTCAATTCCTCTGGTTTGAAATGAATGAGGAAACAATTTAATATATAGAGCCCTTGAAATCCTGCATACTAAAGTGACCTCATGGACAAAAGGCATAAGGAAAAGCTTAAACATGATCTCTCCATGAATGTCAGCTCATGTGAGAAGATGGCTTAAAATTTGTTGCAGAACATAACATTTAAACCTTTTATTATCCTGTACCTGCAACATAGATAATTATATATATTATATTTATTAGTATTATATATTATATTTTCAATAATTATACTTATTATTTTATATATATTATATTTTTAATAAAATTATTAAATATATATATAAAATGATTATAATTAATAATTAATAATTACTATAGTTTTATATAGTACAAAAATTTAACATATAAATATAATACAAAATATAATTAATATATAATATATATTGTATATAATACAAATTAAAGTATATTTAATATAATTATATTTATTATTATATATAATAGTATATATAAATTATATTATTATTATATATCCCTCCCAATCCCCCTATTTATCTCTCTATCTCTACCTCTCTCTCCCTTTCTCTTCCCATATATCTCTATCTCTCCCTACTTCTCTCTCCCTTTCTTTATCTCCCCTTGTTTCTCTCTCCCTCTCTCCATCTTTATGTATCTATCTATAATTCTCTATCTTTGTCTCTCTCTCCTACTCCTCTATCTATATCTCCTTATATATCTATCTCTCTATCACTTTATCTCACTATCTATATCTCTCTATCTCTCCCTCTCCCACTTCCTTTATATCTCTCTATCTTGTCTTCTCTATCTCCCCCTCTCTATCTCTTTGAGCTATCTCTCCCTCTCTCCATCTCTCCCCCTTCTTCTTTCTCTCCTTCTACCTATCTCTTTCCCTCTCCCCCTTTTCTCTCTCTCCCTCTCTCTCCCTCTCCCCATCTTATATATCTCTCCCTTCTCTATCTATCTCTCTCCCTTTCTATCCCTCCCTCTCTCTATCTCCCCCCTCTCAAGCTATCTCTCCCCATCTCTCCCTCCTCTCCTCTCTATCCATATATCTATCTATCTCTCTACTCCTCATTCTCCTCTTTTCTTCCCATATATCTTTTATTCCTCTTTTCTCTTCCCATATCTCCTTCTCTCCCTACTTCTCTCCCTCTCTATCTCCCCTATTCCTCTCCCCCTCTCTATTTATCTATCTCTGATTCTCTTTGTTTGCCTATCTATTTGTCTCTCTCCCTCTCCTCCTCTCTCTATATCTCCTTTATAATCTCTATCTATGTATCCTCTATCTCACCATCTATATCTCTCTATATCTCCTCTCCCTTCTCCTCTATATATCTCAGATTCTCCCTCTTATCTTTTGGAGCTTATTCCCCCCCCTCTCCCATCTTCTCTCTCCTCTATACCTATTCCTCCCACATCTCTCCCTCCCTCTCTCTCTATCTCCCCCTCTATCTCTCCCCATCCCTCCCTCTTTCACCTCTCCCTATCCCTATCTATCTCTCTATCTCTCTACTCCTCTCTCCTTTCTTCCCCATATATCTTTATCTCTCTCTTTTCTCTTCCCATATATCTTTGTTCTCCCCACTCTCTCCCTCTCTCCATCTCTATTTATCTATCTCTAATTCCCTTTGCATATCTCTTTATATCTCTCTCCCTCTCCTCTCCCTCTCTATATCTCCTTATATCTCTATTCTCTATCACTCTTCTCTCATCGTCTATATATCTCTATCTCTCCCTCTCCCTCTCCCTCTCCCTATATCTCTCTATCTATTTGTCTCCCTCTTCCTCTCTCACTCTATCTCCATCTCTAACTCTATTTTCCTCCCCCTTTATCTCTAGACACGCCTCCCTCTAGACATATCTCTAGACCTCTAGATCTATATCTTTGTTTCTATAAATCTCTATCTCAAGCAATATTTCTTCTTCCATCCTCCCTCTATCTTTATCTCTCTATATATCACTTCCCATATCTATCTCTATCTTTCTATCTCTCCCTCTCTCTCCCTCTCTCTATATTTATCTCTTCCATATCTATCTATCCCTCTATCCTCTCTCTCTTTATCTCTCCCTCTCCTTCTCTCCTCTCCATCTCCATCTCCATCTCCATCTCTATCTTCCTCTCTATCTTTATCTCCTTACCTCCCCCTCTCTCTCTCTCTCTCTCACTCTCCCCCACTCTATCTCTCCCTCTTTCTATCCCTATCTCTCTCTCTGTCCCTCCCTCCTTATTGCAAACATAACATGAGCCTGTTGGTAATGGAGCCTGATTATCTTCCTAATTCAGAGGTTTTATTTCAATCATGTTTGGATCCTTGTAAGTGGATGCATAGTTGATTTGAATTTTTAACTTCTCCATTGAGACCTTTGTTGCACAAACAACATCATTTGTTGAATGGCCTAAATTGACCAAAATTATTTAAAAATCTGTTATTTTAAAAAAATAATATAAATTTAATAAAGATAGTCTTTTTCTAAGACATTAAAATAACCTAAAGAAAATCTAAATATCCAAAAAGAAGAATCTATTCAAACTTTAAAATCAATTATATAAACTTTATACATTATCCTAACTATTTTGTTAATCATAAAATTTAAATTGTTGTCGATATCAATTTTATATTTAATTAAAATACATATATTTTCAAAATCCCTAATAATACGCACATGCATAAACGCAAGCATTCAAAGTATGGAACAATTCCTCACTTTTATAATTTCTTTATTATTTAAGACGAGGTAGATAAGCATTAATGGTAATGACTATGAACACCTGTTATAAAAGCTCTACTTTTACTTATTTGCCTCTGAAAATGACATACAAATATCTATTCAATAATGTCGGTAACAACATTAAATATGAAATTCAAATATATGCATGAATTTGTCTCAACTATAAATTTCACTTTACTTTTCAAGTGATGTGACTTAAAATCTTTGATGACGATGACAAGCCATTGAATGTGTAGACCCTTTATATTATTCTTAGTAGGTGTTCAACTTGATTTTGTTTGATTTGTAGATTAGTATTTATCTAAAACTTTGTACTTAATTATTATGATAAAATTCTTTGTTTGAACTAATCCTTCTTTGTGGTGGTTATGAATAAATCCATTTTAGATAAGGTTGTACAATGCGATTTAGTCTAAGTATATTTAAGTTATATTGCTTTTTAATACTTAATGATTATTTTAGTAAATTAGATGATGTTTTATTATTTTAAACGTTGGAAGTTTTAAATTGCGTAATTAAGGATATTTTTTTAGATATTTTCAAGTTATAGTAATAAAAAAATTCAATAGGAGTCGCTATAAAGGTGTCAATCAGAGAGCATCTGAAGTTACATTTTTGTATCATGTATTGGTTTGTTAAGGATCTTCACTTGCATCATTTTCCTTGTACATCTATGATCATTTACATTACCATCCAGGAGCTTAAATTATGACCAAGACAAGTCTATGTTTTCTCCTCTTGCCTTGACAACAATATTCATCGTGATTTTTAGCAACA
The DNA here is from genome assembly GCA_007258455.2 of Sequoia sempervirens. NCBI lineage: Eukaryota > Viridiplantae > Streptophyta > Pinopsida > Cupressales > Cupressaceae > Sequoia > Sequoia sempervirens. Next base: position 620,903,368 of record VDFB02000003.1, on the reverse strand, counting down.
TCCCTTTTCAATAATAAGTCAAAAAACAAAGGCACAAAAAATTGTATGCGTCATAGTAGCATAGGACTACACCACATGATGCACTCTATCCTACACTAAGCCACATGATGTGACCCTATTTTAGATTGGACTACACAATATAACCTTATATTCGTCAACAACAATCTTTAATAATCTTTGTCATATTATTTTTAGTGATCCAAATCCAAATTCTAAATGTTGATTACCTACCACAATATATTAGCAAGTTCGCATCAAAGATCAAATTAACATCTCATTAGAAACAATTAAGCTCAAATTCTTCCTCTCTAGCTATTCGATTCTTCGCTTTGATTTAATTCTAGTATATTTATTCATTGATTAATTATTTATATTAGATTTAAATCACAGTGTACTAGAAATTCAATATTTCTTTACTAATCTTAAAATAAATGAATATGGATGAATCTTCTATTAACATATGTATGTTGGACATTCATTCATCACATTCATCCAATCTCTGGTTTGCACCAATCATTAATCATAATTTGGCTCTATAAATGGACTATACATCAAAATATTTGAATAGTTTAATATGGTTCATACCACATCAAAATAGTTATATTTATTGAAGATTCAAGAGATTTGGTGCTCTACAAGTTTAGTTATTTATTGACAGAATGCTATAGTTAGTTCTCGATGCCTATCCTTCATTAGAACATATATTAACATATAATATTATGATTATAATGTTTCCTTAAGGTGAAGTGGGGGTTATAGTTTGAAAGGAAAGGGAAATATAAGGTAGTGTAAAGATAAAAAAACTATACTTCACACCTTTCCATCTTGTTTTGTACATATTTGGTAATTAGTGACAATATACATGTTTTAGATTATTCGTTATCCTCATAGAGCTCAAATCACCCTACAAACACACAAATCCACCAAAACAAGACTTCATGTTATTAGGACCAAGTGTTGTACACATTGCTAGTCCTAGGTCTAATTAAATTATTTAATATTTACATAATATATTTAAATAATGTGCCTACATGGAAAAGGCCACCCCACTTGGAAGGAATCTTGAGATTTCTTTCTTGGCACTATTCATCATGTCTCATTTATCTTATGTTGGTTGTAAGAAGTCATTAAATTGGAGGTTACTAGGTTGACTATAACTAACATCTTTCACAAACTAAATATAGCTACTTGTAAGAGGTGTGTAAGAGTAATTAAGGCCTCATCTTGAAGTGCTTAAGAGTTACTTGGACCCTTCTTGGTCTTGGAGGTTAAATCTATAGTCAATTCAAGAATTAATATTTTGGAAGAATTACACATGGAAGAGGGTGCATGGGTTGAACTTAAACTAGTTATACCAAGATTTGGCTCATGGCTTTTAGCCCATGGTTTTGGTAAATAATTCATGGCTTCTTATGCCTTCTTGGCCTATATATTGAGGGCTTAGGATGAAGATTATGTGGTTAGTTTTATTAAGGAATATGCTACTAGAATTCATCAAAATTTAGAGTGGTGATTGATATGTGGTCTCACAACACGCCCCATTTTACTCTTTAGAAAAATGTGGACCCCCTCTTTTATGCTACTTTTCTTACCCTTCCTTTGCTTTTTCTTGCTTTGGTGTGTTGATTTTGGAGTAAATGGTAAAATGGTAGTTTTTAATCCAACTTGTGTGGCCCCGATTAAGTTCTTGTTTTGCCAAACTTGAAATGTTGCAAAATCTTTTCCCCGATCGTATCGAATTACCAACCCTCAGGTCCTAGGAATTGATGTTATTTCTCTAAAGATGTTCCATCTTTTGCAAGTTTCGCTCTTCACCCAGCTAATAGTCATGCCCGGTAGGTCATCACCCAGACAAAATTGTCTCGGTGTTTATGTTCCCCTCTTTGTTGGTTAGCTCGGTGGTGGATTTTCTTTTCTTTAAAACTAGAGATCTGAAGTTTTGTTGCGAATATGTTTCAAACCAATTTGGTCCCACTTGCACACCTATTCTCGATTTTCTCTTTGCACCTAGTTCTCATGAACTTGGTGGGTAAAAGTCTCGACTCCTGGTAATATTTTCAAGGTCCAATGTCAGATGATTTAAACCTCGTTTGATTGTGAATTATTAAGTATCCAAGGGTGGTATTTCCTCTAAGGCCTTTTCCTCATAAGAATTGAAGTGAAACATAAGTGTGCCACATTATCTTCCTATACCAATTTCTTCTCTAATGGTGGGCCCTGCACAAAAACCAAAGAGTTCATGATTTGAATCCTAATATGCCATAATTGCACCTTTATTTAGTGTAATTAATGCATTGCAAAAGGAAATTAATGAAGGTGGTGAATACACGTACTTGGCACCACCTCGTGCATGCAGTTACTTTCGTAACACTCTACCTTGCACCAAATTAATCCCCTATAAGGACATTGAAGAATTAAAACCAATATTGTGGCATGTAAAGAAAGGTAAGTCTCAAGAAGCTAAAGAACACAACTACCAAGGGTTTTGAGGTCGCATTCAAAAAATCGTATCATCAACAAAACTAGGTATGATTTGAATAATTGAAATTCTATTAATTCTTTTATGCATGCATGGATCGGCCTAAATGGCATTACTATTGGGTAGGTCACTGAAATGTTGATTATTTTGAAAGGAATTTAACCTAATTACAAACTATAAGTTTTATGAATGATTGAAATTGGATGGTTAGATTTAACCCTAACTTACATACAAGGCACATATTTGCTAATGATGCAAGAAACCCAAAAAAATATGAGCACTTCTAGGAAGAAGCCGATAGATGAGGAATTCAAGTCCCCTGTTTCACAGACTATATCGATCAACAAGATAGTTACAAACACCCATCCATGATGGTTTATTGACACTGAAGTTGTTACACAAATTCAACAAAAGAATGCCTCTCAATGTGAAAAGAACATCATTGCAAGTGGACCGCATTTGGCAAGAGTGTTTTCGCCAGCAATGGAAGCCCTTGAACTAGTAATGGAATGTATGAATTGGTATGACCCAACTAAGAGGGTCATTGAAAAAGAAGGGAGATTCTATGCAAACCTCTCTATAAATGGGATTGCATACACATTTGTGCTCCCCACATTTAGATAGATGAATCCGTTGAACATGCAAGTCCTGGCCATGACATACCTGAATGCAGAAGAAAAAAATAGGAAATTTATGAATGCGACATGGTGCTAAGAGGATATTACAAAGAAAATGAGATAAATCCCAAGGTCTATGGTTATTTAGGAAAATCAAGATATAATAACCCTATTAAGCAGGATTGTTGGACTCAAGGATGCCAACAAACTTGAACCCTAGATGTTTGGGCTTATAGTGATAATAATGGAAGGCTCTGTGCAAATTCATTGGGGGAGTTTCATCAGTGATAAGCTATGTGAACAGTTAGTGAAGTTCTCATACACCTAATGGATTTCTATATCTTCTTAAGTGGTTTATTCATGTGCCCTAAGGGTAAATATACAAGGATTGAACAAAGTTGGTACCTTGGGTAGAGAAGTAGGGAATAATTTGATTTATGCTCGTGTGCCCCAAATCACTATCCACCAATACCAAGAGCATTTAGCAGAGGGTTAATGATGTGTTTCCTATGAATCTAGTAAGATTAATGGAAGGTGACAAAGCCAAAATATTGTCCCTAGAAGCAAAGAGTGTTATCTAATCGGTTGGGGGTTGGTACATTCAATTTCCTACTTTCACCTACATTAGGGTGGAAGGATTCAAAGGATACCCCTTTATGCTACCCAAGTATGCAACAAACAAAATTTTGTTACTAGAATTGGTGAGAAAAATGCAATCTTCTCATGCCCTTTTTGTGCAAGCACACAAGAAATGTTCCATCAAATTCCCCATTACAATCGAGAATTACAAATGTGTCACGAAAAAAAGTGCTGATATGTGTGAGGAAGAGTTGAAGCTTTATAAGTTGGAGTTCTTTGCACTCTGAAAAAAGAATTATGATCTAGAGGGAAACCTTGCTAGGATAATAAGCAGTAAGTATGCTCATGTTTATGATTTAGAATATTTTTGGCATAATTGTGATGATGAGCATGAGGTAAGGAAGCGATCATACCAAAGGTTTCCATTACAAGTAGCAAGGCTTCTTGGACTCCATGATATCTTGGAACAATTACATATAGATAATGGAGAGGTATTGATTGCCATTTGTGATACAAAAAAGATTTTTGATGAACCTATCGTAGACCCAGATTATACAAAGAAGGAAATAGTAACCATTAAGGAGATTTCTAAGCAAGGGTTGAAATACACTCAACACTAGATTCATGGTTATGGTGAAGCATTAAAAGAAGCTGGGGAAACACTCACATACCTGCCTAATGTGAAGAGAAAGAAATAGGTAGAAGATGAGTCTGGGTATGTAGAAACTACTAAAAAGAAAAGAAAGGTTGGAAAGGTAGATATAGCTGGGCATGGTGAGGAAAGAATTCTTGATACTTCAAGTTGGAGAATTCCAATGACGCCAGCTAGCCAGTGTAAAGAGACTATAGCCAATTCAACCAATGTAATGGTAAAGCCTAAGGCGACATTTTATTCAATAGTAAATCCAAGAGCTCAGCCTATGTCTAACGAGGAGATGAGGATGAAAACATAGACGCGTGCTAAGACAACGCCTGCATCTCAAAAGGTAACAAATATATTTACCTCTCCACCTTCAGTCAATACAAAAATAATGAGAAAAATGCTGGGAGGGATTCTTGTAATTCAAGAGGAAAGTTTTGAACCAAATGAAGAAGTTAGAAAGTAGTGGGAGAAGTTGAATGTCATGATGAAACAATTTGAAGAAAATGATCTGAATAAAATCCCATGGTGCAGCCAGTAGTGGAAGAGGTACCAAATACAAGGTAAAATCCTATGGATAAAGAAGAAGAAGATTTAAGAAGATGATCCCTCTCTCTAGGAGCGAGAAACCTTGAGGAAATTGATGAAAGAGGAATAGGGGATATTGTAGGTCAAAATCCCATTGATAATATTGGTAATGAAGACACAGTTGATGACTAGCTTTTGCAAGGAATAAATAAAGAAAATGTTGAGCAACCATAGAATTTTGAGAAATCAGGAGAAGGTTAGGATGAGAATAAAAATGTAGAGCCCTCATAGACCTTAGGTGGTGAATTAAGAAATGAGGAGAATCTTAATGTTTTAGACAACATGAAAATGATGCCCCAAGGATTGATGTTGAACACATGGCAAGAGAGGAGAATATAAGTCTCAAAAAGGAAGAGGCAATGATAAACCAAGGTAATTCAAAATCCATGCCAGTGAGGATAGAAAGTGTTCAAGTTTCGGGGGGTGTGACAAGTAATGTTGATAGTTCAAGATGAGAAGATCATGAAGATGTAGATAATCAAGAATGAAAAAATACTAAAGAGGTAGAACAAAACAAAGAAGCACTTGACTAGCTAGTCAGGAAAATGGCTCCGCCATTGGAGGTGGAATTGGTGCCTTTGGAACTCAAAAGTTTAATACAAGTAGAGATCCCTAAACCTAGAGGTAGAGCAAAGACAATACATGCTATGAAGAGGAATACAAATGGAGGGAGAACTCTCCAAATAGCTACTCTAGTGGGAGATGGGAGATAAGAGTAAGCATGAAATAACACCTAGGGATTATAGGGTAACAACAATTTATGTCATACATTCATCATGGGGATGTTAGAAACCCATGATCAGATTTGCAAACCAGAATAACCTTCCACAGAAGAGAAAATAAAAAAAGCACAGAGGTTGCAAAAAAATGTGCAACATTAATTATTCAAGAATTCAATTAATTACATGATAATAATTTGCTTTATAAAATCAAAGATGCCTAAACCTAATCTTATCTTGAGCAAGAAGATAGCTCGATAAGATAAAGATGAGATCCTATAACTTAGGAATTAAATAAACCTAAGTAAACTTATGCAAAGTGTAATTAATAATTAATTACACCAACACCCCCCATAAGTGCAACTTAGGGAGAAGTAGATTATTATGCAAATATGAGTCCCGACAACAAGGCCTAATCAGGTACTCATGTACAAATGCAAAGAGAGATAAACCCCCCTTAGTGAGATGAACTGCTGCGAAGAAACACTAGAAGAACTCTGATGAAGCAACACTGGAACCCCAAATCTGGCAAGCAAGGAAAGATACTTATGTTTGCAAAATACCAATCAGAATCACAAATGCAACAACAAACCCGATGCCAAGGAACACTAGAAACTCACATACTGGATCAACTCTGGAATCTTTGAACAACAGTAGATGAAAGGATGAATGGACCCATAATGTTGACAAATCTGGAAGCTGTGTCTCGAAGCCAATGCCAAACTGAAACTAAAACTGCCCATAGGACGAGTACCATCAAGATTCTGGAACATTAACCATAGAACCATGGCCTTCAAATGAGAAAGATCTAAACCAATACGGATCAAGAACTATAAAATCCCAATGTGAAGTCTGAACCGAAACAAACCAACGATGTGTCCAGCTAAGCAAGAAAGAAGCTGAAAGGAGACAACAGGAAACCAGACAAACTCATGCGAGTTGTCACCAATCATGAAAGATGGATGCAATAACCCCCCTTAATGGAAATTTATCTTAGTTCATTTATTACAATAACCCAATTATTGTAAAAAGAGATAATACAAAACATGCATAAACTATAGAGAAAATGCAAACCTAGTGCATGCACAAACTAATGTTCACATCTGCCTCCATGATGAAAAATCTTCAAATTTGATTTCTGAAAAATTTGTTTATAATGAGTAGATAAAAACAGAAACCCAGAAATTTTTTGAAGCAAAAAATAAAACCCAGAAATCGTTTTTTGATCCAGCAAGTAGAAGATGAAAAAATATGTTTTTTAAATCTTTAGCGGAGAAAAAAATGACGCGCGACGGTTTTTGTGCAGCTATTTTCTTTAGATCCGTGAAAGAAATCAAAAAACTGAAAGATACCCAGATCGGATTTCAACACTGGCTACAAAACTCAAAAATCTTTTTTCCTACAATTGAGTGGAAGCTAGATTTATGAAGAAAAACTAAAAATGGCTCCAATAAAAAATGGCTTCCATCAAACCTCAATCTTTTCCAATGCTCTGAATTGAATGGAAAAACTTGATTTGATTTGATCCAAAATGCTGCATAAATATACTCAAGGAGAAAAATCCTTGAGGGAACTTGAACGAACTCTCAATGAATCTCTCCAGAAATTTGAGAAGGGGCTGCAAATCAAGGCTCTGATACCATGTTAGAAACCCATGATCAGATTTGCAAACTAGAATAACCTTCCACAGAAGAGAAAATAAAAAAAGCACAGAGGTTGCAAAAAAATGTGCAACATTAATTATTCGAGAATTCAATTAATTACATGATAATAATTTTCTTTATAAAAGCAAAGATGCCTAAACCTAATCTTATCTTGAGCAACAAGATAGCTTGATAAGATAAAGACGAGATCCTATAACTTAGGAATTAAATAAACCTAAGTAAACTTATGCAAAGTGTAATTAATAATTAATTACACCAACAGGGGATAGGAATTAGAAGAGATGAAAGTAAATTTAGAGAAAAATGTAGCCAAAATACAGAAGAGAAAATAGAAGAAAAGAGAGCTAAAGGAACAAATTTCTTGCCTAGAAAGTTTTATCAACTCGCTAGCCCAATCTGATCAAACATAGACTGACTTACCCCAAAATCTAGTACTTATGTCTAAGGAGCAAGTAGATGACATTAGAGTGCTTCGCCATAAGGTAAGAAAATTAGAAGAATGGATGGAGTACCTAGTGAGGAAAGGAGAAGAGTTAATTAAGGATGCAATTGGGAAACATAAGGAGGCTTACTATTGATGTGAGAAGTCTAAAAGATTGGAAGGAGAATACCGATTTTGCTAAGAACAGACTAATGCAGAGAGGCAAAAACTAAAATCTCTTCTTCAGATGGATGTTTGTGAGTTGGTGAATGAAAGGATAACCACAATACAAGAATGTCAGGTATTTGAGAAGTGGAGAAAATAATTGAATTGGGAAAGTGACACATTGTTGTAATGTGTAGAAGGATTTGAAAAGGTCATTGAGAGATGCAAGAAGTTGATTGATAGAGATGAGAGCTTTATTGAAATTGTAGCTTAGCAAATTTATGCTCCTCAAAATTTAGGATAGGATGATAAAGAGGTGAAAGCTTTCAAGGAATGGATTGAAATATTTAATAAGGACCCTGTTTGCTCATTAATTCAGGAGGTTATAGATGAAATTATAAAGTGGAGGAATGTTATGATTAAATATGAGGCAAAAATGATGCAAAGAAATGAAAACATCATTCAAATATTAGAAGATTATGCTAGGCTTAAATTTAGTTGGAAAGTGATTCAAGGAGTTCCAAAGGAGTGTATGCATCAACTGTTGATCACTTTCTCAGAATATTAGCAGAGGAAAGGTGAAGACGAGTTTTCAAACCTGGAGTTCAATGAAGAAGAATAGATAGTCAAATATTAGATGCTAGAATTTTTGTGCGCAAATATAGTTTTGAAGTGAACTTCGCATGTTTTTTCTTGGTCCTAGTGAATGTGGCTAGTCCTGGAGTTTTTGGAAAGTACCGAAAATCTTGTTTTTATGAAAAGTACTTGAGAAACAGAGCCCAAAGTTGAAGATTGCTACTGATGAAGAAGTCAAAGTATTTTTGACTTTTCCTAGAATGTTCTGATGACAACTATCACTTGTCACGTGCTAATTTTAATTTGTTTCTTTGATTCTCTTTGATGGGACTAAGTTTAAACTCTTTAGGGCCTTGTTTCTATAAAAGGCCAATTACTACTTTATTTTATTTTAAGTTCAAAATTTGTGGATGTCGAAGAACCAAATTTTTTTCAAGTTTTGTTCTTTTTCCTATTTTAGATAAGGTTGTACAATGTGATGTAGTCTAGTCTATTTAAGTTATATTGTTTTTTAATACTTAATGATTATTTTAGTAAATTAGATGATGTTTTATTATTTTAAACGTTGAAAGTTTTAAATTGTGTAATTAAGGATATGTATTTTTATAAAATTTCAAGTTATAGTAATAAAAAAATTCAATAGGAGTCACTCTAAAGGTGTCAATTAGAGAGAATCTAAAGTTAAATTTTGTATCATGTATTGGTTTGTTAAGGACCTTCACTTGCATCATTTTCCTTGTACATCTATTATCATTTACATCACCATTTGGGAGCTTAAATTATGACCAAGACAAGTCTATGTTTTCTCCTCTTGCCTTGAAAACAATCTTCACTGTGATTGTTAGCAACATCCCTTTTCAATAATAAGTCAAAAAACAAAGGCACAAAAAATTGTATGGGTCATAGTAGGATAGGACTACACCACATGATGCACTCTATCTTACACTAAGCCACATGATGTGACCCTATTTTAGATTGGGCTGCACAATCGAACCTTATATTCAACAACAACAATCTTTAATAATCTTTTTCATATTATTTTTACTGATCGAAATCCAAATTCTAAATGTTGATTACCTACCACAATATATTAGCAAGTTGGAATCAAAGATCAAATCAACATCTCATTAGAAAAAAATAATCTCATATTCTTCCTCTCTAGCTATTCAATTCTTCACTTTGATTTAAGTCTAGTATATTTATTTATTGATTGATTATTTATATTAGATTTAAATCATAAAGTACTAGAAATTCAGTATTTCTCTACTAATCTTAAAATAAATGAATATGGATGAATCTTCTATTGAAATATGTATGTTGGACATTCATTCATCACATTCAACCAATATTTGGTTGGAACCAATCATTAATCATAATTTGGCTCTATAGATGGACTATACATCAAAATATTTGAATAGTTTAATATGGTTCATACCAACATCAAAATAGTTATATTTATTGAAAATTCAAGAGGTTTGGTGCTCGACAAGTTCAGTTATTTATTGAAAGAATGTTATATTTAGTTCTTGATGCCTATCCTTCATTAGAACATATATTACCATATAATATTGTGATTATAATGTTTCCTTAAGGTGAATTGGGGGTTATAGTTTGAAAGGAAAGGGAAATATAAGGTAGTGTAGAGATAAAAAAAAACTATACTTCACACCTTTCCATATTTTTTTGTACATTTTTGGTAATTAGTGACAATATACATGTTTTAGATTATTCTTTATCCTCATAGAGCTCAAACCACCCTACAAACACACAAATTCACCAAAACAAGACTTCATGTTATTAGGACTAGGTGTTGTACACCTTGCTAGTCCTAGGTCTAATTAAATTATTTAATATTTACAAAATATTTTAAATAATGTGCCTACATGGAAAAGGCCACCCCACTTGGAAGGAATCTTGAGATTTATTTCTTGGAACTATTCATCATGTCTCATTTATCTTATGATGGTTGTAAGAAGTCATTAAATTGGGGGTTACTAAGTTGACTATAACTAACATCTTTCACAAACTAAATATAGCTACTTGTAAGAGGTGTGTAGGAATAATTAAGGCCTCATCTTGGAGTGCTTAAGAGTTACTTGGACCCTTCTTAGTCTTGGAGGTTAAATCTATAGTAAACTCAAGAGTTAATATTTTGGAAGAATTACACATGGAGGAGGGTGCATGAGTTGAACTTGGACTAGTTAGACCAAGATTTAGCTCATGGTTTTTAGGCCATGGTTTTTGGTAAATAATTCATGGCTTCTTAGGCCTTCTTGGCCTATATATTGAGGGCTTAGGATGAAGATTGTGTGGTTATTTTTATTAAGGATTATGCTACTAGAATTCATCCAAATTTAGAGTGGTGATTGTTATGTGGTCTCACAACACACCCCATTTTGCTCTTCAACAAAATTTGGATCCCCTCTTTTTTGTTGTTTTTATTTCCCTTCCTTTGCTCTTGCTTGCTTTGGTGTGTTGCTTTTGGAGGAAATGGTAAAATTGTAAGTTTTAGTCCAACTTGCATGGCCCTAAAAAAGTTCTTGTTTTGCCAGACTTGGAATGTTGCAAAATATTTTTCCCGATCACATCGAATTACGGGACCCTCGGGTCCTAGGAGTTAATGTTGTTTCTCTAAAGATGTTGTATCTATGGAAAGTTTCGCTCTTCACTCGGTTGATAGTCATGCTTGATAGTTCATCATCTAGACAAAATTGTCACGATGTGTGTATTCCCCTCTTTATTGGTTAGCCTGGTGGTGGCTTTTCTTTTCTTTAGAATCAGAGACTGAAAGTTTTGTTGCAAATATGTTTCTAACCAATTTGGTCCCACTTGCACCCAGTCCTAAGTTTCCCTTTGCACCCAATGGTCATGAACTCAGTGGATAAAAGTCCCGACTCCTGGTAATCTTTTCAAGTTCCGGTGTCGAATGATTCAAACCTTGTTTGATTGTGAATTTCTAAGTATCCAAGGGTGGCATTGCCTCTAAGACCTTTTCCTCATAAGAATTGAAGTGACATGTAAGTGTGCCATGTTAGCTTCCTACACTGATTTCTTCTCTAATGGTGGGCCCTCCAAAAAAAACCAAAGAGTTCATGATTTGAACCCTAATTTGCCATAATTGCACCTTTATTTAGTGTAATTAATGCATTGCAAAATGAAATTAATGAAGGTGGTGAATAATACACATACTTGGCACTTCCTCGTGCATGCAATTACTTTCTTTAAGCTCTCTACCTTGCACCAAATTACTCCCCTATAAGTACATTGAAGAATTAAAACCAAGATTGTGGCATGCAAAGAAAGGTAAGTCTCAAGAAGCTAAAGAACACAACTGCCAAGAGTTTTGAGGTCACATTCAAAAAATTGTATCAACAAAACTAGGTATGCTTCAAATAACTGAAATTCTATTAATTCTTTTATGCATGCATGGATCAACCTAAATGGCATTACTATTGGTTAAGTCATTGAAATGTTGATTATTTTGAAAAGAATTTAACCTAATTGCAGACTATAAGTTTTATGAATTATTGAAATTGGATGGTTAGATTTAACCTTAACTCACACACATGACACATATCTGCTAATAATGCAAGAAACCCAAAAAAGTATGAGCACTTCCAAGAAGAATCCGATAGATGAGGAATTTGAGTCCCCTATTTCATAGACTGTATCAATCGATAGGATAGTTACAAACACCCATCTAGGATGGTTTACGAACACTGAATTCATTACACGAATTTGACAAGAGAATGCCTCTCAATGTGCAAAGAACATCATTGCAAGTGGACTGCATTTGGTAGGAGGGCTTCCACCGGAAATGGAAACCCCTGGACTAGTAATGGAATGTATGAATTAGTATGAACCAAACAAGATGGTCATTGAGAAAGAAGGGAGAGTCTATGCAGACCTCTCTATAAAAGGGATTATATACACATTTGGGATCCCCACATTTAGACAGATGAATCTATTGAACATGTAAGTCATAGCCACGACATACTTGAATACAGAAGAACAAAACAAGAAATTTATGAATGTGACATGGTGCTAGGAGGATATTACAAAGCAAATGAGATAAATCCTGATGTCTATGTTTATTTAGGATACCCATGACATAATAACCATGTTAAGTGCAAGATTATTGGACTCAAGGATGCCAAAAAATTTGAACCCTGAATGTTTGGGCTTATAGCAATAATAATGGAAGGTCCTGTGCAAATTCACTAGGGGAGTTTCATTAGCAATAAGCTACATGAATAGTCAATGACATTCCTGGACACCCATTGGTTTTCTATGTCTTCTTATCTTGTTTATTCATGTGCCTTGAGGGAAAAAATACAAGGATTGAACAAAGTTGTTACCTTGGGTAGAGAACTAGGGAATAATTTGATTTGTGCTCACGTTCCAGGTATGTGCAGGATCATCATGGAAAAAACAGGCCCTTAAGTGGCGAAAAATTCAGAAAAGTCAGATTTAGGAAACTTGATGTAAAAATTTGAATAAGTTATCTATATTATTGCAAAAATATGTAAGAATAGAATATGTAGAAAATTGAATGTAGTTTCTAAACTACTAGGTTTTTTAAATCTATTTGGTGAAAAATTGAAATTTCAATGTACTAGAACTTAAATTTCAGGGAAAAAATAAGAAGTAGGTGTCTGTCTGACCACCCTAACCATAATAAAATGATAATATTTTTTTATAGGATTTTAGATATAAGTAGAGGACTCAAGTCTCGATGTCATGCATATTTTTTTGTAAT
>VDFB02000003.1:620824968-620890061 GCA_007258455.2 Sequoia sempervirens | reverse complement strand
CTCTCTCTCTCTCTCTCTCTCTCTCTCTCTCTCTCTGTCCCTCCCTCCTTATTGCAAACATAACATGAGCCTGTTGGTAATGGAACCTAATTATCTTCCTAATTCAAAGGTTTTATTTCAATTATGTTTGGATCCTTATAAGTGGATGCATAGTTGATTTGAATTTTCAACTTGTCCATTGAGACCTTTGTTGCACAAACAACATTATTTGTTGAATGGCCTAAATTGACCAAAATTATTTAAAAATCTGTTATTTTAAAAAAATAATATAAATTTAATAAAAATAGTCTCTTTCTAAGACATTAAAATAACCTAAAGCAAATCTAAATATCAAAAAAAAATATATTCAAACTTCAAAATCAATTATATAAACTTTATACATTATCCTAACTATTTTCTTAATCATAAAATTTAAATTGTTATCAATATCAATTTTATATTTAATTAAAATACATATATTTTCAAAATCCCTAATAATACGCACATGCATAAACGCAAGCATTCAAAGTATGGAACAATTCCTCACTTTCTTTTATAATTTCTTTATTATTTAAGACTAGGTAGATAAGCATTAATGGTAATGACTATGAACACCTGTCATAAAAGCTCTACTTTTACTTATTTGCCTCTGAAAATGACATACAAATATCTATTCAATAATGTCGGTAACAACATTAAATATGAAATTCAAATATATGCATGAATTTGTCTCAACTATAAATCTCACTTTACTTTTTAACTGATGTGACTTAAAATCTTTGATGACGATGACAAGCCATTGAATGTGCAGACCCTTTATATTATTCTTAGTAGGTGTTCAACTTGATTTGTTTGATTTGTAGATTAGTATTTATCTAAAACTTTGTACTTAATTATTATTATAAAATTATTTGTTTGAACTAATCCTTCTTTGTGGTGGTTATGAATAAATCCATTGAGATAAGGTTGTACAATGCGATTTAGTCTTAAGTCTATTTAAGTTATATTATTTTTTAATACTTAATGATTATTTTAGTAAATTAGATGATGTTTTATTATTTTAAAGGTTGGAAGTTTTAAATTGCGTAATTAAGGATATTTTTTTAGATAATTTAAAGTTATAGTAATAAAAAAATTCAATAGGAGTTGCTATAAAGGTGTCAATCAGAGAGCATCTGAAGTTACATTTTTGTATCATGTATTGGTTTGTTAAGGATCTTCACTTGCATCATTTTCCTTGTACATCTATGATCATTTACATCACCATCCGGGAGCTTAAATTATGACCAAGACAAGTCTATGTTTTCTCCTCTTGCCTTGACAACAATATTCATCGTGATTTTTAGCAACATCCCTTTTCAATAATAAGTCAAAAAACAAAGGCACAAAAAATTGTATGGGTCCACATCTGTATCCTGTCCTAGAAATTTGAAAATGTTGATTACCTACCACAATATATTAGCAAGTTGGCATCAAAGATCAAATTGACATCTCATTAGAAACAATTAAGCTCAAATTCTTCCTCTCTAGCTATTCGATTCTTTGCTTTGATTTAATTCTAGTATATTATTCATTGATTGATTGTTTATATTAGATTTAAATCACAGTGTACTAGAAATTCAATATTTCTTTACTAATCTTAAAATAAATGAATATGGATGAATATTCTATTAACATATGTATGTTGGACATTCATTCATCACATTCATCCAATCTCTGGTTTGCACCAATCATTAATCATAATTTGGCTCTATAGATGGACTATACATCAAAATATTTGAATAGTTTAATATGGTTCATACCACATCAAAATAGTTATATTTATTGAAGATTCAAGAGATTTGGTGCTCTACAAGTTTAGTTATTTATTGACAAAATGCTATAGTTAGTTCTTGATGCCTATCCTTCATTAGAACATATATTAACATATAATATTATGATTATTATGTTTCCTTAAGGTGAAGTGGGGGTTATAGTTTGAAAGGAAAGGGAAATATAAGGTAGTGTAAAGATTAAAAAACTATACTTCACACCTTTCCATCTTGTTTTGTACATATTTGGTAATTAGTGACAATATACATGTTTTAGATTATTCATTATCCTCATAGAGCTCAAATCACCCTACAAACACACAAATCTACCAAAACAAGACTTCATGTTATTAGGACCAAGTGTTGTACACATTGCTAGTCCTAGGTCTAATTAAATTATTTAATATTTACATAATATATTTAAATAATGTGCCTACATGGAAAAGGCCACTCCACTTGGAAGGAATCTTGAGATTTCTTTCTTGGCACTATTCATCATGTCTCATTTATCTTATGCTGGTTGTAAGAAGTCATTAAATTGGAGGTTACTAGGTTGACTATAACTAACATCTTTCACAAACTAAATATAGCTACTTGTAAGAGGTGTGTAAGAGTAATTAAGGCCTCATCCTGGAGTGCTTAAGAGTTACTTGGACCCTTCTTGGTCTTGGAGGTTAAATCTATAGTCAATTCAAGAGTTAATAGTTTGGAAGAATTGCACATGGAAGAGGGTGCATGAGTTGAACTTAAACTAGTTATACCAAGATTTGGCTCATGGCTTTTAGCCCATGGTTTTGGTAAATAATTCATGGCTTCTTATGCCTTCTTGGCCTATATATATAGGGCTTAGGATGAAGATTATGTGGTTAGTTTTATTAAGGACTATGCTACTATAATTCATCCAAATTTAGAGTGGTGATTGTTATGTGGTCTCACAACACGCCACATTTTACTCTTTAGAAAAATGTGGACCCCCTCTTTTATGCTACTTTTCTTACCCTTCCTTTGCTTTTGCTTGCTTTGGTGTGTTGATTTTGGAGGAAATGGTAAAATGGTAGGTTTTAATCCAACTTGTGTGGCCTCGATTAAGTTCTTGTTTTTCCAAACTTGGAATGTTGCAAAATATTTTCCCCGGTCGCATCGAATTACCAACCCTCAGGTCCTAGGAGTTGAAGTTATTTCTCTAAAGATGTTGCATCTTTTGCAAGTTTCGCTCTTTGCCTAGCTAATAGTCATGCCCGGTAGGTCATCACCTAGACAAAATTGTCTCGGTGTTTGTGTTCCCCTCTTTGTTGGTTAGCTCGGTGGTGGATTTTATTTTCTTTAGAACCAGAGATCAGAAGTTTTGTTGCGAATATGTTTCAAACCAATTTGGTCCCACTTGCACACCCAGTCTCAATTTTCTCTTTGCACCTAGTTCTCATGAACTTGGTGGGTAAAAGTCCCGACTCCTGGTAATCTTTTCAAGGTCCAATGTCAGATGATTCAAACCTCATTTGATTGTGAATTGTTAAGTATCCAAGGGTGGTATTTCCTCTAAGGCCTTTTCCTCATAAGAATCGAAGTGACACATAAGTGTGCCACATTAGCTTCCTATACCAATTTCTTCTCTAATGTTGGGCCCTGCACAAAAACCAAAGAGTTCATGTTTGAACCCTAATCTGCCATAATTGCACCTTTATTTAGTGTAATTAATGCATTGCAAAAGGAAATTAATGAAGGTGGTGAATAATACACATACTTGGCACCACCTTGTGCATGCAATTACTTTCGTAACACTCTACCTTGCACCAAATTACTCCCCTATAAGGACATTGAAGAATTAAAACCAAGATTGTGGCATGTAAAGAAAGGTAAGTCTCAAGAAGCTAAAGAACACAACTACTAAGGGTTTTGAGGTCGCATTCAAAAAATCGTATCATCAACAAAACTAGGTATGCTTTGAATAACTGAAATTCTATTAATTCTTTTATGCATGCATGGATCAACCTAAATGGCATTACTACTGGGTAGGTCACTGAAATGTTGATTATTTTGAAAGGAATTTAACCTAATTACAAACTATAAGTTTTATGAATGATTGAAACTAGATGGTTAGATTTAACCCTAACTTGCACACAAGGCACATATTTGCTAATGATGCAAGAAACCCAAAAAAATATGAGCACTTCTAGGAAGAAGCTGATAGATGAGGAATTCAAGTCCCTTGTTTCACAGACTATATCGATCAACAAGATAGTTACAAACACCCATCCATGATGGTTTATTGACACTGAAGTTGTTACACGGATTCAACAAAAGAATGCCTCTCAATGTGAAAAGAATATCATTGCAAGTGGACTGCATTTGGCAAGAGTGTTTTCGCTAGCAATGGAAGCCCCTGAACTAGTAATGGAATGCATGAATTGGTATGACCCAACTAAGAGGGTCATTGAAAAAGAAGGGAGATTCTATGCAAACCTCTGTATAAAAGGGATTGTATACACATTTGTGCTCCCCACATTTAGATAGATGAATTTGTTGAACATGCAAGTCCTAGCCACAACATACCTGAATGCAGAAGAAAAAAATAGGAAATTTATGAATGTGACATGGTGCTAGGAGGAGATTACAAAGCAAATGAGATAAATCCCAAGGTCTATGTTTATTTAGGAAAATCAAGATATAATAACCCTATTAAGCAGGATTGTTGGACTCAAGGATGCCAACAAACTTGAATCCTAGATGTTTGGGCTTATAGCGATAATAATGGAAGGCTCTGTGCAAATTCATTGGGGGAGTTTCATCATTGATAAGCTATGTGAACAGTTAATGAAGTTCTCGGACACCTAATGGCTTTCTATATCTTCTTATGTGGTTTATTCATGTGCCCTAAGGGTAAATATACAAGGATTGAACAAAGTTGGTACCTTGGGTAGAGAACTAGGGAATAATTTGATTTATGCTCACGTGCCCCAAATCACTATCCACCAATACCAAGAGCATTTAGCAGAGGGTTAATGATGTGTTTTCTATGAATCTAGTAAGATTAATGGGAGGTGACAATGCCAAAAGATTGTCCCTAGAAGCAAAGAGTGTTATCCAATTGGTTGGGGGTTGGTACATTCAATTTCCTACTTTCACCTACATTAGGGTGGAAGGATTCAAAGGATACCCCTTTATGCTACCCAAGTATGCAACAAACAAAATTTTGTTACTAGAATTGGTGAGAAAAATGCAATCTTCTCATGCCCTTTTTGTGCAAGCACACAAGAAATGTTCCATCAAATTCCCCATTACAATCGAGAATTACAAATGTGTCACGACAAAAAGTGCTAATATGTGTGAGGAAGAGTTGAAGCTTTATAAGTTGGAGTTATTTGCACTCTAAAAAAAGAATTATGATCTAGAGGGAAACCTTGCTAGGCTAATAAGCAGTAAGTATGCTCATGTTTATGATTTAGAAGATTTTTGGCATAATTGTGATGATGAGCATGAGGTAAGGAAGCGATCATACCAAAGGTTTCCATTACAAGTAGCAAGGCTTCTTGGACTCCATGATATCTTGGAACAATTACATATAGATAATGGAGAGGTATTGAATGCCATTTGTGATACAAAAAAGATTTTTGATGAACCTCTCGCAGACCCAGATTATACAAAGAAGGAAATAGTAGCCGTTAAGGAGATTTCTAAGCAAGGGTTGACATACGCTCAACACTGGATTCATGGTTATGGTGAAGCATTAAAAGAAGCTGGGGAAACACTCACATACCCGCCTAATGTGAAGATAAAGAAATAGGTAGAAGATGAGTCCGGGTATGTAGAAACTGCTAAAAAGAAAAGAAAGGTTGGAAAGGTAGATATAGCTAGGAATGGTGAGGAAATAATTCTTGATACTTAAAGCTGGAGAATTCCAATGACGCTAGCTAGCCAGTGTAAAGAGACTATAGCCAAGTCAGCCAATGTAACGGTAAAGCCTAAGGCAAAATTTTCTTCAATAGTAAATCCAAGAGCTCAACCTATGACTGGCGAGGAGATGAGGATGAAAACACAAACACGTGATAAGACAATGCTTGCATCTCAAAAGGTAACAAATATATTTACCTCTCCACCTTCAGTCAATACGAAAAAAATGAGAACAATGCTGGGAGGGATTCTTGTAATTCAAGAGGAAAGTCCTGAACCAAATGAAGAAGTTAGAAAGTAGTGGGAGAAGCTGAATGTCATGATGAAACAATTTGAAGAAAATGATCTGAATAAAATCCCATGGTGCAGCCAGTAGTGGAAGAGGTACCAAATATAGGGTAAAATCCTATGGATAAAGAAGAAGAAGATTTAAGAAGATGACCCCTCTCTCTAGGAGCGAGAAACCTTGAGGAAATTGATGAAAGAGGAATAGGGGATATTGTAGGTCAAAATCCCATTGATAATATTGGTAATGAGGACACAGTTGATGACTAGCTTCCGCAAGGAATAAATAAAGAAAATGTTGACCAACCATAGAATTTTGAGAAATCAGGAGAAGGTCAGGATGAGAATAAAAATGTAGAGGCCTCACAGACCTTAGGTGGTGAATTAAGAAATGAGGAGAATCTTGATGTTTTAAGACAACAGGAAAATGATGCCCCAAGGACCGATGTTGAACACATGGCAGGAGAGGAGAATATAAGTCTCAAAAAGGAAGAGACAATGATAAACCAAGTTAATTCAAAATCCATGCCAGTGAGGATAGAAAGTGTTCAAGTTTCGGGGGGTGTGACAAGTAATGTTGATAGTTCAAGATGAGAAGATCATGAAGATGTAGATCATCAAGAATGAAAAAATACTAAAGAGGTGGAAAAAAACAAAGAAGCACTTGACTAGCTAGTTAGGAAAATGGCTCCGCCATTGGAGGTGCAATTGGTGCCTTTGGATCTCAAAAGTTTAATACAAGTAGAGACCCCTAAACCTAGAGGTAGAGCAAAGACAATACATGCTATGAAGAGGAATACATATGGAGGTAGAACTCTCCAAATAGCTACTCTGGTGGGAGATAAGAGTAAGCATGAAATAACATCTAGGGATTATAGGGTAACAACAATTTATGTCATACATTCATCATGGGGATAGGAATTAGAAGAGATGAAAGTAAATTTAGAGAAAAATGTAGCCAAAATACAGAAGAGAAAATAGAAGAAAAGAGAGCTAAAGGAATGAATTTCTTGCCTAGAAGGTTTTATAAACTCGCTAGCCCAATCTGATCAAACATAGACTGACTTACCCCAAAATCTGGTACTTATGTCTAAGGAGCAAGTAGATGACATTACAGTGCTTCACCATAAGGTAAGAAAATTAGAAGACTGGATGGAGTACCTAGTGAGGCAAGGAGAAGAGTTAATTAAGGATGCAATTGGGAAACATAAGGAGGCTTACTATTGATGTGACAAGTCTAAAAGATTGGAAGGAGAATGCCGATTTTGCTAAGAACAGACTAATGCAGAGGCAAAAACTAAAATCTCTTCTTCAGATGGATGTTTATGAGTTGGTGAATGAAAGGATAACCACAAAACAAGAATGTATGGTATTTGAGAAGTGGAGAAAACAATTGAATTGGGAAAGTGACACATTGCTGCAATGTGTAGAAGGATTTGAAAAGGTCATTGAGAGATGCAAGAAGCTGATTGATAGAGATGAGAGCTTTATTGAAATTGTAGCTTAGCAAAGTTATGCTCCTGAAAATTTAGGATAGGATGATAAAGAGGTGAAAGCTTTCAAGGAATGGATTGAAATGTTGAATAAGGACCCTGTTTGCTCATTAATTCAAGAGGTTATAGATGAAATTATAAAGTGGAGGAATGTTATGATTAAATATGAGGCAAAAATGATGCAGAGAAATGAAAACATCATTCAAATATTAGAAGATTATGCTAGGCTTAAATTTAGTTAGAAAGTGATTCAAGGAGTTCCAAAGGAGTGTATGCATCAAATGTTGATCACTTTCTCAAAATATTAGCAGAGGAAAGGTGAAGATGAGTTTATGAACCTGGAGTTCAATGAAGAAGAATAGATAGTTGGATATCATATGCTAGAATTTTTGTGTGCAAATATAGTTTTGAAGTGAACTTCACATGTTTTTTCTTGGTCCTAGTGAATGTGGCTAGTCCTGGAGTTTTTGAAAAGTACCGAAAATCTTGTTTTTATGAAAAGTACTTGAGAAACAGAGCCCAAAGTTGAAGATTGCTATTGATGAAGAAGTCAAAGTATTTTTGGCTTTTCCTAGAATGTTCTGATGACAACTATCACTTGCCACGTGCTACTTTTAATTTGTTTCTTTGATTCTCTTTGACGGGACTAAGTTTAAACTCTTTAGGGCCTTGTTTCTATAAAAGGCCAATTACTACTTTATTTTATTTTAAGTTCAAAATTTGTGGATGTTTGAGAACCAAAACTTTTTCAAGTTTTGTTCTTTTTCCTATTTTAGATAAGGTTGTACAATGTGATTTAGTCTAGTCTATTTAAGTTATATTGTTTTTTAATACTTAATGATTATTTTAGTAAATTAGATGATGTTTTATTATTTTAAAGGTTGGAAGTTTTAAATTGTGTAATTAAGGATATGTATTTTTAGAAAATTTCAAGTTATAGTAATAAAAAAATTCAATAGGAGTCACTCTAAAGGTGTCAATTAGAGAGAATCTAAAGTTACATTTTGTATCATGTATTGGTTTGTTAAGGACCTTCACTTGCATCATTTTCCTTGTACATCTATTATCATTTACATCACCATTTGGGAGCTTAAATTATGACCAAGACAAGTCTATGTTTTCTCCTCTTGCCTTGAAAACAATCTTCACTGTGATTGTTAGCAACATCCCTTTTCAATAATAAGTCAAAAAACAAAGGCACGAAAAATTGTATGGGTCATAGTAGCATAGGACTACACCACATGATGCACTCTATCTTAGACTAAGCCACATGATGTGACCCTATTTCAGATTGGGCTGCACAATAGAACCTTATATTCGACAACAACAATCTTTAATAATCTTTGTCATATTATTTTTACTGATCCAAATCCAAATTCTAAATGTTGATTACCTACCACAATATATTAGCAAGTTGGAATCAAAGATCAAATCAACATCTCATTAGAAAAAAATAAGCTCATATTCTTCCTCTCTAGCTATTTAATTCTTCACTTTGATTTAAGTCTAGTATATTTATTCATTGATTGATTATTTATATTAGATTTAAATCATAAAGTACTAGAAATTCAGTATTTCTCTACTAATCTTAAAATAAATGAATATGGATGAATATTCTATTGAAATATGTATGTTGGACATTCATTCATCACATTCATCCAATATTTGGTTGGAACCAATCATTAATCATAATTTGGCTCTATAGATGGACTATACATCAAAATATTTGAATAGTTTAATATGGTTCATACCAACATCAAAATAGTTATATTTATTGAAAATTCAAGAGGTTTGGTGCTCTACAAGTTCAGTTATTTATTGAAAAAATGTTATATTTAGTTCTTGATTCCTATCCTTCATTAGAACATATATTACCATATAATATTGTGATTATAATGTTTCCTTAAGGTGAAGTGGGGGTTATAGTTTGAAAGGAAAGGGAAATATAAGGTAGTGTAGAGATAAAAAAAAAAATATACTTCACACCTTTCCATCTTTTTTTGTACATGTTTGGTAATTAGTGACAATATACATGTTTTAGATTATTCTTTATCCTCATAAAGCTCAAATCACTCTACAAACACACAAATTCACCAAAACAAGACTTCATGTTATTAGGACTAGGTGTTGTACACCTTGCTAGTCCTAGGTCTAATTAAATTATTTAATATTTACAAAATATTTTAAATAATGTGCCTACATGGAAAAGGCCACCCCACTTGGAAGGAATCTTGAGATTTATTTCTTGGAACTATTCATCATGTCTCATTTATCTTATGATGGTTGTAATAAGTCATTAAATTGAGGGTTACTAGGTTGACTATAACTAACATCTTTCACAAACTAAATATAGCTACTTGTAAGAGGTGTGTAGGAGTAATTAAGGCCTCATCTTGGAGTGCTTAAGAGTTACTTGGACCCTTCTTGGTATTGGAGGTTAAATCTATACTAAACTCAAGAGTTAATATTTTGGAAGAATTACACATGGAGGAGGGTGCATGAGTTGAACATGGACTAGTTAGACCAAGATTTAGCTCATGGTTTTTAGCCCATGGTTTTTGGTAAATAATTCATGGCTTCTTAGGCCTTCTTGGCCTATATATTGAGGGCTTAGGATGAAGATTGTGTGGTTATTTTTATTAAGGATTATGCTACTAGAATTCATCCAAATTTAGAGTGGTGATTGTTATGTGGTCTCACAACACGCCCCATTTTGCTCTTCAACAAAATGTGGATCCCCTCTTTTTTGTTGTTTTTCTTTCCCTTCCTCTGCTTTTGCTTGCTTTGGTGTGTTGCTTTTGGAGGAAATGGTAAAATGGTAGGTTTTAGTCCAACTTGCGTGGCCCTGAAAAAGTTCTTGTTTTTCCAGACTTGGAATGTTGCAAAATATTTTTCCCGATCACATCGAATTACGGGACCCCCAGGTCCTAGGAGTTAATGTTGTTTCTTTAAAGATGTTGTATCTATGGAAAGTTTCGCTCTTCACTCGGTTGATAGTCATGCTCGATAGTTCATCACCTAGACAAAATTGTCACGATGTGTGCATTCCCCTCTTTATTGGTTAGCTTGGTGGTGGCTTTTCTTTTCTTTAGAATCGAAGACCGAAAGTTTTGTTGCAAATATGTTTCTAACCAATTTGGTCCCACTTACACCCAGTCCTGAGTTTCCCTTTGCACCCAGTGCTCATGAACTCGGTGGGTAAAAGTCCTGACTCCTGGTAATATTTTCAAGGTCCTGTGTCGAATGATTCAAACCTTGTTTGATTGTGAATTTCTAAGTATCCAAGGGTGGCATTGCCTCTAAGACATTTTCCTCATAAGAATTAAAGTGACATGTAAGTGTGCCATTTTAACTTCCTACACTGATTTCTTCTCTAATGGTGGGCCCTCCACAAAAAACCAAAGAGTTCATGATTTGAACCCTGATCTGCCATAATTGCACCTTTATTTAGTGTAATTAATGAATTGCAAAAGGAAATCAATGAAGGTGGTGAATAATACACATACTTGGCACTTCCTCGTGCATGCAATTACTTTCTTTAAGCTCTCTACCTTGCACCAAATTACTCCCCTATAAGGACATTGAAGAATTAAAACCAAGATTGTGGCATGCAAAGAAAGGTAAGTCTCAAGAAGCTAAAGAACACAACTGCCAAGAGTTTTGAGGTCGCATTCAAAAAATTGTATCAACAAAACTAGGTATGCTTCAAATAACTGAAATTCTATTAATTCTCTTATGCATGCATGGATCAGCCTAAATGGCATTACTATTGGTTAAGTCACTGAAATGTTGATTATTTTGAAAAGAATTTAACCTAATTGTAGACTATAAGTTTTATGAATTATTGAAATTGGATGGTTAGATTTAACCTTAACTCACACACAAGACACATATCTGCTAATAATGCAAGAAACCCAAAAAAATATGAGCACTTCCAAGAAGAATCCGATAGATGAGGAATTTGAGTCCCCTATTTCATAGACTGTATCAATCGATAGGATAGTTACAAACACCCATCTAGGATGGTTTACAAACACTGAATTCATTACACGAATTCGACAAGAGAATGCCTCTCAATGTGCAAAGAACATCATTGCAAGTGGACTGCATTTGGTAGGAGGGCTTTCATCGGCAATGGAAACCCCTGAACTAGTAATGGAATGTATGAATTAGTATGAACCAAACAAGATGGTCATTGATAAAGAAGGGAGAGTCTATGCAGACCTCTCTATAAAAGGGATTATATACACATTTGGGATCCCCACATTTAGATAGATGAATCCATTGAACATGTAAGTCCTAGCCACGACATACTTGAATACAAAAGAACAAAACAAGAAATTTATGAATGTGACATGGTTCTAGGAGGATATTACAAAGAAAATGAGATAAATCCTGATGTCTATGTTTATTTAGGATACCCATGACATAATAACCATGTTAAGTGTAGGATTATTGGACTCAAGGATGCCAACAAATTTGAACCCTAGATGTTTGGGCCTATAGCAATAATAATGGAAGGCCCTATGCAAATTCACTAGGGGAGTTTCATCAGTGATAAGCTACGTGAACAATCAATGACATTCCTCGACACCCACTGGTTTTCTATGTCTTCTTATGTTGTTTATTCCTATGCCTTGAGGGAAAATATACAAGGATTGAACAAAGTTGTTACCTTGGGAAGAGAACTAGGGAATAATTTGATTTGTGCTCACGTTCCAGGTATGTGCAGGATCATCATGGAAAAAATAGGCCCTTAAGTGGCGAAAAATTCAGAAAAGTCAGATTTAGGAAACTTGATGTAAAAATTTGAATAAGTTATCTATATTATTGCAAAAATATGTAAGAATAGAATATGTATAAAATTGAATGTAGTTTCTAAACTACTAGGTTTATTTTTATTTTTTAAATCTATTTGGTGAAAAATTGAAATTTCAATGTACTAGTACTTAAATTTCAGGGAAAAAATAAGAAGTAGGTGTCTGTCTGACCACTCTAACCATAATAAAATGATAATATTTTTTTATAGGATTTTAGATATAAGTAGAGGACTCATGTCCCGATGTGATGCATATTTTTTTGTAATGTTTTTCGAAGTAAATAATTAATTATGAATTTTTTATTACAACTTTTAAAAAATATAAAAACTTGTATGTTTGACCACCTTAACTTGGTCAAAACTTCATGAAATTCATTTTTTTTTAATCCTATAGTATGCGAACCATAGAATGTGACACATGTTTTGGATTCAAAAAATGTGACGCTGTTTGAAAGCTATAGATGTTTTTCAATCAACCTATCAATCAGAACTTTAGTCGTAATTCAAATAGAAAATGAATAATAATTATTTATTAAATTCAAAGTAAAGCATAATTTATATTGGTGGAAAGCTGAGAATCTCCTTTAAAAATCATTTTTGTTTCATCAATTTTGGGTAAAAAAAAAGGTTGTTAGCCACATACCCTACACATACCCATCATATCACCACTTTTTGGCCCATCATGATCCTGCACATACCCTACCCCAAATCACTATCCACCAATACCAAGAGAATTATCAGAGGGTTAATGATGTGTTTTCTATGAGGCTAGTAAGATTAATGGAAGGTGACAAAGCTAAAATATTGTCCTTGGAAGCACATAGTGTTATCTGGTCAGTTGGGGGTTGGTACATTCAATTTCCTACTTTCACCTACATTAGGGTGTAGGGACTCAAAGGATACCCCTTTATGCTACACAAGTATGCAATGGAAAAAATGTTGTTACTAGAATTGGTGAGAAAAATGCAATCTTATCATGCCCTTTTTGCACAAACACACAAGAAATGATCCATCAAATTCCCTAATACAATCAAGAATTACAAATGTTTCACAGCCAAAAGTGTTGATATGTATGAGGAAGATTTGAAGCTTTATAAGTTGGATTTCTTTGCACTCCGACAAAAGAATTATAATCTGGAGGGAAACCTTTCTAGGCTAATAATTAGTAATTATGCTCATGTTTATGATTTAGAAGATTTTTGGCATAATTATGATGACAAGCATGAGGTAAGGAAGCGATCATACCAAAGGTTGCCATTACAAGTAGCAAGGCTTCTTGGACTCCATGGTATCCTGGAACAGTTGCATATAGATAATGAAGAGGTATTGAATGGAATTTGTGATACAAAAAAGATTTTTGATGAACCTATCATAGACCCAAATTATACAAAGAAGGAAATAGTAACCATTGAGGAGATTTCTAAGCAAGGGTTGACATACACTCAACACTAGATTCATGGTTGTGGTGAAGCATTAAAAGAAGTTGGGGCAACACTCACATACCTACCTAATGTGAAGAGAAAGCAATAGTTAGAAGATGAGTCAAGATATGTAGAGACTGCTAAAAAGAAAAGAAAGGTTGGAAAGGTAGAGCTAACTAGGCATGGTGAGGAAAGAATTCTTGATACTTCAAGTCAAAGAATTCTAGTGATGCCAGCTAGCCAGCATAAAGATACTATAGCCAATTCGGCCAATGTAATGGTAAAGCCTAAGGCATCATTTTCTTCCAAAGTAAAGCCAAGAGGTTAGCCTATGACTGGCGAGGAGGTGAGGATGAAAACACAGACGCATGCTAATACAACATGTACATCTCAAAAAGGTAGCAAATATATTTACCTCTCCACCTTTAGTTAATACAACAAAAATGAGACAAATGCTGGGAGGGACTCTTGTAATTCAAGAGGAAAGTACCAAACCAAATGAACAAGATGTTAGAAAGTAGTGGGAGAAGCTGAATGCCATGTTGAATTTTTTTGAAGAAAACGATCTAAAGAAAATCCCATGGTGCAGCTAGTAGTGGAAGAGGTGCCAAATACAGGGTCAAATCCTATGGATAAAGAAGAAGAATATTTTATAAGAGGATCCCTCTCTCTAGGAGTGAGAAACCTTGAGGAAATTAATGAAAGAGGAATAGGGGATATTACAAGTTAGAACGCCATTGATAATATTGGTAATGAAGATATATTTAATGACCAACTTCTGCAAGGAAGAAATAAATAAAATTTTGAGCAACCATAGACTTTTGAGAAATCAGGAGAAAGTCAGGATGAGAATGAAAATGTAGATCCCTCACAGACCTTAGGTGGTGAATTAAGAAATGAGGTGAATCTTGATGTTCTAGGAAAATAGGAAAATGATTCCCCAAGGTTCGATGTTGAACAAATGGCAGGACAAGAGAATATAAGTCTCAAAAAGGAAGAGACAATGATAAACCAAGGTAATCTAGAATCCATGCCAGTGAGGATAGAAAGTGCTCAAGTTATGGGGGGTGTGATAAGTAATGTTGATAGTTCAAGATGAGAGGTTCATGAACATGTAGATCATCAAGAATGATGAAATACTAAAGACGTAGAACATAACAAAGAAGTACTTGACTAGCTAGTCACGAAAATGGCTCCGCCATTGGAGGTGGAACAAGTGCCTCTGGATCTTAGAAGTTTAATACAAGAAGTAGAGACCCCTAAACCTAGAGGTAGAGCAAAGACAAGACATGATATGAAGAGGAATGCAGATGGAGGGAGAACTCTCCAAATAGCTACTCTGGTTGGAGATAAGAGAAAGCATGAAATAACACCCAGGGATTATAGGGTAAAAAAATTAATGTCAAACATTCATCTTGGGGATAGGAATTAGAAGAGATGAAAGTAAATTTAGAGACAACTGTCACCAAAATATAGAAGAGAAAATAGAAGAAAAGAGAGCTAAAGGAATAGATTTCTTGCTTAGAAGGTTTTATCAAGTCGCTAGCCCAATCTAATCAAACACAGACTGAATTACCCCAAAATTTGGTACTTATGTCTAAGGAGCAAGTAGATGACATTGCAGTGCTTCACCATAAGGTAAGAAAATTTGAAGAATGGAAGGAGTACCTAGTGAGGCAAGGAGAAGATTTAATTAAGGATGCAATTGGGAAACATAAGGAGGCTTATCGTTGGTGTGACAAGTCTAAAATACTGAAAGGAGAATGCCAATTTTGCCAAAAATAGACTGATGCAAAGAGGCAAAAACTAAAATCTCTTCTTCAGATGGATGTTCGTGAGTTGGTGAATGAAAGGATAACCATGAAATAATCTAGTATTGTAGAAGTGGAGAAAACAATTTAATTGGGAAAGTGACACTTTGCTATAGTGTGTAGAAGGATTTGAAAAGGTCATTGAGAGATGCAAGAAGCTAATTGATAGAGATGAGAGCTTTATTGAAATGTTAGCTTAGCAAAGCTATGATCCTAAAAATTTAGGAAAGGGTGATAAAGAGGTGAAAGCTTTCAATGAATGGCTTGAAAGGTTGAATAAGGACCCTTTTCACTCATTAAGTCGGGAGGTTATAGATTAAATTATAAAGTGCAAGAATGCTATGATTAAATATGAGGCAAAAATGATGCAGAGAAATGAAAACATCATTCAAATATTAGATGATTATGCTAGGCTTAAATTTAGTTGGAAAGTGAGTCAAGGAGTTCCAAAGGAGTGTATGCATCAATTGTTGATCATTCCTAGGAATATTAGCAGAGGAAAGGTGAAGATGAGTCTTTGGACCCAAAGTTCAATGAAGAAGAATAGATAGTCAGATACCTGACGCTAGAAGGTTTATGCATGGATATAGTTTTGAAGTGAATTTCACATGTTTTTTCTCAGTCCCAGTGAAGGTGGCTAGTCCTAGAGATTTTGAAAAGTACCGAAAATCTTGTTTTTATGAAAAGTACTTGAGAATCAGAGCCTGAAGTTGAAGATTGTTGCTGATGAAGAAGTCAAGTATTTTTGACTTTTCCTAGAATGTTTTGATGACAACTATCACCTTCCACGTGCTACATTTTAATTTTTTTCTTTGATTCTCTTTGATAGGACTAAGTTTAAACTCTTTAGGGTCTTGTTTCTATAAAAGGACATTTACTACTTTATTTTATTTTAAGTTCAAAATTTGTGGATGTTGGAAAACCAAAACTTTTTCAATTTTTGTTCTTTTTCCTATTTTCGATTCCATTCCAAATTTAAAACTTGTATGTTTCATTGGAAGTTAACTAATATAAGAGCTGATTTCAAATCTATTTCTTGATATGAAATCTTACGTAGCTAATTGTTTGTTCCTATCATACAAGACTGTGTGTTGCGTCGTTTAAGGGTGCATACTGACATTATTTGGTGGAAAATAGTCCCCTGTTTCTTTAAACTCTTGCATCATTTTGTGCCTAGTTGTGAATCAATCTGGTGACGTATGGAATGGTTTGCTTTGCTTTGGTTATTTCTTTTGGCATACATGGATAATACTTGGGAATTTTTTTACTTTTCAGTAATTTTTTATGCTTCATTTATGAATAGATGTTTTATATTTTAGAAAATGTTCCAAAAATAATGCATGGAGTTTTATTATAAATGCTTTGATTCCATGAAATTTTTGAATGCTTAATGCTAAATCTACTTGGATGAATGCAATTTATTTGAATTTCATGAAATATTGTTGCAAATTTGTTGATTTCGTGAAGTTATTGAATGACCGGACCAAGATTATTTTCATATCTCTATGATACCAGCCAATACCTTAAGGAACATTTTCCCCTCGTGTTTAACAACATTATCACAACAAACCTTGAGAAAACCTAGTGTGTGAGTACCTGACATAAACAAGCCTTGGGATCAAGCCGATAGCCTTATATTTAGGTTTTCCTGATGGAGTCTTTCAAGAAAGATAGGTTCTCATGGTGTCTCTATGAGAGTTTATATTCTTTTCGGTGTGAAACTTAAATTTTCATCAACAGTAGTGGCACTAGGAGGGCCTCCCTTTAGTTTTGTTAGGAAGGAAGCAAGAGTCTCGAAGAGTCACTAGGTCCCAATCTAGCAATCCTCGTGTGACAACAGTCAAACTTAGTGGTTGTATGCCATTTAGACCATAACGGTCAAGAATTTCAAGTGCAATAATGCAAAATAAAACTGTTGTTATACCACCTCTACTCATAGCAATGACCTTCTTTAATGTAGAGTCATCAATTCAATTCACTATGTATAATGATCTTTCAAAGAGTCTAGACAAATTGTGTCCTAAGTATTATCTTCACAAAGATGCAGAAGAATATATTAGTATCGTTAAGGATACATGTTTTAGAGTAAGGATACAACATGAAGATGTTGTATACAGGTTGTTCCCTTACACCCTAAGTGATACCAGTGGTACATCAACCTACCCCATAATTTTATTAGGACATGTCAAGACATGGAGAGTCAATTTTTAGCCAGTTTTAGAACATTAGCTGATCCTACCTTGATAAATCATCAATTCACTCAAATTAAAAGGTTTGATGGTGAACCTATAAATGCTTTTAATGATAGGTTTCTATATAGGAGTGAATTTGGACTCCCCTTGCAAATTACCCTTTTACATCCTTCACCCTAGCAAAATCAAATCTGACCATGTAATTCCACATAACCCATCCGAACTCCATCCACTTGGCACTTGTTTTTAGTGTCGGTTGGGGAATTTCTATTGGGTATGCACGCGTAACACACAGACGTCTGCACGACATGCTACCATCTTGAGAAGATTCTTTCCTTTAGAATTTGCAGAGGTGTTACATTCACCATTGATGCCGAAGTGTAACACATCTATGCCTTCTTGTCGACCTTTAAATGAATCTTTCCCTCCCAAACTCATCTTCAAATTCCTATCTTTCATTCTCAATCCATCTTCTTCACATTCTTGGCATTCTGACATAACTTCTTGACAATTCTCACACTCTTGGGCTGCTTGTTGCACTATTGGCTTCACTATTCCAACATCACAACATTCTTCACATCTACCATAGAAGCTGCAACTTGGTGTCTTGCGAGACCTCCCTTCGATGTTGTTGAAGCCATGTCAACTTTTCCATGGTTGTAGACTTGCATTCCTCTCTCATTGGCCTTGAGTGCCTCTGCTTGAGGGTGATTGCTTTACTTACTATTACGTTGTTGTTGGATTTGAGTAGCATAGTGTTTCTTGTAGAGTTTAGTATTCTCACTTCTAGCATAATTTCTTTATTGCATTTCCATTCATTTATCTATCTAGCTATCCGTGGAGGTGGAAACACCAAAATAGGGATTTGACTAAAAACAAGCCCTGAAATAGCCCCAACATTTTTCCCTACTTTTTTATGTGTAGGTACTCGTTTGCATGGAACTTACGGGAGAACTAGACTTTTCGTGAGTTCAATCTTCACCATCTTTGTTCTTATCAGTTTCATATCATCTCTCTTGTTATTTTAGTCATTCTATTATTTATTGCTTTAGTCATCATTAGTAAACCTAGTTAGCTAAGCTACTTAGTGGTTTTTTCATTATGTCTGTATCCTTTCACTTTTTGTCCATATGGATGCCAGTGCACCTATGAGATGCCAGCACATTGTGTTGCCATCCCTATTTTGCACTGTTGTCCTCTAGTAAAGAGCTATTTGAGGTATAGTCCAAATTCCAAAAACCTGCTCGCTTAGTCCAAACCTAGCTCTTGGGTTAGTAGAGTGGTAGAAGCACTGAGAGTGCTCTTCATTCTCTATCCTTAATGTCAAACACTTGTCCAACTTGAGGTAGATTAGGGAAACCTTCTGCTCTCAGCTCTTCATGACCTGGATCCTTGGTGTTGTTGGTCCCCCTTGTCTACATTTTGGTGAACCCGATGTGAACAATGCCTATCTATTTCTTTGTGTTGAGACTCTTTCCCTCACACTCAGTGATTGTTGTAGACTTGGGTGTTGTGGAGTTTTATGAGCATCACAACCTAGTCTATGATCTCCGAGTACATCGTTAGAAGAAGTGTGTGAAACTTACAAAGGGAAAAGATGAAGGTCACTTTTGGATTTACTACTAGTTTTACCACAAGTTTTACTATCAATCATCTTTTAAAGGAGGTTTTGATAGACGAGGTTGGTTTCATTGATGAGACCAATCATGTACCCACTCCTCCAACATCCCCTATAGCTTCATCTATGGATGAAGATGCTATTCAAATTCCTATAGAAAACCTTTTGGCATTAGACATGAGGCTATTAGACCCTGGGAATCGTTTGGAGAAAGCATCGAATATGGAAAGGGCTACTAGGCTTGTTAACAAGGTGAGATACATGCTAGGAAAAGATTAGATGGGCATAGACTTCTTACGTGGCCTATCCAATCTAACTAAAGCATACATTCCTTCATATAATGCTAGATTAGGAACTACCTAAGGGACAATGCTCAATGCCTATGAGAGACAAATAGGTGTCTTGATTCCTACCACGTTTGCATACATGGTCAAAATAGGCCCTTCAATCAATGTTTCCTCTACTCTTAAAAAATCCCACACAATCAAGGTGAGTAGAATACCCCTTGGATTAAGCTTCACCCCTCTGATTTCCCCTACTGATGGGGGCTCTGATGGAATGAGTGGTGGTGGCTTCGGTAGTGGTGGCAACACTGGTGGTCGTGGCTTTGGTGAAGGCCATGGTGGTGGCTCTGGAGGAGGTTTTGGTGGTGGTTGTTCTAGGGGAGGTCCACTGGACCTTTATCATCTTTAGACCCTATTTTGAATGCTCTCCTATTGAATATGGGTCAAATACAAAACCAATTGGAAAATATATCTCAAGCCTCCTCCCAGCCTATCTTTCAGTCCTTCTCCCAACATAGTTCTTTGTCGATAACAATTTTGAGCACTCCCTTCCCTCAGGGAATGAAAATTCATAAGTTTGAAAAGTATGGTGGTAAAGGGGATCCATAGACACACATATCCACTTTTAATGTGATGTGTATGGATTTCCTCCACCACAATGCCCTCATGGAGATTTTTTTCCCTGAATATCTCAAGGATACAACACTTGAGTGGTATTGTTCCTTTCCTGACAATTCTATATTCTCATTCAACCATGTTTTCAATTAGTTTCTCTAACAATTCTAGGCTAACATTAGTCTAAAGATGACCTCGAATCTTGTTCGATGTAAGTAGGGAGAGCATGAGAAAATAACTGATTTCATCACGCAATACCAAGCACTCTTTTCACAAATCTCATACTCACTGCCCAACTCAAACGTGCAAAAGGTATTCATAGGAAACTTGCAGCGAGCTTTGTAGGAGAAATTTTCCCTGATGAACTATCCTTCTTTCACACATCTATGTGCTACATTGGAGGAGTACCAAAAAATAATGGTTTAGTTCAGGCGACCCTCCTCGTGCTTTTGTTTTGAAGGAAAATCTATAGTTTCCATTTCAGGAAAAGGAAATTCTGTTGCAAATGTAGTTGCCACGATTAATGATCAAGCCATTAGACGCAACAAGAAGTTTATGTAATTATTTGAAATGTATTCTTCCATTCTACAAAATTTGTTGAAGATTAAGATTATAACATTAGAAAATTCTCGACCTTTGAAGGAGCCTTATCTTGATTGGTATGTTGGAAACACGTTTTTCTAGTACCATCATGTTCATGGGCATGATACTAAATGTTGCATGTTCCTGCACCATGAGATACATGATCACATTGATGATGGTACCATTCGTCTCAATGGAAAGAAGTAAAACAAAAATAAGTTAATGGCGAAGGAAAATAGTGAATTGTAGATTTATAAAGACCCATTTGCATCTCACTCTATGAACTTGATTATCGATCCTTCTGATGCTTCTCCTAAGTCCTCAACATACATAAATGTGGTCTCATTTACACCTAATCCTCCCCCTCAACCTGTGATTGGCTCGCTAGATGTGACTTTCACCTCACAAAATTTTCCTTTGAATAACAAGCCCTCTCCCCTATATATTCGTTCTTGCATAAATGGCAACATGTAATGTCATATAATTTCACCCCTCACAATTTCACATACATTTTTTATCTACTTTAGTTTCCACTCCCCTAGAACTTGTGTAAGCTAATTTTAACCCTTGCATTATCCCTTTTTCCTCTTAGGATGCTTGGTATCCCTTTTCACCAGCTACCCTTGCAAGTCAGCTTTGCGTCAAACCTTGTGCTTTTCCCGTTCTCATCATTTTGTAGTGTGATGTGTCTAGACACTAGCACACCACAATAGCATCTAATGAAATTTTAAGATTCAAATGACCATTTATGAGAATTTTTGCCACTTGTCACCTCCTTTTGTCAGTGGCAACATCTCGGTATGCCTTGTAACAGCTTGTGAAGCTTCTTTTCCCTCTTTAAAAGTTTTATTTTCAATCCATTTGGCCTTCTTCTTGATCTCTCCCTCTTGGAAATACTCTTTGGCTCTTGCTATCTTGCTTGCACAACTCTTTACAACTTGCTACAACAACACTCTCAAGCTCTTACAACGCTCTTTGTAGCTCTTGTGGCTCTTGCAGCTCTATTGCTCTCTCCATTTGGCTTCCTCAAGCCTTGTAGCTGATATATCTCTTACCTTATGCTTGTGAGCATCCTGGGATTTCATAGATCCCCTATCTATTGCATCTCTATCTCATGATATGGGTTCTCCTCCTTGAGCGGGGATTACGTTTATTACTTCATATTTGTGTACTTCATTCACTTTCTCTATCTATTTGGCTATCCGTGGATGTGGGAACACCAAAATGAGGGTTTGACTGAGGAAAACCCCTATATAGCCCCAACATTTTCTCTAGATTTTATGCATGAAGGTATTGAAGACATTCATTTTCTAGAGGCTCCATTACTTCCATTACTTGGGTTTTTTTTTAGCTTCTTCTATCTCTCATCCTCTTTAAATTTATCATTTGTACTTTACTTCATTTCAATTCTGTTACATTTTGTTACCTTCCTGCATTCTGTAAGTTCTTAGCAATCTAATTGTTATTAGCCTCTTTGTTTTTTTTTTGTGAAAAAATTAGTTTCTAGTCGGTACGAGACGCTAGCATTCCTTTGGGACTCCAGCGCACCACACTGTCATCCTTATTTTGCATTGTCATCCTTTGGCCGAGAGCCCATTAGTCTATCTAGAAAACCTTTGTGATTTTACTCCTTCGGATTCTAGAAATCTCACTCTGTTCCTTGAGGTTGTTTAGGGCAGTTCGCCCCTTGGGAATCTCTTGAGAATAAAGAGACTCGTGATTAGTGAATCTCCCTTTTGTACATTTTGGTGAACTCCATGTGAACCACATTTTTTTTCAAAATCTAGGAATTTATTTACTCCAACTTAGTGGGGTCATAACTTTTGACTCGGTGCTCAGAATTCTGAATTGTTTACACCGTTGGAAAAGTCTCCAAGAGGACTAATTCAGTCCCTAAAATATTTTTCTCCAAAGACCTTTGAAAATGAAAATTACTAGAACCTAGAAAATACCAAAAAAACTAAAAATTTGGATTTTTCAAATTTTCTCAATTTTGTCACCCCTAGATTGCTCTGGGTCAGTGGACTTTTTTGTTCATTATTTATCATATTTAACTTCCAATATCCAAAATGAATTTAATATCCTCTTTTATAAGTTCAATATCTAATTATATCAAAATGTTAATGATATTCCATTTCATGCATGTGATCATGACTTGGATTTGCCCATGTCACTTTGTATCTTTGATCCTTCTCATGAGATTCCTCTTGCTTTGAAGGATATATAGTTGCAAGAAGATGAAATCATTGATACCTTTCTTAATATCACTCTACCGTCTCTTCATTCCAATGCACTCTCTTCTAGAGATGATGCATTAGTGAATGACGAATCTCCTTTCACATTTGATCCTCCTTGGATCAATGTTGAGAATATTTCTTTGAATAATTATTCCACTAGTTGTGTTGATTATATAAATATAATCTATGTCTCTACTACCCCTCAAAGGCCTAAGATATAAGTTATTTATATGACTCCAACTAGTCCTTCTCCTAAAAGGATTTTTTCTATCAATAGTGTTCCATTTCATAGTGATTCTCTCAATCTTTCTAAGGCTCCCTCTTATAGAGCAGTAGCCCATACTTATAATATTAGAAAGAGTAAACAAAATTTTAATCAACCAAATTCTTTACCACCTTCTCAACCAAGCCTTCCTTCAACTCCTAAACCTACAACTAAAGCACCTAGTAATTATGACCTTATCAAGCAACTCCACGTTACTCTGATCAAGATCTCACTATGGGACTTGCTTTAGTCTACTCTGGTTTATCAAGGTATGCTCCAAGAATCCTTGCAAAAGATCCTCTTGCCTTCTTCTGCTAGGCCGATGGATGTTAATGCGTTGATATCCCATATTTGTGTAGATTCATTGAATATTATGTTCTATCCATAGGAACTCCCACCTCTAGAAGTACAGAAGCAAGCAAACCGTCTAATGATCATAGTTAACATTAATGATATGGGAATTAGATGTACTCTCATTGATGCCGGTTTGGTGCTTAATTTATGTAGCATTGATCTATTGCCTAAGATTAATATTGATTCATCTTATCTTAATGCTTCTTCTATTGTCATTTGTGGATTCAATAATGTCGATCAACAATCCCTAGGCACGATAGTCTTTCCTTTGAGGTTGGGACCAGTTACTGTATCCACCCTTGTATATGTTATGTCAGAAAAGTTACAATATAATATTCTTCTTGGTAGACCATGGATTCATGCTATGGGTGCAGTCCCTTCTACTTTGCATAAATCTATTAAGTTCATTAGTAATAATAAAGTAGTCACAGTCAAGGTTGGACCTAATGTTATGCACTTATGTGAGATGGCAGCTGCTGGTTAGGTTTCAGTTGTTCCTACTCTTATTCCTTTAGTTTCTTCCAATGTGTCGATGTTTACTCTAGAAGTACCTACTATAAAGGATACTATTGAGGTAGATGTCCCTAAACAAGATCCTTTTGAAGCAAGAAGTATTAAGCCCAATCTTTCTACTTCTAAAAAGAATGCATGTCTCGGTGATGATTGGGATTCTTTAGACTTAACAAAATCCTTCATTGGAGAATGTAAAGTTGACCTGATCCACTTCAACCTTCTGGTAACATCATCCACATCAGCTATCAAAGATGGTTATTCTTCTATATCACAAGATAACATGAACATAAATTTTTATGTTCTTAGTGTTGATCATCTTTTTTATGAAGATGATCACACTTTTGTTAAAGAGGATAATATTGGTAGTCCTATCAAGGAGGTTGGTGGTGATCCTGTAGAAGACTATAATCCCCATTGGTGGAATAATTCTCTTTATGAAGATCCTCCTCCTCAAGATTTGCAAACACGTTATGGCCCTAACTTTAAGCTAATCTCTAAATATAGCTATAGGTGTAAAGGCTATGGGAATAATGAACAAGGCATTCAGGTCCCTATAGAATGTGCACCTCATAAGTGTAATTTGGGGCTTGGTTGCTCGAATGAACAATCTAAACAGAAACCACAATTGATTGTGGATGCATTTTTTGCTCAACCTCATTCTTGCAGAATGATTCATCTTTCATTATCTGCTATCTTCATGCATTCAACTTGTAAGCAATCAAGTCTTTCTCCACAAGAGAAAGGGTTTCTTCCTACTCCTTATTATTTATCTAAGAAAGAACGTATTTTTTTGAGGTGTCTTAAAGAATACTTAATTAATCTTCCTCCTCCTACACATAAGAAATTTTATAACCATGACCAAGAAAAACATTATTTCTATGCATACCATCTAGTGCCTTGCCATTCCACTAGTGAATGCAAGGCCTTGAAGGATAAAATAAAACAAATTTTTGGTTCTAGTGCCATCAAAATCCCATTTGATTAATGCACCTACCATTTCTTCACATGACCAGTGATATCGAGGTCTACCTCTATCATGTATGTTGGGGGCAGTTATAACTTGTTCTGGAGATGTGCGTCCTTCTAAGGAACCCCTCTCTTCTCCATGTCTTTCAATTGAAGTGTCCCTTGAGTGGACCCCCCTTATTTTCTTGAAGGGTTATCAAGGGACCCCCTTTGAAATTTTTTATCTCAAATGAATTCTATGGCATCTAGCTTGGGGGCAGCCTAGCTAGACCTATTTCATATCCTAGCATCTAGCATGGGGGTAGCCAAACTAGATCCGTTCAAGCTTACCTTGTAGGATTGAGCACCTATGAGGACCCAATCCGTCTCTACAGAGTCCCTACATTGGGCCTCCCTTAGGAGAGAGTACCTGGGGTGCATTCTTTTGAGGACCTATAAAGATCTTTCATCCTATGGGATCTATTCACTGTTGGTATGTAGGCCTTCGATGTAGTTTGTTAAAATTTGTAGGAGAGAGTACATACAGATATTTTTGTTCACCTTCTATAGGTCTGCAAGTCTACGACACATTTTTTTAACTCTCCTTTGATCTGAGGACTTGTGGAGCCATGTCTCTTGGAATTTTCATTTCTTTCTAGCTTCTCCATCTCTCTCTTAAATTATCTTTCTTCTCAATTGTGTATACCAAATTGAAGATCTACATCTTCTTCATCCTAGGTATATACTTCTTTCTCTCTTCGATATTGGTTGCTTCCCTATCTTTTGTGTATATTCTTCTCTTGAAGTAATTGATCCTTACATTCTTCTCTTTGTTGAAGAATTCTTCTATTTGTTTTTTTTAATTTGGGGATGATGCATGGTACTGAGAAAACCCTTTTCCTTGAGGTCTCTTTCACTTTACTACCTCAAATCCTTTAGTTTGTTGTGTGCTTGTGTGTGTGGTTTTATGTTCTAACCCTATAGTGTAATGAATTTTTATTTTCTAACATTGTTGTCTTGTGCATGTCTTTTTTGTCTAACATGTTTTTTTTGTGGGTATTCAACCTGGGGCATGCTTCCTTAGTTCAAAGAGTGGTCTACTTCCTCTAAAAAAACCTTTTGGAATTATGATGTCATTTATGTTAGGTAGATTTCCTTTAGCATGCATATTAGTGTAGATTCATATGCCCACTAAAGTGGGGGCGAAATGTAATGTTGTAAAATTGCACCCCTCGCAATTTCAAATGCATTTTTGTATCCGCTTTAGTGTCCACTCCCATATAACTTGTGTAGGCTTATTTTAACCCTTGGATTAGACCTTTTTCCTCTTAGGATGCTTGGGAACCCTTTTCAACAACTACCCTCACACATCAACTTTGTGCCAAACCTTGTGCTTTTTCTGCTCTCATCATTTTTTAGCATGATGTATCTGGACACTAGCATGCCACATAGACATCCGCGTTCCATGCTAGTGTCCTACAACATTTTAACATTCAAATGACCATTTTCGAGCATGTTTTCCACTTGCCACCTCCTTTCGTTAGTGGAAATGGCCTGAGACACCATGTAACAACTCAAGAAGCTTCCTTTCCCTCTTTAAAAGCTATATTTTCAATCCATTTGGCCTTCTTTTTGATCTATCCCTCTTGGAAATACTCTTTGGCTCTTGCTATCTTGCTTGCACAAATCTTTAAAATTTTCTACAACAACACTCTCAAGCTCTTACAATGCTCTTTGTAGCTCTTGCAGCTCTATTACTCTCTCCATTTGGCTTCCTCAAGCCTTGCAACTGATATCTCTTACCTTATGGTTTTGAGCATCCTACGATTTCACACATACCCTATCTATTACATCTCTATCTCATGATATGGGTTCTCCTCCTTGAGTGGGAATTGCTTTTATCACTTCATATTTGCATACTTCGTTCACTTTCTCTATCTATTTGGCTATCCATGGAGGTGGGAACACCAAAACAAGGGTTTGACTGAGGAAAACCCCTATGCAGCCCCAACATTTTCTCTACATCTTATGCATGCATGTAT
The DNA here is from genome assembly GCA_007258455.2 of Sequoia sempervirens. Taxonomy (NCBI): domain Eukaryota; kingdom Viridiplantae; phylum Streptophyta; class Pinopsida; order Cupressales; family Cupressaceae; genus Sequoia; species Sequoia sempervirens. Next base: position 620,862,907 of record VDFB02000003.1, on the reverse strand, counting down.
TGAAGACATTCATTTGCTAGAGGCTGTATTACTTGGGTTTCTTTTGAGCTTCTTCTATCTCTCATCCTCTTTAACTTTATCATTTTTACTTTACTTCATTTCAGTTCTATTACATTCTGTTACCTTCCTAAATTTTGTAAGTTCTTATCAATCTGATTATTAGTAGTCACTTTGCTATTTTCTATGAAAATCCTAGTTTTTGGTCCATATGAGATGCTAGTATGCCTTTGGGACTCTAGTGCACCACGTTGTCATCCTTATTCCGTGTTGTCATCCTTTCATTGAGAGCCTATTCATTTTTCTAGAAAACCTTTGTGATTTTCTCCTTCAGATTCTATAACTCTCACTCTGTTTCTTAAGGTAGTTTAGGGTAGTTCACCCCTTTGGAATCTATTGAGAATAAATAGACTCATGAGTAACGAATCCCCCTTCTCTACACATTGTAATGAAAGTTCTTATGGACCCCAAGAGTTGAGTGAATATTATTACTGAGGAGGAATTATGGTTAAATTCATTAGACAAGGAGGAATATGAGAAAATGAAATCTACTATATGCACACATGATGACCTCTCTCTTGCTTCGTATGGTTCTATTACTCTTTCCATCCTAGTTGTACCTAGGGCTATGGATACCACTTTCAATTTAATTCTAGAATTCGATCTATTAAGGGTGAAGATGGGAATCACTTGGCTAGCTTCCATGAACAAATCACTTATGTTATTCACAAATGTCTAAATTTCTCTCATCAAGGTGTCATGCACGTTGTGCATGACATCGGGTACTAGCCATTGGTATCCTGTGGGGGTTATTCCTTGGATCATTTTTGAGCCACCCCAATTGGTATGCTTCCTCCTAGATCATACCTACTTTATAAAAATTACATAAAGTACAAAATTGGGGGAAAAGGACAACCAAAAGTGACTCCTATGGTGCAACAATAATCTGCCTCTTCCTCTCAAAAGGGGAAGGGAAATCCTACTTGTGCTTAGGGTTATTCTTCCTCTTCTACTATCCCACCTATCACTTCCTCTCACCCTGCTGCAGTGTCATGGATCTCCGCTCCTAGGAATTTTTTGGAGAGCCTGATGGTGCCTGCTTGGCGAAAGCTCAATCATTCAATGTTTGAACTTCTCGTCTTACCCATGGTGCCTCGACTCATCTTGTATGGTAAGGGGAAGGGACCCTATGGAGAACCCTCTATGTCTCAACCTCTTTAGCCTCCTACTACTCTTGCCTCTAAGGAAATGAATGGGAAGAGGCACACTGTTGAGGTGTTGGGGTCTACTCCCTCCGCTATTGTTCCATCATCTTGTCAATCTATTTCTCTTATTCTCATCTAGGAGTCCCTCCCTCCATCAAAAATGGCTGTGATGGATACTCTGATGGTTGAACAAGAGTCTTCCATCCCTTCTCAAGATGTGACCTCTAGCTTTTAGAGTCATAGGAACCAACTTGCACATGAGTGCAAGTGTCAGAGGAAGGATTTGGCTGTTGAGTAGGTCGCCTTGCAGAAGAAGGAAGAGGAGTCAACAACTCCAACTTTGAAATCTTCTGATGTGCCCTCTTTCATCCTCTATGCTTTAGTTTTCTCAGCCCCAGTCTTTCTTTTGGATTCCCCTGCAAGCATGAAGGATCCTCACCTAAAGAGGGTGTAGGTATTCATTGCTCCTTCAGTTGAGCCTCCCCTTTTGATGTCCCTTCTGGACATCCCACCATTCTCAAAATCTGCAGACATGTCGAATACCTTGGTGGTGTCTGTTGTGGTTTCTCCTCTTCCTCTACACCTTTTTCTTCATCTTTGGGGATTTCACATCCTCTGATGAAGTGGAAGATGGAGGATGAACCTACTAGCAATGGGGGCAAAAGAAGGGTTTTCCTTCTTCAAAGGGTGGTTTTGGGCTGGCTTGTTCCATCCTAGTGACAGAGGAAGCCCCAATGTCCTCAGAGTTCGTCACTACTCCCAAGTATTTTAGTCAACCTAGCAATGGATCTTGGGTGCTGCCTCACTCACCCATTGAGTTGACACATGGAACTCTTAAGAAGTGCATGTTTAACTCTATGGACAAGGTCTCGTCCCTATCAACGATTTTTGCAAGATCATTGACATTCACTCCACAAGAACTGAGTGGAGAAAACCTCAAGGGACCTTCTTCCTTTGCTCTTGTTGTAGGAGGGTCAAAGGTTTCCCCCCTCGATATTTCTCCCTTGAAGGCTTGTCCACCCTCCCATTACAGTGATCTATTCTGGGAGAATGATGACCTCTTGGTTGATGAGAACTAGGGGTGCCTCTTCTTTATCTATAGATTAGATTGTGTGTGTGTCTATATTGTGTTCCCTTGTTATTGTGTTATATGTTCTTGGATGACCCTTGTCACCCTCATAGGTGCTTGGATACAAGATTTTTTTTGTGTCATAAAAATTATTCTATTTGTCACATAATTCTTTTCTTTGCCGTGTATTGATTTTCGACAATTTGGGATGATGCAAAGTGTTGGGGGCATTTAGGCCTCCCTTCCATTTTGACCCAATTTTTTATTTTTATTTTCATTTTGTCTTCATGTACATTCTTCACATGGTCTGATATAGTAGGGGGTTGATGATAGTTCATTTATATATTTTATTATCCTTATCTATTTATATTTATGAGCAACTCTGACATCAAAATATCAGATCACTCCTATCTCTTGTTTGTTATGCTATTATTTTTACTTTCTTTGCATCTTTCTCTCTTATTTTCTTGTTTCGTGATGTTGTGATGCTCATGTGTTGTCCCTCACATGTGTGCCAACATTACCATGGTTACATCTCATTATGTTCTGGGGCCACACAATCACTTTTTCATTCTTGCTTTTCTCTCCTTAGGATGTCATGTGCCTTTGTGTTCGACATGCACCATCCCAAGGGGGGCCTATCATATCACTTTGATTTTCAAAAAATGCATTTGGTGGCCAACAAATATTTTATTGAAAATATTTTCAAAAATCACATTCCTCAACAAGGATCCCTAGCAGAATAATTTTCCTTCATCATTGGTTTGTAAAGAAATAACTTAAGAAAATTTCCTTCAAGGAGGGAGCACCTTTTCCTATGGGAAAAGTTATGACCTTCCCCTTGTGAGGTTACCTTCTTCCTTTTGAATTACTTGATGAAGTGAAATATTTCAAAAGGATTCCTTGATGTTGAATTGATTTGTAAAAAGTACTATTGCACTTTCAAATAGTGTGTCCCTTGAGTAGACCCCTTTTATTTTGAAGGGTTCCCAAGGGGCCCGTTTGAAATCTCTTCCTTCAATTTTTAATTATCTGCATGACTATCTGCTTGCTTTCCTGCATGGATTTTTATTTTCTAACATGTTTTATCTGTGGATTTACATGTTGCTTTGCAGGTACACCTGCGAAGCTGCTTTCTAATCTGACTTTGCGGAGTCCCCTACATCAGACTTCCTTTAGAAGAGAGTACCTAAGAGAACCTTATTTTTAAGTCTGAGGACCTGTGAATTTCTTACATCTTGTGGGATCTGTCCACCATTGGTCTGCAGGCCTTCAATGCACTTTATTCAATCCTCCTTAAGAGAGAGTACATGTGGAGTCATTTTCTTACACTATGCTTTTGAGCATGCCAGATTATGGTCTGCTTCCTTGATAATTCATGTATATTTTCTTAGAACTCTTTTGACCTACTTTACCAAACATTCATTGACACTCATGTTCACTAAAGTGTGGGAAAAATGTATAGGAGTGAACTTGCACCCCCTTGCAAATTCGTCTTTTACATCCTTCACCTTAAAAAAATAAAATCCAACCATGTAATTCAAATAACCCATTCAAAATCCATCCACTTGGTGTTTATTTTTAGTGTCGATTAGGGAATTTATACTAGGGACACACGCGTGGAACACAAACATCTATGCAACACATTGTTGTCCTAGTAAGATTCTTGCCACTGGAATCTGTAGAGGCATTACATTCGCCATTGGGGCCGAAGTGTAACAAATCTACACCTTCTTTCCAACCTTTGAATGGGTCTTTCCCTCCCAAACTCATCTTGTAATTCCTATCTTTCATTCTCAATCCATCTTCTTCACATTCTTGGAATTCTAACATGACTTCTTGACAAGTCTCACACTCTTGGGCTACTTGTTGCACTATTGGCTTTGCTATTCCAACATCACAACATTCTTCACATCTACCATAGAAGTTGCAACTTGGTGTCTTATGAGACCTCCCTTCAACATTGTTGTATCCACGCCAACTTTTCCACAGTTGTAGAATTGCATTCCTCTCTCATTGGCCTTGAGTTCCTTTTATCGAGGGTGGAATTTCTTTACTTCCTATTATGTTGTTGTTGGATTTGAGTAGCATAGTGTTTCTTGTAGTGTTCGATATTCTCATTTCTAGCATGCTTTCTTTATCACATTTCCATTCCTTTATCTATCTAGTTGTCCATGGAGGTGGAAACACCAAAATGGGGGTTTGACTATGGCAAGCCCCGAAACAACCCCAACATTTTTCCCCACTTTGTTGTGTGTAGGTACTCATTCACGGGGAGCTTGCAGGAGAACTAGACTTCCCATGAGTTGAATCTTTACCACCATTGTTCTTATCAGTTTCATATCATCTCTCTTGTTATTTTAGTCATTATATTATTTATTACTTTAGTCATCATTAGTAAACCTTTAGCTAAGCTTCTTAGTGGGGTTTTTGTCATTCTGTCTATGTCCTTTAACTTTCTGTCCATATGGATGTTAGTGCACTGCACTTTTGTCCCTATTTTGCACTACTATCCTATGGTGGAGAGATGTCTAAGGTATAGTCTAAATTCCAGAAACCTACTCGCTTAGTCAAAACCTAACTCTTGGGTTAGTAGAGTGGTAGAAGCACTAAGAGTGCTCTTCATTCTCTATCCTTAGCATCAAACACTTGTCCAACTTGAGGTAGATTAGGGTAGTCTTCTACTCTCAACTCTTCATGACCTGGAGCCTTGGTGTGGTTGGCCCCCATCCTGTACAGTTTTAAAAGGCTTATTCTAGGTTGCAAGCACCTTATGTAGTAGATAATTTTTCCCCCGTCACTATTTATTATATGGCAATAGGTCCTTTGACTACAATTTTTCTAAAACAAAGGGAAAATCTCCCTACTACTCTAACTAAAGCCTATGCTAAATTCGTAAGTGTAAACCTAGAAATGAAACTCCTCAGAAGTGGATCATCTGTAAATGGTAGAAATGGATTGAATAACTATCCCATGCCAAGTGTGAAATGGGTTCCATTAAATCATCTAATGGCTCTTGTGTGAGGGGGGAAATCATAGAGCATAAACAAGACATATGCAAATGAAATAGAATATAATCTAAATCAAAAACACTAATCTAGATCTATTCCTTCACTCATGAAATGAATTTCTAAGCTATTGAAAATACACAATTGAAATCCTATGATTATCATAATGAAATTCAAAGAAAGTTAAAGGTTACCATCCCATGTCGGATTGTTCATATTGCAGCGAAGCCTCCATTGTTGCATGCAAGAAGCTTTAATGTGATGCATGTGTTGGTTGATCATAGATATGTTGAAGCTTTGTCAATAGTGATTAGGAATATTGGTAGTACTTCATTGTGCAAATGATGTTGATTATTTGATCCTTTTTTGTGAGGAAAGAGGTTTGTTATATAGAATTTATGATTTGAAATGGACGATCAAGATTGCATAGTAGAATATATTGATTGATAGTCGATAGATGTTGAGAGGATTTAGACATGAATAATCTATACAAAATAGATTGCATGGTCAGTGTGATTAAAGAAATGTTGTTGAGAAATATGTGAAATTGATGAAATAGGTGGAGAAATTCATGAAATTGAAGAAATCAATTTGAGCCTTCAATGGGATTAAGGAAATTACATAGAGGAAATTAAGAAAGTTGGTGAGGAAATCATGTTGGGAGTAGTTTGCTCAATGTTGGTGATGATAATTCAATTAATTGTTTTAATTAATTAATCCTTTTTGGGTGTTGAACGTGCAAATCAAGTTTGACTTTTGTAAACAAAGTTGCATTAGTTTGATTTGATTTTTGATGATAATTTGAATAGTTTATTCAAATTATTAAAATTTGGAGGGAAAGTGAGTTAATTATTATGTTTTAATAATTTAATTGACTTCGGGAATAAAGTGAATTTAGCGATGTAATTAAATAATTGGCGTTATTTAACTAATCAAGAGGAATAACAATAGATTGTGACTTTATTAAATAAATGAAAGTTATTTAATTGGTTGAAATTGATGAAATGTGAATTAATTAAATAATATTGTTTTATTCAATTAATAGCAGAAATAGGGTTTTAGGAATTTATTAAATAAATTAAATTTATTTCATTAGTAAAAAATGATGAAAAAGGTGAATTAATTAAATAATGTCATATTATTTAATTAATAGAGGAATTTATGGTTTTGGATGTAATTGATGTAAAATGCAATGGTGTTTGATGATAATGATGTCGATGATGTGAAAATTTCATTTAGTATGCCTGATAAGTGTTAAGTCAATTTTACATGTCTACATTCTTCCCCTCTTTGATACAAAGTACTAGTTACTTTGCTTCAAAGATTTGATTTTAAATTCAAGATTTTGAAAAAAATTATGCTCCATTGTGCCCTGGTGGTTAGTGGAATGATGGTAGGACTCTGTGCTACCCCTCAAGAGGTTGGCCAAAAATTTCAATTTTGAGGTTAGGCTCATGACACTGTTCTATATTAGTTCAAATGCATAGAGAGGGAAAATTTAAGTCTATAGGTCCCTCATTGCTTGTTTCAATGTTCTTGGGAAGTCCTAATTTGAATGTAGGAAGGTTCCCTAAGTGAAAATTAGGGTTTCTAAGTAAAATTTAGGGTTTTTGACGGTTAAAATAGGTAATTAGGGTTCTAATTATCTCATTTGCACTTTGAGCCTATAGTGAATTCTTGTCTCTAGATTTCTCATTTTTTCAGTTGTTGAGGAGTAATCCCTAGGATTTAGGGAGCCCCACATCATTCAGAATTGGTTCGAGAGTTTCGACGACCTGCAAGTGTTAGTGCCCTAATATGTACCCTCTCAATTCTCATTTTCATCTTTCCATGTTCTCATAATTTGTGCACAAACTCAAACTATTCAGAAGTGAAGGTTTTAGGTTTTTAGTGCTATTGCATCAGTTTTAGCACACTTGCCATTTTGAACAAGCACTTTTACTCTAGATTTGTGTACTTCCATTAAACCTGTGCTTTTGATCTGCATTTTCACTTTTAAAACTCTCCTTTGCTTTACTTTTTCACTTTTGATTGTTTGTTTCTATTTTTTGTGCTTTTGCTTCATATTTGCATTTTTTCCACACTTCTTCACTTTTGATTTCCTCGCATTTGATGTTTCTCCTCACTTTTGCAAAAATTTCCTTGCACTTGTCTTTTTTCTTTGCTTTTGTTTGAAATTTCATCACTCTTGCTTCAAACTTTTTGCTTTTGAATTTTTGAAACCCTAAATTAGTTTATTCATCATTTTTATTTTGTTTTGTGTGTTTAGAGTGAATTGCTAACATCTTGGGTTGAAATGATTGCAAGTGGTCCTCAAACCATTATAGTCTAGGGAGTGACATCCTCAAGATCTATTTGATTTGATTGTCGGTTTTGATGTTCTAGAGTGATGTTTGTGCTCATGGAGCAGTGGTATTTAAATACTTCCTCATCCCTTTTACCTACAAGGGAGGCCACCATTACTCATGAGGATGTGTGGAGGATCCTCCGCATACCTAACCATGGTGATATCATTACATACCATGTTTGACGGGGTGCCCGCGCTATGTGGCATGTGCTTGGTGTGAGATGTTTGGAGGTTCTCCAGTCTGAGATTGATTTATCAGAGTTTGCTAGTAGTGCGGACCTTGTTTCCCTTGTTCTTTGGGGTTTTATTTTGGGGCTAGTTGTTCTTGATAGGAGAGGCCATCAGTTACTTGTTGGATGGGGTATTTGTATTGAGGATATTTTTAGCACGAGACTAGATATGCATGGCATCCTTGTCTTCTCGCCTACCTTTATAGAGATATGCATGAGGTTGCATATCAAGGTGGGAAATCCATTTCTGTAGGTGTCTCTCTTTTACATGTATGGGATTGGGAGCATATTGCAGTAACATAGCCCAATGATATACAAATTTGTACTAATGGTGATATGTACTCCTATCGTTAAGGAGACTTTCTACATTACACCTTGCTTGGGGATCTTTCATACTGGTATTGTGTATTCAATGACATGTCAGGTTTTGTTTGGAAACCTTATATGGATTGTGATGTATGGACCAAGGATCAAAAGTAGTTAGTATATTTCTGATAGACTAGATGGTTGATTGGTCGCTCTCACTCATTGCTTGGGGATATTTGGTATTGGCATCATGTATTCGATGACATGCTAGGTTTTGTTTAGAGACCTTCTATGGAATATGATGTATGGCTCGAGGATGAGAAGTAGTTAGTATATTGCCAACAAACTAGATGGTTGATTGGTCACTCTCACTTGCTTTTAGAGTGATATTTACCCGACAGAGTATGTAGGCAGTTTGGAGAGAGATAGGGCCAGTTTCCTGATGCATATGAGGCTCGGTTTGGTCATACCACTAGGGAGGTCCATACATGTGGTCATCAGAAAAAAAAAGTGATTGTTGCATTCAAAGCTCTTGCACCAGTTGGATGGGGTTGGCTAGTGGGTTTAGTAGATCCAGGTACCACTCCCTATTTTTATTATTGGTGGGAATGACACATACCATTAAGATTTACAGATCCTGGCGATGATCCCATAGTTGATAGAGAAGGCATCATAGGTCGTCGCGAGGAGTGACAACATATTGAGGTTCTAGCCGAGTAGCTTGGTCGAGCTTGACAGGATGGGGCACAAGGTGATTAGGTGTAGGATTAGGGACAAGTTCTATTGTGCCTATAACACACACGTCCCCTTCAGAACGATGACCTCGTCTTTTCTTTTTCCTTTTCCAGGTCACTTTTTTCCTTCACCTCATTTTGCATGCCCCTAATTTTGAGCTTAACATGTTTAGGAATACCAAAGTCATCATTCTCTAGTTGACCAAATTCATCACCCAAAAATTCTCTATCTTTGGCTTTTGTGGAGGTTCCTTTGCGGGTTTCCGTTAGCCTTTCATCCTAGTGTTCTCCAAGTCCCGCGGGTCTACAGTTGCAGGTTTTCCTCTATGTGATGCCATCATCCCTTCACTACTCCACCAATGGCTAACCTGGGATGTCTGCTCACATGGCAGGTCCCACATTTGATCTTTCCATTATCTCCTAGCCATTAGTCAATAGAAAATTCTGGGGGTCACTCTACATGGCGGGTTCCACATTGCCCATTTCTGGTTCATTAGTTCCCATGCTCCAACCACCTTGATAGCTACCATACCTTACATTTAATGCAAGTCATTAATGACCCTTCACCTATAAATATATGGTTGGACCTATCATTTTCACACCTACCTATTTGGATTTGTTAGAGAGAAACGATGATCATAGCCTGCGTGCCCACATAATTTTCTAAGGGATCAAGAACAAAATCTCTATCTATTTCCTACGCATCTCTCAGGTATTTCCACCTCCTAAAATCTTAGAGTAATTGTCTTTTCACAACTAGGGCTTGTAAAATGATGATTAAATCTACAAGTAAACCATTTGAACATTGAAATGTATCCAACGGCTTCCCTTGCAATTAGTTCTATGTGAAACTCACTTAAAATTCCCTTAAAAAACATTCAAGTAGTGCCCTTGAAACAATGCAGAGCCTAGCCTTGTCATCATCATTCTTCACATGAAGTAAACTTCCTTGTGGCCCACAACACCCTCATCATTGCCCTAGTTAAAGAAAAAAGTTTCAAAATTTTTAAACGAAAAAACTTAGGTCTTTGAACCCCTGCAAGTTCTTTCATGTGGGCCATCGCTTGCAGGCGACCGTCATCCTTCCACTATTGGAAAATGACCAAGCTTCACTTGCCTCTTGCCATGCAGGCCCCACTAGAGTCATCTCCTCCAAATGCTAAAATGGCAGTCCTTTGTGCAGGCCATTCCTTGTGAGCCGCTATTTGTTATTCATCGTCGCCTAGACGTCATTCTCTAATGGCTAAACCATCACTCCTTCCCATGTCACAAATCCCATGACTATTCTTGTCATTCTAATTCCATGTAAAACACTAAGTTGGAACCTTCATTCGGGTCAATTTTTGTGGGGGTCCATCTGCCGACCGCCCTGCCTCCTTTGCCACTCCTTAGTGCCCATAGTGCGAACTCCTCCTAGGCTATCTCCCCCAGGGTCTTCAATGAAAACTCTAAGTTAGCAGCATCATATGAGTTCACCAGTGTAGACTGTTGTGTGCAGACCACCATCTCTCCATCGTCATTCCAAATGGCCATCACACAGTGGCTACCCACTGATTTTTCCCCACACATCTCACAATGATCAAACCTTTGTAGTATCTACCCTAACATTCAGGGGTCTTACACATCCCATACTGTGGACTTTCCCTTGTGGGGTGTCGTGCCCTATTCACCATTGCTTAACTGTGGAGCCCAAACATCCTTTGAGTCTCTTTCCTCCACATACCCCAAGCCTGCAAGGACATAGTGACCAATTAGATCACTCCATGGGCCCGACAGTTGATTTCCATGCATGCCAATTTCCTTCTGAAGACTTTAGTTGCCAAATCCTTATTGCAGAACTTTTGTTGTAGGCAACTATTTATGGGTCTTCGTGACCTCAAAGCTATCCTGCTCCCAGTCCCTCCTAATAGCTCCCAACCTAGGGAAACCCACATGCCTAGACCCAGATCATTGTATTTGATCCAAAAGAGCTTTAATTGATGAGTATTGATGAATTTTATGATCTCCTAATGATAAATTTTGGATCTAACCCTCATTTTTTAGGATTTGACTAACACCTTCCTTGATTTCTATTTCAATGCACTTACTGCGCCTTCATATGTAGGTTTTATGGAATTTGTTGTAGGTCCATCAGGAAGTCTGCCAAGAAGGAAAAGGGAAAGAAAATTGCACACTTACCAAGAGGGAAAGAGGAGAAGGATTAGATGAAGTATTAGTTCCATGGGGTGGAGTGCACCTCTAAGATCACTTCTACTTGGGATTCCGTGTCAAAAAAAATCTTGGGCATGTGGACATAGATGAATTTTGACAAAGGGAAATGATCCACCCTACAACTAAAAATGCACAAAAAAATTAGAGGGAGTGGTCTCGCTAAGGTAGCCAGCTTCCCTCCCACACTTGTGGCCCCAAAGTTAGTTATGGTCTATAGGGAATGGTATCACAATAATAGGAAGATCATTGACCATGAGGGTAGAGTGCTAGAATATTTGTCTGCCAAATCTATAGGCAAGACATTCCATATCCCCAAATTTGATGTGATGGAAGAAACTAAGAAGGGATATGCTAATAATATGTGGAAAGATGACCCTCTAGGATGCAAGAGACTAATCAACCAACATTGGTTGAAGGAAAAAAGGGCACCACTGCTAAGGTTCCTTAAGAGCTATTTAGAAGTGACTTCCATGAGGAATACCATGACCTAGTCACCCTACTAAGCAAATATCATCAGTGATAACATGCATAACCAACTTATGGCTGTGAAGAAAATTTCCAAATTCTATATGACCTCTTACTTGGTGTACCTCCTAGAAGAAAATTTCCTGTGTAAAGGTCTCTTCCTCTCAAACAACCCAAAAGAAAGGAAAGGGGACCTGAAGGTATACAATCGCTACCCCCAGTTACAATACAAAAACTTCAAGAGGGAATATTAGAGGGTAAATGTTGCCTTCATTGGGCACATCATCAGGTTACTTAGGAGAGACTTTGAAAGAAGAGTGTCACATAGCACTAGAGCCTTCATCCTATGGTTTGTGTATCTATTTATACAGTTCCCAAAGTTTACATATATTAGAATGGAAGTTTTCTTTGATAGGCCCTACAAGTTGCCATGTTACCCCAAAAACTGCATGATCTTGCTTGAGTTTTCTTAGCAACTACAAAATGTTCACGCCCTACTGAGTGAGAAACATAGAGCGGGGATTCCCTATCCCCTGACCTTTGAGCAAGGCATGTATGATTGTCCTACCGCCCAATGCATGGAATATCATAAAAGGAATTGGTAGAGTACAACCTAGACCTCCACACAAGCCCAAGGAGAATGGACCCATATGAAAAATTGAAGAAATGGGTTGGAAGACAGTATGCTCATCAACCTCAGGTCAAAGAATTCTTGGCCAATTTCCAAGATGATAAGGAAGTGTTAATGAGGCAATACATGATAATGATAGCTCAATTTGTGAGGTCAGTGATTCTGTTCATGGTGCCTGACCAAATAGTAGAAGAAGAAGATAACATTGTTCATGACAGGTTCAAGGTTGTGGCTGAATTGCCTCTACCATTGATAGAATGAAGTGAAGAGGAGGTCACTGAGCTTGATATATTAACAAGGCCTATTGAGAACATGACAAGGCAATGGGTAGATGCCCAAATTGCTCCGCTCAAAGTACAGGGTGCAGAGTTGACTTATGGTGAGATTGAAGATGAGATCAAGAGAAAAAATGAGAGTGGAGAAGTTGCTACCCCAATAGAGGAATCACCCAAATACCCTATAGTGACAAGGTTGAAGAAAAGGAAGGATGTGTTTGAGCAAAATCCCAAGAAAAAATTATACACACGAAAGACTATGAAGGGAGAATCTTCCAAGAAATAAAAAAGAATAAGGGAATTTGTGAGTGAAATTCCTACAATCGAGGAGGACCTCCAACATGAAGGAGAAGAAACTAAGCATCCATGTTCACCACCTACCACTTCCACTCCCACTGCTGCCACCACCATTGCCACTCCTCTACCTATGGCCTCTCAAGCATTTCCCATCTCTTCTCCACCCACTGTGGACATCTCATTCCACCTCGCCTCCACCTCACCAATGGCTCTAGTAATGGTATTAGACTCCTCCTCATCTACTACATCCATGTTGTCATCTTCCACACTCCCTCCTCCATTACCCACTCTCCTTTCCCCAATTCCTATAGTAGATACTTACTATCGCCTCTTTCTCTACTAGATGCCTTCATGAAATATATGCAAAATTTTCCTAGTGAGTTTTCTAGGCTGATCATGGACCCTAAGGTACGAGATCTCATGGCCCAACTCATTGCTGCCCTACCTTTTCCTCTGCCACCTATAGAGCCACCAAAGTGGAGGCTACTATGCCGATCTCTGAAGAGATGGAGAAGTGTCATGCTGATTGCTAAAAGGAGGGCGTGGAAGATATAGTCGAAGAGCCTAGGGACCTTTTCCAAGATGATTACTTTAAGCACCTAGAGGGTGAGCTAAACATAAACTTTGATATGGTGGTTTCTGATGAAGAAAATTTGTAGTCTTCAGAAGAAGATACTAAGGCCCTCAATGAAAAATATAGAGTAGAAACCTTAGATCAAAAACTAGATGAGGAGTTGTCCTAGTAGCTCAAAGATGTGGGTGAGAAGGCTAGTTTTGAAGGGTAGCCTTCTGAAGAAAAGGCTGACATTGATGTAGATGTGGAGATACTCAAAGAGCCTCCACTAATAGGCCAAGATAAGGGCCCTGCCTAAGAAGAGGAAGTTCCTCCTAAAAAGGAGGAAGAGAAAGAAGAAGATAAAGAAGAAGAAGATGCACCGAGAAAGAGCCCTGCGCTTTAACATCATGTTGAGCTTGAAAGCGAAGAAAGGGATACACCCCAAAAGGAAGATGTCACTGAAGAAAACATAGCTTCTATTGGGTTGGACAAAGAAAATACTATATAGGTTGAAGACTCAGATGAAGAAGACATAATTGACCAAGAGACTCATGGCCACGAAGAGGAACAACCTTGAGATGAACAAAGAGAGGAAGGTGATCATTCACCCAAGGGGAAACCAAGGTGCTCGATTGGCTGGAGTGTTAGCTACAAAAGAAAGCTCTTGTGCCTAAGGATCGAAAGGCCAGGCTCAAAGCAATACTAGCTAGGTCCCAAACAAAGACAAGAAAGGAGAAGAAGCCTCGAGTTCATTCAAACATCATGATAGACACCTCTGAATCAAGGAAAATATAGATTTCTACCCCTGTGATGGACAAGGATGAAGGATCCAGCTACAAAATCTCGACCATAAACCTAGGCCTTGCAACTAGAGAGTATAAAATAGATGAGTTCCAAGGGTCGCTGGCCACAATAGTGCAACAAATGAATAAGGATCAGTCCACCAAGGAAGAGTTGAAGGCACAAGTGGTGGATCTTACCACCTATATCCAATAATGGACATCCTTAGAAGAAGAGGATCTGACGACATCATCCGCGCCCCCTCTTCTCTCTCAGGAAGAGTTAAACCGAATGGACAAGATGAAGAATTGGACCAAGGCCACAACAGACTGGTTCCAACTAGTAATTTATAATGGCGACATGGGAATCTGTCATGCTGCCTGGATGTTCAAAAAGTTTCAAGATCTAAAAAATAAATTGGAGGCCACGATAAAAACATGTAACAAGTTCACTAGGCTATACATGATCTTATATCCTAAACTTGAAAGCATCCTCAAGCTACTTGAGAAAACATGGGAGAAGGAATTGGGGCTTATAAAAGATGATCATTGGCTAGTGGAAAATTGGAAAATGGGCCTCGATCACTGAAACGATGTTCTAGAGAGGGTTTTGCATGAAGTTGAGCTTTACCTTGAATGGGTTATTGAGCACTAGATTGATAGTGAGGACTACCTCAAAATGATGACTGACTATGAAATTCCTACCCTAGAGTTGGATCTAGAGAAAATTAAGTTGTTCTTCCACAAGAAGATGGAGCAAGGGGCTACAGATGCATTGTCACCGGATTTCATGGATTTTGTTGCAAGGGAATTTATAGAGTCTGAGTAGGTCATCAAAGCCATGTCCAAATGCTCCAAACACTGGGAGCAGATCATTGGGAGGTTCAAGAAGTTGACCTTTCAAATCCTCCATTCCAACATCATGGAATGGGATAAGCTCGAGGCCCTGATTGGAAAATTTGTGGAATATGCCACCCTTTAGAAAAAATGTACGAAAGCTAGTTATTGATGATGAATACCTGACAGTGTAGTCAAAAGAGAAGGTAGTCACTAGAAGATGAAACTACTACAGTGTCAAAGCCACTAGATGACAAAATAGAGAAAAGACTAAGATGTATTTTATAATGTTATATTTTTAGGGGTAGGTGAAACCCTAATGTAAAATGAATCTTGGCCACATAATGAAAGTAAATCTTGGACATTCATTTCACTTTTGGAAAACTATAAATAGGGGTCTCCTCTCATTTTAAAGAGAGAGTTGAGTTGTTGTGTAAAGACACGATACCTAATTTTAATGAGAATTGCATTGTTTTGATGGATTCTTGTGTTTCTTCACATGTGTGCACAATTCTTCTCCTCAACATTAGATTTCAGATTTGTTGTTCTAAGTTTTGAGTTGCTTTTCATTGTAGTTCATGCTACACTTTAATGGTGAAGAATGTTATGGTGTTGATGCCTCCCTTATTCATACTTTTTTTTGTTTATTGATGATGAACAATAGTGTAAATTTAGTCTAAACACTCCTTTATTGATGCACTTAAAATCCATCTATTATTCATGTTTCATGGTCAATGGATAGTTGAAAATCTACAGATCTTAGAAGATTGCACTAGTTTCATGAAACTGTACGCTATTTTGGTTAAGTGGATCTTCGTTTTAGGAAGGATGTCCACTATAGCATCCTACATTGTTATTGTTCAACATTAGTTGTAGGTATATAGAACCTTTTATCCCTTTTTCGTATTGACTTTTCTTTGAAAATTGAAGTTAAAAAAAGTTTCAACATCATTTTAAAGCCAAATTTGATGACAAACATGGTATTTTAGACTATTGCTTTTAACTTGCAACAACTAAACTTCATTTCCAAAATCCATAAAACTCCATTTGAAGATCCAATTCTTTCCAAGCTTATTGAAACATAAATGCCCTTTGTGATTACCAGTTGTAGATACTAAAAATATACTGATAGATCTTATACGCCTGATCCTAATCTTACTAACACCAGTTCTTCCTGAATCATCTCCCCTACTTGTCATTTAATTAAATAATCTTTATTTAATTAAATTCATCACATTTCATCTCTTAATTAAATAAATTATTTTTTATCTGATTAAGTCATCGTCTCCTATTAATTAAATAAATCACTTTGTTTAATTAATCCTATAGTCCCTCTTTTAATTAAATAATTCATTTTATTTAATTAATCTCTAAAGTCATCTCATTTAAATTAAATAAATTAATCTTTATTTGATTTAAAGCTAACACCATCCTCTTTAATTAAATAAATCAAATCTTATTTAATTAAGTCTAAAATCATTATTCCTCTCATTTTGATTTATTTAAATCCAAAAATCTAAATCAAATGGTCAAATCAGCTATTCTCCTTTAAATTAATCAAATCCTGATCAATCTTAGTATTAATCCATCAAATCATCTAGATTTTGCAACTTGCTCATGAAAATCATTTTAATTGATTTATTAAATCTCTATTTTCATTCAAAAATGCATCAAAGATGGAATATTCCTCAAATTTGAAATCTCCCCCCAAAAGGATTTGTCCCTTCCAAAAAAGCATTTAAAATCTCTTACATGTCCTTTTCTTGAGCCATGTGCATTTGCTTCACCTTTCATCTCATCCTTCAAGCCATCTTTTGAATTTTGAATTTCTCCCTCTTTGCAAATTCTTCAAAATGTGCTCAAGCTTCCTCCATTCACATCTTGACAAGTGCCACTTGCCCATTAGATGTTGAATGATCCCACATTGCTTCATTTTGGGAATCTCTCCATATTGTATTTCTATAAATAAGAGGTTTCTCTCCTCATTTGATCATCCACAACTTAGAGAAAATTTACTCTTTTCACATTGAGAGCTAATTTTATCCATTTCATATCAAGTATTCATCATTTTCATGGTTTCATAGCAAGGTTATGCCAAAATTTCATCAAGGAGCTTCAATTAGCCACAAATCTTCATCAAAGCTTGCATAAGAGTTGGGAAAGGGCCAATTTCCACATCAAATTGGCACCAATTCCCCCATGGGATTGAGAGTTTGCATGTTTAAATAGGATTTCAATTACTTTCTTTGCTTTGTTCTTCAATTTATTTCCTATTCAAGCATTGTAGATGAATTTCATGGGAATCTTAATTCTTACTTGCATTTGATCTAATAATGTGTTTGTTTATTGTGTTTTGTAGGTATTAGGATTGGGGTTCTACACCAAAAAATCACATCAATCAACTAAGTTGTTTTTGTAAGTCACGACGTGACACCTGATAGACCTTGGGGTGATTGTCTGAAACTTAGTTATAGATTTTAACCTTTCAAGAGAGGCATTACACTTGTGCATTTTCTGTGTTGAGAAGTGAAAAAACACCCATCAACATAACTAACACTAGAAGGAGGGAATCTTAGCTAACCTGGATCAAATTGGTTCCTTCTCCCCTCAAAGGTTCCATAGAGTGTCAAAATCCATACCAGACAAAGGGGAGTTCCAAGAGCTCAAGACCCCTAGCAAGGATAAGAGAGCCAAGAAAGGGGAAGAATCCGCTTCGGCCCCATCCAATTAGCCTACTTCCCCTCCATCCCATGCATATCCTTCCATCCATTCCCTGCACTCTTCCCCTCCACTTCCAGCAACACCTTCTTCTCCCCATTCGCCCCAAACTTCCTTTCATCTCTCCACCTTTTACAGCCAAGGCATTGCCCCTACCCCAACACCTCACCTTCAAATCGTTGTCCCAACTACTACTTCTCCATTGTAGCCATAGGTTATTGTAGCACAACAAACATAGCCTCCACTTACCACAATGGCTTGGCTAGGTAATAGCCCATCTCCACTATCCTTCAATGATTATCATGACATGCCAAAGAATCTAGAGGGATTTTTCACTAAATTTCACCCGTGTGATCCGCAAAGGATGGCAGAAGAGCACATCAAGATCTTCCAAACAACCCCGAAGGATATGTAAATAGAACATGAAGATGTGGCTTGCAGGTTCTTTCCCTACTCACTCGGGGAAGAGGCATTTTATTGGTATATCCATCTACCGACGGGATCCATCACCACTTGGTATCAATTAAATTACATGTTCTTGCAAAAATTTAAAATCTCAGTCAGCCCCTTTGAGTTATACCAGCAATTCATGTTTGTCAGAAGGGAGGTCAATGAACCAATTAGCTCCTTCAATGACTGGTTCCACCGAGCTTACATGAAGTTGCAGCCACTCTATGCGGTCGATGATGCCTCAACCAGATTAGTCTACTATACTGCCTTGGATAATATCACATCCACATTGGTGAATAGAATGCACCCACCCTTGGCAAGGTTGGTGGATGCATATGCAGAAGCAGTCACAACAAGCAAAAACTTGGGGCAACATATCATAGGTCCTTTTCCCTCCCTAGGGCCAACTACCCATCCAACTCAGATCTACGGACTTACCCATGCTCTGGCTCATCAAACACCAATGTTCAACCAAGTTTTGTAGCTGCCAATAGTGCCTCACCCAAGGTGACCATTGAACTAGACACCTCTAGTACCTCATTATTTCCAACCCTAGCAACAATAGACTTACTCCCAATAGCCACAGGTACCTTCATATCTAAAAAATTTAGAATTTCCACCTACTCAGCAAAACCAACCCTTGACATAACCAATTTTCCTTTAGAGCTCAGCTCCACATCAAAGTAGTGTAGAGAAAGAGTAGATTGATGAGCTGAAGGAATTGGTGAAGGAGCTGTCTACTAAAATGACACATTTGAGAAACCAAAATAACCAACTTCAAGCTTACCAAAGAAGCATTCAAGCCAACCTCACCCGAGACAACCATGATGTGGGTACTTCCTTTGGACAAAACTATGAGAGAGATCAAAATTCTAGCCAAGGTTTCGAAAGGACACCCACACAAAGAAAAAATTGAACATGGAACATGAGGCCAAATAACGAAGGAATCCCCACACCCCTTGACCAACTGGCTAATGATGATAAGGTGACAAGTGGAGTATATTTGGAAGAGGTGGCCTTATCCGAGTGGTGCCACATTCATAAAACAAGTAGGCATTTCAAATTAGACTATCCAAAATTTCAAACTACAATTAAAATTTTCCAATTGAAAGTTCAAAATGTCATCAATGGTGTTGGATGTAGGGACCTAGTTCCATTTGAATTGTATGATTTCTCAGTACTAGTGGTTAATCAAGCTCCTTTCCCATGAAGTGAAAGCAACATACCTGGAAAGGAGACTGGTTCCCTAAAGAATGAAGAGGCCAAAGAGGTAAGCAATGAAAGCCCTTTATCCCATCTATTTGATTTAGTAGACAATGGTCTAGTAGATGAGGAAGAGCCGCAGGAGGATGAATTTCAAATGTTTCAGCAAAGGGAAAGCCCTTATAAATTGAGGAATAGGCAAGTAGGTGGTCCTTTCAAGATTTCCACTCCTCCCAATAACTTTAGTACTCAACCTGACCCAAATGCTAGTAATAACCCATGCTACCCTCACATGCCTAATTAGTACTTCAATAAGAATAGGCAACAAAACCAAACTTAGAGTTAGCTTGCTAGCCCTTCTTAGGATAGATCTTTTGATGTAGAAGTTGAACAAATGGGGGAATATGTGGTAGAGGAATTCAAGAAGGTCAAGTTGAGCTTGTTTGCTTTCAAATTACTTAGAGTCCCAACAATTAGAAATGCCTTCTTTAGGATGCTTAATGGATCTAATTTGTCCAAGTCAACTCAAGAGGTACCTATCAAAAAGGTCTCCTTTGACACCTCACAAAATGAGCTTGTAATCAAGGAAATCCTAGGAAAGAAAGCAGATCAACCTCCAAATCAAAAATTAGACAAGTAAGCGGCTAAAGAGAAAAATCAAGCACAAACTTGAGATAAAAAGATGATAAGGATAATGCTCAAGTAGCTCAAGCTGATGCGTTAATGGGGTTGTTCCAGGGGAAGTTGGAGACTCCTCCCTTCCTGACCACAAATAATCTTTGGAAAGAATCTGGACAATTTCTTGCTTGATTCATGGGCCTCAACCAATGTCATGCCTTTGGCAGTGTGCAAAGCCTTAAGAATAGATCCAACCCCCTCCTAATGGAAGGTGACTTAGTTTGACAAGATGGAAGTCAACATTGTTGGAGAAATCAACAGGATACCCATGCAGATTGTTGTTGATCTGAGGGTGCAATAGGTGATTGACATCCAAGTTGCCCATATTCCTGATATATATGGTATCATACTAGGAAGAGATTTCACTTGGGCCTTGAATGAATATGCAGCAACAGATTATTCTCACTTATGGCTACTATGGAAGGGGCTACCTAACCATATTTGTATCGATCGATAGTCTCACATGAAGTTCATGATCAAAAAATATAACAATACTAATGAGGTGTTGTTTGCAGAAATGGGACTGGGAAATTATTGTCCCATGGATTATCAGGATGAGTGAAAATTCTTGGAAGGGGAAGTAGCCGAGGAGGTCCTTCTTGTGTTATGCAGTGCTCCTAACAAACCTAATCCATGCATCTGAGAGTACCAAGGTGTTAATCGAATACAAAAATACAAAATTCTATGAGGATGATAACCTTGGATTGTTGGATGGATTCCAAGAGTTTATGTAGAAATGTGTGCAAGATCAGCTCAGCCTAGGAGCAAGGATGGACTTTTAGGAGCTCTTATTACCCAGCTGGTGTAGGGTACACAATGTTGCACATTTGGAATTTGAATGGTGTTTATGCCAAGCAACAATAGAGCACATAGCAAGGCAGATCAATCCCGAGGGGAAGCTCCAAACAGAGCAGCCAAACCAAGACCATGCAAAATCCACACAGTCTTGCAAGGCTATCTAAGAAAATATGTTGGCAAGAAAGGAAACATGCTTTGTTGGCTCCAAAGTCAAAGAGTCCTCTAAGTTTTGGACGTTTCACTTCGATGGGTCCAAATCCAAACAGGGAGCAGGAGTTGACTTCAAACTCATCAGGTCCATGGGTAAGATATATTTTTCTACCCACAGACTTTAATTTTATTGTACCAATAACATAGCAAAGTACAAAACATTAGTTCATGAGCTCTTAATGGAATTAAGGAAAAAGGTAAAAATGCTCCAAGTCTTTAGTAATTCCAAGCTAGTGGTAAAATAAGTCAGGAAGCTTTATTCTTGCCATGATAGAAGACTAAAAAACTATAGGCATCGAGTATAGGATCTCATAGAGGGACTTGATGCATTTAATATCCAGCTGATCCCTCACAGAAGGAATCACACCACCAATGCACTAGCCTAAGCAGCAAGCACCATCTAGCCTCTGTCCTTGGTCAACTTGAAGAAATTCACTGTAGAGCTCACTTCCACTCCATCAATACCTGACAACGTCATCAATTTCAAAGTGTTCAATGACAACTAACACATCCTTCATTTCATCACTAGCTCTGATGAGTTTTCAAATCAAATCATTGATGAAGCAGAGCCTGAAGAAGCCAAATTAGATATAGAGGGGGACATTAACCTCAAAACAAATACAATTTTGTGAGGTATTGTTCAGCTGGAATGAATGTTCGATTTGGATAAAATAAGGGATCATGATAAAAAAAAAAAGGACTCAATTGATAATCAGTGTGATACTCATAACCTAGGTACGACTGAAGAAATCAAGAACATGTTCATCAACAAAGTGTGCACACTAGAGGAAAGGAAAGGGATCATCGATTCCATATGTACCTATCATGATGTGATCACTTGGAGCTATGAGGACTTGAAGACATATGATACCTCAATTATCACCCACACCATTCCCCTTAAGCTAGATGTGAGGCCTTTTTGGCAATGTCAATGCCTAATAAACACATTGTTGGAGCCCATCATCTACAAGGAAGTTAAAAAATTGTTGTCCTCATGAATTATCTTCCTAGTTAGGCACTCTACATGGGTGGAAAATTTGGTTCTAGCTAGAAAGAAGAACATCGAGATTACATTATGCATAGATTTCCAAAATTTGAATAGAGCCTTTAAAAAGGACAACTATCCAGTACCCTCACTAGATGAAGTACTAAAAATAGTCAATGGATCCCAAATGATTTCCTTTTTGGATGGCTACTCAGGATACAATCAGGTGATGGTGCAGTATGAAGATAGGCACAAAACAACATTCACTACAAAATGGGGAACCTTTGCATATAGGAGAATGCCATTTGGACTAATTAACACTGGTGCCACATTTTAGCGTGCAATGGATATTACCTTTAAAGATATGATTGAAAAGTGCATAATGATATATATGGATGAACTTACTATATTTTATAAGAAAAGAGGGGACCACGTCTTTGATATGTACAAGTTCTTCCATAAATGCAGAGAGTTTGGCATTTCATTGAATCTGAAGAAGTGCATTTTCAGGGTAACCGAAGGAAAGTTTCTAGGACATGTGATCTTAGAAAATGGAATCTCAATAGACCCTAAACGCATCCAAGCTATATTGAAAATTCAACTTCTAGGTAGTAAAAAAGAATTGAAATCTTTCTTTGGAAAAATCAACTTCATTAGAAAGTTCATCATGGGATTTGTGGAAATTGTCAAACCATTGAACACTATACTTAAGCAAGATGCCAAAGTGGAATGGACACTCAAAGCCAAGCAAGATTTTGAAGAAATGAAGAAATCAATTGCTGATGCACCAATACTAGTTAGTCCAAATTATCCGAAGCCATTTTATATCTATTCATTTGCTTCAAATCACTCTTGTGCTAGCATATTGATGCAGAAAGATGACGAAGGGAATGAACACCCTATTTCCTTCATGAGTGCTCCACTGAAGGATGCAAATTTAAGCTATCACAACATTGAAAAACAAGCATATGCCTTGGTAAGAGGAGTTAAGAAATTTTGGCACTATATCTTGAGGAATAATGTGTTCGCAATTGTGCTTGATTCGGCAGTCAAGACTTTGTTAATGCAGAACGAGCTAGGAGAAAGGAGAGCAAAATGGGACACATTATTAGAGGAATATTACATAGAGATTCAGCCCATGAAATTGGTCTAAGGGCAAGCCCTCACTTGAATGATATCTAAAATAGGACCCAAGCTCACCATACAACAATACTAGCTGGAAGGTGTTTCTCTCGAGGAATGGTATGACGATATTGTTTATTATTTACTGAACAAAAAAATTCCATTACGACTACAAGGGGTACAAAAATGTGCCTTAAGATTGAAGAGTAGTAGCTATATGCTACAAGGATTAATACTCTATAAGAGAAACCATGATGGAGTCTATCTTAGATTCCTTGGGAAAGAACAAGCAACAAAAGTGTTGAAGCAATTTCATGAAAAATTCGGTACTGGTCATGGATTCGGCTCTTCAACAGCCCATCAGATTCTGTAGGCTAGATACTACTAGCCAACGGTGTTTAAGGATGCACATAACCATGTTAGATCCTACCACATTTTTCAAATGGTTGCTACTAGAGAAAGGAATGTTGTTGTCCCGCTGCAACCAATCCTTAAGGTAAGGCCGTTCGCTCAATGGGGACTCGACTTTATTGGTCTGATAAGTCCACCATCCTCTACAACCCACAAGTACATTCTAACTACTTTCAATTACTGCACTAGATGGATAGAAGAAATAACATGTAGGCAATGCACTACTGAAGTTGTTACTATTTTCTTAGAAAGTTTCATTTTGAATCGCTTTGGTTGCCCATTTGCCCTTGTGTGTGATAGTGGCCTTGCCTTTTCGTCCCTTATGTTTGCTAGCTGGGCCTTTGATTATGGAATTACACTTAAATTTTCCTATAACTACTATTCTTAGGGGAATGGCCTAGCTGAATCAACAAATAAAAATATGCTAACTGTGATAAAAAAAATGCTATCTACCACAATCCAAAAGATTGGCACACCCAGCTATGTTTTTCCCTTTGGGCAGATCGCACACATCACAACGTTGCCTTAGGAATTTCCCCATTTTTCCTCATATATGGCTTAGAGCCCATCTTCCCTATTCACATCAAGATTCTCGTGCTCTGGCTTATTAACACCTATTATGAGGAGGGATACCATCAAGAAGCCCATTTAGTTGAGGTGTTTCATTTAGAAGAAGTTCATGACCAAGCAATAGAAAATTTTTCCAAACATGAAGAAGTGGTCAAAAGATGGTTTGATTGCCAAGCCAAAGTAAAGGCCTTTAGGATTGTTGATTTGGTCCTCTGTTGGGACAAGGCCCATGAAATAAATGGGGACATGATAAATTCAACAAGCTCTAGCTTGGCCCCTTTTAGATATCAGAAATTTTAGGAGATAATGCCTTTCACCTTAAGATGCTCACTGGTGAGGATGTCCCATTACTGGTCAACAGGTAGTATCTCAAGCATTATTTCCTTTCCTAATATTCTCAAGCTCATTCTTTGTACATAGTTGTATATAAGTTAGCTTAGGTTCTTTTGCTTTGCTGCTTTGCTTTCACCTCGCTTTTGGCTCACTTTCCCAACTCTTGTTTTTGTTGAGGGTGTTTCTCTATTTTGATGTGGTGGTTGTGCTTAGCTTATCAGAGGGCTCACTTTGCTACCCCCTCCTATTTTTTCTTGGCATAAGACTTCATCTGTACTATTAGTTTCTAACTACTCCCGTGAAGCAGGTTTCCTTGAACTCCAATTTGATTCAGGGTGGAACCCTTGTTTGAATCCCCTCATGTTTATCTTGGATCATCCATGAAAATACACTTTAAATATTTTTGATGAGTTATGCAATAGCTGTTATGAGGTTTCAGAAAGTGAAAAATATTAAGTTTACTCAAGTGACCGCTATGATTCCAAGCCCATTGTAAGCTTCGGTGCTTACATAGTTGAGCAAAAGAAAATAATATTAAAGAGAAAATATCAAAAGAAAAGAGAAAGAAATAATGAAACAAGCAACTGTGTGGGTGTGTGAACAACTCTATCAAGGCTATGGACACCTGGTTGGAACTAGAGAAATGTTCATGGGGTCACAACAACAACTCTGTTCGGGCTATGGACGCCTGACTAGTAGTGGAGCAATGTTTGGGTTACCTTTGGGGTTAACCAACTTATGTAGCTTTCCTCAACTGATTATTTGTTGTCTGTTATGGTCTTTGAGGAAAGGAAATGAACTCACTATGCACACACTTCTTAGATATCTTGTCACTTGATTCAATTAAGGATTCCATCTTCCTTTGAGTTCCTAGTTCAATTATGGAAACTGGCTTTTGGTTTGTGAAACTAGATACTCTGGGTTCTAGATGAATCTTTACCCTTAGAAAGCTCAGGATTGTTCCCTAGAGAAGTCACCATTTGTTGTGCCTATAGCACACATGCCCCATTCAGAACGGGGACCCCCTCTTTTCTTTCACCTTTACTAGGTCACTTTTTTCCTTCACCTCATTTTGCATGCTCCTAATTTTGAACTTAAAGTGGTTAGGAACACCAAATTTATCATTCTCCAATTGACCAAATTCATCACCCCAAAATTCTCTAAGTCTTTGAATTTTGTGGAGGTTCCTCTACTGGTTTCCCTTAGCCTTTTGCCTTGGTGTCCTCCAAGTCACATGAGTCTGTAGTTGTGGGTTTCCCTCTACATGACACTATCATCCCTTCGTTGCTCAACCAATGGCCAACTCGGGACATTCACCCACACGGCAGGTCTCGCATCCAATCTTGCTATTATCTCCTAGCCATTATTCAACAACAAAGTCTGGGGGTCATTCCGCATGGTGGGTTTTGTGTTGCCCGTCATTGGTTCATCGATTCTCATGCTCCAACCACCTCAACAATTGTCATACCTTGCATTCAATGTGGGTCATTAATGACCCTTCACCTATAAATAGATGGTTGGACCTGTCACTTTCACACCTACCAGTTCAGATTTTTTGGAGAGAAATGGCAATCATATCCCCTATGCCTGCATAAGCTCTTGAGGGATCAAGAACAAGATCCCCATCTATTCCCTGTGCATCTCTCAGGTATGTTCACCTCTGAGAATCTTATAGTAATTTTCTTTTCACAACTAGGGCTTGTAAAATGACGATTAAATCTACAAGTAAACCATTTGAACATTCAAATATATTTAGCGACTTCCCCTATAATTGGTTCCACGTGAAATTCACTTAAAATTTGCTTAAAAAACATTCAAGAAGCTTCCTTGAAAGAATTTAGAGCCTAGCCTTTTCGTCACCATTCTTCACATGACAAGAGTTTCCTTGTGGCTCACAATGCCCTCATCGCTGCCCTAGTTAAAGCATAAAGTGTCAAAATATCTAAATGGAAAACTTAGGTCTTTGAACCCCTGTGGGTCTGTTCATGCAGGTCATCGCTTGCAGGTGGCTATCATCCTTCCACTATTGGAAAACGACCAGCCTTCACCTACCTCTCACCTTGCAAGCCCTACCAGAGTCATCTCCTCCAAACACTAAAACTACTAAGTACTTCGTGTAGGCCATTCCTAGCGAGCCGTTGTTCGCTATTTGTCGTCACCCAGACGTCGTTCTCTAATGGCTAAACCCTTGCTCCTTCTTGTGTCATGGACCCCATGACCATTCTCACCATTCTAAGTCCATGTAAAGTTCTAAGTTGGAACCTTCATGTGGGCCAATCTCTATGGGGGTCCGTCTATGAACTACCCCGCCTCTTTCATTGCTCCTTATTGCCTGAGCTACCCTGTCCGCCTACACTACATACTCCACCTAGGCCATCTCCCCCTAGGGTCTTCAACGAAAACTCTAAGTTAGCAATATCATACAAGTCCAACAGTGTGGAATACTATTTGTAAACCATCATCTCTCCATCATCATTCCTAATGGCCATCACATGATGGCTGCTTGCTGATTCTACCTTGCACCTCCTGCAATGATCGAACCTTTGTAGCTTCTAGCCCATCGTTCGAGGGCCTTGCGCACTGCAAACTTCCACTTGTGAGGTGTTGTGCCATGTTCGTCATTGCTTAACAACAGAGCCGAATTGTTGTTTGAGTCTCTTGCCTCTGCATACCCCAAGCCTGCAAGGACATAGAGACCAATCAAATTGCTCTAAGGGCTTGACAACTGATATCCACACATGCCAAATTTCCTTGTGAAGACTTTAGTTTCCAAATCCTTATTGTAGAAATTTCACTGCAGGAAGCTGTCTATGGGTCTCTATGACCCTAGTGCCATCCTACTCCTAGTCTGTCTTAACAGCTTCTAGCCTAGGGAAACTTGCATGTTTAGACCCACATCACTGTATTTGATCCAAAAGAGCTTTAATTGATGAATATTGATGAAATTTATGATCTCCTGATGATGAATTACTAGATCTAACCCTCATTTTGTAGGATTTGACTAATGCCCTCCCTGATTTCTATGTGAATGCAATTACTGTGTCTTTGTATGCAGGATTTATGAAATTTGTTGCGGGTCCATCGGGGAAGTCTGCGGAGAGGGAAAAGGGAAAGAAACCTGTATGCCTACCGAGAGGGAAAGAGGAGAAGGATTAGATGAAGTATCAGTTCCATGGGGTGGAGTGCACCTCCAAGATCACTTCCACCTAGGATTCTATGTCAGACATAAATCCTGGGCATGTGGACATAGATGAATTCTTAAAAATGGTAATGATCTACTCTACAGTTGAAAATACACAAAAAATAAGAGCGAGTGGTTTCACTAAGGCATTCGGCTTCCCTCTCATGCTTGTGGCCCCAAAGTTAGTTATGGTTTGTAGGGAATGCTATCACAATAATAGGAAGATCATTGACCACAAGGGTAGTGTGCTAGTAGATTTGTCTGTGAAATATATAGGCAAGACATTCCGTATCCCCACATTTGATGTGATGGAAGAAACTGAGAAGGGATATATTGATAATATGTGGAAAGTAGACCCTCTAGGATGCAAGAGACTGATCAACCAGCATTGGTTGATGGAAAAGAGGGGAAAAACCATTAGGGTGCCTGAAGAGATATTCAAAAGTGACTTCCATGAGGAATACCATGACTTGTTCACTCTATTGAGCAGGGTAATAGGCCTTCCTACTACTACCTTATTTGAAGAATAGATGTTCTACTTCATCAAGGAGATAATCCAAGGCTAAATAAAGTTCCACTGGGAAAAGATCATCAGTGATAACATGCATAACCAACTTATGGCTACAAAGAAAATGTCCAAATTCTATATGACCTCCTACTTGGTGTACCTCCTAGCAAAAAAATTCTCTTATAAAGGTCTCTTCATCACAAGCAACACAAAAGCAAGGAAAGGGGACCTCAAGGCATATGATCGCTACCCCTAGTTATAGTACAAAAACTTCAAGAGGGAAAATCAAAGGGTAAATGATTCCTTCATTGGGCACATCATCAGGTTACTTTAGGGAGACTTTGAAAGAAGAGTGTCACACAGTGCCGTATCCTTCATCCTATGGTTTGGGTATCTGTTTATATAGTTCCCAAATTTTACAAATATCAAAACATAAGGGTTCTCTGATAGGCCCTACAAGTTGCCACACTACCACAACACCTGCATGATCTTGTTGGTGGTTTCTCATCAACTAGAAAATGCTCACACCCTATTGAGCAACAACCATAGAGTGAGGATCCCCTATCCCCTAACCTTGGGCAAGGCATGTACGCTTTTCCCACAACCCAATGCGTGAAATGCTCAGAAAAGGAATTGGTAGAGTACAACCTAGACCTCCACACAAGTCGAGGAAGAATGGACCCATATGGAAAATTGAAGAAATGGGTCAGAAGATAGTATGCTCATCGACCTCAAGTCGAAGAATTCTTGGCCAATTGCCAAGATGATAAGTAAGTGTGAATGAGGAACTACATGAGAATGGTAGCTCAACTTGTAAGGTCAGTGAATTTGTTCTCGGTGCATGATGAAATAGTAGAAGAATATGATAACATTGTTGATGATAGGTTCAATGTTGTGGCCAAATTGGCTCTACCATTGATAGATTGGAGTGAAGAGGAGGTCAATGACCTTGATATATTGACAAGGCCTATTAAGAATAGGACAAGACAATGGGTAGACAGTGGAGTAGCTACTTCCCTGATAGAGGAAGCACCCAAATCCCCTCCAGCGACAAGGTATAAGAAAAGGAAGGATGCGCCTAAGCACAATCCCAAGTGCAAAGTGTACACATGGAAGACTATGGAGAGAGAATTTTCTAAGAAAGAAAAAAGAACAAGGGGATTTGTGAGTGAAATTCCTACAATCAAGGAGGACCCCCAACACAAAGGAGAAGAAGAAACCGAGTGACCACATTCACTGCCTACCACTTCTGCTCCCATTACTGCCACCACTGCTGCCACTCTATCTACTGCCTCTCAAGCATTGCTCATCTCATCTCCACCTGTTGTGGAAATATTGGTCCACCTCACCTCTACCTCACTAATGGATTTGGTAATGATATTAGACTCCTCATATACTACATCCTTGTTGTCATCTTCCTCGCTCCCTCCTCCATTACCCACTCTCTCTACCCCAATGCCTATAGTAGCCACTGCTACTATGCCGCATCTTACTCTACCAGACGCCTTCTCGAAATATATGAAAAATGTGTCTGATGAGTTTTGTGGGGTGATAATGGACCCTAAGGTATAGGCTCTCATGGCCCAACTCGTTGCTGCCCCAGCTTTTCCTCTGCCACCTATAGAGCCACTAAAGATAGAGGCTACCATGTAGATCTCTGAAGAGGTGGATAAGAATCATGCTGAGTGCCAAAAGGAGGCCACAATAGATATTGTTGAAGAGCCCGAGGACCTTTTCCAAGATGATTACTTTGAGAACAAGGAGGGCGGGATGAACGTAAACTTGGATAAGGTGGCATCCGATGAAGAAAAGTCACACTATTCAGAAGAAGATACTGAGGCCCTCAACGAAAAATATATAGTAGAAACCTTAGATCAAGAACTAGATGAGGAGCTATCCCAACAACTCAAAGATGTGGGTGAGAAGGCTAGTTCTAAAGGGAAACCTTTTGAAGCAAAGGATAACATTGATGTAAATGTGGAGATACTCAAAGAGCCTCCACTAATAGGCCAAGATTAGGGCCCTACCCAAGAAGAGGAAGTGCCTCTTGAATAAAAGGATGAAGAGAAAGAAGAAGATAAAGAAGAAGAAGATGCACCGAGAAAGAACCTTGAGCTTGAACACAAAGAAAGGGATACACCCTGGAAGGAAGATGCCACTGAAGAAAACATAGCTTCTATTGGCTTGGACAAAGAAAATGCCATATAGGTTGAAGACTCAGATGAAGAAGAGAGAATTGACCAAGAGGCTTTTGGCCACAAAGAGGAACAACCCCATGATGAATAAATAGAGGAAGGTGATCATGAATCACCCAGGGGGGAAACCAAGGTGACCAATTAGTTGGAGCGACAGCTACAAAAGAAATCTCCTATGGATGTGGATCCAAAGGCCAAGATTGAAGCAATATTGGCTAGGGACCAAACAAAGAAAATAAAGGAGAAGAAGCATCGAGTTCATTCACATAACACGGTAGACACCTCCAGAACAAGGAAAATACAAATTACTACCCCTATGACAAACAAGGATGTAGGAGCCAGCTACAACATCTTAACCATAAACTTGGGCCCTGCAACTAGAGAGCAGAAAATAGATGAGTTTCAAGGGTTGATGGCCATAATAGTGATGTAAATAAATAAGGATCAGTCCACCAAGGAAGAGTTGAAGACATAAGTGGAAAATCTTACCACATATATCCAAAAATGGACATCATCCATGCCCCTCTTCTCTCCCAAGAAGAGTTAAGTCGAATGGAAAAGATGAAGAATTAGACCAAGGCCACAACAAATTTGTTCCAATAGGTAATGTATAATTGTGACATGGGCATCCATCATGCTACCTGGATGTTCAACAAGTTTTAGGATCTATAGAAGCAATTGGAGGCCATGGTAAAAACATGTAACAAGTTCATCAGGCTATACAAGATCACATGTCCTAAGCCTGAAAGCATCCTCAAGTTACCTGAGAAAACATGGGAGAAGGAATTGGGGCATATAATAGATGATCATTGGCTAGTGGAAACCTAGAAAATGAGGCTCCATCACAGAAAGGATGTTCTAGAGAGGGTCTTTCATGAAGTTGAGCTCAACCTTGATTGATAGTGAGAACTACCTCAAAATGATGACCTATTATGGTATGTCCGCCCTAGAGCTAGACCTAGAGAAAATTAAGTCATTCTTCCACAAGAAGATGGAGCAAGGGGATGTAGATGCATTGTCACCGGATTTCATAGACTTCGTTGCAAGGGCATTTACCTAGTCCGAGCAGGTCATCAAAGCCACACCCAAATACACCAAACACTGGGAGTAGATCACCGAGAGGTTCAAAAATCCGACCTTTCAAATCCTCCAATGCAACATCATGGAATGGGATAAGCTCTAGGCTCTGATTGGAAAATTTGTGGAATATGTCACCCTTCAGAAAAATGTAGGAAAGCCAGTTATTGATGATGAATACCTAATAGTGTAGTCAAAAGAGAAGGTAGTCACTAGAAGACAAAATTACTACAATGTCAAAGCCACTAGAGGACAAAATAGAGGAAAGACTAAGATGTATTTTGTAATGTGATATTTTTAGGGGTAGGTGAAACCCTGATGTGAAATGAATCTTGGCACACAATGAAAGTAAATCTTGGCCATTCATTTCACTTTTGGAAAACTATAAATAGGAGTCTCCTCTCATTTTAAAGAGAGAGTTGAGTTGTATAAAGACATGCTATAGAAATTTAATGAGAATTGCATTATTTTGATGGATTCTTTTGTTACTTCACATGTGTCCATGATTCTTCTCCTCAACATTAGATTTTAGCTTTACTATTCGAAGTTTTGAGTTGCTTTTACTTGTAGTTCATTCTAAACTTTAATGGTAAATAATTTTATGGTGTTTGATGAGGAAAAAAATGTCTCATCTATTAGCCAAATAAAAGCATTTATTTTGCTTAATTATGAAGTTTATCAATATTTAGCATGCTGAGGAAAGTAAGATATTTTTAGTTGGAGCAGTAAAGATTTCATGATATCTTGAAAATTATGATATGGATTCTTGAGGATTTTGGAAGAAAATTCAGAGACAAGAAGGAAAAAAAACCCATTAAATTTCACAAAAACCTAGTTCGTGGTTTGAGAGAAAACTTCACCAGTCCAATGCTCCAGAACTTTTCTTTCATGCTTCACCAGTTCGATGCTCTAGAACTTTTCTACTCCGAAATTCCCGGAGCTAAGAAGGATCTAAGTGAAGGATTATTTATAAAAAGGTTGAGAAATTTGGTCATCTATGAGAAGTTAAGGGACAATAGTTGAGAGCATCTAGGGGGAAGTTCCAAGCATTAAGGTAGGTTGTTGGATTGTGCAAATAAATGGAGCATATCTAGGAGACAATTTTGGGTAGTTTGAACCTTGTTGCAAGCAACTAGGAGCTTTTTTATCAACTTTAATTACACACAAGGGAAAGACATGAATTTTTCAACATTCAAATGTCTTTTTGGAGATTTTTTAGGGGCTGCAAAAAAGGCATATGTTTTGGATGACCAAAGAAGATTGAATCAACAAGATGAAGGAAAGATTTATCCTTTTCCCTCAACACATGTTCCTATCTTTTAGCAAGTTTTTACACAACAATTAAGGCTCATCTTTCAAATTAGTTGAAGATACGAATTCTATAAATTCATTGTAATCAAGTAATCAAATGGGGGAAGAGTTTTATAAAATAATAGAGTTCAATTTTTAGCAATAGTAGTGTAGTTGTTTGTAGTTTTCATTTCATAGTTTATTTTTCATGAATCTTTCCATTCCTTGTTATTTAAATTTCTAGAATTTCCCTTTGAATGCTTCATAAGATAGATTTCATTCCAAAATTTTCATTGACCAACTCTTAGATTAGATTTATTTTTAGCAATTTCTTTCATGCATTACTTTTCAATTCTGTTTGTAAAAAAAGAATGTCATGCAAATGATTTATTCTCCCTCTTGCATATTTCCATGGACACCGCCTTGGGTTGACATTTATAATTAAATGATGAGGATTGGAGCGACAGTCATTAGTGCTGATAACTCGTTCATACTTTTTTCTATTTATTGATGATGAACAATAGTGTTAAGTTAGTTTGAACACTCCTTTATTTCTGCACTTAAAATCCATCTATTATTCATGTTTCATGGCGAATGGATAGCTGAAAATCTATAGACCTTAGAAGATTGCACTAGTTTCAAGAAACTGTAAACTATTTTGGTTAAGTGGAACATGGTTTTAGGAAGGATGTCCATTGTAGCATCCTCCATTGTTACTGTTCAACATTAGTTGTAGGTCTAGGAAACCTTCTATCCCTTTTACCTTTTGAATTTTCTTTGAAAATTGAAACTAAGGTAAAGTTTCAGCATCATTGTAAAGCCAAATCTGATGACAAACATGGAGTTCTAGACTACTATTTTGAACTTGCAGCAATTGAAAATCATTCCTAGGATCCATAAAACTCCATTTGAAGATCCAATTCCTTCCAATTTTAGTGAATCATAAATTCCCTTTTTTATTACTAACAAATTACATCAATCAATTGAGTTGTTTTTGCAAGTCATGACCTAACACCTCAGAGACCTTGGGGTGATTTTCTAAAACTCAGTTGCAGATTTTTACCTTTCAAGAGAGGCAGTACACTTGTACATTCTCTGTGTTGAGAAGTGAAAAAACACCCATCAACAGGTTCTAGGTCCCCCTCCACCACATGGGGATTGAGGTTCATAGTTGGCTATGGAGATATGGTGCAAGAGCACCATTGGTAAAATGTTGTCAATCAAGGATGTTGATTAGTAGGGTTTAGGATTTTGAGTCATAAAGCATTAAATAAGGTCATTTATACCATTTTATATTGAATTGAGTCATGTTAGTGGTCATTAGGTGTATAGAAGGTCTATGTTGCAACTATTGCTAAAAATGATGTCATTTATGTAAACTTGCAAATGTTGCAAAAAGCAAATTTTTGGAAGTTCAATGGTTAGTTATTTCAAAAGTCATTTTTGTACAATCAAGTTAGTTGTTTTTGGAGGGAAACGTGTTTAAATAGGTGTGAGGACTCATTGTAATGGTTGGTTGTAAGTTGGAAGGAGATTTTGATTAATAAGAGCATTGTTTTCCCTTAAGCTCTGAACATTTCATTCTGTATAGTGTGATTCCAGGGTTGTTGTAGGACCCGTACAATATCATATTGATTCAAATTTAATTGGATTGCATAGTATACTATCTTAGCTTTTAGTTGAATCTACTTTTGAGGTTCTCCATTAAATTTAGAGCATTATATTGAGGAATTTTTGAGATCGATTCTAAACTTGCAAATATAAGGGTTTTGAAAGCTTTTTAAATGCAAACTTGACCCATTCCACTCTCTGTGGCTATTATAATTTATGGAATGGGTCTGATATAACAGGAAAAATGTGTGTATATGTTGTCAGTGTGCAGGGGAGATCAAATGGTGAGTTGGCCATGATGCCCTAGGAGAGAAAAAAAAGTGATTGCTTGTGAAATTGTGAGGTTAGAGCATGGTAAAGTATGAATTATGTTGGGGAAGCAATATATGTTGGCTTTTTGAGCATTAGAAAGAATATTTGGACCTAATTGAAGTGGTCAAATGGTTGTGAGAGGGCTAGAAGTGTGATTTACAATAAACCCCTAGGTTATTGGCTAGAAAAGAGGGTTTCTAGTGTGAAATATTAGGTTTGGTGATTTGAAAAATGCTTCCCAAGTGGTATTAGAAGTTGGTAAAAAGTTTTAAGACTAGTCTCTTTGTAAAACATACCTAATTTGGGGTCTAGTCGGTGTAGAAACAAGGATTTGGTGGAGATGTTCAAAAGAAACTTGTTGTGAGTTTGTGGTATGTTGTTGTACACCTAAATGGGTCCCTAAAAAGTTGTTGGATCTCAATTGTAAGGACCTCTCCAAGAAGTTATACCCAATTTAGTCAAGTGGCTATACTACAAGAGATAGTGAAGGCTGGTTGTGATATGGTGAATTTGAAGATTTGAGAATTTGAAGTTTTTGTTTTTGGTTGAGATTGTGTTGAGTGGTGTTACAGACCTCCCCTGATTGGCATCAATTGGTATTAGAGTGAAGGTACTAGATCTCTGAGGAAGAAGAGTGGAAGGTAAAAAGACAAAGTTTTGAAGATGCCTCCAAAAGGAAAGAATGTGGCAAAAGAGATGAGTGATTTGAAGGATAGGTATGTGAGAGATATCAGAGAATTGAAGGAATGATTGGAAGCCTAAAAAACAAACAAAAGAAGAGATGAAGTTGAAAGTGATTCAAAGGAAGAAGATGATGAAGAGTTTGAAGATATGGAGGAAGAACCTGATCCAAAAGATCAAAGAATGGAAAAATTGTTAAGGGCAGTCAAGAGTGACCAATATAAGGTAAAGATTGATGTTTAGAAGTTTGGTGGGAATCTAAATGAAGAAGAGTTACTAGATTGGATAACATCTTTGGACAACTACTTCGAGTGTGAAGACATTCCAGAAGAACAAAGAGTCAAGATTGCAAAGACAAAGATAAAAGGTCATGCACTTTTTTGGTGGGATTATCTGCAATTAGAGAGAAGGAAACAAGGAAAATCCAAGATTGTAACATGGGACAAGATGGCAGCCAAGATGAAAGGTAAATTTCTCCCTTCTGATTATTCTATTAAGATGTTTAAGAAGTTACAAAGTTTAAGGAAAAAAGAGATGGATGTAAAAGAATTCACAAAGGAATTCTATAAGTTAAGTATGAGATCCAACCATAATTAGAATGAGGATGAAAAGATAGCGAGGTACTTGGGTGGTTTCAGATTGAACATACAGGATGAATTGGCTTTGAAAAATCCAAGGAGTGTAGAAGAATGTTATCAAATGACAATGAAGGCTAAAGAAAAATTAAAAAGAAGACAAGAGAAGACAATTATAGGAAGAGGAAGCACTACAATAGGAAGAGGATATTTCTCTACTCAAAGACAAACAAGTGAGAGCCAAGAGGATGTGCACAAAAAGGAAGAGCAAGTTGCAGATTTCAGAGGTGGCTTTATAGGCACAAGAGGAAGATGTGGAGGAGGAAGGAATTCAAACACTTTTGTTGGTAGGTGCTTCAATTGAAATGAATTTGGTCTTCCATCCTACAAATTCCCTAAGAAATTTAGTTCTACATCAAGTGGAGCAGAAAGGAAAAATGAAAGAAGAGCACAAATTGTCCAAGAAAATGAAGCTGAGAGTTCAAATTCTAATAATTGTGCTCCTGAAGTTGGGGAAATTTTGATGATGAAGAGACAACTCCTAAAGACATCCAAGGAGAAGGAGTTGATTCAGAGAAGAGCATTGTTTAGGACAACATGCAAATGTAGAAACAAGGTATGTAAGGTGATAGTAGATTCAGGATGTACTGACAATATGGTGTCTAGTGAAATGGTGGAAAAATTGAAATTGGAAAGAGTACCTAGAGAAAATCCTTACAATGTGTCTTGGGTAAGTGATAACCAATCCATTTTGGTAAGAGAACAAGATTCAATTGAGTTCCAAATATAAGGTTTTTTGTGATATTTTGCCTATGAGTTGTTGTCATGTCTTGCTTGGAAGGCCCTGGAAGTTTGATAGATCTACAATTTATGATGGGAAACAAAACACAATTGAAAAGGATGGGAAAACCTTCACATTAACTCTATTGGTTGAAGAAGCAAGGGAACAAGGTGAGATCATCATGATTGGAAGTAAAGAGTTTGTGAGTATTGAGGAAAAAAAGAGCATGAGGCTTGCAACCATTTCAAGGAATGAAAATATTGGGATAGCAGATGGAAGAAAAAAGGATAGTGTGCAAGTAGTTGACATGAAGGATGCTTCCATGTGGAAGAGAAAAGAAGATGGAATGGTGTCTCAGTCTTATGCAGTGAAGTGTAAGGGTGGAAAGCTTGTGGAAAAGCAAAAAATGTGTGAAGGAATTTTGGTTGGGACAGTCATGTGTCCTATGACAATAACATAAGCAAAGAGACAGTTGAATGGTATTGAAATAGAGGTTGATGGGATTGATGGGATAGTGGAAAAGATGTTTGCAAGTCTGATAGAGACTCCTAAGTTTGATGGTGCAAAAGATTGCAAGACTGACAAAGAAAATGATGATGTTAAAAGGAGTATTGGATGGAGGTTTAAGCATGAAACAAAAATGGTAGAGTGGGTAGTTGATAAAGGTTTGTGTGAAGATGTGAAGGTAAGAACAATAATAGTATGTGATGGTGAAAATGTTGAAGGACACCCAACAGTTCAGTGTATGAAGATGGAGCATGAGTCAAGTAAAGACAAGGGTAAGAATGCTAAGCCAAATGTGAATCAAAGAAAAAGTGAACTTGATCGAGAAGAACAAGAAGGCTAGAGGAAAGAGATAACCAAAGGTGAACAAGTTGCTATACCATTTCCAAGAGACTTGGAAAAATTCCAAGGTGGGGTGTATGGTGTAGGAGCACCATTGGTTAAATGTTGTCAATCAAGGATGTTGATTAATAGGCTTTAGGATTTTGAGTCATAAAGCATTAAATAAGGTCATTTAGACCATTTTATGTTGAATTGGGTCACGATAGTGGCCATTAGGTGTTTAGAAGGTCTATGTTGCAAATATTGCTAAAAATGATGTCATTTATGTATTGCAAATGTTGCAAAATGCAGATTTTTGAAAGTTCAACGGTCAATCATTTCAAAAGTTAGTTTTGTATGGTGAAGTTTTTTTTTTTGGAGGGACACATGTTTAAATAGGTTTGAGGACTCATTGTAATGGTTGGTTGTAAGTTGGAAGGAGATTTTGATCAATAAGAGCACTATTTTCCCTTAACCT
>VDFB02000003.1:620791795-620824868 GCA_007258455.2 Sequoia sempervirens | reverse complement strand
AAGTGCATTTTCAGGGTAACCGAAGGAAAGTTTCTAGGACATGTGATCTTAGAAAATGGAATCTCAATAGACCCTAAACGCATCCAAGCTATATTGAAAATTCAACTTCTAGGTAGTAAAAAAGAATTGAAATCTTTCTTTGGAAAAATCAACTTCATTAGAAAGTTCATCATGGGATTTGTGGAAATTGTCAAACCATTGAACACTATACTTAAGCAAGATGCCAAAGTGGAATGGACACTCAAAGCCAAGCAAGATTTTGAAGAAATGAAGAAATCAATTGCTGATGCACCAATACTAGTTAGTCCAAATTATCCGAAGCCATTTTATATCTATTCATTTGCTTCAAATCACTCTTGTGCTAGCATATTGATGCAGAAAGATGACGAAGGGAATGAACACCCTATTTCCTTCATGAGTGCTCCACTGAAGGATGCAAATTTAAGCTATCACAACATTGAAAAACAAGCATATGCCTTGGTAAGAGGAGTTAAGAAATTTTGGCACTATATCTTGAGGAATAATGTGTTCGCAATTGTGCTTGATTCGGCAGTCAAGACTTTGTTAATGCAGAACGAGCTAGGAGAAAGGAGAGCAAAATGGGACACATTATTAGAGGAATATTACATAGAGATTCAGCCCATGAAATTGGTCTAAGGGCAAGCCCTCACTTGAATGATATCTAAAATAGGACCCAAGCTCACCATACAACAATACTAGCTGGAAGGTGTTTCTCTCGAGGAATGGTATGACGATATTGTTTATTATTTACTGAACAAAAAAATTCCATTACGACTACAAGGGGTACAAAAATGTGCCTTAAGATTGAAGAGTAGTAGCTATATGCTACAAGGATTAATACTCTATAAGAGAAACCATGATGGAGTCTATCTTAGATTCCTTGGGAAAGAACAAGCAACAAAAGTGTTGAAGCAATTTCATGAAAAATTCGGTACTGGTCATGGATTCGGCTCTTCAACAGCCCATCAGATTCTGTAGGCTAGATACTACTAGCCAACGGTGTTTAAGGATGCACATAACCATGTTAGATCCTACCACATTTTTCAAATGGTTGCTACTAGAGAAAGGAATGTTGTTGTCCCGCTGCAACCAATCCTTAAGGTAAGGCCGTTCGCTCAATGGGGACTCGACTTTATTGGTCTGATAAGTCCACCATCCTCTACAACCCACAAGTACATTCTAACTACTTTCAATTACTGCACTAGATGGATAGAAGAAATAACATGTAGGCAATGCACTACTGAAGTTGTTACTATTTTCTTAGAAAGTTTCATTTTGAATCGCTTTGGTTGCCCATTTGCCCTTGTGTGTGATAGTGGCCTTGCCTTTTCGTCCCTTATGTTTGCTAGCTGGGCCTTTGATTATGGAATTACACTTAAATTTTCCTATAACTACTATTCTTAGGGGAATGGCCTAGCTGAATCAACAAATAAAAATATGCTAACTGTGATAAAAAAAATGCTATCTACCACAATCCAAAAGATTGGCACACCCAGCTATGTTTTTCCCTTTGGGCAGATCGCACACATCACAACGTTGCCTTAGGAATTTCCCCATTTTTCCTCATATATGGCTTAGAGCCCATCTTCCCTATTCACATCAAGATTCTCGTGCTCTGGCTTATTAACACCTATTATGAGGAGGGATACCATCAAGAAGCCCATTTAGTTGAGGTGTTTCATTTAGAAGAAGTTCATGACCAAGCAATAGAAAATTTTTCCAAACATGAAGAAGTGGTCAAAAGATGGTTTGATTGCCAAGCCAAAGTAAAGGCCTTTAGGATTGTTGATTTGGTCCTCTGTTGGGACAAGGCCCATGAAATAAATGGGGACATGATAAATTCAACAAGCTCTAGCTTGGCCCCTTTTAGATATCAGAAATTTTAGGAGATAATGCCTTTCACCTTAAGATGCTCACTGGTGAGGATGTCCCATTACTGGTCAACAGGTAGTATCTCAAGCATTATTTCCTTTCCTAATATTCTCAAGCTCATTCTTTGTACATAGTTGTATATAAGTTAGCTTAGGTTCTTTTGCTTTGCTGCTTTGCTTTCACCTCGCTTTTGGCTCACTTTCCCAACTCTTGTTTTTGTTGAGGGTGTTTCTCTATTTTGATGTGGTGGTTGTGCTTAGCTTATCAGAGGGCTCACTTTGCTACCCCCTCCTATTTTTTCTTGGCATAAGACTTCATCTGTACTATTAGTTTCTAACTACTCCCGTGAAGCAGGTTTCCTTGAACTCCAATTTGATTCAGGGTGGAACCCTTGTTTGAATCCCCTCATGTTTATCTTGGATCATCCATGAAAATACACTTTAAATATTTTTGATGAGTTATGCAATAGCTGTTATGAGGTTTCAGAAAGTGAAAAATATTAAGTTTACTCAAGTGACCGCTATGATTCCAAGCCCATTGTAAGCTTCGGTGCTTACATAGTTGAGCAAAAGAAAATAATATTAAAGAGAAAATATCAAAAGAAAAGAGAAAGAAATAATGAAACAAGCAACTGTGTGGGTGTGTGAACAACTCTATCAAGGCTATGGACACCTGGTTGGAACTAGAGAAATGTTCATGGGGTCACAACAACAACTCTGTTCGGGCTATGGACGCCTGACTAGTAGTGGAGCAATGTTTGGGTTACCTTTGGGGTTAACCAACTTATGTAGCTTTCCTCAACTGATTATTTGTTGTCTGTTATGGTCTTTGAGGAAAGGAAATGAACTCACTATGCACACACTTCTTAGATATCTTGTCACTTGATTCAATTAAGGATTCCATCTTCCTTTGAGTTCCTAGTTCAATTATGGAAACTGGCTTTTGGTTTGTGAAACTAGATACTCTGGGTTCTAGATGAATCTTTACCCTTAGAAAGCTCAGGATTGTTCCCTAGAGAAGTCACCATTTGTTGTGCCTATAGCACACATGCCCCATTCAGAACGGGGACCCCCTCTTTTCTTTCACCTTTACTAGGTCACTTTTTTCCTTCACCTCATTTTGCATGCTCCTAATTTTGAACTTAAAGTGGTTAGGAACACCAAATTTATCATTCTCCAATTGACCAAATTCATCACCCCAAAATTCTCTAAGTCTTTGAATTTTGTGGAGGTTCCTCTACTGGTTTCCCTTAGCCTTTTGCCTTGGTGTCCTCCAAGTCACATGAGTCTGTAGTTGTGGGTTTCCCTCTACATGACACTATCATCCCTTCGTTGCTCAACCAATGGCCAACTCGGGACATTCACCCACACGGCAGGTCTCGCATCCAATCTTGCTATTATCTCCTAGCCATTATTCAACAACAAAGT
Source organism: Sequoia sempervirens (assembly GCA_007258455.2). Classification (NCBI taxonomy): domain Eukaryota; kingdom Viridiplantae; phylum Streptophyta; class Pinopsida; order Cupressales; family Cupressaceae; genus Sequoia; species Sequoia sempervirens. The sequence goes on along the minus strand of VDFB02000003.1, from coordinate 620,821,548 downwards.
CTGGGGGTCATTCCGCATGGTGGGTTTTGTGTTGCCCGTCATTGGTTCATCGATTCTCATGCTCCAACCACCTCAACAATTGTCATACCTTGCATTCAATGTGGGTCATTAATGACCCTTCACCTATAAATAGATGGTTGGACCTGTCACTTTCACACCTACCAGTTCAGATTTTTTGGAGAGAAATGGCAATCATATCCCCTATGCCTGCATAAGCTCTTGAGGGATCAAGAACAAGATCCCCATCTATTCCCTGTGCATCTCTCAGGTATGTTCACCTCTGAGAATCTTATAGTAATTTTCTTTTCACAACTAGGGCTTGTAAAATGACGATTAAATCTACAAGTAAACCATTTGAACATTCAAATATATTTAGCGACTTCCCCTATAATTGGTTCCACGTGAAATTCACTTAAAATTTGCTTAAAAAACATTCAAGAAGCTTCCTTGAAAGAATTTAGAGCCTAGCCTTTTCGTCACCATTCTTCACATGACAAGAGTTTCCTTGTGGCTCACAATGCCCTCATCGCTGCCCTAGTTAAAGCATAAAGTGTCAAAATATCTAAATGGAAAACTTAGGTCTTTGAACCCCTGTGGGTCTGTTCATGCAGGTCATCGCTTGCAGGTGGCTATCATCCTTCCACTATTGGAAAACGACCAGCCTTCACCTACCTCTCACCTTGCAAGCCCTACCAGAGTCATCTCCTCCAAACACTAAAACTACTAAGTACTTCGTGTAGGCCATTCCTAGCGAGCCGTTGTTCGCTATTTGTCGTCACCCAGACGTCGTTCTCTAATGGCTAAACCCTTGCTCCTTCTTGTGTCATGGACCCCATGACCATTCTCACCATTCTAAGTCCATGTAAAGTTCTAAGTTGGAACCTTCATGTGGGCCAATCTCTATGGGGGTCCGTCTATGAACTACCCCGCCTCTTTCATTGCTCCTTATTGCCTGAGCTACCCTGTCCGCCTACACTACATACTCCACCTAGGCCATCTCCCCCTAGGGTCTTCAACGAAAACTCTAAGTTAGCAATATCATACAAGTCCAACAGTGTGGAATACTATTTGTAAACCATCATCTCTCCATCATCATTCCTAATGGCCATCACATGATGGCTGCTTGCTGATTCTACCTTGCACCTCCTGCAATGATCGAACCTTTGTAGCTTCTAGCCCATCGTTCGAGGGCCTTGCGCACTGCAAACTTCCACTTGTGAGGTGTTGTGCCATGTTCGTCATTGCTTAACAACAGAGCCGAATTGTTGTTTGAGTCTCTTGCCTCTGCATACCCCAAGCCTGCAAGGACATAGAGACCAATCAAATTGCTCTAAGGGCTTGACAACTGATATCCACACATGCCAAATTTCCTTGTGAAGACTTTAGTTTCCAAATCCTTATTGTAGAAATTTCACTGCAGGAAGCTGTCTATGGGTCTCTATGACCCTAGTGCCATCCTACTCCTAGTCTGTCTTAACAGCTTCTAGCCTAGGGAAACTTGCATGTTTAGACCCACATCACTGTATTTGATCCAAAAGAGCTTTAATTGATGAATATTGATGAAATTTATGATCTCCTGATGATGAATTACTAGATCTAACCCTCATTTTGTAGGATTTGACTAATGCCCTCCCTGATTTCTATGTGAATGCAATTACTGTGTCTTTGTATGCAGGATTTATGAAATTTGTTGCGGGTCCATCGGGGAAGTCTGCGGAGAGGGAAAAGGGAAAGAAACCTGTATGCCTACCGAGAGGGAAAGAGGAGAAGGATTAGATGAAGTATCAGTTCCATGGGGTGGAGTGCACCTCCAAGATCACTTCCACCTAGGATTCTATGTCAGACATAAATCCTGGGCATGTGGACATAGATGAATTCTTAAAAATGGTAATGATCTACTCTACAGTTGAAAATACACAAAAAATAAGAGCGAGTGGTTTCACTAAGGCATTCGGCTTCCCTCTCATGCTTGTGGCCCCAAAGTTAGTTATGGTTTGTAGGGAATGCTATCACAATAATAGGAAGATCATTGACCACAAGGGTAGTGTGCTAGTAGATTTGTCTGTGAAATATATAGGCAAGACATTCCGTATCCCCACATTTGATGTGATGGAAGAAACTGAGAAGGGATATATTGATAATATGTGGAAAGTAGACCCTCTAGGATGCAAGAGACTGATCAACCAGCATTGGTTGATGGAAAAGAGGGGAAAAACCATTAGGGTGCCTGAAGAGATATTCAAAAGTGACTTCCATGAGGAATACCATGACTTGTTCACTCTATTGAGCAGGGTAATAGGCCTTCCTACTACTACCTTATTTGAAGAATAGATGTTCTACTTCATCAAGGAGATAATCCAAGGCTAAATAAAGTTCCACTGGGAAAAGATCATCAGTGATAACATGCATAACCAACTTATGGCTACAAAGAAAATGTCCAAATTCTATATGACCTCCTACTTGGTGTACCTCCTAGCAAAAAAATTCTCTTATAAAGGTCTCTTCATCACAAGCAACACAAAAGCAAGGAAAGGGGACCTCAAGGCATATGATCGCTACCCCTAGTTATAGTACAAAAACTTCAAGAGGGAAAATCAAAGGGTAAATGATTCCTTCATTGGGCACATCATCAGGTTACTTTAGGGAGACTTTGAAAGAAGAGTGTCACACAGTGCCGTATCCTTCATCCTATGGTTTGGGTATCTGTTTATATAGTTCCCAAATTTTACAAATATCAAAACATAAGGGTTCTCTGATAGGCCCTACAAGTTGCCACACTACCACAACACCTGCATGATCTTGTTGGTGGTTTCTCATCAACTAGAAAATGCTCACACCCTATTGAGCAACAACCATAGAGTGAGGATCCCCTATCCCCTAACCTTGGGCAAGGCATGTACGCTTTTCCCACAACCCAATGCGTGAAATGCTCAGAAAAGGAATTGGTAGAGTACAACCTAGACCTCCACACAAGTCGAGGAAGAATGGACCCATATGGAAAATTGAAGAAATGGGTCAGAAGATAGTATGCTCATCGACCTCAAGTCGAAGAATTCTTGGCCAATTGCCAAGATGATAAGTAAGTGTGAATGAGGAACTACATGAGAATGGTAGCTCAACTTGTAAGGTCAGTGAATTTGTTCTCGGTGCATGATGAAATAGTAGAAGAATATGATAACATTGTTGATGATAGGTTCAATGTTGTGGCCAAATTGGCTCTACCATTGATAGATTGGAGTGAAGAGGAGGTCAATGACCTTGATATATTGACAAGGCCTATTAAGAATAGGACAAGACAATGGGTAGACAGTGGAGTAGCTACTTCCCTGATAGAGGAAGCACCCAAATCCCCTCCAGCGACAAGGTATAAGAAAAGGAAGGATGCGCCTAAGCACAATCCCAAGTGCAAAGTGTACACATGGAAGACTATGGAGAGAGAATTTTCTAAGAAAGAAAAAAGAACAAGGGGATTTGTGAGTGAAATTCCTACAATCAAGGAGGACCCCCAACACAAAGGAGAAGAAGAAACCGAGTGACCACATTCACTGCCTACCACTTCTGCTCCCATTACTGCCACCACTGCTGCCACTCTATCTACTGCCTCTCAAGCATTGCTCATCTCATCTCCACCTGTTGTGGAAATATTGGTCCACCTCACCTCTACCTCACTAATGGATTTGGTAATGATATTAGACTCCTCATATACTACATCCTTGTTGTCATCTTCCTCGCTCCCTCCTCCATTACCCACTCTCTCTACCCCAATGCCTATAGTAGCCACTGCTACTATGCCGCATCTTACTCTACCAGACGCCTTCTCGAAATATATGAAAAATGTGTCTGATGAGTTTTGTGGGGTGATAATGGACCCTAAGGTATAGGCTCTCATGGCCCAACTCGTTGCTGCCCCAGCTTTTCCTCTGCCACCTATAGAGCCACTAAAGATAGAGGCTACCATGTAGATCTCTGAAGAGGTGGATAAGAATCATGCTGAGTGCCAAAAGGAGGCCACAATAGATATTGTTGAAGAGCCCGAGGACCTTTTCCAAGATGATTACTTTGAGAACAAGGAGGGCGGGATGAACGTAAACTTGGATAAGGTGGCATCCGATGAAGAAAAGTCACACTATTCAGAAGAAGATACTGAGGCCCTCAACGAAAAATATATAGTAGAAACCTTAGATCAAGAACTAGATGAGGAGCTATCCCAACAACTCAAAGATGTGGGTGAGAAGGCTAGTTCTAAAGGGAAACCTTTTGAAGCAAAGGATAACATTGATGTAAATGTGGAGATACTCAAAGAGCCTCCACTAATAGGCCAAGATTAGGGCCCTACCCAAGAAGAGGAAGTGCCTCTTGAATAAAAGGATGAAGAGAAAGAAGAAGATAAAGAAGAAGAAGATGCACCGAGAAAGAACCTTGAGCTTGAACACAAAGAAAGGGATACACCCTGGAAGGAAGATGCCACTGAAGAAAACATAGCTTCTATTGGCTTGGACAAAGAAAATGCCATATAGGTTGAAGACTCAGATGAAGAAGAGAGAATTGACCAAGAGGCTTTTGGCCACAAAGAGGAACAACCCCATGATGAATAAATAGAGGAAGGTGATCATGAATCACCCAGGGGGGAAACCAAGGTGACCAATTAGTTGGAGCGACAGCTACAAAAGAAATCTCCTATGGATGTGGATCCAAAGGCCAAGATTGAAGCAATATTGGCTAGGGACCAAACAAAGAAAATAAAGGAGAAGAAGCATCGAGTTCATTCACATAACACGGTAGACACCTCCAGAACAAGGAAAATACAAATTACTACCCCTATGACAAACAAGGATGTAGGAGCCAGCTACAACATCTTAACCATAAACTTGGGCCCTGCAACTAGAGAGCAGAAAATAGATGAGTTTCAAGGGTTGATGGCCATAATAGTGATGTAAATAAATAAGGATCAGTCCACCAAGGAAGAGTTGAAGACATAAGTGGAAAATCTTACCACATATATCCAAAAATGGACATCATCCATGCCCCTCTTCTCTCCCAAGAAGAGTTAAGTCGAATGGAAAAGATGAAGAATTAGACCAAGGCCACAACAAATTTGTTCCAATAGGTAATGTATAATTGTGACATGGGCATCCATCATGCTACCTGGATGTTCAACAAGTTTTAGGATCTATAGAAGCAATTGGAGGCCATGGTAAAAACATGTAACAAGTTCATCAGGCTATACAAGATCACATGTCCTAAGCCTGAAAGCATCCTCAAGTTACCTGAGAAAACATGGGAGAAGGAATTGGGGCATATAATAGATGATCATTGGCTAGTGGAAACCTAGAAAATGAGGCTCCATCACAGAAAGGATGTTCTAGAGAGGGTCTTTCATGAAGTTGAGCTCAACCTTGATTGATAGTGAGAACTACCTCAAAATGATGACCTATTATGGTATGTCCGCCCTAGAGCTAGACCTAGAGAAAATTAAGTCATTCTTCCACAAGAAGATGGAGCAAGGGGATGTAGATGCATTGTCACCGGATTTCATAGACTTCGTTGCAAGGGCATTTACCTAGTCCGAGCAGGTCATCAAAGCCACACCCAAATACACCAAACACTGGGAGTAGATCACCGAGAGGTTCAAAAATCCGACCTTTCAAATCCTCCAATGCAACATCATGGAATGGGATAAGCTCTAGGCTCTGATTGGAAAATTTGTGGAATATGTCACCCTTCAGAAAAATGTAGGAAAGCCAGTTATTGATGATGAATACCTAATAGTGTAGTCAAAAGAGAAGGTAGTCACTAGAAGACAAAATTACTACAATGTCAAAGCCACTAGAGGACAAAATAGAGGAAAGACTAAGATGTATTTTGTAATGTGATATTTTTAGGGGTAGGTGAAACCCTGATGTGAAATGAATCTTGGCACACAATGAAAGTAAATCTTGGCCATTCATTTCACTTTTGGAAAACTATAAATAGGAGTCTCCTCTCATTTTAAAGAGAGAGTTGAGTTGTATAAAGACATGCTATAGAAATTTAATGAGAATTGCATTATTTTGATGGATTCTTTTGTTACTTCACATGTGTCCATGATTCTTCTCCTCAACATTAGATTTTAGCTTTACTATTCGAAGTTTTGAGTTGCTTTTACTTGTAGTTCATTCTAAACTTTAATGGTAAATAATTTTATGGTGTTTGATGAGGAAAAAAATGTCTCATCTATTAGCCAAATAAAAGCATTTATTTTGCTTAATTATGAAGTTTATCAATATTTAGCATGCTGAGGAAAGTAAGATATTTTTAGTTGGAGCAGTAAAGATTTCATGATATCTTGAAAATTATGATATGGATTCTTGAGGATTTTGGAAGAAAATTCAGAGACAAGAAGGAAAAAAAACCCATTAAATTTCACAAAAACCTAGTTCGTGGTTTGAGAGAAAACTTCACCAGTCCAATGCTCCAGAACTTTTCTTTCATGCTTCACCAGTTCGATGCTCTAGAACTTTTCTACTCCGAAATTCCCGGAGCTAAGAAGGATCTAAGTGAAGGATTATTTATAAAAAGGTTGAGAAATTTGGTCATCTATGAGAAGTTAAGGGACAATAGTTGAGAGCATCTAGGGGGAAGTTCCAAGCATTAAGGTAGGTTGTTGGATTGTGCAAATAAATGGAGCATATCTAGGAGACAATTTTGGGTAGTTTGAACCTTGTTGCAAGCAACTAGGAGCTTTTTTATCAACTTTAATTACACACAAGGGAAAGACATGAATTTTTCAACATTCAAATGTCTTTTTGGAGATTTTTTAGGGGCTGCAAAAAAGGCATATGTTTTGGATGACCAAAGAAGATTGAATCAACAAGATGAAGGAAAGATTTATCCTTTTCCCTCAACACATGTTCCTATCTTTTAGCAAGTTTTTACACAACAATTAAGGCTCATCTTTCAAATTAGTTGAAGATACGAATTCTATAAATTCATTGTAATCAAGTAATCAAATGGGGGAAGAGTTTTATAAAATAATAGAGTTCAATTTTTAGCAATAGTAGTGTAGTTGTTTGTAGTTTTCATTTCATAGTTTATTTTTCATGAATCTTTCCATTCCTTGTTATTTAAATTTCTAGAATTTCCCTTTGAATGCTTCATAAGATAGATTTCATTCCAAAATTTTCATTGACCAACTCTTAGATTAGATTTATTTTTAGCAATTTCTTTCATGCATTACTTTTCAATTCTGTTTGTAAAAAAAGAATGTCATGCAAATGATTTATTCTCCCTCTTGCATATTTCCATGGACACCGCCTTGGGTTGACATTTATAATTAAATGATGAGGATTGGAGCGACAGTCATTAGTGCTGATAACTCGTTCATACTTTTTTCTATTTATTGATGATGAACAATAGTGTTAAGTTAGTTTGAACACTCCTTTATTTCTGCACTTAAAATCCATCTATTATTCATGTTTCATGGCGAATGGATAGCTGAAAATCTATAGACCTTAGAAGATTGCACTAGTTTCAAGAAACTGTAAACTATTTTGGTTAAGTGGAACATGGTTTTAGGAAGGATGTCCATTGTAGCATCCTCCATTGTTACTGTTCAACATTAGTTGTAGGTCTAGGAAACCTTCTATCCCTTTTACCTTTTGAATTTTCTTTGAAAATTGAAACTAAGGTAAAGTTTCAGCATCATTGTAAAGCCAAATCTGATGACAAACATGGAGTTCTAGACTACTATTTTGAACTTGCAGCAATTGAAAATCATTCCTAGGATCCATAAAACTCCATTTGAAGATCCAATTCCTTCCAATTTTAGTGAATCATAAATTCCCTTTTTTATTACTAACAAATTACATCAATCAATTGAGTTGTTTTTGCAAGTCATGACCTAACACCTCAGAGACCTTGGGGTGATTTTCTAAAACTCAGTTGCAGATTTTTACCTTTCAAGAGAGGCAGTACACTTGTACATTCTCTGTGTTGAGAAGTGAAAAAACACCCATCAACAGGTTCTAGGTCCCCCTCCACCACATGGGGATTGAGGTTCATAGTTGGCTATGGAGATATGGTGCAAGAGCACCATTGGTAAAATGTTGTCAATCAAGGATGTTGATTAGTAGGGTTTAGGATTTTGAGTCATAAAGCATTAAATAAGGTCATTTATACCATTTTATATTGAATTGAGTCATGTTAGTGGTCATTAGGTGTATAGAAGGTCTATGTTGCAACTATTGCTAAAAATGATGTCATTTATGTAAACTTGCAAATGTTGCAAAAAGCAAATTTTTGGAAGTTCAATGGTTAGTTATTTCAAAAGTCATTTTTGTACAATCAAGTTAGTTGTTTTTGGAGGGAAACGTGTTTAAATAGGTGTGAGGACTCATTGTAATGGTTGGTTGTAAGTTGGAAGGAGATTTTGATTAATAAGAGCATTGTTTTCCCTTAAGCTCTGAACATTTCATTCTGTATAGTGTGATTCCAGGGTTGTTGTAGGACCCGTACAATATCATATTGATTCAAATTTAATTGGATTGCATAGTATACTATCTTAGCTTTTAGTTGAATCTACTTTTGAGGTTCTCCATTAAATTTAGAGCATTATATTGAGGAATTTTTGAGATCGATTCTAAACTTGCAAATATAAGGGTTTTGAAAGCTTTTTAAATGCAAACTTGACCCATTCCACTCTCTGTGGCTATTATAATTTATGGAATGGGTCTGATATAACAGGAAAAATGTGTGTATATGTTGTCAGTGTGCAGGGGAGATCAAATGGTGAGTTGGCCATGATGCCCTAGGAGAGAAAAAAAAGTGATTGCTTGTGAAATTGTGAGGTTAGAGCATGGTAAAGTATGAATTATGTTGGGGAAGCAATATATGTTGGCTTTTTGAGCATTAGAAAGAATATTTGGACCTAATTGAAGTGGTCAAATGGTTGTGAGAGGGCTAGAAGTGTGATTTACAATAAACCCCTAGGTTATTGGCTAGAAAAGAGGGTTTCTAGTGTGAAATATTAGGTTTGGTGATTTGAAAAATGCTTCCCAAGTGGTATTAGAAGTTGGTAAAAAGTTTTAAGACTAGTCTCTTTGTAAAACATACCTAATTTGGGGTCTAGTCGGTGTAGAAACAAGGATTTGGTGGAGATGTTCAAAAGAAACTTGTTGTGAGTTTGTGGTATGTTGTTGTACACCTAAATGGGTCCCTAAAAAGTTGTTGGATCTAAATTGAAAGGACCTCTCCAAGAAGTTATACCCAATTTAGTCAAGTGGCTATACTACAAGAGATAGTGTAGGCTGGTTGTGATATGGTGAATTTGAAGATTTGAGAATTTGAAGTTGTTGTTTTTGGTTGAGATTGTGTTGAGTGGTGTTACAAACCTCCCCTGATTGGCATCGATTGGTATTAGAGCAAAGGTACTAGATCTCTGAGGAAGAAGAATGGAAGGTAAAAAGACAAAGTTTTGAAGATGCCTCCAAAAGGAAACAATGTGGCAAAAGCGATGAGTGATTTGAAGGATAGGTATGTGAGAGATATCAGAGAATTGAAGGAATGATTGGAAGCCTAAAAAAAAAACAAGAAAAGAGATGATGTTGAAAGTGATTCAGAGGAAGAAGATGATGAAGAGTTTCAAGATATGGAGGAAGAACCTGATCCAAAAGATCAAAGAATGGAAAAATTGTTAAGGGCAGTCAAGAGTGACCAATATAAGGTAAAGATTGATGTTTAGAAGTTTGGTGGGAATCTAAATGAAGAAGAGTTACTAGATTGGATAACATCTTTGGACAACTACTTCGAGTGTGAAGACATTCCAGAAGAACAAAGAGTCAAGATTGCAAAGACAAAGATAAAAGGTCATGCACTTTTTTGGTGGGATTATCTGCAATTAGAGAGAAGGAAACAAGGAAAATCCAAGATTGTAACATGGGACAAGATGGCAGCCAAGATGAAAGGTAAATTTCTCCCTTCTGATTATTCTATTAAGATGTTTAAGAAGTTACAAAGTTTAAGGAAAAAAGAGATGGATGTAAAAGAATTCACAAAGGAATTCTATAAGTTAAGTATGAGATCCAACCATAATTAGAATGAGGATGAAAAGATAGCGAGGTACTTGGGTGGTTTCAGATTGAACATACAGGATGAATTGGCTTTGAAAAATCCAAGGAGTGTAGAAGAATGTTATCAAATGACAATGAAGGCTAAAGAAAAATTAAAAAGAAGACAAGAGAAGACAATTATAGGAAGAGGAAGCACTACAATAGGAAGAGGATATTTCTCTACTCAAAGACAAACAAGTGAGAGCCAAGAGGATGTGCACAAAAAGGAAGAGCAAGTTGCAGATTTCAGAGGTGGCTTTATAGGCACAAGAGGAAGATGTGGAGGAGGAAGGAATTCAAACACTTTTGTTGGTAGGTGCTTCAATTGAAATGAATTTGGTCTTCCATCCTACAAATTCCCTAAGAAATTTAGTTCTACATCAAGTGGAGCAGAAAGGAAAAATGAAAGAAGAGCACAAATTGTCCAAGAAAATGAAGCTGAGAGTTCAAATTCTAATAATTGTGCTCCTGAAGTTGGGGAAATTTTGATGATGAAGAGACAACTCCTAAAGACATCCAAGGAGAAGGAGTTGATTCAGAGAAGAGCATTGTTTAGGACAACATGCAAATGTAGAAACAAGGTATGTAAGGTGATAGTAGATTCAGGATGTACTGACAATATGGTGTCTAGTGAAATGGTGGAAAAATTGAAATTGGAAAGAGTACCTAGAGAAAATCCTTACAATGTGTCTTGGGTAAGTGATAACCAATCCATTTTGGTAAGAGAACAAGATTCAATTGAGTTCCAAATATAAGGTTTTTTGTGATATTTTGCCTATGAGTTGTTGTCATGTCTTGCTTGGAAGGCCCTGGAAGTTTGATAGATCTACAATTTATGATGGGAAACAAAACACAATTGAAAAGGATGGGAAAACCTTCACATTAACTCTATTGGTTGAAGAAGCAAGGGAACAAGGTGAGATCATCATGATTGGAAGTAAAGAGTTTGTGAGTATTGAGGAAAAAAAGAGCATGAGGCTTGCAACCATTTCAAGGAATGAAAATATTGGGATAGCAGATGGAAGAAAAAAGGATAGTGTGCAAGTAGTTGACATGAAGGATGCTTCCATGTGGAAGAGAAAAGAAGATGGAATGGTGTCTCAGTCTTATGCAGTGAAGTGTAAGGGTGGAAAGCTTGTGGAAAAGCAAAAAATGTGTGAAGGAATTTTGGTTGGGACAGTCATGTGTCCTATGACAATAACATAAGCAAAGAGACAGTTGAATGGTATTGAAATAGAGGTTGATGGGATTGATGGGATAGTGGAAAAGATGTTTGCAAGTCTGATAGAGACTCCTAAGTTTGATGGTGCAAAAGATTGCAAGACTGACAAAGAAAATGATGATGTTAAAAGGAGTATTGGATGGAGGTTTAAGCATGAAACAAAAATGGTAGAGTGGGTAGTTGATAAAGGTTTGTGTGAAGATGTGAAGGTAAGAACAATAATAGTATGTGATGGTGAAAATGTTGAAGGACACCCAACAGTTCAGTGTATGAAGATGGAGCATGAGTCAAGTAAAGACAAGGGTAAGAATGCTAAGCCAAATGTGAATCAAAGAAAAAGTGAACTTGATCGAGAAGAACAAGAAGGCTAGAGGAAAGAGATAACCAAAGGTGAACAAGTTGCTATACCATTTCCAAGAGACTTGGAAAAATTCCAAGGTGGGGTGTATGGTGTAGGAGCACCATTGGTTAAATGTTGTCAATCAAGGATGTTGATTAATAGGCTTTAGGATTTTGAGTCATAAAGCATTAAATAAGGTCATTTAGACCATTTTATGTTGAATTGGGTCACGATAGTGGCCATTAGGTGTTTAGAAGGTCTATGTTGCAAATATTGCTAAAAATGATGTCATTTATGTATTGCAAATGTTGCAAAATGCAGATTTTTGAAAGTTCAACGGTCAATCATTTCAAAAGTTAGTTTTGTATGGTGAAGTTTTTTTTTTTGGAGGGACACATGTTTAAATAGGTTTGAGGACTCATTGTAATGGTTGGTTGTAAGTTGGAAGGAGATTTTGATCAATAAGAGCACTATTTTCCCTTAACCTTTGAACATTTCTTTTTGTATAGTGTGATTGCAGGGTTGTACGTCCCGTACAATATCATATTGATTCAAATTTAATTAGAATGTATAGTAGACTATCTTAGCTTTGATTTGAATCTGATTTTGAGGTTTTCCATTAAGTTTATAGCATTATATTGAGGAATTTATGAGACCGGGTCTGAACTTGCAAGTATAAGGGTTTTGAAAGCCTTTTAAATGCAAACCTGACCCATTGCACTCTCTGTAGCTATTGTAACTTGTGGAATGGGTATGATATAATAGGAAAAAGGTGTGTATATGTTGTGAGTGTGCATGGGAGGTCAAATGGTGAGTTGGGCATGATGCCCTAGGAGAGAAAAATAATGATTTCTTGTGAAATTGTGAGGTTAGAGTATTTGGACCTGATTGAAGTCGTGGCATGGTTGTGAGAGGGCTAGAAGTGTGATTTTCAATAAAACCCTAGGTTATTGGCTAGAAAAGAGGGTTTATGGTTTAGGCACCTTGGAGAGCATGTTTCAAATTTTTTTTTATGAAATCTTAGGTTTGGTGATCTACAAAATGCTTCCCAAGTGGTATTAGAAGTTGGTAAAAAGTTTTGAGACTAGTCTCTTTGTAAAACAAACCTAATTTGGGGTCTAGTCAGCGTAGAAACAAGGTTTTGGTGGAGATGTTCAAAAGAAACCTATTGTGAGTTTATGGTATGTTGTTGTACACCAAAATGGGTCCCTGAAAAGTTACTGGTCCTAAATTGAAATGACCTCTCCAATAAGTTATACCTGATTTAGTCAAGTGGCTATACTATAAGAGATAGTGAAGGCTGGTTGTGATATGGTGAATTTGAAGATTTGAGACTTTGAAGTTGTTGTTTTAGGTTGACATTGTGTTGAGTGGTGTTGTAGAACTCCCTTCATTGGAATCAAGATAGGGTGGTGACAAACTTCAGATGCATAGCTTGCCATAGTGACAACAAAGCGAGATGGCCTTAGAGCTAAGTGAGATACAAAGATTTGGTGTCATCTCATTTCCAAGACACAATTATAGGTTGTCACTACAGAGTGTGATAGTATGAGGACAGAGTGAGATAGTCTTCGCACTGAGTGGGATCAGTTATTACATAGGGCTACATACTATCAGACTCTATATGTTTCCTTTATTCCTCAGGCATAGAGATGACTGAGATTGAGAGAGCCTAGTGTTGTAGGCTATGGTGCTGAGTCAATTGGGAAGTCTATTAGATAGCTAGATCTAGATGGTGGTCCGCAACCTGGTCCATAGAGTCCTCCCCTTCCTGTTGGGTAGTGTTATATCTATACATGATCTTTATGATGTTTATTGCTCAAAGACTATATTGTAGACATGATTTGGTATATATTCATCGGTCTGGTTGAGGCCTCATATATATGTATTATTTTATATTATCCTATCACACTTGTTTTGCTGATGATGATGTACTATGACATTCTCCCTTTTTTGATGGTGAAATATATGAGATATAGCTTCTTTGATTCAACTCATTTATATGTTTATGTGATGATCATGGATGACTATGTATGATGATGTATGTTTATATATGTTTTTGTACTTTTATAATGTATGCATATGACATGGATGGATGGATCATATTTTATATCATATGATGTTTTTATTATAGATGATCAATATATTGTTTTGACATATGATGTTTATATGATGCTGATATATTATGGATGTTTGTTGTGTATTCATGATACATGATGTTTTCATTGTTTTATTATCATCATGATATGTATTGACGACATTGTGGATGCAAGATGAATATGGTACTAATGATATTGTGATGCAGGATGGATGTTAGTTAGAATTAATATCTGATACTGGATATAAATTTGATGTTTGTTAGTTGTTGATGAGTATTGCTTTCACTTTGCTTGGAGGCTTCACAATTTGAACAATCTTGTTTGATGTAGAAAACATATACAATGCACTAGTGTATTAATGACCAAGGTGGCTTTGTATCTATTGCATGGAATTTTACTCTACATATAAAGAATAATCTTGTTCATACTAGACATACACAAACTTTGTTTAAAGTATATGGTTTGGTTATGTTAAAACATGTCAAACCAGTAACACAAGAGGTATTAAGCACCTAGTATGCCATTGCTTCATGAAATTCTTTAAAATAACTTCCATACACTCAATAAAGAAAGTATTCGCCATGGTAATCTCACAAAAATATCTTACAAACAACAAATCAAAATAACGCTCAATTTCCCCCATTCCTTCTTCTCTAAATCCTTATGGACATCCTCAAGAGATCTTGGGAATTAGTCAATTAAATAAATCCAAAAATAAGACTATAAAAAGATAAAAGAAAGTTGCATTATTAATTGATATATTTGTTTGAGGTTTCAGGACTATTATTGGTTGTTGATCATGTCTATCATAGGAGGAGATCCATTAAGGAATATCTCAAGGTGTTGGTGAATTTTTGAAAGATAGGTAGGTAGTACCTTGGTATTGTTTCTGTCGATTTTCTTATCAAATATTTGTGATTGTTTTGCTTGAAAGTTTAAACTTTTGATGTTTTCTTTGTTTCTTTGTATGCTTTTGTCAAAGAGTGAAGATAATGATTTGTCTATTATGGGTAAAAAATTTACTATGGATTGGATGACGGGGTTCGGATCTTTTTGATTTTTTGAGTTTTATGATGCTATTATTGTTGTTTTAGGGGACTAACCTAGGGCCTCGAGGACTGATCAAAGATATGCCTTTCCTACATTGTATACAGAGAGGCTCGTAGTTTGCTTGGTTTGAATGTTTTTGACCTTTTTTGTTTTTGTGAATGTTTTTGGATTTTGTATTTTTGACTGTTTTTGGATTTTAATTTTTTTGACTAAATTGAAATAAAGCATGATACAAACCTAAGTGGACTGACCTAGGGTCTCAATGGTTGTTAATCCTTTCCTACGTTGTACACAAAGAGACCACGTACTTTGACCAGTTGAATCAAAGCATAAAATTGTTTTTGGGATTTCAAACAATATTGTTAACTTTGATTGATATTCCACTTTTGTTTATAGAGGATATGTTACAAGAAATCTACTTGAATTAGATATGAGGTTCAAGTAAATGTTGATATCTTAGAGTGTTTGAGTGAAGGAATAATCCAATGTTGTTGTTTCATTTTTTATGTTTTTCAGTTGTTTTTTATTTTCTATGGTTTTTTAGATGTTTTTGATTTTTGATAGTTTTGACCATGAAAGGATGTTCAAAGATATAATCCATGACTAGCTTTGGAAAGTTGCCACCAATTAGAGAAAAGACTACTTTCCTTAATCAGTAACAAGCCATGGTTGGATACATGTTTTATTATGAAATGAATGGGTGAATGTTTTGGATAGTACTGACAGATAATGATGCAGGTGTTAGCATGTATTTGTCAATTTTTCACCATGGAACCTATTCTAGGAGTGCCACAAAGTTGTTTTCACTCAAGGAACACTTTATTTCTATTTACTATTTTTTTTGCTTGTTTTGATTTTTTTTGTATTTTTTACCTTTTGTATTTTTTTATTTTGGATTTTTACGCTTTTGCTTAGGGTATTCTGATTTTCTTCATGTGTAGAAATTCCTAAGGTGGCTGTTATAGAGTGGTTTAGCTAAGGGTTCTCCTTCAGGAGTAGCCAATTGATATGCTCCAAAACTGTAGCCTGTTGTGATGACAAATGGGCTGAAGTAGTTGGGTTCAAATTTTCCTTTGTCATCCTGATTGTCCTTGAGGACCAAGTCACCAACTTGAGAGTTTTTGTCTTTTATTTTATTATCATAGCTTTGTTTGAGCGGATTTTGATAAACTTGAATATGGTTTAATTCACTCAAACACCTTTCATCTAGGAGCTCCAATTCATTTAACCTGGATACTCGATATTCTTCACTACTAACCATGCCTTTTAATGAGATTCACAATGAGAGGATTTCGACCTTTATAGGTAAGATTGCCTCTGATTCGTAGACCAAGAAAAATGGTGTGGCACCTGTAGGTGTTTGGATGCTAGTTTGATAAGTGATGCAGAGGGTTAGGGACTTTGAAAGAAACACCAAGTTACAAGACTAACAATGATTCACTCTCAACCTTTCAACTAGGCACCAATATGGAGATAAGGCCTCAACTTTGCATTCATGACTTATTTTCCTTCCTTATGGACCCAAACCCTAGGAACACTCTTAAGAGACCCAAACAAACTTTTTTGAATGATTTCAAATCCCAACCCTTTGACTTAGACACAAAACCAAATTTTCACCTTAACTAGGCTACTAGCCCAACTAGGCCTCTAGCGAAGGATTTTTGACTTTGCACTCAAACTTTCCAAAGGAACCTCCAAAACAATGATTGAAATATATGTGGTTTGTGATGATACATAACATACTAGATTCTTTATGGCACTTGTTTTGGAGCACATCAATCAAAAATCTGTTGTTTCCTCAAATTTAGGCCTAATTAGCCCACTTTTACAAAGAAACCCCTCTTTAAACTTAACCCCTGACCATGAAACTTTCAACAGTCCCTTAAAATGACTCAAAACCAAGGATTCCAAGTTTTTAGGCCTTTATGACACCTCTAACATGCTCCAGCACAAAACCCTCCTTAACTTGCCTAAAAAACTAGGGCCTCTTGAAAACTAACCTTCCAATCACTTCCAGAACTTTATCATTGACTCTACACCATTAGGACAACATATTTAGTCTATCCCAACTCAAAAACATGCCCCTCATTAAGGCATATCTGCTGCTGCTATACCCTAGCCTCTAACTTCAAGCACTTTTCACAGTCAAATCTTGGTGTACATCATAGTATTCATCTCTCCTACACATTATATTGTTATTACAGTATGGTACATGTTAAATATGATCCATTTCACAAGATACAGTCATAAACTCCCATGAAATGGATCATTTATCCATGAGAAACCCTCAAACTAGTGTAAATTCTGTGTTCTTTTCTAGGACAGTCAATATAAAATGCAAAGAAATTAATTATCACTACTTTTAGAGCCTTCAATGGTGTTAAAATATGTAAAAAAAAACTCCTAAAGCATCCTAATGGACATAGATTCAATAGAGATCAAGTATTTAACAAAAAAACACCATAAAAGTGCCAAAAACTATTTTTTCACTATTTCCAGAAAACAGTCCGTACAATGCTTGCTCCCAACATCCAACCTCCATACAAATGATTATTTTGGCTTTGTATATCCTTTCCCAAACTGATCCAACCATTTGGGATTGATTAAGTTGTATAAAAGGGATTAAAACTCATAAAAGCTAGTTACCCACCCAAATTGGAATTCAAAAATTTGAATTTCCAAACTTACATTTTATTGATTTATATTGACTAAAAACTATCTAAACTTTAATATCTAACCATAATTGATCTAATTAGAACATTATAAACCTACCTACACCCCTTGGACACTATTGGTCCACTTACAAGGTTCTTTGGTCCTATGGTCCTTTCAGGACCCTTAGGACTTTTAACATTCTCATTACATCTATTCATCCCAAATGCCATTATAGGCTCCAAGATACCATAATTGATTTTTTGACTTGATGGAAAGGTCCTCCTAACCCCTGCACACTTTTTACCTTTGAAGATATCCTTGAAGGCCTTGGGTGCTCCTGCACCAATAAGCCTATAGGGTTGGGTTTAGCTATAAATTCCAATCACGTCTGACTTCATTACCAATATTTTGTAGTATTTTTAGTATGGTTTTATTAGACACTTCAGCTTGACCATTCCCTTGGGGGTAATAGGGCATGGAAAATCTATGTTGGATATAGAATATAGAACATAGTTCTTGGATGTCCTAATTTTTTAATGAGGTTCCATTGTTTGTTATTATCATATGGGGAAATACCTAAAAATTAGATAATTCAAAATGAATTTTGATATCTTTTTTCTAGTGATGTAGGTCAATGGAATAGTCTCTATCCATTTAGTGAAATAATTTATTGTTGTGATAATAAACTTGTGCTTGTTAGATGAAGCAGGTGTAATCTTAGGTACCAAGTCTAATCCCCATTGCGAGAAAGGTAATGTTGTGATGGGTCTCAACTCCTCTGCTGGTGCATGAACCAGGTCGCTAGACTACTGGCATTGACAACACTTTCTAGAATACTAAATGCATTCCTATTCTATGGAGGGCCAATAGTACCCTGTTCTGAGTAGTTTTGGACTAGGTTAGGTCTGCTAGAGTGGGACCCACAAATACCTTCATGTACCTCTTGTAGGGCCGTTTGTGCTTCTTTTGTATTAAAACACCAGAGTAACATACCATCTAGACTAGGATGGTATAGGGTATCTCCTAGGATTTTAAAGCAAGAATTTCTATAGTTGAAGGTTTTCTTTTGAGTGTTCATTAGGTCAAGTGACATGATACCATGCTAGATGTAGTCGAATGTATCTTGGTACCATGGGGAGTTAGGTCCAACAAGAACACATACTAGTTCTGATTTTGGGATGTTGAATGCAAGTACGAGTAGTTGTTCCATGAGGAACTCATAATTAGGAACATTCTATGGAATATCAAGCAGTGAGCCTATGGTTTCCATTGCATCGGCAACTCTATTGTTGATCTGAGGAACTTGTTCAAAGGTTATTATGAAAAAATATTCCTTGAAGCTATCCACCATCCTTTTATACAACATCAACTTATCATCTTTTTTCTGGTACTCATCATTCACCTATCTAATCACTAGTTGAGAATTGCCAAAGACTTATAGCTCTTTTATTCTTCATTCAATATCCATTTTTAGCCCTTTGATTAAAGCTTCATACAATAAGATATTATTTATGCATGGGAAAGTGATCGTGTATGCCTTGGGTATACTATCGCCTTGTGGTGTGAGAAATTGAATACCTACTCTAGAGCCATGTTGAGTGTGGGACCCGTCAAAGTAGAGAGTCCAATGGCTTATCTATTTTGTCATCAAGATACTTTCATCGAGAAAGTCCACTATGAGAGGCTTGTGATCATCTATGGGTTCTTCAGGCAACTGGTCTATTATGATTTGTCCCTTGATGACTCTTCTATCCATATACTCTATATCAATTTCACTCAGAATCATCACCCATTTCATAATTTGTCCTATTAGGTATACCTTTGATAGTAGGTATTCTAATGGGTCTATTTTTGAAATAAACTTTACCTTCCTATTTAAGATGTAGTGTCTTAGTTTTTGAGTCACAAATACAACTGAGAGACACACTCTTTCTATGGGATATTAGTTCAACTTGTAGCTCATTAGTGTGTTAGGTGGATGTAGTAGACTACTCTTTCTTTGTTATCATCATGTAGCTGGGCTAGGAGAGCTCCCAATGCTGCTTATGTGGTGGATACATAGAGTACCATTTCCTTGTCTAGAATAGGCAACATGAGTATAGGAGTAAGTAGGTACTCCTTGAATTATTGAAATGCTTGGTCACATCTCCCATCCCACTTGAAGTTGATGTTCTTTTGTAAGAGATGAGTGAAAGGGTGACATTTTTCTGCCAGTTGTGAGATAAATCACCTGATGGATTGCAACTTCCCTTGTAAACTCCTCAATTGTTTTAGTGTCTTTAGTGGAGGCACCTCTAGTATAGCTTTACTTTTGTAGGATCCACTTCAATCCCCCTTCTTGACACTATGTACCCTAAAAAAATTCCAGATGTCACTCCAAATACACACTTCTTAGGGTTGCGTCTTAAATTATATTTCTCAAGTCGATCAAATACCTTTGTGAGATTGGTCAAGTTATATTCCCTTTTGACGAAATTTGATAGAATTCCATCCACATAGTCTTCCATGATTTTGTGTAGCATATCATGGAATATGGAAATCATTTCCCTTTGATATGTTGCTCCTATGTTCTTTAGACCAAATGGTATTACATTCTAGCAGAATGTCCCCCAAGCACAAGTAAATGCTCTTTTGTGTTGATCGTCTGGAGAGATTTTTATCTAGCTATATCTAAAAAACCATCCATTAAGGATAGCATCTCATGCCATACTGTTAGATCTACAATTGTGTCAATAGTGGGAAGGGGGAATTCATCCTTTGGGTAGGCTTTGTTTAGGTCCCTAAAGTCTATGTAGATCCTTATGCCCCTAGTTGGATTGGACATTGGTACTAGATTTGATATCAATTCTAGATAATCGATGGGTCTAATGAAACCCACATCTAGTAGCTTTTTTAGTTCTACCTTTACCAATAATGCTAAGGATGCATTTTTCTAAGTTTTTTCTTGATAGGATTTTCTCTAGGGGAGATGGCCAAATGATGAACCACTAGTGCTGGATCTAGTCTAGGCATATCTATGTAAGTCCATGTGAAGTTTACTTTCTTGTCATTGATGAATATTGGGAATTTTTCTTTCACTTCAAGATCAAGTGATGCCACATGTTATGTAATCTTTGGGTCTTTTACTATGCCAACATTTATGGACTCTGCTTCTTCTTGTAGACACTTAAAAATGACCTAGGCCTGCAAGCTTAATTTTTCATTTTTCGTCCTAGCATAATTATGACATTTAATTATGTCCTTGGTCCACATTCGACTATTAATTAAGTAATTCATAATTATTTAATTAATTCATGTCTGTTTATTCTTCATGATTATTAAATAAATAAATTTTATTTATTTATTCGATACGTCACTAATGGTCTATTATCTTCTTACAATTAAATAAATATCTTAATTTATTTAATTCCTTATGTCTTCTTGATTATTAAATAAATGAATTTTATTTATTTATTTAATATGTCACTCACTCTCATAATTAAATATATTTATTAATTTATTTAATTATTGGTCACAATATCTAAATTAAATAATTATCTTTAATTATTTAATTGCCTTATTTGACATTTTCATCATTTTAAATAAAATTAATTATTTAAAATGGCCTCACAATTATTAACTGCCACTTCTTTTAGTAAAAAATATGAAAATCAATTATTTAATGTCATCCAAATCCACATTTTTGAATTAATTTTAATTCAAAAATGCAATCTTTTTCCATAAATCAAGTAATTGAGCAAATTCTTGATTTTCTAAATCTTCTTTTTCTGTCCAGTCTTTATCTTCTTGATTTTCAAAATCTTTATCTTTTTGGCTAATCTTTATCCTCTTGTCACATTTATTCTCAACCGTCGATTGGATTTTCTCAAATGGATTCTTGGCCACTCATTTAATAATATTACCCTAACTCTAATTAGGGATTGTCACACACAATCTTGACCTTTGATTTTAGGCTTTCATCAACTTTTAATCTTGACCGTTTGTCCAAAATTGCATTTTCTATAAACTGCCAATTTTGCTCACATTTTGAGGGACACAAAGCTTCTTGATATTTCATTCTAGCATAATTGTTGAGTCTTAGGAAATCTTATAGTCTTGTCATTTGGTCATAGGCTCTATTTTGGCATAGTTTAGTCATATCCTAATGCTTATCATTTGCATGGTAGGATTATAATCATTTTAAAATCCTTCAAAACTTGCTTTGGACATTGTCTGTCATAGTGATTGCTCACACACTCAAATATGAGGGCAAAAATTACATTTGTAGCAAGTTAGAAGGGCTATGGAGGTGATTCATGGAGGCTTCAAAGGTGATTTGGTATAATCATTTTTATTTTATTTAATTGTCTTCCTATGTCCTTCATAGTTAATGTTGGATTTTATGATTTATGCTCTAATCGACTAACACCATAAAATTGTATTGTTACACTTCTATTAGGAGTGTTGATCTTTTTTAGTACTCTGATATGGGGAGATTGAACCCTCCAACTTTGAGTTCCTCAAGGAGGTTTTCACCATCAGATGTGTCCTTTATTTTCTTCTTTTTTAGATCTAATAGAGCCACATTGTGGTTTTCTCTAGGAGATCAAATTTTTATTTTTATGTTTTCTCTTTCATTTTTGTGACTAGAAGATTCAATCTCTCCACCAAAGTATGCATCATGTTTGATTTCCATGACGAACCCTACTTTGTGATCTCCTATTGGTATGTCTATTCAAAGTCCCATGAACTCTGCAATTGCCTCATAATTCTAGAATTGATCCAGAATAAGTATTGTATGTTGTTGTTGGTCCCAATCTATCAATTGTGGGTAGCAAAGTGTTAGGTTATCATAATTATTTGCAAAGCTTACAGAGGTTTCTGAAATGGTTAGCATGGCTCTGGTATCATTTTCTGATTGGGTGTCTAGGTTGTCATTTCCAAAAGTGGGGGAGTCAAATCCGGTGATAAAGGAAGGACAATCCCATTTGTATTCATTAGAGTCCATTCCAGAATGATAATAGATGTTGGGAATGGTTTTGATATATTGGAGAGGAAACCTATCAATGCTAAAGTTGTCAAATAAGTCTTCGATGGGTAAATCGTTGTCCATGATATGGTAGATATCTAGTGCCTTAATGCTAGTAGAAATTTATTGTTTCTTAAAAGAGATTTGTCCGATTTTTGCAGTAACCACATGCTTTGGCTTATAACCTAGTCCCATATTTTTCTTTCTCTATTTCACTATGATGGGATCTCATCGGCCTTGTTTGTGTAGCTGAAGGCCACCTATTCCTTGATATCCCATTTGTCTAGCTAATTGATAAACTCTAGTGTTAGGATCAATTAGAATGGGTTGTGGCTTTTCTCATTCTTTCTGGTCCTCCTTGTAAATCATAGATAATAAGTCCTCCCTGAATATCTCTTCATCTTTCATATCTCCCTATTTGATGAAGATTGTGAGTTTGACTATCATTTGTAATGTCTCAGTGTGCTTGATCTATTTCAAACCTCCATAGACTTTGGGTGCTAGTGGAAGCAATCCAATACAAAATGCTTGGTTGAAGTGGTAGTTTTTATTACCCCTCTCCAATACTTGAACCTTGGTTTCCATTTTCGGTTGCTCACTTTATGTGGTATTGATTGAGGTCGATGGTAATGTGGAAGGGTCAACATATGAGAATGAATGGAAGGATATGCCATTGCTATCTATACATGGATCTTATTAAACTTCTCTTCCAACTTTGCACAGAAGTGGGAAGGTTCATGATTAACATATAAGGTCACCTCTTTTCCTTCATGAGGAAACTTCAAGAATTGTTGAAAGGTCAATGGTATTTCTTATAAAGTATGGATCAAAGGACATCCTAAGAGGAGGTTACACCATAACTCAAGGTCAAGTACTTGACATGTAGTTTCAGTGATGGTCGACCCTATTTGCGCTAGTAACCTGACTGTCCCTTTTGAATTCCTTTCAAGGTGATCATAGGCCCTTATAGTGACACTCTTTCCTTTGTCTATCACATCATCAAAATACCCCAATTGTTTGATGAGTTTTAAGTTACAAATTTTTAGACCCACACCATTATCTATCAATACTTGCTTGACCATGCTTTTATGAACACCAACCTCTATGTAGAGAGCTTGGTTACGGAATGTCATTTGGGGAAGATATTTCTTGGAAAATACTAAATGATTGTTGGCCATGATGTTTCCAACTATGGCTTGGAATTGATTAGGATTGAGGTTGTTACAGACTGATGCTTCCAATGCTTTTTCAAGTATTTCCCTATGTGCAAGTGACAATTTTAGTAGCTCAAGGATTAAGATTAAAGCAAGAGTCTTCTTCAAATATTCCACAATGTTGTAGTCATTTAATGACTTAGCTGTGGGTTTGGTTGGGGCTACTTGTATTATAACTCTCTCGATAGGTAGTTACATTGCAATTGTTCTCTCCACCTCGTATATTCACTACACTTGCCCTATTGTCATCAGCTTGTGAGAGGGTTCCTAAAACTGTTTCCCCATACATGTAGTTAGTGTGATTGGATGGATTAGCATGGGCTGATTATGCTTGATACATGAAGAATTGAAGCATAATGAAGTTGCTAATGCAAAATCTCAACAATATCATTCAAGAGAAAGTTAAACTAAACATTTATGAAAATTAAGCATTCCAAATTATGAAAGGGTTTAAATTTCTACTCTAATCCATTCAAAACTTATCCTATTGTGGGAGTGGTGTCATGTTGATGTGGAACGATGACCCTTTCCCAATCTTGTGGATCAATGAGCTTGTTCCAGTCAGTTTTATTGAAGAAAACTGATGGAATGGTTGTGAGATGTGCATGAAAACATGATTTTAATCTAAATGAGCATTATTGAAACTAGTTTTATGATCAGATGTAATGCACAAAAAATTAATTCAAAAATCAGACACAATAACACATCAAATACCCTAGGAAAACCCTCCTCCTGAGGCAGAAAAACCCAGCAATAATATATATCTTATATATTAAATCTCAATGAATTCTTCTTTACAATGAAGGCTGATATGAAGGCCAAAGATAAGGCACCATAAATTGATGCAATCACAAAAACTAAGTGAAGCAATCTACTAACAAAGATTTATGTCTTCTACACAACTATCGATCTGTACTTGAGACAATTCACACTTTGATGAACCTTCACACTTGATACCATGTAATGAATATGAGTGAATGGATGATCAACAATGAAACTTCATCAGATATATATACACAAGGAGATGGGAGACGCGACCTTTCATAAACAACATGTCAACCACAACAAAGAGGTATGTCTTTATCAAAAGTAAGGTCGACCACATAGAGGATCGCACTCCTTAATAAATTTGTGACCCTTCTAAAAACAAATATTAAATATAAATATGAATTGTCTTCAATAATATCATGCCATAAGAGATTTGAGTCTTCATTAAAAATCAAGCCTTCTTTACAATTCAAATAGCTATTAGGCTATCATTTGAATTACCTCCAAATGCAATCATGTGGGTTTGGAAGAAGTAATTTGATGCTGCTAAACATCAACACTCCCTCTCAACTAGGGATGATACTTCTAGCTACATATGACATATCACCTCATTGTGATGTCAACCACAATGGCTACACCCATGTGTGGAAAAGAAATATATCACCTCATCGTGATATCAACCATCATGGCTACTCCCATGGATGGTATGTACAAGTGCCACTCACTTAATGTGATGTTTTCACCTCACCGTGACACTCACCATGGCTCTCCTAGAGGGTGAAAACAAAAGTACAAGAAAATCATCACAAACTCTCTCACATGATGCTGCCATGGAGTCATACACATGACATCCACCATGGCTCTCCCAGATGGTGGAATCAAGGGATTTCACCTTGAACTTCTCTTACAGAGAAGAACTCATTAATCAAGGGATTTCACGTCAAACTTCTCTCATAGAGAAAAACTCATTAGTCAAGGGATTTCACCTCGAACTTCTCTCACAGAGAAGAACTCATTAAATAAGATCACTGATACTGAGACTCCTTCTCATTTAAGCCTATATTTTCCACCATACCAAGCTTATCTCAAAAGTACACAAACTTTATCCTAGAGAGAAGCTTGGTGAGAATGTTTGTCGTCTGTTCATTAGTGTTGATATAACTCAAATGTATAGCTTTCCTCAATACCATATCTCTTATATAGTTGTATTTGAACTCAACATGCTTGGTTTTTTCATGAAACATAGGATTGACAGAAAGCTTCACACAACTCTAGTTATCACAATGAATGATAGTAGGCTCCATTGATTATCCAAACAATCCTGCAAGGATCTTATGAAGCCACACTACTTCTCGAGCTGCCATACAAGCTGCAATATACTCTACCTTTGTTGTACTCAATGCTACAGATGACTGCTTCCTCCTGCACTAGGAAATCATAGTAGATCCCAAAATGAAGCAACATCCAGAGGTGTTCTTCTGATCAATAACACTCCCTACCCAATTAGAATTAGTAAAACCATGCAACTCCAAGTCCACATCTAAAGAATATCTCAACCCATATCTAATTGTGCCACACAAGTATCTTAGGATATGTTTTGCTGCAACAAGATGTATCTATCTCGGTTCACACATGAACTGACTAAGTGCACTCACAACATAACAGATATATGGTCTAGTGTTAACTAGATACATCAAGGACCCAATCAATTGCTTGTACATCATAGGATCCACCAAGTCTAAACTAGCTGCAACCTCTTTCAACTTATGTAGGTTGATCTCCATAGGTGTAGATATGTATTTGCAATCCATCATACCAAACCTCTTAAGTATACTTCCCATATTCTTTAGGTTCAATAGGCTCCCTCTGAATCTTTAAGTACTTGCATCAACCTTCTGACCTCATTGACCAAGATTTCCTGCAATGCTTGCCTTAGATAAATGTTTTCTAGTGCACATCACTGGTACTGTAGAGAGTTCAAGGTGAACCTCCTCAAACTCATTGCAAACCACTCTATTTTGAATAGGTTTTTGGAGCTACCAATATCAAATCCAGATGAATGTCTTTGTGCAATTATGATCTCAACAGCTGAAGAAGTCTTTCAAGGATTTAACACTTGGCCTTGCAACACTGCAATCTTCACTTCTTCTCAGTGAGTCACAAAACTCCCTCTTGATCCCTGCTTTAGAGATTGCAAAGAAGGCTTCTGGAAGTGAGCTCCCTATAGCCACCAACTTAGTCCCATGGCTGCAAGTTGTGACTTCATACTTGATCATATCTTTGGTCGGCATGACTTCCTCACAAGATGTGTCAAGCTTTTCATCACTAAGCAATCTCTCATCACCTTCTTGCTCCTAGAACTGTCATGAAAGCATTTTAGAGAGAGATTACTAATAGTTTATAACTATCTAAAAAAATATCAAGGCTAGAATCATACAAGGTTTACTATCTCAGGTTATAGCATGAATACATAAGAAATTATGAGCAATATTAAAGCATGAATAAATAAATCAACCTAAGGAGAAATATATCAAAAAGATAAAAATGAAGGGAAAAAGAAACTTATCTTTATTGAATTATGATATAACTCTTTCTTCCATCTTTTACTCCTCTCGAGAGTGCTAAACTCGGCACAACAAAAGACAATCTACACAACTAAAAATTTCTTGAATGCATTATGTAGTTAGCATATTTAACATAGAACTAGGCCCCTCAAGGTACCATCACAGTCTATGCACAAGATAATGGTATCAACGTGATCATCCTATCACAACGAAAATGCAGTTCTTTTTTTCATCTCAGAGTCACACTCAGAGATCTTCATAATTTGCATGAAAATAACTAATCATAGATGATGATATAACTGAAATTTTGCCTAGAAAGGTGATTTCAAATAAAAAAAGAATACTTATCTCTTTAAATATTCTAGTGGATGCAAATACTAGACATAGTGAGATATGCTACTCTTCTGTTATGATCAACACACAACCTTCACGGCTTGAACACAGGCCCATGACTTAGAATATAAATTCCCTAGAATCATTCTAAGGAGAGATCTCATCCACATCCACAAATGAAGCATGTTGATTAGGCCTGGTTGGGAAATCCTTTACATAGTGACCAAACTTGTCACAGCGAAAACATTGGAATTTTGAGAGCTCCCACTTCTTCTTGAATGTGGGAGCACCATCAGCTCCTTTATCTCTATTCCTCTTGAAGTATCCCTTCTTTCCTCCTTTTCCTTTCTCCTCCGAGGATTGAGTGGAAAGAACATGAATGTATTCATTTGTGGAGCTTCCACCAATACCTCTCGTAGCCAGCCTAGACTCTTCTTGAATACAATCTTCCCTCAAGTGATCAAACTTGGGAAGTTTTGATCTCGCACTGATTCCTTGAATTTAAGACTCCCAAGATGAAGGAAGACCATTAAGAGCCAACATGGTCAAATCCTTGACATCAACAAAATGACCAATGGTAGAGAGCTGATATCTCAATTCATAAATCTTCATGAAGTAAGCAATGACAGATTCTCCTTCCGCCATCTTAACATGATGAAGTTGTTGCTTTAGTGCAAGTAACCAGCTTGTGTTGTTGATTTCGTACATCTCCTCCAAAGATTTAAAAATTTCCCTTGCTGTATTCATCTTAGAGATGATGGGAACAATATGTTCCTTCACAGAATCAACTAACATCTTCTTCGCCTTAATATCTTTCTTCTTCCATTGCACCTTCTCTTCCTCATCCATAGGCTTGGGGACTTTTCTCTCCATGAACTTTTCCAATTCATTCTCCTCCAAGGTGAGCATAATTTTGAATCTCCATGAAGTGAAATTTGATGCTCCCTCGAGTCTATCCTCAATTTTAAGATCATTCACCATCTTGATGAAGAGATAGAGATAGACAATAATGAGAAAGAGAATAAAGAGTATTGCTGTAATAAAGAATCTAATCAAGATCTTCTTCAAACTTGGCTCTGATACCATGTTAGTTTTATGATCAAATGTAATGCACATAAAATTAATTCAAAAATCAAACACAATAACACAACAAGTACCCTAGGAAAACCCTTCTCCTGAGGGAGAAAAACCTAGCAATAATATATCTCTTACATATTAAATCTCAATGAATTCTTCTTTACAATGAAGGCCAATATGAAGGCCAAAGATAAGGCACCATAAATTGATGCAATCACAGAAACTGAGTGAAGCAATATACTAACAAATATTTCTTCCTTCTACACAAATTTTGATCTGTAGTTGAGACAATTCACACTTGATATCATGTAATGAATATGAGTGAATGGTTGATCAACAATGAAACTTCATCAGATATATATACACAAGGAGATGGGAGACATGACCATTCATAAACATGTTAGCCACAACAAAGAGGTATGTATCTATCAAAAGGAAGGTCGGCCACATAGAGAATCACACTCAATAAATTTGTGACCCTTCAAAAAACAAATATTAAATATAAATATGAATTGTCTTCAATAAGATCACACCATAAGAGATTTGAGCCGTCATTAAAAATCAAACCTTCTTTACAATTCAAATAGTCATTAGGCTATCATTTGAATTGCCTCCAAATGCAATCACATGGGTTTGGAAGAAGCAGCCCAACACTGCTAAACATCAATAGTTTAAACATGATTTATGTTAAAATGATGAATATATACAAATTCCAAGCTAATTCTAAATGGATTCTAACCTAAAAAATCCAAACCCTAATTAATTAAACAAGCTAAATGGATGCATTATGTGATCATGGAAGCCATTAATGGAAGCTTAAAGCTAATTAATGAAATTAAAATGAACTAAGAGTTGTTGAATGTGTGCTAAATATGATTGTGAGTGTGAGTGATTTCAACAACATAAGTTTTCTCTGAAAGATGAATCTCTATTTAATAGAGGCAAGCTCTATTTATAGAATAGGTAAAAAGAGATCAATCCAGATGAGATCTATCATATCTCATACTTTGATGCCACCTACATTTACTTTATGTGGAACTGATTATGGATTATTATGTGTGCTAGAATAAATATTATACTATTTTGAAAGGTGAAATAAGCAAATAATTATTTTATTTTGAAAAAGATGAAATGCAATGAATATTATTTTATTTTGAAGTGATACAATATAG
The DNA here is from genome assembly GCA_007258455.2 of Sequoia sempervirens. Classification (NCBI taxonomy): domain Eukaryota; kingdom Viridiplantae; phylum Streptophyta; class Pinopsida; order Cupressales; family Cupressaceae; genus Sequoia; species Sequoia sempervirens. Next base: position 620,791,961 of record VDFB02000003.1, on the reverse strand, counting down.
AAAATGTTATTTTAGAATAATAAATTATATTGCTTTGATTTATTTTTGGACATTGACCTATTAATGGGTGCCTAATTTTTCATGAGTTGCAGGTTGTTGAAGACCAAGGGTGTGGTTAAGGTAGAGGAGGCTAGCTATCTAGCAAGGTTAAGATGGAATGGTCTCT
>VDFB02000003.1:620721286-620791695 GCA_007258455.2 Sequoia sempervirens | reverse complement strand
TAAATATGATTGTGAGTGTGAGTGATTTCAACAACATAAGTTTTCTCTGAAAGATGAATCTCTATTTAATAGAGGCAAGCTCTATTTATAGAATAGGTAAAAAGAGATCAATCCAGATGAGATCTATCATATCTCATACTTTGATGCCACCTACATTTACTTTATGTGGAACTGATTATGGATTATTATGTGTGCTAGAATAAATATTATACTATTTTGAAAGGTGAAATAAGCAAATAATTATTTTATTTTGAAAAAGATGAAATGCAATGAATATTATTTTATTTTGAAGTGATACAATATAGAAAATGTTATTTTAGAATAATAAATTATATTGCTTTGATTTATTTTTGGACATTGACCTATTAATGGGTGCCTAATTTTTCATGAGTTGCAGGTTGTTGAAGACCAAGGGTGTGGTTAAGGTAGAGGAGGCTAGCTATCTAGCAAGGTTAAGATGGAATGGTCTCTCTCACACACACCAACACTTAGTAAACATATAGTTGCATTAGAATTTCATTTAGTTAATAATTTTATATTGTTTCTTACTTTATAGTTGTTTATTTAATTAATTGGTGGTAGAAATTAAATGCACATAGAAAATAAAAGAAATAGTTTTAATTTATTTTAATTATTGATTTTATTTTAAAAATAAATTATTAGTTATTGTTTTGTGGATAATTATGATGCATGGCTAATAAATCATGTTTTCTATTTAAAAATTAGTTTTATTGGATAAATTTGAAATAAATCATAGAAAAGAAAGCAAGATCTTTGAAAACAAAACAATGAGTTAGAAAATAGTAGAAAAATAGAAAAATAGAAGAAAAGAACATAAATTTAGTAAAAAAAACAAAAAAAACAAAGCATAACAAAGAAGGAAAAAAGAAAAGAAGATAATAAAACATAATAATCTCTTATTCTCTCAACAACAAAGATTCATTCAGAATACTAGACTCATTTTCTCAAATTTCAATCTGAAAAAAAAAACCAAAAGCAAGAACATGGAAATTAGGCAAAGTAGAAGAAGAACAATGGAAAAGAGAGGAGAACAAGAAAAGAGTAAAAGAGGATAGCATTTTACCAAGTTTTTATGCAATTACCATTAAATTAAATCATAGTTTGTGTGAATATATGTTTGGAGCAATCTCTATTTTTAGGTGAATGGATAAATCTCATATTAAATTGATTATTTCCGTACCAAGATTGTAGCTAAGCAATTGATGTTAAATTAGTTATTTTCTATTGGAAAAATTGAGTATTATGGCTGCAATTAAACTATATATTTTATTTCTAATGTAGGTAAACTGAATTTTATTTTAAACTTTTGTATAGATTGGTAATGAATATAAAAATATTATATATATATATATATATATTATGTTGTTTAAGATAATATATATAAATATACATATAATACTAATATATTTTAGCAAGGAAATTTGAAAATATTAAACATATATATATTATTTTACAACAACATATTCTTTTCCAAAAATCGTTGTTTTTTTCTGGAGAGTAATCTTTTTTTTATTCAGAAAATATTGAAACACTTGAATCAGCCTTGGCCATGGGAAGGCAATGACCTTCCACGGGCCACGACCTATAGAAAGGCCACTGCCCACCCATAGTTGACGACACACCACAGGGAGGGGTCAGCCCCCACACTACCATTACGTGGGAACATATGTATAACTTCACAATTTTTCATTAACTCATTGGATAGCGATTTTCATATGGGATTATTTGCGCCTGCATATATATATATATATTTGTGCCTGGTAGTATATATAATGATATACATATACATACATACATACATATATATATATATATATATATATATATATATATATATATATATATATATATATATATAAGCAAGATGTAATTTGTCAAAGATGTTGAAATGAATATATATATCTGATTTAGAAAGTGATCATCTTGAATATATAAATATAAATCTATATTAGTAGATAGAACCATTTAAATTGGAAATTGTTTATATAGAATGAATTATCAGAATTGTAGTGCTCAAATAGAAGGATATAATTATACATATATTTACAATATTCACATAGAATGTAGGTAAATGGATTGAATTAATTTAATTTTTGGATGCAAAATTAAATATAAACAGTCTATTTATCTTATGAATTATTTCATTTCATTGGATTTGTAATATAGATAGACATGCAAACCAATATAACAAACTTTGGAGTAAAAAGTGTGTTTCCAAAAGAACTCATTAATTAGAGAATGTTTGAAATTTAAAAAAACTTGTGAGATGCTATGTATTATTTATTCTTTTTATGGAAATACTTTTGGGATAGGATGTCGAATGTGGGATCCTAGAGACAGTAATTTACTTTTTCTTAATTACCATATTTTTTATTATTGCTTGGCTCCTTGTGTAGGGTCGGTGCTTTCTTTGTGTTAGGAAGAAACCCGATGAAGTTCAGTACTTCATGGTTGGGCAAAAAAAGTGCCTTAACCTCACTCTTGGTCTCGGCTTGCAGAAGACCATCAAAGTCATTGTGGTTGACGAAATTTTTTCTTATATTATATGGATATACTTCATTATATTATTTTTGTATGACTACTTAGCCAATCTATAAAATGTGTAAATAGCTTCATGGATGTAAATTTTGTATTGATACAAAACTTGTACGTGTAACATTGAAACAAATGTAATGTAACACCCCTACTAGTGTATAATATTTTTACTTCATTATTGTAACTTGCTATTGTGCAATTATAGATATTTTATTTAATATATGCTACACTTTCCTTATTTGGAATAACATTTCTTTTGGAATACTATTTTTAGTATGTGAGTTTTCTGTGCTTTACATTTGGTATCAGAGCATTCAGATTCAACTCTTGGACCCTAGGGATCATTGTGAGATTGTATTTAGAATATGTTAGTAATAATCCATTATTTCCTATGTCAGAATGCAAGGAGCATCTAGAAAATGAGGGCGAGTCAACAAAACCAAACATAATGAGAGACCTAGGTCATCAAGTGAAAAGAACAACCTAAAGAACCCAAGGAAAAGGGGGTGAAGGATGAAAAAAGAGGGGACTCAAAGACATTGATGGAAGTGCTTAAGCGCATTCACCTTGGGAAGAAGAAAAATAATAAGGAAGCAAAAATGAACAAGAGGTCCAAAAATAGACCCTCGGTCCACCAAGATTTTCCTATTGGATGTGGTCGAAGTTCAACCATGCTGAATGAAGAGAATATTAAGGAGTGTTCAAAATTAAACCCAACCTCCAAGTTTGTAAACCTCAAGTTCGAGGAGGAAGAGGAACCAAAAGAGTTTCCCTTATCTCTGAATGATATGTTACCTTTTATGTTCTAGAAAAACAAGAACTTCTATATTGAATAAGGATGTAAGAATCCAAAGTTAAATAAAATGAGACCTTGGTTTTAGAACATGTAAATATTTTTGGGGAAAATTCAATTGATATTTGTGTTGATTGATATGAAGTACAATACAAGCAATTGTTTGGAATAATCTTTTATTATGAATGCAATTAGAGTTTTAGAAGACTTGTTTGTTTGAGCTAGGATGGCTAAGACATGATGACAACCCGTGAAGTGTTGATGTAGGAATAGAGAAAGATCATGAGAAAGGAGATATCTCTGAGGACATAAAGGGTGAACGAGTTTATTACAAAAGGGATAAGTTACAAGACTGCTAGAGGAAAAATAAAAATATTATGACAAGTAGAATCCAAGATGGATGTTTTAAGGGAAAGGATGTCTGCAATGATAATGTTTTTAGACTATGAGTAAGAAAATTTTGAAGCAATGCCTTTTATTTTACTAATTAGGATGTGTGTGAGAATCCATGTGATCTTTGGAGAATGAAAGTTAAGCTGCCTTAAGGGTCTTCGATATTGACGTAGGACAGAAGTTGCTTGGTTAAGTTACCACGATTAGCCTTATTGATAAGGCATGAGTTATTGATATTGTGGAACCTAATGAGTCTTATATGCTATATTTATATTAATGATATTTATAATTATGCACTTTGTGAGAGTGATGCATCGTGTGAGTGATGCACTTTGCATATATTGTGTGAGTAATGCACTTATGATTATTTTATATTTGGTGTGGGTAATGCACTCAAGACTGTTTCCATATTGTGCTAGAGGTTGTATACTTACCTTGTACAAGTAACGCACTTGAATAATTATGGTTTTGACATCTCATGTACATGTGTAGTATGCTTAAGTAAATGATTGTCTCCATGAGAATCATGCACCTTGAGATAGTACTCATATTTTGTACGAATGAGAACTTTATCCATATGAGCAGTGTATCCCTGTAAGTGGGAATTGGTAATCACTCTTTTTTGTGAGAGTGAAGTGTTTAGATATCTTGTGTTGTGGATGTTTGCTAGTGTATCACTATGTGTGTCATTGCATGGTGATTGTGATTCCCCTTAATGGGATGCAAATTTTGTTGTTTGGCATCTTCAGTGATGTTAGTTTGGTTAAGTAGAAAGGATCTCATGATTTGTGTGACTTGAGTCTTAGATGACTCATTGTTTTCCATGATTGAATGTGTTCTCTTACTTACCTTGGATTTTGGAATTTGTTGTGCCTTCAATACACATGCCCTGTTCGAAATGGGGACCCTCTCTTTCCTTCACCTCGTCAGTTCACTTTTATGGTTGCCTCATTTTGCATACCCCTGTTTAGTGTTCAAAATGGTCAATGAGCTTTAGGGAAGTCATCTTGAGTAGACCATATTTTCACTTGTAATTTTCAAATTTCTAAGTCTTTGCGGGTTCCCATCAGGTGTTTACCTTAGTGCTTTAAAACTAGCATCCCTTGATCCCATCAGACCCGCCCTATAGGGCTGCCCTTATTAGGTTTCCATTGCATCATGACTGTCTCAAATGACCTTCCTCCAATGGAAACCCGACCGTTGAGACCCGCACGATTGTTTTTCCCTGATCGTTAACTTTGAAAATGACCTTACTCTGTCAGCTTTCCGCCTGTCGAAACCTGATGTCTCTAAAGCCGTTTGTTCATCATCAGATTATCAAGTGGTCGTTGGTCAATGGATGCCGACCCTTCAAATCCCAGTGCTCCCGTGATCATTTTCAAATTGCTACCCACCAACCCAGTGTTTGTTGTATGAGCATTTAATTGCTGCATTTAATGTTGCATTTTCTATAAATAGCCGAAACTGAACTATCATTTTCATTTTCCAGTTTTTCAGCACGATTCAAAAAGCCTTTTGCCAATGCCACCTTCAAGCCCAACAAGTTCCCTAGATGATTCAAAGCCATTGGCCTACTGATCCTTCACCTGCTTCATTAGATTCTCAAGGTGAGTTAACCGCCTTGCACCTTGCTTTGTGTGTTTCCTCAATTTCTTTTATAAATGATAAATTTGAAAGGGAGAAACTCATGAACTAAGTAGAGGAGACTAGGGCACAAAAAACCCATGTGATAAAATCTTAGCAAACTTCACAAATCAATCCTTATCTAATCATGGAGCCTTGACTTCCCGACACCGTTCTTCAGCCAGAGCGTTCACGCTCTGTGAGCCTGGGCAATCCTATCGCTGTGACTAGCACTTGAAAACAAAGTTAAACTTGAAGATGGCCAATGAACCCTTTATATTTTCCATTGTGGAAAGCTCCCATCTCCTCACCACCTTAACTTAGCAAAACTTCATAGACTAAAAGGAGGTCCAATGAGCCACTTGGGTTCGTCCCTGCTAGAATCCGTCCCCAAGGTGTTGCTCACAACCTACTATCTTGAACGAATTTCCAACCCCCACCTTCCAATGGTTGGATCTCGTCATTCCAATTGCCCATGAGCTCACTCTTGTGAAATTTCAAGTGTCAACTATATATCAGGCCCCACCTTGTAGACTTCCATCTGTAGGCTATCATGGCGAGCTTGCCGTCCTCAATGGCCCCTGACATCCAGAATCTTGTCTTTTGGAACCTGACTCCATTGTAGCTGCCAAGGATGGAAAGGTGAAATTACCAAGGGCTGAGTATTAAGTAGACCCCTCCTAGTGGGTCACTGTCTTCGAGACTTTGTCTTGTCCCCACTGTTACTAATAAAGAAAACTACCTTTGGCGTTTCAACGTCTGGGTTCTGCTCTCTCTACAATTACCCGAATACAAAATGAATTGCCAAGTGATTAACTTTCAGTGGGTCGTCCCCCCCATGGACCTCCGTCTTTAGGACTTTGTCCTATCCTCACCATCACTCAAACGGAAAACTACCTCTGTCCTTCCACTACCCGGAACCCGACCTCACCTTGGCCATTGAGCTTTCAAATGACAAAGTTAAACATGATGACCTCATCTCCACCCAGACCCGATCTGACGGATTTCTCCCATCAGACTGTTGTAAGACATTCATCATCTCAAACAACAATCACCTGATGTCCATCTGCCTCCTAAGACTCGAAATGCCTGAGTGATAAGAGATTGTGTTGACCACCTTTAGAAGCTGTGGGTCCTGCCCATTGGAACTCCATCCTCAAAAAACTATCCTACTAGAGCCATCTTCAATGGCAGACCTCTAACAACCAAGCTGCCTCCTGAGTTTGATTGCTAAAACTAAGGTCTAAATGCCCTCCAAAATTAAAACTAACTTTGACCCACGTGCCAAAATAGGGCAACCTCTTTAATCGATCCTTCAAATCAACCAAACATGAAGGTGGGTCAAGACAGGTGGGCCGCTATGCCCTGATTACCATCCCCCCTAAAGTTGCCCCAAATAGCCATCAGCCCAGGGAAATCCAACCCCCGGGACCCTAATTGTTGAAACTCCCTCCTGCAAAATGCTAATGCCAAAGTGAGAGATATGTTAGGATTCTTGAAAGATGATTTATCCAATCTAACACTGTTTGCAGTATTTTGGCTAATTTTCCCATGTTTTCATGCTTGAATGTGCTCACCTCTTTCTTTCCTGTAGGATTTATGGAATCAGGTGTAGGACCTTCGAGAGTAGCCATGGAGAAGGACGAAGGAAAGAAAATAGCTAAGGCACCCCATGGAAAAGACGATAAGGATTATATGAAGTATAAGTTCCAAGGGGAACCTTTGAACTCTAGAGTCACCACAAAATGGAAGGAGATCTCTGACACAAACATCAAACAAGTAGACATTGATGAATTCAAGCAAAGAGTCTGGATTAGCCCCACCATTGAAAGTGTAAGAAAAATCAGAAGCAGTGGATTAGCTAAGGCTATAGGCTTCCCTCCTACTCTCGTTGCCCCTGAACTGGTGATGACCTGCAGAGAGGCCTATCAAGAGGAAACTCGGACCATTATGGATAGAGGGAAACATATTCGCTGATCTATCAGCCAAGTCAATAGAGAGAGTTTTCCACATCCCTACCTATGGGGAAATGGAGGAAGCCACCATAACTGATGCCAGGGAAACATGGGATGTGGATCCCCTCAGGTGCAAAAGGATTATCAATCAGTATTGGTTGAAAGAGAAAAGGGGCAATGCTGCTAAAGTTCCTCAGGAACTCTACCATAGCAATTTCTAAGAAGACTAACATGATTTGGTAACTTTATTGAGCAGGGTCATGGGCCTCCCCTCTGCAGTTTATTTCCAAGAGTGGATGTTCTACTTCATGGAAGAGATACTCAAGGGAAAATTCAAGTTCTATTAGCCAGGAATCATCAACAATTGACTGCATCAAAAATTTGTTGCTATAAAGAAAACATCAAGGTTTTATATGACATCATATCTTGTCTACCTGTCGGCTGATAAAACATGATATAGAGGTTTGTTCAGGGCTCCAAACACAAAACCGAGCAGAGAACTAAAGGTTTATGATAGGTACCCTCAATTGCAATATAGAAACTTCAAGAGGGATTATTGTAGAGTTAATGACACCTTCATAGGCCACATCATTAGATTGCTTAGCGGTGACTTCGAGAGAAGGGTCTCCCACAGTGCCAATGCTTTCCTCAAGCAATTTTCCTTCTTGTTTATTCAATTTTCAAAGTTCACCTACATTCAAGTTGAAGGATTTTTGGAAAAACTATACTAGTTGCCCCAGTATCCCAATGACCGGATAATATTGTTAGAACTTTCTCGATAGTTGCAATAGGCTCATGCCCTCCTAAGCAACAAACATAAGGAAGGGATCCCTTATCCCCTCTCTTTTGGCCAGGGGATATACGAGCTTCACACATCTCAATGTGCCAAATATTTAGAGAATGAACTAGTGGAATACCATTTGTGGCTCCACACTACTCGCCCATGGATGGACCCCTATGGTAAACTCAAGAGGGCGGTTGGACCTGAATATGCCCATTTACATAGCGTTGAAGAATTTTGGGCTAATTGTAAAGATGATAAAGTAGTATGGATGAGGCACTATATGCGGATGACTACATACTTTTTAAAGAGGTTCAAATTGTTCTTTGTGCCAAACCAAGTAGAGGAAGAAGAGAATATAGTGGTTGACCCTTGATACCATGTAGTTGCTAATCTCCCATTTCCTTTGATTGATTGGAATGAGCAAGAGGTCAATGACCTTGATATTCTATCAAAGCTCATCGAGGCTAGAATGAAGGAATGGATTGATCGACAAGTTGCCTGATTGAAACAAGAAGGAGTGACCTTAACATATGAGGAGCTTGAAAAAGATCATACAAGAAAAACTGATAGTGGTACAACTGTTGGCCCAATAGAAGAAGCTTCCGAATCTCCTTCTATCACTAGATTAAGGAAGATAAAAGAGGTAGATGAAAAGAAATCTAAGCCCCAAGTGTATTGAAGGAAAGCTTTAGAGGATGAATCCTCAAAAAGACCAAAAACATCAAGAAATGGAGGCCAAGCAACCAAGGTCCCCACCTGCTACCTCCACTACTACTACAACTACCTTATTTCCTAGTTCTCAGGAAATGGTTGCTACCTCTCTGCCTACAGTGGATATAACAGTCCACCTTGCTTCCACTCTGCCTATTGTGCAAGTAGTGACAATAGATTCTTCCTCTGCCACCACCTCTCCACTCTCTTCTGCTTCCATGTCTCTAAAAAAATCTCTCCCATTAGCAGCAATAAAAATACCAATTCCCACGCTCTCACTTCTAGAGGCATTCTCCCGACATATGTAGAATGTTCCTACAAAGCTGTCTGAAGTGTTGATGAATCCAACTATTCAAGCTGCCCTAGCACAAATTCTTACCAACATTCTTGCCTCAACTCCTCCCACTGAACCACCAAAAATGAAGGCTACAATGCGGATATCTGAGGAGTTAGAGAGACAAGAATAAGAAGCAACAAGGGAATTGGAGGATGAAGAAAAAAACTAGCATGCACACCCAAAGTACTAGCATTTGCAAATTGATAAAGTGATGTGTGAAGGAGAAGAAGCAGAGTCCTTCAAGGGTGATGAAGAAGAAGATGGCACCAAATATATTGTAGAAAACTTTGATGTAGACCTTGAAGAGGAGTTGTCTCGACAACTCAGAGATTTCAGAGAGGAAGTGGAAAGACCACCTTCTAAAGAAGAAAAAGAGTCAAGTGATAAAATGGAAGAATATATTGAACTTCCAACTGGGGAGTAGAAAGAAAGCCCCAAACATGGTGAAGAGATGCCTCTCTCAGAGGAGTGACAAGAGAAAGAAAAGAAAGAACAAGAAGAAGTGCCTCCTCACCACAAGGAAGAGGAAAGGAAAGAAGAAGACAAGCTTGAAGAAGAGGTTGAAACCCATAAGAGCCCAGAGATAGAGCAGCCTGAAAAACATGGGCAAGATGAGGAAAAAGAAGAGAAAAATGTTGAAGGGGAAGACAACCCCAAAGAGCACACAACAACTGAGTCTCCGCAAAAAAAGTTGTGTTCATCCATGAATCAGATGAGGAAGAAGGAGAAAGGGCCGAATAGGAGACTTCGACTGGTAAGGTAATGGAGATTGGGCACACCCATGAAGAGGAGGCTGGTCATGAATCTCCGAGGGGAGAGTCTCAAATGCCCAAGTGGCTGGAGAAACAACTAGAAAAGAAAGCTCCTACCCCAAGGGATCCAAAGGAAAGGTTGGAGGCCATCTTGGCTTGAGCCCAGGTCAACACAAAGAAAGAGAAGAAGCCTAAGGTCAAATCTCAGTCGACGATGGATGCTTCAGAGTCTAGAACTATGCAAATAGCCACCCTAGTAGTGAATGAAGACGGGGTAAGTTATAATATTTCTACCTTAGATCTAGGGAAAACCACACAAGAGAAAAATATTGACCATCTCTAGGGGTTTGTTGCCACCATCATGCATCAAATGCATAAGGATAAGATCTCCAAGGAGGAATTGAAGGAACAAGTGGCTGATTTGATAGCATATATCCAACAATGGTCATCGATGGAAGAGCTACCTACCACATCCTCGACACCACCACAAATTTTGTCCAAGGAGAAAATTGACAAGCTTGAGAATAGAAATAAGTGGACAAAGGCCACAAAAGATTGGTTCAGGAAAGTCCTCTGCAATGACAGTATAGGCTTGAGATGTGTAGTAAGGACCGCCAATAAATTCTTGGAGGTGTTCAAGTACTTGAAGGTACAAGGAGGTTTTGTACCAACTTCCCTAATCTATATAGAATCACGTACCCCAAACTTGAGGCCATCCTCAAGATACCAAATAGATTCTAGGAAACAGAGATTAACTTGGTAAAAGATGACTACTTGGCTCGTCAAAACATGGAAGCTAAGCTTGGATCATCAAAATGAGGTATTGGAATGGGCGTTCCATGAGGTAGAGATGGACATTGATTGGGCTAAGGAAGTCATAGTAGATTGTACAAAATATTTGAAGTTGCTAACAGATCTTGATATGTCCACAAGTGAGCTAGGTGTGGATAAATTAGAGCCATACTTCCAAAAGAAGTTGGAAAGCGAAACTGTGAATGCATTAACACCTAATTTTTTGAGCTTTGCTACATGAGTCTTTTCTCAGTCTAAGCAAGTAATGAAGAACACACCAAAGTATGACAAGGATTGGGATACCCTCACCAACAAATCAAGAAATTTGAAATTCTAGGTGATGCAATCGGATAAATTGGAATGGAGCAAGCTCCAAGCATTAATCTTGAAGTTTATAGAATATGCCACAATCAAGAGGAGCTTAGGAAATCCGGTTATTGAAGATGATTTCGACACAAAATAGCGACAGCCAAAGTGAAATCAGCAATAGAAAAATATGCCACAATGTTGTCATGTAAGGACAAAATAGGGAAAAGACAAGAATGCAATTTTAACTTGTAATATATTTGGGGGTAGGTGAAACCCTAGTTTATAGTGAATCTTGTCCACACAATGAAAATCAATCTTGGCCATTCATTTTTCTTTTTGAACAGTATAAATAGGGGGTTTCCTCTCATTTTCAAAGAGAGTTGAGTTGTTGTAAAGGCATGCTGCAGAAATTTTAATAGAAGTTCATTGGCTTTTGGTGGACTCTTGAGTTTCTATTGCATGTTACATGGTTCTTTTCCCATATTTAGTTGTTTTGAATAGATTTACTTTTTTGTTCTTCATGTTTTAGTTTACTTTGGTAGAGTAGTTGATGTTGTTACATGGTCCATACTTTTTGTTGTTTACTGATGATAGATAGTCGTGTAAAGTTAGTTTGGGCTTAAACTAAAAGTTGCTCCAAACTTCTATCTTTTATTCATGCATGTTTATGGTGAATGAATGGTTGAATATTTGCAATCCTTAGAAGCTTTCACAAGTTTTAGGATATTGTGAGTTAATATGGTTAAGTGAAATTATGTTTTGGGGAGGCTGTTCGTAGTAGAACCTTCCATGATCACTATTCATTGCTAGTTTCAGACCTAGGAAATTCTTCTCTTCCTTGCCTTTTTTCCTTTTTTTTTTAATAAATAACCTATGCTAAGGTTCATTGCACACTGTAAAGCCAAATATCAAGCCAAAATAGGAGTTTAAGATTGTTGTTCGAACCTGCAGAAAATTGCACATTAACTTCCCATATCAAGAACTCCATTTTAAAATTCACCTCACCTTTAGCCAAACTCCCTAAGCCACCCTATGATTACTAGTAAAATCACATCAAACATCAACTGAGAAATTCCATGCACATAATGACCTAACACCCAAGAGACCTTCACGTGATTTTCAACAACTTCTTGTTGGAGATTGCCTTTCAAGAGAGGTAGTGCACCTACACATTGCCTGTGTTGAGAAAGTGCATAAAACACCCATCAGCGAAATCCAGGTATAGTTTAGTATTGTACTCCATCTCTTGTGATTAGAGTTAGTCACATAGTTCATGTGTTATGTAACTTGATAAATTTGATATTTTATTTTTTTGACTTTGATTAATTTACTAAATGTTATCAAGGCCAACATTGAATTTTTATTTTCTTTTATGAGTAAGTATAGCCATCAAATCTTTGATATTGATTTATCTTGTGACATTTATGGTCATGTGAAAATTATTGTTGAAATTGCACGTATTTTATGCCTTATTATTGAAATCGGCTCTTTCTTTCCCTTGGTTTGATTTATTTTCTTAATGGTGGCTTCACTTGAATGTTTTAAATTGCTGGTCAAGTTTCATGTTACGTTCTCTATTATGTCCATGATGGGCCTCTGATGGATTATATAAGGGAGTAGAATATGGAGAATGCACTAGTTCTAGGTGTGTATGCTGCTAGAATTATGATAGATTGAAATTCCTCGATTAGTTGTTGATGCAACTGATTATTGCATGAAATGTCGAGAAATTTTTGAAACAACTCATGTTGCTATGGATCAACTGATATGAGTATCTTTCCAATTAGTGTGGTCATTATGACTAGATAGTAAAAAGGATGTGAAATGGAATTTGGGAATATGCTTAAATGTTTTATCCTAATTAAATTTATGTCCATGAGATATGAGAGAACTTGTTTTGTATATGATGAAATAACAAGTAATGGTAGAAATAATTTTAGTTGCAAAAGAGAATAGTTGTGTAGCAGAGTTCAGTTAAAGATGGATAAATAGAGAAATAAAGATAAAGACAAAGTAAAGATAGATATGAAAGTAAAGTAAGAATTTGTGAGAATATAAGTCAGATGTGAGTTGTGAAGGGTAGAGTGTGGAAAAATATTGAGAACATGAATTGCTAAATCAGAAGTAGATATTTTAGAAAGGATAAGGGAATATGATGGAAATTCCTCATCACTATATGAAGGTTAGGATGTGGAATGTTGCAGTAGCATGAAGTTGAAATGGAAGAATGAAAAGACTAAAATGGTCAAGATAATAATGCTAGAAGTTGAAGGTGAGAAGAAATATTTGAGATAAGAAGATTTGTGTGGAAATAGAAGGAAGAGATGAGGTTGACGGAGTTGATTGGAGTTAACATATAGAGTGTAATGCTAATAATTGAAGAAAAATGTTGCAAAACTGCAAGGGATAAGGGAATTTATTGGATGGTAATTTAAGTTGGAACAAACCAATAGTTGGTAATAGAAGTAAAATTAGAAGGATGGAGAAGGATGAGTATATATTGGTTGAGGAAAATATATTATAGTGAGATGGAAGAAAGGTTGGGAGGATACTTGAAAAAGATGAATAAAATAGATTATGATTCTAAATAAGACAAAGGTATAGACTGTAATTCAAGTTCGAATTGAGGTAATTGAATGTAAATAAGAGGTAGTGCAACAGATGAAGAAAAATATGTAGATATTGATAAAAATGAGAGAAGTACACAAAAGGTACAAGTGTTTATGCATGAAAAGTTCAAAACCAGATTTATCAAAGGAAAAATGGATAGTGAGTATCCTAGTCTCTGGGGAATTGTATGCATGATGGTTGGTTTTGACCTAGTTGGTGCACCATTGGAGATTTGTTTACTATATTGAGACCTCAACCTAGTGTTGGTTAGGAGGACTGTTCTTTTGAAAATATGTTGTGTTTTTCAAAATTGTGATACATCATTTATCCTTGTATGTGTCTATGATGGACTATGATTTATGCCTCGTCTAGTGGGCATCAAAAGTGTGACTAATTTCTTATGCTTGAATGTTGTGATGTCATTCTTTTATGCTCTAGAAAATGATCCATATGTCACTTGGATGTAATTGGATGGTAGTTGTACCATGTGTTATTATATGCATAAGTATAAGAAGATGTACCATGTATGTGGTGTACATGATTGGGCATACGTTGTAGGTTCAAGATCCAGGGGTAGTGCTAGTGGAGCCCACTAGGATTTTGGAGAGGTGTAATGTTAAGTTGCAAAAATGAGATGTTGTGTAGTATAGGGTCTAGTGATACCAGTATTTGATGGATAGTGCCACCTGGGAAAATGCGAAGGATATTGATCGATTATTCCCGCATCTAAGATTTTAGCGTACTTTTATTTTTATATAATATGACTTTTATTATATATATTGGATGTTCAAGACTTTTCATGTAGATTTTTTGTAATAAGACATCGAGACAGTGTCTCCTCCAAGTGGGGAAGGATGTCATTTCTCAAAATTTGATGCCACCTACATTTACTTTATTTGGAACTAATTATGGATTATTGTGTGTGGTAGAATAAATATTATGCTATTTTGAAAGATGAAATAAGTAAATGATTATTTTATTTTGAAAAAGATGAAATGCAATGAATATTATTTTATTTTGAAGTGATGCAATATATATAAAATGTTATTTTGGAATGATAAATTATATTTATTTGATTTATTTTTGGAAACTAACCTATTAATGGGTGCCCGAGTTTTCATGAGTTGCAGGTTGTCGAAGACCAAGGGTGTGGTTAAGGTAGAGGAGGCTAACTATCTGGCAAGGTTAAGATGGAATGGTCTCTCTCTCACACACAAACACTTAGTAAATATATAGTTTCATTAGAATTTAATTTAGTTAATCATTTTATATTGTTTCTTACTTTATAGTTGTTTATTTAATTAATTGGTGGTAGAAATTAAATGCACATAGAAAATAAAAGAAATAGTTTTAATTTATTTTAATTATTGATTTGATTGGAAGAATAAATTATTAGTTATTGTTTTGTGGATAATTGTGATGTATGTCTAATAAATCATGTTTTCTATTTAAAAATTAGTTTTATTGGATAAATTTGAAATAAATCATAAAACAAAGCAAGATCTTCAAAAACAAAACAATGAGTTAGAAAATAGTAGAAAATTAGAAAAATAGAAGAAAAGAACTTAAATTTAGTAAAAAAAAAAAAAACAAAGCATAACAAAGAAGGAAAAAAGAAAAGAAGATAATAAAAGAGAATAATCTCTTATTCTCTCAACAACAGAAGATTCATTTAGAACACTAGATTCATTTTCTCAAATTTCAATCTACAAAATGAAAACCAAAAACAAGAATAGTAGGGTTAGGGAAATTGGGCAAAGTAGAAGAGGAACCATGGAAAAGAGAGGAGAACAAGAAAAGAGTAAAAAAACATAGCGTTTTACTAGGTTTTTATGCAATTACCATTAAATTAAATCATAGTTTGGGTGAATAGATGTTTGGAGTATTCTCTATTTTTAGGTGAATGGATAAATCTCATATTAAATTGATTATTTCCATACCATGATTGTAGTTAAACAATTGATGTTAATTCACTTATTTTTTGTGTGAAAAATAGAGTATTATGACTGCAATTAAACTATATATTTTATTTCTAATGTAGGTAAGCTGTATTTAATTTTAAACTTTTGTATAGATTGGTAATGAATATAAAAATATTATATATATATATTATTTTTTTTAAGAAAATATATATATATACATATGCACAACATATTCTTTCAAAAAATCATTGCTTTTGTCTGGAGAGTAATCTTGTTTCTTTTATTATTATTTAGAAAATATTGAAACACTTGAATCAACCTTGGCCATGGGAAGGAAATGACCTTCCATAGGCCGCAACCTATGGAAGGGCCGCTACCCACCCACAACTGGTGACACACCATAGGGTGGTGTCAACCCCCTCACTGCCATTACGTGAGAACATATGTATAACTTCACAGTTTTTCATTAACTCGTTGGAAATCAATTTTCATATGGGATTATTTGTGCTTGTTAATATATATATATGTACCACTGTGTATATCATAGTGTATATATAGTTGTATAAGCCTTTCATTTAAATTAGTTATTTACTTCTGCTATAAAATAAAATTTCTGTTATAATATATATATATGTACCACTGCGTATATCACAGTATATATAGTTGTATAAGCCTTTTATTTAAATTAGTTATTTACTTCTACTATAAAATAAAATTTCTATTATAATTATATAAATATATATATATATATATATATACATATATATATATGTATATATATGTGTGTGTGTATATATATATATATATAAGCAAAATGCAATTTTTCAAGGATGTTGAAATGAATATATATCTAATTTAGAAAGTGCTCATCTTGAATATATAAATATAAATCTATATTTATAGATAGAAACAGTTAAATTGGAAATTGTTTATACAAAATGAATTATTGGAATTGTAGTGCTCAAATAGAAGGATATATTTATACATATATTTGCAATTTTCACTTAGAATGTAGGTAAATAGATTGAATTGATTTAATTATTGGATGCAAAATTAAATATAAGCAACCTATTTATCCTATGGATTATTTCATTTTGTTGGATTTGTAATATAGATGGACATGCAAACCAATATAACGAACTTTGGAGTAAAAAGTGTGTTTCCGAAAGAACTCATTAATTAAAGAATGTTTGAAACTTAAACAAACTTGTGAGATGTTATGTATTATCTATTATTTTTATGGAAATACTTCCAGGATAGGATGCCAAATGTGGGCTCCTAGAGATGATAATTTACTTTTTCTAAATTACCATATTGTTTATTATTGCTTTGCCAAGCTATTATACTAGTGAAATAGATGGTTTTAGAAAAGCCTAGATTAGATGTGATATATGTATCTACCACATCTTGTATGCAAGTATTATGTCATTCTAGTTTAGGAATGAATATAGGCATTATGCACGCATCGAGAGATTCCCTCCTGCTTATATTGTTCTAGTTTGTTATGCTTCTCATGTAGGGTCAGTGCTTTCTTTGTGTTAGGAAGAAACCCAGAGAAGTTCGGTACTTCGTGGTTGGGCGAAAAAAGTGCCTTAACCTCACTCTTGGTCTCAGTTTGGGGAAGACCATTAGATTCATGGCAGTTGAGGACAAAGATTCTTATATTATATGGATATACTTCATTATATTATTCTTGTATGGCTGCTTAGCCAATCTGTAACATGTGTAAATAACTTCATGGATGTAAATGTTGTATTGATAAAAAACTTATACTAGTAACATTGACATAGATGTAATGTTACATCCTTACTAGTGTATAATATTTGTACATCATTATTGTAACTCGCTATTGTGTAATTATAGATATTTTATTTAATATATGCTACACTTTTCTTATTTCGAATGGCATTGCTTTTGGACTACTATTTTTAGTATGAGTTTTTTGTGCTTTTCATTTGAGATCAAAAAGATCAATCAATGGATAAGGATGAAAGAAAGAAGAGGCATGGATCATGGAATCTCATCAACGAGTGAGAATGCAAGATGAGATGTAATCAAGGGTTAACATTCCTTCAAACAAAGACACTTTCAACTTGTCCAAGAGGCCATAAGTTAGCTTGCACAAGATGTCACAAGTTAACTTGCTTAAGAAGCTAAGTAAGTTTGTTGAGAAAAAGGAATATTCCCCTTTTTCAAATGAGTGAGGAAAGATAATATTCTTTGGAATATTCTCATGGGTGAGGGAAAAAAGATAATTTAGTTAATTAAAACTAAATTAAACTATGCAAAAGGGGAAGGAATATTCCTTATGGAGGAATGTGCAAAGGAGGAATATTCCCGTGCAAGTGGGGAGAATTATATTTAATTGATAATTAAACAATATTAATTATACAATTAAAGGAATTAGATGAATTAGATGATATCCATTAAATAAAATAATTTAATGAATGGGGGAAAGGTGGAATGATATTTAATTAAATAACTTAGGGTTATTTAATTAAATAAGAAGATTTAGGGATTTGAATTAAATAGTTTGATTTACTTAATTTAATAGGACCAAGTGTTAGCATGAAAGGGGGTAAATTAACCCGATTTGATAAATTAGGTTAATATGTGAAAATGATGCCATTAATTAATTAGATAGGCTAATTTAATTAATTAAGCAAAAAGAGGATGGGTTTCAAGAGGAAATGATGTTAATATACCTAATTCAAGTGTATGATCTGATTCGAGATATTTTTCAGTGTCTACAGTTAACATTGTGGTAATCTTGGTCTTTTCCTTTGTCATTCATTTTAGCATGGTATGGGATTGGGTTTGTGTATATTTGAAGGTCCTTATTTCTAGGATGATGTTCAACATCCACTTATCCTTTGTCTATCAAGTCTTAGATGAGGTGTTTGATTCTCATGCAATTGTTTGTTGTATGTACTTTTATTTTATGGAATTTACACAAGTTTTTCTCCTTATACCGTGGTGTCTTGAAACTAGGCTCCTCATAGTTTGGGTGATCATTTGCCTTGATGAGGTTTTGTTGTACTAGTTTACACATGACTATCTCTAGTGACTCTCCTAGTATTGTGAATTGCTTCCTTGGTTGATCATATTGCATTTGTTTACCTCCTTGATTCATTTGTTGGTTGACTGCCTAATTGTTCTTAGGATATGTAAATTGGTTGTTTTGTTCATTGTTAAAAACATACCTTGTTTGCACCACTTGGGGTTTATTTTGAGGTATGTTTGCGCATTCCATAGTGATCTACTCCATCATTTGTATTGATCTTTTTCTTGGCCCAAAATTTAGGTTTCTCATTTAAACTAGAAGGAATGTCTTGTGCGTTGTTTATCTTCATCACCGCTTTCACTATGAGGGACCTTTCTATGTGTAGTCCCTTCTGAATGGCTTCTTCAAATTTTATGAGACACAACATGGTAAGTTGGTAGTTGACTTCTACTTAGAAATTTTAAATGAATATGTCAACTAGCTCCTTGTTGGGAATAGGTGATTTGCATCTACTAGCCTTATGTCACCATAATTGAAGGTATGAGGTGAAAGATTCACCTTGAATTTGCTTAATTTTATATACATCCGTGATGGAAATATCTTGCTCTATGTTGAATGAGAAGAGTGCTATGAACTTGCTAGATAGTTCATCGAAGGTTTTAATTCTCAGTGAAAGATGGGAAAACCACTCCATAGCATGACCTCTAGGGATGTGTGGAAAGAGCCTCATGAGGTAAGATTCATTGTTTTATACTTCCATACATGACACTAAGAAGTCTCATATGTTCTCTAATGGATCTCCTCTTTCTTTGTACTTATCAAACTTGAGTATTTCATTTTTTTTTTGGAAAAATTAGGTAGTGATGGAGCAATCGAATGGGAATGGACATCTTTCTTGAAGGGTGTAGGTCTTCTTCTTTTTACCTACCTGCATGTTTGCTATATTTTGGTTTACTATTTCTAGTTCTAGCTCTATGTTTGTTTTTTGGTACCTTTATTTGTAAGCCTTGCATGTAATAGCCTTGGTGTACCACATTGTTTTTTTAGTCATAAGTTGGATAGAATGGGGGTATTTAACCTTGGTAGTTGTGTTGAACATAGGGTGGATTAGGTCCTTAATGTGTGTAAGGAGGGTTAGCTCCTTCTTGAGTGTAAGGAGGGTTAGCTCCTTGTTGCATGTAATGAGGGTTAGCTCCTTGTTGCATGTAAGGAGGGTTAGCTCCTTGTGTGTAAGGAGGGTTAGATCCTTGTTGTTGGGATGAACTATACTAAAGGTTACCATGTTTATGCATTAGTGGGACATCTTGTTGGTAGGAAAAATTGGGAAGGGTGCCCTATGGTACACTTTATTGTTTGTATGAACTATGTCAAAGGTTTCCCTGATGGTGCATTGGTGGGTTACCTTGTTGATGGGATGAATAAAGAAGGCTACCCTATGGCACACCTTGTTGTTGGGACAAACTATGTTGAAAGTTTCCCTGATGGCGCATTAGTGGGCTACCTTGTTGATGGGACAACTAAAGAAGGGTGCCATGCAACACACCTTGTTGTTGGGATGGACTATATTGAAGGTTTCCTTGATGGTGCATTGGTGGGTTACCTTGTTGATGGGATGACTGGTGAAGTGTTCCCTATGGAACACCTTGTTGTTGGGATGGACTATACTGAAGGTTTCCCTAATGGTGCATTGGTAGGTTACCTTGTTGATGGGATGATTGAAGACGGGTGCCCTATGGAATACCTTGTTGTTGGGATGGCTATGGAAGGGGGCCCTATGGTCCACTTTTTTGATTGTATTGATTTGGAGGGGAACCTTATGGTCCACTTTGTTGATGGTGCTCCTCATTGGGAAGGGGAGCATGTGGTCCACCTTGTTGATGATACTAATTTGGAAGGGGACCCTGTTGTCAACTTTGTTGATGGTACTAATTCGAAAGGAGACCCTATGGTCCACCTTCTTGATGGTATTGTGTGTTTTGGGAAGGGTTGATATTCAAAGTGTTTTGAGGTACATATTGTCTTGGGGGTGGATTATTGCTTTTTGATACATATTGGGATGGACCTCCCTGATACTGTTGTGCCACTATAACTTGTTCGATATGAGTTGGTTTTCTATACAATGGGTTCTCCATGGGTTGACCATTATTTTGTGAGAATACAGGTGGCATGATTGAAATCTCTATGGGTTCAGATATTTATCTCACAACTGAGTTATCCCCCAAGGGAATAAGATTAGGATCTTTGAGAGCCTCCATGTTAAAATCTATTGGTAACTTAGCACCAATCTATGCTAATTTAAAGAAGTATGAATTTGGGTCTTTTCTCAACAATTTTTCCATTAATTTGAGCACCTTGGGGTTGTTGGAATGTTCAAATAGTTCCTCCTCATTTATTTCCTCCTCAATATCTACCTCCTCTATGACTACTCTTTCTAGGTCCTAGTAGGATTGTTCTATCACTTCTTGTCATTTGTAGTTTAGCTCTTCCTCACTGAATGTGTCTCTATACATGGGTCTCTTTTGGGGTGTTTCAAGGTCACTTGGCCTATAGCCCCATGGACCACCTTTGTCATTCATGGTATTTTTTGCTGGGATGTTGGCATTGTTCTTGTTTGGTTCCACGTTCTTCCCATGTTGCAATCTCGTAGTTGTCATAAACATCTGCCAAGCTTTTGTGAATGTTTTCGTGACTCCTAGCTATGAAAAAGAAATGCTTTTATTTTTTTGGATTTTCTAATTTTAAGGAAAATGAAATTTCTTTTTTTTTTTGAATTTTCTCTTGAAGATCTAAGGGTGGTTGGCCCATTGAGAAGCATAAGTCGAAATGGTCTATTTTATTTTGACGGGTGTGATACCTTCTCAAGATGTACCCTTTGGAAAAAAATAGAGTAGGATGGTTCTTTGAAAGTGTAGTATGGATTTCTGCTTAAGGATTTTTCTCTTGCTAGAGATCATGAAGGATGGGTACCTATTGCCACACAAGAGGAGGTAACATGATTCTTCCAACTGCTAGGTCTACTTTCTCTTCCTCTTTACCTAAGATGTTTTTTACATTTCTCCACTAGTTGGGTGTTTCATTCTTCTCAAATATTAAGGTCCTTAAACTGCTAATGATATCAGTTTTTTCACCTTCAATTTGTGTGAGACTTGATTGTAAGATTGGTGTTATAAGGTTTGGTTGATATGGTTTGTTATGAAGCTCAAGACCCTAAGGTTTGAGTGTTGTTTTGAGGTGACACTATTCTTGGAATTCAAGATACTGAAAGACCTAGATTGATATATCACTTCTAGAGGATATGTTGTGGAAAAGCTTACTTGAACTATCTATGAGTTCCAAGTAACTATTGATATCTTAGAAGTGTGAGTGAGGGAATAATCCGGGTTTTTTTGTTTTGATTTTTATTTCCAAAAGTAAGAAAAAATAAGGAGAGTGGATGAAGGGATATATGACTTATCTATCTGATTGTTTTGTTCTAACAAGGATCTTGTAAGCAGCTTTTGATCATCTTTATGGTTTTCAACAAGATAGAGTAGAAGTGATGTGTTTTTAGCAAAAATGATAAACTGTGAGCAAAAGTAGCTAGATTTATCATCTATGGTCTGAAATTTGTCAAGTGTGTGGGTTTCTGAGAAGCAAGTATGAGCTGAAATGTCAAGTGCAGCCTCTATATGTTTTTTCCAATGTGGTGAGTTACTCAGTCAAAAGAAAGCGTGCTTGGCAATTGCAAGTAGTTTTTAGGCAAGTGTGCTAGATTCTAAGAAGCAAGTATGAGGATAAAAGGAGAAAGTGTGATGGTTTTGTATCAAGTATGCATATTCTATCAAATGCAATTGATTTTCATTAGTGAGATTTGGAGAATAAAGAGAAAAAGTAAAATTTCTCTAGGAAGTGCGAGTAGTTTTGGATCAAGTGCGCTAGAAACAATACAAGAAGTGGCCTTTATGTAAATTGGTTTTCTAGCTTAAGTAATTTGGTAGAAACATTGATGTTTTTCTTGTAGTTTTTGGAAATTTTGATCTATTTCTAGATGTGCAAATTGATACAACTTTGGCTGGCTCAAAAATCATGTACTTGTGTGACCTTTATGTCTATGTCTTTAAGTTGTGAAATCACGATACATAAGCCATAGTTTCCAACATTTACTTAATGTTGCCTGAAATTAAAGCTTGTATATTTAAAAACCTTTAAGGAGATCATTTAAGGAGTGCAAATATAGTGCTTCTCTTAGAAGAATACACTAAGTCAAAGAGTTTGTGATTCAACCATCATGTTTAGTGTTTGTTTTGATACGCTCTTTTTAAACTCAAGCAGAATGTTTGATGTCAAAATTTGTTTTGAATTCTTTTGGAAAGTTTTACATAAACAAACATTACAACCATAGAGATAGAAACCATCCTTTTAGGTAGGCTTTCCTCATGCCTCGAAGGGATGATTTTACATGTAGCTTATGGTGCGAGCCTGAAGTTGGGAACGACAAGTAACTTCATGGAAGTAAATTCTAATGCAACACTTTCAAAGAATATTTTTGGATAAAAGGGTAGCTTCTACAAACATTTGGCTCTTAGTAATGTTTTGGGATTATTATTTTTACATCTCTATACATGCAACATTTTTCTCAATTAAGAGCCTCCCAATCCTTGCGGGTTTTTACGTATCACATAGATACTGGGGAGACTGGCGTCGGTATAGAACAACAACACCCGATGAGTGATGAACTTTCCTCAAACCACAATCTATCTATATAGTAGTCCAAAATGAGAGTACTGCTTCGGTCACCTGTGAGTTCTCTAGTGCAGGATGTGTCTCAATAGGTAGGTCCTCTAAAGGTATGCTTTTGAAAATGAAACTGCAAATCTCAAAATGTTTTCGCTCACCCAAGATCACCAAAAGGTGAGAGGGGAGAAGACAACCACCTAGCTTTCTAAACACTACATTTATAGAATACAATTCATAGCAATTTGATTCTTTTTAAGCACCTCAAGTGGTGCTATCCCCAAAAAGGTGTGAATAAGATATCAATGGTTCTTTTTAAAAGCATCTAATGGAAGTGTTCTGGATATCAATCAATACCATAGAAAAGGTGAAAAACAAGAGAATTATTTATCCATTTTTAAGCCCAAAATTTGAGTGTTCCTAGATCCTGGTAATACTTGGTCAACAAAATAAATTCGAGTGTGTGTCGACAAAAGAAAATCAAACATTCAAAGTGTTACTTTGAGAGTTAAAAAAATTTTAGAGCACCAATTGAATTGTTTGTTTGTGTTGTTCTTTTTATGCACCAAATGAAAATTATCTAACTATGAAAACTTGGAAAGGGTTCATTTTAGAGCACTAAAATCTGAATTGTTCGTTTGTGTTGTTCTTTCTATGCACCAAATTGAAAGTTTCTTAATCTAGAAAGCTTTGAAATGGTTCATTTTTAGAGCACCAAAACAAAAGTGTTCATTTGTGTTGTTCTTTTTATGCACCAAATTGAAAGTTTCTAATCTAGAAAGCTTTGAAATGGTTCATTTGTGTTCTTTTTATGCACCAAATAAAAATTCCTAACTTAAAGAAAGAAGTTGTAAAAATTGTGATTCCTTTGACCATCTGTCTTCCATATTCAAAGAGCATTAGTGGTTTCTTGATCTTGCATACATACTCATTAATACCTATCACACATTCCAAACATTCATCTGTTAGCATTTAAAAATCATATGAAACTTGCAGATCTTGGACACAGGTTTGACATAGCAAAAGCACAAAAAAATTATCAAGTACACCCTCTTTCAGAGAGAAAAAGGGTTGGAAAAATTCAAGTACGCCCTCTATCAAAAGACAAAGGCACTAAAAAATGTCAAAGGTGCCAATTTCAAAGTCAAGTGTGCTAGAAACTGTGTCAAGTGCGGTAGATTTGTGACAACAAGTGCAAAACTTTTTGGGACAGTGTGAGAATGTTTCCAAAACACTTCTGAAACCTGCAAGTTCAATTCAAACTCCTAAAACCATTAGTATTTAGGACTGTGGTCCCACCGCGCGTCCCAGAATGTGTGAGGGGGAAAATAATAGAGCATAAATAAGACAAATGAAAATGAAATAGAATCTAATCTAAATCAAAATCACTAATATAGATCTATTCCTTCACTCATGAAATGAATTTCTAAGCTATTGAAAACACACAATTGAAATCCCATGATTATCACAATGAAATTCAAAGCAAAGTAAAGGTTACCATTTGATGTTGAAGTGTGTTCGCTAGATGTTAGACTGTTCATATTACTGCAAAGCCTCCATTTTTGTGTCTGAGAAGCTTTGATGTGATGCATGTGTTGGTTGATCGGAGATATGTTGAAGCTTTGTCAATGGTGATTAGGAATATTAGTAGTACTTCGTTATGAAAATAATATTGATTCTTTGATCCTTTTTTGTGAGGAAAGATGTTTGTTATATACAATTTGTGATTTGAAATGGATGATCAAGATTGTGTAGTAGAATATCTTGATCGACGGTCAAAAGATGTTGAGAGGATTTAGACATGAGTAATCTATGAAAAATAGATTACATGATCAGTGTGATTGAAGAATGTTGTTGAGAAATTTGTGAAATTGATTAAATTGGTGGAGAAATTCATGAAATTGAAGAAATCAATTTGAGCCTTCAATGGGATTGAGGAAATTACGTAGAGAAAATTAAGAAATTTGGTGAGGAAATCATGTTGGGAGAAATTTTCTCAAAGTTAGTGAGGATAATTCAATTAATTGATTTAATTAATCAATCCTTTTTGGGACTTGAACATGCAAATCAAGTTTGAATTTTGCAAACAAAGTTGCTTTAGTTTGATTTGATTTTTGATGATAATTTGAATACTTTATCAAAATTATTCAAATTTTTAGGGAAAGTGAGTTAATTATTATGTTTTAATAATTTAATTGACTTAGGGGAATAGAGTGATTTAGTAATGTAATTAAATAATTGGCATTATTTAACTAATCAAGAGGAGTAACATTAGATTAGGACTTTATTAAATAAATAAAATTTGTTTAATTGGTTGAAATTGATGAAACATGAATTAATTAAATAATGTCATTTTATTCAATTACTAGCATAAATAGGGTTTTAGGACTTTATTAAATAAATGAAATTTATTTAATTAGTAAAAAATGATGAAAAAGGTGAATTAATTAGATAATGTTGTATTATTTAATTATTAAAGGAGTTCAGGGTTTTTGATGCAATTGATGTGAAGTGCGGTGGTGTTTGATGATAATGATGTCAATGATGTGAAAATGTCATTTAGTATGTTTGATATGTGTTAAGTCAATTTTACATGTCTACAACTCCTAATCCTTTTCCTTTAGTGGTTTAGAATAGGACATTTCCTCAAAATACTTTCTTTCAATGAGGAAATAGTCAAGCTTTAGTCCCACATCCTGGTCCAGCTACCATAGAGTTGCATCCTAAGGGAAATTATTTCTTTTCACAGGCTCAAGAAAGTCAAAGATTCAAGACTCTAGAAGACAAAGAAGAGATTAAGGAAATCACAACTCAACTTAAAAGATTAACCATAGAGGTTACACAACTAAGAAATATAAATTTTTAGTCTCAGAGTAATAATCAAAATTTGCAAAGTCAAGCATATAGTGCTCCTAGATCACTTAGACGTTGGAAACATGGCCAAATAATGAAGGAGTATCCACACCTTTAGATAATTGTAATCTCTCATATGATAGGTCTACGCCAAAGGTCAATTTAGCTGACATCGCCATGAACAATTGGTGTTAAACCCACAATACAAATTCTCTTTTAGAAGTGGATGGTCCATAGTTTAAGAATGCATCAGATATTTTCTAGCAGCTATGCATTATAATGATCAATGTGACTCCTACCCACCCTAGGGGAATGAGTTAGCTCCAATGGGATATGACTATGCTTTAGTTCTTGAAATTTATGAGTGTATTGACTCACCCGCTATTTCTAGGAGTCATACTTATGAGCAAGAAGGAGACAGTTCAACCATGACTTTAGAAACCTATACATTTCCTTATCAGGATGAAAATGAACCTTAGGATGAAGCTGAGGAAATTCATGCTTTCCAAAAATATTTAAGAGGACATAGCTATATCCTAAGAAGTAACACCAATGGTGGAAGTAGATTCAAAGGGTCTTTAACCACATTAATTCCCCCAAATAACTTTAACACTCCACTTGATGATAAATCAAGTAACACTCTAGGGATACCTAAGGTGGCCTCTCAATACAACTCACCAAATATTTTGTAGATTGGAAAAAAGGAATCCGCAAATTAAAATAAACTAATTATTTGGCAGAAGAAATCAAAAAGGTAAAAATCAACCTATCTTTATTCGAATTTCTCAAATCACCTGTGATCAGGAAATCTTTCTTGAATACCTTAGAATATTTTCCCAAAGAAAGCATGCTTAGTTAAGAAACGTAGGTGAAGGATAAATCTATTAAGGAAAAATAAAAAAAATAGTTCCTAGGAAAGATGCGCAAGTAGCCTTTTATAAGGGAAAAATGGAATCCTTGACATTTTTTCTAACACTGAGAATAGTTGGTAAAAATCTTCATAATTTCTTGGTAGATTCTAGAGTGTCTACCAACATGATGCACTTGTCCATATGTCAAACTCTAGGTTTAACCCCGATGATTTCCCTAAAGAAAGTTAGTCAAGTTTACAAAACTAAGCTAAATGTTGTCATGGATTTAACCGACATTCATATGAAATTAGTGTTAGACCCCAGGATTCAATATTATATTGATATCTAGGTGGTCAAGATACTAGATACTTACGAGATGCTATTAAGTAGATACTAGCCAAAGAATTTGAACATATATATGGCCTTTTACTTCTCATATATATGGTTACCCTAGAAAGGAATCACTAATCAGACTAGGATGGAGAGAGAGCCACACATGAAATGCATGATCACCAATTATAATAAAAAATGAAGTTCTATACATAGATGTAGAACCATAAGTATATGGAATTAGAAGTTTCAAAGTTAAGATAGAAGAATTTTTCATGTGTAATGTTGGAAAGAATAATCAAATAACTCTCAGGATAGATATGTTAATCGAATTAGGTTATGATTCTTCTAAAGGAAAAGACTATCATTTAGAAAAAATATGGAAGAACATTGCTAAAGAAGCTCAAAAGAGAAGGAAAACTAAAGATTCACTAAAAATTTTGTTGTTGTAAGGTTGTTGAAGGTTACACAATTCTGTACATTCAGAAGACAATTGTGTGATGTGCCTAGAGATCATTCACAGAGTTGGAAGTCAGAACTATCAAGAAAATACAATTCTTAACAGGTCTGGGCCTAAAAATTTTGAAGATAAAACACAAGCACGAAAAAATGAAAACATTAATATATCAACTCTTAAGAATGCTAAGCTCAAAACTACTGAGGATCAAATTTGGAGCCTTTGGTTTGACAGGTCAAAATCGAAACAAGGAATCAGAGTTGGGGTTGAGCTCATCAATCCCCAAGGTAAGTATTTTCTTGCTGCATATAGATTACAATTTCAATGTACTAACAATGTAGTAGAATATGAGGCTCTCATCCATTGTTTGATGCTCACAATCAAGAAGAAAGTTAAGATTCTTAAGGTTTTCAGTGACTCAGAACTGGTGGTCAAGCAAGTTTGGAAACAATATATTTGTCATTATTAGAACTTGTCTAGTTATCAACACCAGGTATGGGACCTAATAGAATATTTTGATGCCTTTAACATCACTCAAATCCCATAATGATTCAATCAGAGAGAAAATTCTCTAGCTACTATTGCTAGTGCTCTAGAACCATTAGATGCTTCCAATCTGAGAAGGTTTACTGTTGAGCTGGTGTAGTTCCCCTCAATTCCTGATAATGTTACTAATATACAATCGTTTGAAGATGATCGTCATATATTGGAATTTATCACTAATACTGGTATATTCAAGGCACAAATAATTGAAGAAATGGATCACCCAAATGGAAAAATTCAAGATGAAGAATTAGGTCAAGTGAAAGATAATAATATCAGAAAAGGAATAATTGAGCTAGAAAGATTATTTGATGTAGATTATATAGTTTAGTATAAATACTTCCTTAAAACCAATAGAGGATAGTTTGAATTATATAATTTGAATACTGAAGAAGATCCAAAGAATGTATTTATAGGGAAGGTATGTACTGAGAAAGAATGAAGATATATTTCTCAAGCACTCAAGGATTATTAGAAAGTTATAGCATGAACATACGAAGATTTTAAAACTTACAAAACTTCCATCATTACTCATACAATTTCATTAAAGGTTGATGAAAAACCTTTCCGAAAGAAAGGACTTGTAAATGCACTTTTGGAACATTTGATTCAAAGGGAAGTACAAAAGTTCCTCTCATCTCGAATAATTTTTCCTATCAAAAATTCTACTTGGATGGAAATGTTGGTGTTGATAAAAAAGAAGAATGGAGACATACAATTGTGTGTATATTTTTGAAATCTTAATAAGGCATCTAAAAAAGATAATTATCCACTGCCTTCGTTGGATGAATTGCCATAAATTGTTAGTGATTCATAGATTATGTCCTTCTTGGATGGGTTCTCTAAGTATAACCAGGTAATGGTCATGAAGGAGGATAAGATGAAGACCGTGTTCACTACCATATGGGGAACTTTTTTTTACAGAAGGATGTCGTTTGGATTAATAAATGTCGGAGCCACATTCGAAAGAACTATGTATTATGCCTTCCAAGATATAGTAGGAAAGTGCATTATTATATACATGGAAAAGCTCATAGTATTTTCTAAGAACATAGGAGATCATGTCTATGATCTTAGATCAATATTACAAAAGTGTTAAACTTATGGAGTTTCATTGAATCCTAAGAAATGAATTTTTGGGGTGACTAATGGAAATTTGTTGGGACACATTATTTTTGAAAGAGGTATTTCAATAGAGCCAGATCGAGTAAGTTCCTTTCTAAAGCTATAGCTCATGGAAAGTAAGAAATAATTAAAGTCATACTTCAGCAAGATCAATTTCGTTTGGAAGTTTATCATTGGGTTTTCCAAGATAGTAAAACCACTCAATCATATGTTGAAGAAAGATACAAAAATCGAGTGGAAAAATGAGACTAAGATTTCCTTCGAAAATATGAAAGATACAATTGTGGAAGCACTAGTGTTGGTAAATCTAGATTACATTAAACTATTTTATATTTACTCTTTTTCTTCTGATCATACATGTGCAACAACATTAACACAAAGGGGTGAGAATAAAGAAGAAAATCCAATTGCTTTCATTAGTTCTCCCTTTAAAGAGGTATAGCTTAGATACATGGATATTGAAAACAATATTTTCCTTTAGTTAAGGAGGTAAAAAAAATTTGACTCTATATTCTCAAAAGTATAGTCAAGGTGATTATGCCTGGTGTTGTAGTAAAGATCCTACTAAAACAGAGTGAGCTCAGAGAAAAAAGAGCCAAATGGGTTATGATCTTGCAAGAATTTGATTTAGATATTATACCCATGAAGTTGGTTCACGAGAAAGCCTTAGTTAAATCCATTGCTGAGATTGATCCACAAATCTCTAGCTAGCAGTATACTCTGGACATAGAAGACCAAGATGATTGATGTTCAGATATATAGTACTATTTGCTTAGCAACAATTGCCCTGACCATATGCAAAGAAATCAAAGAAGAGCCCTAAAAATTAAGGCCTAGAGTTACATGATTAAAGGAGGGGTTCTAATCAAGAGAAATCATGAAGGAATTTATTTGAGATGTTTGAATAAGATAGAAGTGAGTGAAATGCTATAGGAATTACATGATGAATTTGGTACAACTCATGGAGTACATTTGGCTATTGCACACCTCATCCTAAGAGACAACTATTACTAACCAACTATTTTCAAAGATACTTATGAGCACATAAAGCACTATTACACATGTCAAACTGCTATGGATAAAGGGAGATTTAATGCTCAACCATTACAGTCGGTGATGGAGATGTGCCCTTTCTCACAATGGGGTCTAGAATTCATTGATACAATTAATCCCCTGTCATCTACATGTCACAGGTTTGTGATGACTACCACTAATTATTGCATCTGGTGGATTGAAGTGTACCACAATAAACAATGCACCGAGCAGAGGTGGTAATTAAATTCTTGGAGGAAAGTGTTATTACCAAGTTTGGAGTACCATATGCTTTGGTATGTGATAATGGCCCCACCTTTTCCTCATTGAAATTTTCTAATTGGGCATTTGAATACAATATAACATTGAAATTATCATCTAATTATTATCTGCATAGGGAAATGGATTAGCAGAATCATCAAACAAGAACTTGCTAGATATAATTAGAAGGCTAATTGAAAAGAATCCTAGGGAATGGAATTCTCTATTGAAATTCACCCTTTGGGTAGATCATACTAGGATAATATCTGCATTGGGAAATTCTTCTTACCACTTAGTCTAGGGAATAAATCCTATATTACCTATAAATTTGAAAATCCCTACTTGGAAATTTGCTTAAGAATATATTGGATTAGATGATCAAACTAAATCTCGGTTGCTGCAACTGATGCATTTAGATGAAAAAACATACTAGAGCTATAGATCATTTTTCTAGGCACCAATTTGTGGTAAAATGACGGTTCGACAAAACAGCTAGATTGAAAACTTTTAGAATATATGATATATTCCTATATTGGGACAAAGAACATGAGTGTAAGCGTGAACATGGTAAGTTTGACAAGTGATGGATTGGTCCTTACCAAGTGTAGAGGAGGGGGGACCAACCACATCTAGGCTCTAGGTTACAGAGAGCTAAGAGCAGAAGGCTACTCTATTCTACCTCAAGTTGGAAAATCGTTGAATGTCAAGGATAGAGAATGAAGAGCACTCACAATGCTTATGTCACTCTACTAACCCAAGAGCTTTAATGGGGCTACACGAGCAAGCTTCTGGAACATAAACTATACCTTGGACAACTCTCTAACAGAGGATAGCAACATAGATTAAGGACAATAGCATGGCACGCTAGCTACTCACAAGTGCGATGGCATCCATATGGATAGAAAGTGCAAAAGTATAGTAAAAGTACTAGGAATCTACTGACAACTTAGAAAATAAAGTTTGAAGTGCTAACTAAAGTGGAAAGTGATAGAATGATAGAAATAACAATAGAAATGACTATGAAACAACAAGAACGAGAAAGGAAAGAATACAACTCATGAAGAGTCCAGTTCACTAGCAAGCTCCATGTGAAAACGTACCTACAAACAACCAAGAGAGGAAAAGTGTTGGGATTGTATAGGGGTTTTCTGCAGTCAAACCCCCACTTTGGTGTTTCCACCTCCATGAACAACCAGATAAATAGAGAGATAGAAATATGATAAAGAAAATGATGCTAGAATGGAAATGAAACCAAATATTATGAGAGACACTATGCTACTCAAATCCAACAACAAAGTAATATGAAAGCATTACCACCCTCAGCCAAATGCATTCAAGGCCAATGAGAGAGGAATACAAGTCCATAGCTATGACAAAGTCAACATAGCCACAACAACACCGAAAGCAATCTCACAAGACACCAAGTTGCAATTTCTATGGTAGATGTGTAGGATGTTGTGATTGTTGGAATCATGAAGCTAGTTGCACAACAAGTAGCTTGAGTATGGAGCAAAACATGAAGCTAAAATGAAGCCAATTAGGAGGGAAAAAGTTGTTCAAAGGTCAGCAGGAAGGTGTAGGGGTGTTACATTTCGTGACGGAAGCATGCCATGCAAATGTCCACATGCTATGCACGCCTCCTCAATATAAATTCCCCCACCAACACTAAAAACAAGTGCCAAGTGGATGGGGTACAAAATGAAGACGTGGAATTACTTGGTCAGATTTTATTTTTCTAAGGTGGAGGATGTAAAGGGGAATTTTCAAAGGGGTGCAAATTCACTCCTATACATTTTGTCCCCACTTTAGCAAACATGAGTTTTAATGATTGTTCGGTAAAGTAGATTTAAAGAGTTTAGAAATGTATACTTGAATCTTTGAAGAAGAAAATCACAATTTGGTGAACTTGGAAAGACAAGTCAGGAAAATAACTCCACAGGTACTCTCTCCTAAGGAGGTTCGAACAAAGTGCATTGAAGGCCCGCGGACCAATGCTGGAAAAATCTCACAGGATGTAAGTGTTTCACAAGTCCTAATACCTACAAAGAAGGCACCTCCAGGCACCCTCTGATAAAGGAAGCCCAATGTGAGGGACTCCATAGAGTCAGATTGGAAAGCAGCTTCACACGCACACCTGCAAAGCAACATGTTAATCCACATACAAAACATGCTATAAATAAAAAAGAATCCACATAGGTGGACAAGTAGACAATCACTCAAACTATCAAAAATTGAAGGAAAGGATTTCAAAGGGGTCCATCTAGGGGACACTCAGTTTGAAAGTGAGAGAGAATATTTTTCGCAAATCAATTCAACTTCAAGGAATCCTTTTGAAATATGTTCACTTCATCAAGGAATTTGAAAGGAAGAAGGCCCCCTCACAAGGGACAGTTTAGAACTTCACCCGCAGGAGAAGGTACTCCCTCCTTGCAAGAATTTTTTTCAAATTCTTTCTTTACGAACCCATGATGAATAAAAAAACATTTTGTTAAGGGGTCCTTTTTGTGGAATTTGATTTTTGAAAAATATTTTGGAAATATTTTCAAAAAATTATTCATTGGCCACCGAATGCATTTTCTAAAAATTGAAGTGACATTATAGCCCCCATTAGGATGGTGTGTGTCAAACATGAAGGCACGTGACATCCTAAGGAGAGAAAAAAAGGAATGAAAAAAGGGATGTTGTGGCCTATGGAACATAGCAATATGTAACCATGGTAATGTTGTCGCACATGAAAGAGACAACACATTAGCACCACAACATCATGAAACAAGTATGAAAGATAAATGCAAAAAAAGAAGAGACAAAAACATCATGAACAAGGATAGTGGTGGTCTGATATTTCAGGGTCAAAGTTGCTCATAAATATAGATAGATATAATACTATATAAATGAATTGTCATCAACCCCCTACTATATCAAGCCATATGAAGAAAGGCATGAGAAGAAAAAATAAAAATAAAAAAATGGGTCAACATGGAAGGGAAGAATAAATTCCCCCAACACTTTGCATCATCCCCATTGTCAAAAATCAATACACAAAAAAGGAAGAATGATGTGACAAATAGAGGAAGTTTTATGACATAAAAACATCCATTTTTCCAAGAACCTACAAGGGTGACAAGGGTCATCCAGGAACACAACACAAGTACGAGAAAAAAAAACACAACACACAAAATATAATCTGAAGATAAAGAAGAGTTTCCCCTTAGTTCTCATCAACCAAGAGGTCATCGTTCTCCCAATCTAGATCATTGTATGGGGAGGGAAGACAAGCATTCAAGGGTGAAATATAAAGAGTGGAACCCTCCAAACCTCCCACAACAACAGCCAGGGAAGAAGGCACCTCAAGGTATTTTCCACTTAGTTCCTATGGGATGAAATTCAGCAATTTTATGAAGATCATTGATAGTGTCAAGACCTCATCTACAAAATTAAACATGCACCTCATAGGAGTGCCATGTGGTAACTCAATGGGTGAGGGAGGAAGCACCAAAGTTTTACTGCACTCTCACTAAATTACTCGAGAGCAGTGATGGACTCTAGGGATGTTGGGGCTTATTCCATCACTAGGATGTAACAAGCTAACACAGAACCACCCTCTGAAGAAGGTGAACCCTTCTTATAACCATTATTTCTAGTAGGGTTTTCCTCCATCTTCTACTTCATGAGAGGATGCAAGATCCACATGGACAAAGTAGAAGGCACAAAGGAAGAGGAGAAAACTGTGATGGACACAACTGAGGTATTCAACATGTCCATGAGTTTTGAGAAGGAAGGGATATTCAAAAGGGACATCAGAAGGGGTAGCTCAATCAAAGGAGCAATAAACACCTACACCTTCTTCGGATGAGGATCACTTATGCTTGAGGTGGGAGTTAGAAGAAGAACTCAAGGTGAAGTAACTAAGGCAAAGAGGACAAAAGAGGAGGACATAACAGAAGGTGTCAAAGTAGGACCTGCTAACTCCTCTTCCATCTTTTGCAAGGCATCCTACTCAATGGCCAAAGCCTTTTTCTGATGCTTGTGCTCACATGCAAGGTAGTTTCTATGACTCTAAGAACTAGAGCCCGAAGTCTAAGATGGGACAAAATACTCATGTTCGACCATTAGATTAACCATCACGGCCATTTCCAGTGGAGGGAGGGACACCTAGATGGGAATAGGAGGGAGAGGTTGAGAGGATGATGGAACAATAGTGGAGGGAGACAACTTCAATTCCTTAGCAGTGGGCCTCTTCACATTCATTGTCTGAGAGGAAAGAGCAGTAGGAGGCCACAGAAGTTGAGACATAGAGGATATTCCATGGGGACCCTTACCCTTACCACACCGAATGGGTTGAGGCACCCTGGGTAAGACAAGAAGTTTAAATGTTGGATGCTTGGGTTTTCACTAAGAGGGAACCATCAGAATCTCCAGGAAATACTTAGGATAAAAAGACAATGGCACTATAGTAGGGTGAGAGGAAATGATAGGTGGTACAATGGGAGAAGAAGAAGGTCCTTGGGCATGTTTCTCCTCTTCTCTCTTTCAAGCCAAGGTGGACTCACGCTCTGCCTTCCTTCAAGCCCTATCTGAAATGGCATAGGGAGAAGGAGGGTACCTCACCTTAGGCATTATTCCCCCACTTTTTTACCTCACATCAGTTTAGTACAAGAGGTCAATCATATTGGGCAGAAAACCAACAGGCGTGGGCTAAAAGTGATCCACTGAGTAGCCCCCACGTGTAATAGGTGATTTATAGTCAGTGCCATTGACTACATGTACTGAACCCTCATGGGAAAAATTTAGGAACTTATGAACTATCAATGGAACTGCATTCAGAGTGACCAACTAGGGGATACATAGTTTCACTCTAAAGACCTCAGACCCCAGAATAATTTCAAAAAGTGCATTTACAGATCTAGGTCCAACTAGGATTGACATGGTGATGCAACCGATGGGAGGGATAGAAAGACCATCATGTGTATGAATAGTTCTCCTAGATTCATCATACCCATCCTTCTGTAAGAAATTAATGAGTGTAATCTTCTCAATAATGACATTCACTCAACATGTAGGGTCATCAAGAACACCTATTACGGTGTTTTTGTTGATACGTGTGGGGATGTATAGGGGAGATGGTTCTCTATTATAATTCATTAGAAATTTTTG
Organism: Sequoia sempervirens; assembly: GCA_007258455.2. NCBI lineage: Eukaryota > Viridiplantae > Streptophyta > Pinopsida > Cupressales > Cupressaceae > Sequoia > Sequoia sempervirens. The sequence continues at coordinate 620,755,835 of VDFB02000003.1, read as the reverse complement.
CGAGGGAAAAGTTATGGTAGGGGATCCACTCTCAAGTTGCACAAATGGGATGGGTAGATGTAAAAAGGAGGCCATTTCTGTGTACACTAGATACAACTTTCACAATATCCCCTAAGGGTTTAGCAACTAGATAGTGACCCACACAAGGTTTCGTTATGTGATGCTTTTGGAGCCTTCCAGCTATGCCACTAGAGCTTGTGTGGGTCACTATCTAGTTGTGAAACCCTAGTCTACCTCAAGTTGGACAATCATTAAATGTCAAGGATAGAGAATGAAGAACACTCTTAGTGCTTCTATCACTCTACTAACCTGAGAGTTTTAATGGGGCTAAATGAGTGAGCTTCTAGAACTTGAACTATACCTTAGATAGCTCTCTACTAGAGGACAAAAATGCAGGTTAGGGACGACAACACAACACATTGGCATCTCATAGGTGTGTTGGCATCTGTATCAATAGAAAGTACAAAAGTATAGTAAAAGTACCATGAATCTACTGATAGCTTAGCAAATAAAGTTTAAAGTGATGACTAAAGTGAAAGTGGTAGAGTGATAGAAATAAAATGAGAAATAACTATGAAACAACAAGAATGAGAAAGGAGAGAATACAACTCATGAATATTCTAGTTTTCTAGCAAGCTCCACACAAACACGTACCTACACACAACTAAGAGAGGAAAAATGTTGGGGCTATATAGGGGTTTTCCATAGTCAAACCCTCGCTTTAGTGTTTCCGCCTCTATGGATAGCCATATAGATAGAGAGATAGAAATATGATAAAGAAAATAATGTTGGAATGAATATGAAACCAAATACTACGAGACACACTATGCTACTCAAATCCAACAACAAAGTAATATGAAAGAATTACCACCCTCGACCAAAGCCTAATGTTGGCTGCCCGTTCTTGTTGGAAATATGTAAATAGTTTTTTTTGGGGGGGTTTTGTGCTTTCTTTTGTTTTGTTTGTTTTTCGGGGTTTTGCTTTGTGAAGATATATAGTAGTTAGCAGCTTTTGAAGGTGGTCAAAATAATAGAACATCAATTCTAGAAATGTGATACAAACCTTGACCAAAAATAGTCCTTTAACTATAGATGATTGGGGAATTGTTCAGATTCATTTTTAGTTCAAATAAATCATTCAGTTGGTGTTGAGCTACACACATCCATGCCTAAATCATTCTAGTGAATTTGGGATAGTATTTGTTTGCATTGAGAGAAAAATCCAAAGGTAACCTTTGCTACTATTGTAATTCCCAACCTAATAACGAGCTTCACTGCTTGCAAGTTGAAGAAAAATAGCTTACAAAGAAATATCAAATGAAAATGAAAAAATGAATATCAAAGAAATATCAAAAGAAAAAATTCAACTCTTTAGGCTATCCATATATCTCTATCGGGGCTATAGATGCCTAACTGGAAGTAGAGCTATGTTCGGGGGGAATTACAAAGATAGCCTTGTCAAAGCTATGTATGCTTGATTAGAAGCAAGGCTCTATCCAAGGTTGGATTAAAAGGAAATTACCAAATTATATAAGTCAATGCAAATGTTTGCTATGCATTGAGTTTACTATAGCAAAATAAATCAATTGTGCACATGTGAGCTCAATAAAATTTAATGTTTTATGCTAGTTAAAGTGAAGATAGAATGTTGAAATAAGGGTATGAATGTTCATAATTTAAGGACTACAAAAATTTGAAGTATGGTTATTAGGTCCATAATTGAATTTATATTATTTTGTTAGGTTTTTTGGTTACTAGTTGTTGTGTGGTCTTACAACACACCCCATTTTTCTCTTCAGAAAAATGTGGACCCCCTCTTTTATGTTGCTTTTATTTCTCTTCATTTGATTTTACTTGTTTTTGTGTGCTACTTTTGGAGGAAATGGTAAAATGGTAGGTTTTAAACCAACTTTCCTGGCCCCACTTAAGTTATTGTTTTGTCAGACTTGGAATATTGCAAAATGTTTTCCCTGGTCATATCAAATTACCAGACCCCTAGGTATTGGGATTTGATGTTGTTTCTCTAAAGATATTTTATCATTAGCAATTTTTGATCTTCACCTGGCTGATAGTTGTGCTCGATAGGTCATTGCCTAGAAAAAATTGTTTTAGTGTGTGCATTTCCCCTCTTTTCTAGTTATCCTGGTGGTGACTTTTCTTTTCTTTAGAGCTAAAGACCAAAAGTTTTGTTGCAAATATTTTTCTAACCAATTTGGTCCATCTTGCACCCAATCCCAGGTTTCCCTTTGCGCCCAGTTCTCATGAACCCAATGGGTAAAAGTCTCGACTCCTAGTAATCCTTTCAAGGTCTATTATTGGTTGAATCAAACCTTGTTTGATGGTGAATTGTTAAGTATCCAATGGTGGCATTTCCTCTAAGGCCTTTGCCTCAAAAGAATTGAAGTTATATGTAAGTGTGTCACATTAGCTTCCTGCACTAATTTCTTCTCTAATGGTGGGCCTTGCACATAAATGAAATATTTCATGATTTGAACCCTAATCCACCATGATTGGACCTTTATATAGGGTAATTAATGCATTGCAAAATGAAATTGATGAAGGTGGCGAATAATACATGTACTTGGCACCACCTCGTCTATGCAATTGCTTTCGTAACACTCTACCTTGTGCCAAATTATCCATCTGTAAGGACATCAAAGAATTAAAACCAAGATTGTGGCATGCAAAGAAAGGTAAGTCTTGAGAAGCTAAAGAACACAACTATGAAGGGTTTTGAGGTTGCATTTAGAAAATCGTATCATTAGAAAAATAAGGTATGCTTCGAATAACTAAAATTATGTTAATTCTTTTATGCATGCATGGCTTAACATAAATGGCATTACTACTAGTTAGGTCATTGAAATGTTGATTATTTTGAAAGGAATTTAACCTAATTGAAGAATGTAAGTATTATGAATTATTGAAATTGGATGGTTATATTTAACCCTAACTCACACACAAGGCACATATCTGATAATAATGCAAGAAACTAAGAAAAATGTGAAAAATTCCAAGAAGAACCCAATAGATGAGCAATTCGATTCCCTTGTTTCATAGGTTGTATCGATTGACAAGACAGTTACAGACATCTAGATAGGATGGTTTACTGACACTAAAGTCATTACATGGATATGGCAAGAGAATGCCTCTAATTGCGCAAAGAATATAATTTCAAGTGGACTGCATTTGGCAGGAGGGTTTCCACCAGCAATGAAATCCCTTCAACTAGTAATGGAATGTACTAATTTGTATGAACCAAACAAGAGGGTCATTGAGAAAGGGAGAGTCTATACAAACCTCTCTATAAAAGTGATTGTATAAACATTTGGGCTCCCCACATTTAGATAGATGAATCTATTGAACATGCAAGTCCTGACCACAACATACCTCAATGCAAAAGAAGAAAACAAGAATTTTATGAATGTGACATGGTGCTAGGAGGAGATTACAAAGAAAATGAGAAAAATCCCAAGGTCTATGTTTATTTAGGATGTTTAGGACATAATAACCCTATTAAGTAGGATTTTTGGACTCAACGATGCCAAATTTTTTTTTACTCTAGATGCTCAGGCTTATAGCAATAATAATGGAAGGCCCTATAAAATTTCACTCAGGGAGTTTCATCAACAATAGGCTACATGAATAGTTAATGATGTTCCCAAACACCTAATGGTTTTCTACGTCTTCTTATGTTGTTTATTCATGTTCCCTAAGGGAAAATATACAAGGATTGAACAAAGTTGGTACCATGGGCAGAGAACCAGGGAATAATTTGATTTATACTCATGTGCCCCAAATCACTATCCACCATATACAGAGCATTACTGGAGGGTTAATGATGTATTTTCTATGAGGCTACTAATATTAATGGAAGGTGATAAAGCCAAAATATTATCCCTAGAAGCACAAAGTTTTATCCAATTGGTTGGGGGTTGGTACATTGAATTTCCTACTTTCACCTACATTAGGGTGGAAGGATTCAAAGGATACCCCTTTATACTACCTAGGTATGCAATAGAAAAAAATTTGTTACTAGAATTGGTGAGACAAATGCAATCTTCTCATGCCCTTTTCGTGTAAGCACGCAAGAAATGTTCGATCAAATTCCCCATTAAATTTGGGAATTACAAAAGTGTTGTAGCCAAAAGTGTTGATATGTGTGAGGAGGAATTGAATCTTTATAAGTTAGAGTTCTTTACACTCCAATGAAATAATTATGATCTAGAGGGAAACCTTTCCAAGCTAATAAGTAGTAAGTATGCTCATGTTTATGATTTAGAAGATTTTTGGCATAATTGTGATGATGATCATGAGGTAAGGAAGCAATCATACCAAAGGTTTCCATTACAAGTAGCAAGGATTCTTGGACTACATGATATCCCAAAATAGTTGGATACAAAAAATGGAGAGGTATTGAATGCCATTTATGATACATAAAATATTTATGATGAGCCTATCCCAGACCCAGATTATACAAAGAAGGAAATAGTAACCATTAAGGATATTTCTAAGAAAGTGTTGACATACACTCAACACTGGATTCATGGTTATGGTGAAGCATTAAAAGAAGTTGGTGTAATGCTCACATACCCACCTAATGTGAAGAGAAAGCAATAGTCGGAAGATGATTCAGAGTATATAGAAACTACTAAAAAGAGAAGAAAGGTTGGAAAGGCAAAGACAATTGGGCATGGTGAGGAAATAATTCCTAGTACTTCAAGCTAGAGAATTCCAATGATGTCATCTAGCCAGTGTAAAGAGACTGTGGCCATTCTGACCAATATAATGGTAAAGCCTAAGGAGGCATTTTCTTCCAAAGTAAATCTAAAAGCTCAGTCTATGATGAGTGAGAAGGTGAGAATGAAAATATAGACACATGTTAAGAGAAGGTCTACATCTCAAAAGGTAGCAGATATATTCACCTCTCCACCTTTAGTCAATATGACAATAATGAGACAAACGCTAGGGGGAAATATTGTAATTCAAGAGGAAAGTCCTAAACCAAATGAATAAGAATTTAGAAAGCAGTGGGAGAAGTTGACTGCCATGAAGAAAAATGATCTAAAGAAAATCCCATGGTGCGGCCAGTAGTGGAAGAGGTGCCAGATTTTATAAGAGGGTCCCTCACTCGAGGAGCGGGAAACCCTGAGGAAATTGATGAAAGAGGAACAAGGAATACTACAGGTTAGAATCCCATTGATAATATTGGTAATGAAGATATAGTTGATGACCAGCTTCTGCAAGGAAGTAATAAAGAAAAATTTGAGCAACCACAGACTTCTAAGAAATTAGGAGAAGGTCGAGATGAGAATGAAAATGTAGAGCCCTCATAGATATTGGGTGGTGAATTAAGAAACAAGGAGAATTTTTATGTTTTAGGACAACATGAAAATGATGCCCCAAAGATTGTTGCTAAACATATGGTAGGAAAAAAGAATATAAGTCTCAAAAAGGAAGAGATAATGATAAACTAGGGTAATTCAGAATGTATTCCAGTGAGGACAGAAACTGTCCAAGTTTCAGGGGGTGCAACGGTAATGTTGATATTTCAAGAGGAGAAGTTCCCAAACATGCAAATCATCATGAATGAGGAAATATTGAAAAGGTAGAACAAAATGAAGAAGCACCTGACTATCTAGTTGGACAAATGGCTCTACTATTGGAGGTGGAACAATTCCTCTAGATCTCAAAAGTTTAATACGAGGCATACTATTGGTGTGAAAATTCTAAAAGACTAGAAGGAGAATATCGATTTCACCAAGAATGGACTAATGCAAAGAGGAAAAAAATAAAATCTATTTTTTAGATGGATGTCGATGATTTGGTGAATCAAAGGATAATCACAGAACAAGAAGTTATGGTATTTGAGAAGTGGAGAAAACAATTGAATTGGGAAAGTGACAATTTGTTGTAATGTGTAAACGGATTTGAAAAGGTCACTGATAGATGCAAGAAGCTATTTGATAGAGATGAGAGCTTTATTAAAATATTATCTCAACAAAGTTATCATCCTCAAACTTTAGGATAGGGTGATAAAGAGGTGAAATATTTCAAGGAATGTCTTGAAAGGGTGAATAAGGACCCTTTTCGCTCTTTAAGTCGGGAGGCTATAGATGAAATTATAAAGTGCAGGAATGCTATGATTAAATACGAGGCAAAAATGATGCAAAGAAATGAAAAAATCATTCAAATATCATAAGATTATGCTAGGCTTAAATATATTTGGAAAGTGATTCAAGAATTTCTAAAGGAGCATATCCATCAAGTGTTGATCACTTTCTGGGAATATTAGTAGAGGAAAGGTGAAAATGACTCTTTAGACCTAAAGTTCAATGAAGAAGAGTAGATAGTGAGATACTGGATGCTAGAAGTTTTATGTGTAGATATAGTTTTGAAGTCAATTTCAAAGGTTTGTTCCTAGTCCTGGTGACGGTGTCTAGTCTCAGAGATTTTGAAAAGTACCAACAATCTTGTTTTTATGCAAAGTACTCAAGAACCGAAGCCCGAAGTTGAATATTGTTGTTGATGAAGAAGTCAAAGTATTTTTTACTTTACCTAGAATATTCTAATTCTCTTTGATGGGACTAGGTTTAAACTCTTTAGTATCTTGTTTCTATAAAATGTTGTTTACTACTTTATTTTATTTTAAGTTCAGATTTTGTGGATGTTCGAGAACCAAAACTTTTTCAAGTTTTGTTATTTTTCATGTTTTATGTTCCATTCTAGATTGAAAACTTGTATGTTTGATTGGAAGTTAATTAATATCAAAGCCAATTTCAAAGGTATTTTGTGATATTAAATCTTATGTAGCTAATTGTTTGTTTCTATGAGACAAGATTGTGTGTTGCATCATTTAAGGGTGAATACTGACACTATTTGGTGGAAAATAATCCCCCCTTTCTTTAAACTCTTGGATCATTTTGTTCCTAGATGTGAAGCAATCTAGTGACGTATGGAATGGTTTTCTCTAATTTGGTTATTTTTTAAGGAATACATGGATAATACCTAGGAGAAAATTTACTTTTTTCAGTAATTTTTTTATTCTTTGTTTTAGAATAGATGTTTTATATTTCAAAAAATACTCCAAAAAGTGATGAATGCATGGAGTTTTATTGGAAAATATTTTGATTCCATTAAATTGTTGAATTCTTAATGCCAAATCAACTTCGATGAATGCAAGTTATTTGAATTTCATGAAATATTGTTGCAAATTTGTTGATTTCATGAAGTTATTGAATGACCAGACTGAGATTATTTTCATATCTCGATGATATCAGCCAATACCTTAAGAATTTTTTACCCCTCATGCTTAACAACATTATCACAACAAACCCTAAGTGAACCTAGTGCATCAAGATTTGGCATAAACGAGCCTTGGGATAAAGCTGAGTTAGCCTTAGATTTAAGTTTTTGCAGTGGAGTCTTTCAAGAAAGATAGGTTCATGTGGTGTCTATGTGAGAATTTATTTTCCTATTGGTGTACGACTAACATCCATGTCAATAGTAATCTCTTATGGAGCATTACAACTCAAAATTGTAGTATAATGTGTTTGGAGAAATTATATGTTGAAAATCTATAGATATTGTGTTCTTTAGGGGTGATTTTTTCTCTTATGAGGATTTTCCTTCTTGGTATATTGTATGTTTTTTATCTCTATCTCTCTTCTCATTCTCTTTCTTATTTCATTACTTTGTTGAAATTGTTATAGAACTACATAACTTACAATCTTCTCCTTATTAGATCAAGTAAAAATTGGTTGTATTTCCTTCCATTTAGTATTAGAGCCTAGCTATCTTGTTAGGTATATGAGAGGAGTAGTCTATTGTTATTAATCATTATTTTATTGGTTTCTTTTGATCCAAAATGGATCTATTTTTTTACTCTTTGAAATTATTATAGAAAGTGGTTGGTTTCTTTGATGTTGGATAATATGCAAGATGGAATGGGGCATTAGTGTGAAAAAATAATTGGTTGAAATTAAGTTAGTGGAAAAGGAATTTTACTAATCTCTATGGTGAGTTCATTAGTTACATAGCCAATAAACATAATTTTTTCCTCAAAAAGTGTTGTGTTTTTTTTCATACCAAATGTCTTGAGGATAATATATATATATCGTATTAAAGTGGTATTAAAAATCACTAGGAGTAATTTAATTTATATTGTTTTAGGAGCATTCATAACTATTTTAGGCTCATGACTATTATGTACCAAATCCCAAGAGGTTGTAGAACCATGTTGTAATTAGTCTAGAAAGGGTGTTTTTAAGTAGGTCTAAGGGATATATACAATCAATTTTAAAAATCCATTTGGAGTACATAAGTGAGGTATTTCACACTTTTTGTTGGATTTTTTACCCATGATGGTTTCCTCTAGTTTATCTATTCATCTCCTTGTTTTTGCTATTATCCATATTTTTTTGATTTCATGCTTGACATTCAATTCTTGTTAATAATTTTAGTTATTTATTGTTTTCAAAATCAAACTATATATATTTTGTGAGTTCATGACTAATCATGAGTATCCTCCCTAGTTTATAGATTAAGTGGTATTAAAGCAATCTTTTTCCTTGATTTTATTGTCAATATGGTTGATTTTTTGGTACATAACATCAAATAAATAGATAATCTTACAACATTATTGAGACACATTTTTTTCCCAAAATAAACCAAACCTTAAGATAGAGGTGCATCAAGACTTGACCAAGAGTCAAGCTTTCTTAAGATAGAGGCAATTCATATGTGGTTATCTTAACTAGTGGAGACTATACCATACTAAATGGAGATTGTATTGGAGAAAATATGCTTAGAAGAGAGAAAGGTTCAACAACTCACTAGGGGGGTGCAAAATATGGGGCAAAAAAGTGGCCAATTTTTTTTTTTTTTGAAAAAGCCATAATACGAGTACGTTATAACGTGCTCACATCATGGCTTTGTGTTGTAGAGAAAAAGGCTTGAAAACAACAAGGGTATAACATGCTCCTGTTATAATGAAAGTGTGTTATAGCTCTTTATAAATAAAAGGCAACATTTGTCATTTGTGATTTCTATGTTTTCTTGTAAACCCTTGAGAGTGCGCTCACATTATTGGAGGGAAAATTCTTCACCAAAGCATCGTTGATTCTTCATCGAAATGTCGCCATGACATCGGGGAGGTCAAAGGAGTAAATATTCTTTATTTTTTGTGTGAATTTGTTACTAAATAGGTAGATTTAAGTGGTTTTTTGTTGCATTTTATTTTTTAATTTATAGGAATTGATAACCAACCTCATCCTCCTAAAAATCCTCAAAATCCTCAATCACCTAAACACCAAATACCTGATGAAGAAAAACCTCTAATAATTCCTCAATATGCCCTTGGAAGAAAACAAAATTTAATGGGGAAAATTGAAAATAACAAAAAAAAAATTGAGGAAAAATTGCAAGGTTGAAAGATCATGCAAGTTCAACCTCGCATAGAGCCACACTTGCTCAATCTCTTGAATCTATGTTATCAAATGTAGATTCAATTAGAAAGAAAATCTCTACTTGGTCGAATAAGAGGAGAGAGTTTAGATAATTTTATGCGAATAAGTTATCTTACAAACAAGTAAAAAATTACAAAATTAGAAAATTTGACTTGTGTTCCCTTTTCACAAACCATGAACAAATCAACCTCTACACCCTAAGTGCAAGAGATTACCTTGTTATAATATGTTTTCATTGATGTAAAAAAGGGATTAGAGGAGAAGTGTGTTGATAGTATGCAAAAGCACATAATGTTGTCATTGATATCATGAAGGTATCAAAAAGGTGATGAGTAAAATCATGCAAGGCAGATTGTTGGCATGATCAAAGAGGATCAAAAATGAAATGGAGTTGCTCATGCAACTGAGGATGTTATCATTGATGTCAAAAGTGTCTTTTATGTCAAGGAGTTAGTAGATTTATCATGCAGAAGTTGTTTGGGATGATGACAAGCATGAATGTTAGAAGCTGATGGATATGATGGTAAATTAGGCTATAGATTCTATGTAGGTTTAGAGGCTTCTGAAGCTTATAAGTGTAGTCCTGAGGTTGAAGGATGTGCTCAAAATGGTTTTATTTGTGCTCTCAGAAAAAATAGGGTTTACTGGTTAAACCCTAGGGTTGCAGTCATGGCATTATGAACATGATTTCTATTTTGATGTTGACTGTCTATTGCAGGTTGTTAGTTGCTTAAGTTATGACTTAAACCTTTGATGTCGTTTGGGGAATCGACCCCTTCACCTAGCTATTACCAGCCTGAAAACCATTAAATACAATGTTTCCTAAGTCTTGAGTGAAATATTTGTCCCTGGCATGATCGACAATTGTGGTTGAGGCTACAAGATTGGAGGGTGCCCACATACCCTACTGAGATTTTAGTGAGACAATATGGTATCACTAGGACCTGGAAGAAGGTCTCTTTGCTAGGATGATAGGAGAGTGTGATGATGACTGTGGGACTCGGTAAGGTAAGGATGGTGTGTGTCGATGAAAATGTAAGAAAGTGAATGAAAGGATGACACATAGCATAAAGCGATAGTGGATGGTGACATGTGGTGACACGATGGCATAGGGACCACTTGTCTATAGTAGCAAATGTTATCAGCATGACAATGCCATATTGGTGAGAGTTGAGTTGATGTCTCTTCAATAGCCCGATGGCTATCTCATTGGTGTGACATTTATGTATCAGTAGGAGTTTGGAAGATGTATCTTCGACATAGCGATAAGGAAAAAAAGCTAAGTGGGACCCAACAAGATGGTGACAATGATGGATTGTGACATAGACAAGTGGGGAAGAGTAATTGTTCAATATCCTAATTTTCATCGATGTTACGAATTAGGTGGTGATGACATAGAGGATAGATGGACATCGGTAGGACCATAGTATGTGTTAGGTGGTGGTGGAAGAGATTACAAAGGTGATCAAGATTGAATTAGATCATACAGTCAAAGGAACTCATTTAATACATATATGATTCTAGGGTTTCACAAGTTACTATTTTTAGCAAATTCTTTGTATCTCCCAGATTAAAATGTTTGGGCTGTTGTAGAGAGTTTGTGTGAGGTTTAAAGAAAACCTGGGTGGTAGAGTTGCAGATGGAGATCACATAATCAATAAAATGCATTTAGGGTTTAGGGTTTTGTAGGTTATTTGGTTTGTAGATTGATGAATCTGTATAGATGTGTGTGGTTTTAGAGGTAAATGAAAGCTTGTTGGTGAGATTCATGAAGAAAACCCCTAGCGATAGGTTGGAAACCGTCTAGGTAATTAGGAAAGATCTGCAGTGAGAGATGCATAATGGTGGAATGAGAGAACAAATTTGGATATGTCAAAATATTATGAATATATTTAGAGGTGTAGGAAGGTTGCATGCATGTATGAAAGGTTTGTACTCATACCAGTGAAAAAACAAATTCATAAATATGTAGCTATAGTGAGTAAGGAAGTAGAGAGAGCAGCAAAGCAGATAAAGAATGCACATGCAATCAGGTCCTAGATTGTAATACAAAATATCATCTATGTCTGCATTCAAGAGAGTGCAAATGTATGAGACACTAAAGAAAGGAAAAGGTGTGCAATGCAACAAGATAGAATAGTAAGTGTTCTATGTGTAGGGGAGAGTGTAGAGGAGAGGTGTGTTACTTAGAGTGTAGCTTCAGTAGCAAAGTGTGAGTTGTAGTAAGCACAACAAAGTATTGAATGTAATGATGCATCATAGGTTTTAGCAAGGGCAATCTTGTACCCAACGTTCATGATATTAGGGTTATATAATTGTCTTTAGGAACCTTAACCGTTTGGGGATTGTGATACTCCATACAGATTTGGCTCCTAAATTAGGTTGTTGTAGCATGTGAGAGTTGCTAGCTTCTAAATTAGTGAGTTGAAGCTTCCTTGGAGTTCGGGATTTCCTAAAATTTTAAATGAGATTTTGGATTCCAATGGGATTGGTTTGACCAGCTAGACTCAAGCAAATATTTCTCATTGTGGTTTTCCCATCTTAGGTTTGTCTAGTGTTGTGGGCGTGTGTGTGTTGAAGTTGTCTATTTGAATGTTTATGTTTTCATCTTTGGTTTTTCATCATGAGGTTGAAAAGAAATATACTAAAGAGTTTTATTCAAAATTTCGTGTCCACTGTTTCTTCGCCCCTCATGGCCAGATCATTTGTGTTCCAATAGTTGTGCTCCCAGGCCCTAAGTTCCTAGGGAGAAAGCAATCATGTCTAGGTAGATCTTGGATAAGGTGAACACAATGGTTAGTAAGGAAAGTTTACTTGTATATGAGGGACCTATCTTTGATGGATCAAGATATATTTTTTGGAACTCATTGATGAAAGGATATTTGGGATCCATAGGATTTGATGATTAGATGTCTTTTGTAAATGGATGTATAGTTCATGGTACACCTCCAATAACTAGAGCTGAAAAGAAGGAATATGAGGATAATGCTACAACAAGAGATATAATTCTTCATGGAATATCAAGTTCAATATTTGTCAAAGTCATGCATTTCCAAATTTTTGAAGTATGGGAACAGCTAGAAGAGGATGTATGAAGAAAGGGATGTTGAGGTGTAGTCATTGATTAAGAGATATCATAGTGAATCTAAAAGTCTGGAGACAAGTGAAGATCAAAAATTTGCAAGTTGGTTCTCAAGTGAAGCTGCAACAAGAGGTGATGAAGAAGAAACATCTACCTCTGGATCAGATGATTCCAATGAAGAGGAGGCTAACTACATTAGAAGATTAAGAGGAGGCTTTGGAAGAAGCAGAGGTAAGATACCTACTAAAAGTTTTTATTTCAGTAGAATAAGTCCTCTCCTTGTTTATACATTAGCTGCATTAAAGGATGATCTTAAAAAGAAAGAGGGCGTAAGAGCAGAGAAAGACTTGCACTGAAGTGAAAAAGTGGAATGTCTGATTCTTGATAAGATTGATGGTGAACATGAAGGTTCTATGAGCTTTGAGCATTTAGGAAGACCTCTAATGAAGGGGTTAGGAGTCCAGATAAAGAGAATCCAACCTTTGGTAGAAAGAAGGAGAGGTTGATTTCAAGGGTGAAATCATCTCTCCTTAGGATGAGATTAGAAGATTGAGAAAATAAAATGAAGAACATAAATTGCATGCATAAGAGGAGATCGAAAAGTTGAATAAGATCCTTGAAGAATCTAATCAAATGGTGATCTGTTTGAAGAATCAAGTGGAAGAAGCAAGAAGGGTAGATGATGTAGTTAGATCCAAACTACAGTCTATTTCAAATGAGTGCATGAAATTGGAAGGAGAAATAGTGGCCTTGAGAAAATAATTAGAAAAATCCAAGGAGCAGATTGATAAAGGCTTGAAGTTGAAAGGTGGCTCTAATACATTAAATGAATTTGTGAGATCACAAAAGCCATTTAGACCGAGATCAAGAGACCAAAATTGAAGATTAATTGGTGATGAAAAAGAAGAGTCATCTCACTTAATTCTATTTAGAGGCATAAGAGAAGGCATTTACTTTTGAGAATGGAGCTGCAGTGTCAATGCTCAGGAATGGAGATGGGGAAGGAGGCACTAAGAGGTGAAGCTAACAAAGAAAGAATCAAATGTGATAAGAGAAGGGTTCAAGAAGAGAAAGAAAGGGCTAGCCTACTATAGAGAGGAGAGGAAGAACAACCATCTATGGTTCATGATGATCAAAGAGATGAGACACAGGATGGAGAAAATCAATCCTAAAATTTTTAGAAAAAAGAAGCAACATATTAAAATTTTGACACAAAAATGGTTACAAGGATGAGATATATCAAGAATTCAAATCAAAAAAGACCACCTCATCCTGTTCAGAGAAATACTATGACTAGGTACTCATCGTGCTTTCATGGTTATTGTTATAGTAATCAATTTGGTGTTAGGGCATGTGAATGTAGAGTTGCACCTAGAAGGAGCAAAAAATATGTAAATAGAAGTTATTTTGATCAATTTATTACTATAACACCAAATTGATTACTATAACAATAACCATGAAAGCACGATGAGTACCTGGTCACATAGCCAAGAATTGTAGATTAAATTATATAAGACCTATAGCACATTATGAAAGGAAGAGAAGTAAGTTCCCCAAAGTGAACAATGCTTCACATATTCCTAAGAAGAAGGATGGAAAGAAAGAGAAAAAGCTCAAAAAGGTGTGGAAAGTGAAAGGTCAACAAGAAGAACCAAATGTGGTTGCTTCTATCTCACATCACTAAGTCTTAGTGATAGGGCATAAGTCCAAGGGGAGCTAAATTGATATTTCATCTAGCCCTGGAAATGGAGAAAGAGATCAAGTCAGGTAAAGTAGGTTTTAAAAATTTATAACAACTTGATGGTTGTAGATTTATGGTCACATTATTTCTCTTTGAAATGCTTGTCAGAGGGTAAGAACATCAAAAAATAGTTGATAGTCAAGTGTAGCAATTGATATAAACATTTGGTATCAGATATTGAAGAAAAGGTGGTGTAAATGCTTTGTTAAGAAAAATTATCCTTGAATGCAAGGAGAAGATATATGTCTAAGGGGGAGCTTCTATTGGTATCAAATTAGTGTTATACTTGATACATGCAGTCTAGGATATCAATTGGTACATAGCATAAAGTGAACACATTCACAATTTTTGTATCTAACCTGATTAGATCAGAGCGTATAATGGCACTTCAACTAGAATTAGTTAAAGGTAATTGATACAAAGCGGTTGGAGAACATGGTTTTTCCATTGAATTAAAGGTTGAGAGCAGTATATGGCATAATAACAATAATTGTTATCAATTGGTATCATTCAAAGCTGGAGTAAGTCACATTGCCAGTTCAAAGGAGGATATTAGAGAACAACTTGACCCTTTGCACTACTTTTCAAAGGGAAGGATTTCTTTCAAGTGGAGTGATCACTTTTCCATTGATGTCAAAGGGGCAGAAAGTCATGCAAATGCTCAAAGAGGAGCATTGGAGAAAGCAACAAGAGAAGTAGAAAGTAAAGATGATACTGGTACAAATGTTGAATTGGTTAATTGGTATCATTAAGCATTTAAAGTTTTTCCATCAATGATAAAGGGGGAGATTGTTGGAATATGTTGTCATTGATGTCAAAAGGGGATCAGAGGATAAGTGTGTTGATCCTATGCAGAAGCACATAATGTTGCCATTGATGTCATGAAAGTATCAAAAAGGTGATGAGTAAAATCATGCAACACAGATTGTTGGCATGATGAAAGAGGATCAGACATGAGATGACATTGTTAATGCAACTAAGGATGTTCTCATTGATGTCAAAGGAGTGTGGAATTGTTGGCATGATGACAAAGGATGAATGTGAGAGTAGTGGATCTGATGGAAAATTAGGCTATAGATTCAAATTGGGTTTCCTGAGAGCTTCTTAGAAACATAAATTGTAGGTCTAGAGTTTAAAGGATGTGCTTAGAATGGTTTTATTTGTGCTATTGGACAAAATTAGGGTTTACTGGTTAAACCCTAGGGTTGTAGTCATGGCATTGTGAACAAGATTTTTATTTTGATGTTGACTATCTATCATAGGTTGCCAGTTGCTTAAGTTATGACTTAAGCCTTTGATGTCATTTGGGGAACCGACCCCTTCACCTAGCCATTACCAACAAGACAAATATTAACTACAATTTTTCCTAAGTCCTGAGTGAAATATTTGTCCTTGGCATGATTGACAGTTGTGATTAAGGCTGTAAGATTGGAGGGTGTCTGCATACCACACTGAGATTTTAATGGAGCCTGATCAAGAATCGCAGGGTCAGTGGGGAGTGGTGGAGATTTATCCATAGTGGATGGATTTTGACTGTTGATGAAGATAGTGGACTTGGTTGTAAGGAAGGTGCTGAAAAGGAAAGAAGCACCCAACTATAATGACATGGATGACAGTGATGACGATGCAAACACATGGCATGACAAGATTCAGTAAATGGTAATCCACATCCTTTTTGTGGATTACAATACAATGACATGGTGATAAGGTGGATAGGTGATATCATCAAGGGTCTTCATTAGCATGACTGATGGTCATCGGTGAGACCTATTTGGAGGTCTCTTTGATATTTTGATATGTGCTTGATCAGAGAGAGAGATGCAGATTGGAGGGAGTTTCATGATTGTCTCTTCAATACAGTGATGACTTGTCCATCGATGACACAATATGGTATTTCCAAGACCTCGAAAAGGTCTCTTCGATATGGTGATAGGAGAGTGTGATGCTGACTATGGGTCCTGGTAAGGTAAGGATGACGTGTGTCGATGGAACAGTCAAAAAGCAAGTGAAAGGATGACACATGGCATAAATCGATAATGGATGGTGACATGTGGTGACAGGATGCCATGGGGACCACTTGTCTACAACACTAAATGGTATTGGCATGGCGACACCATATCAATGAAAATTGAGTTGATGTCTCTTCGATAGCCCGATGGCTATATCATCAGTGTGACATTTGTGTATGAGTAGTAGTCTTGAAGATGTCCCTTCGATGGAGAAACAAGGTGAAAAGCTAAGTGGGACCCGACAAGATGGTGATGATGACCAATTGTGATGGTGAAGGACAGGTAGCCAAGAGTGATTGCTTAATATGCTAATTTACATCGATGTTATGAATTCGGTGGCAATGACATGGAGGAAAAATGGACATCGGTAGGATCGTAGTATGTGTCTCTTCAATAGAGTTATTTGATAGATCAATGATGAAGATTTAAATAATCGTTTATTGAATAGTTGTGTTCTAAAGTGTCGACAATGAATAAAGAAGGCAGGATCATGGCACGAAGGTTGGAGATCATTGGTCTAGATTTGAACAAGGCAATCGTGAATGGCTAACTGCATGTAAATAGGGCTTCACCTACAAACCAACTTGAAGATAGAAATTTATTGATCTACCTACCTCATTGACAAAAGTAAGATGATTTGATGCATAGAATTCAAAGATAGAAGTCTGAAATGGCTCGGTAGTGTGAACAAGGATTTTTGACTGGTAACCAAAATAGGAGAAAGAATTAATTGGTCCAACTACACCTATGACCAATTTAAATGAAGATTTGATCTGTTAGACGGCGGAATAAATTGCAAAGGTGATCTAGATCAAATCATATCATACAGTCAAAGGAACTCATTTAATACATATTTGATTCTAGGGTTTCACGGTTTTCTATACTTAGCAAATTCTTTGTATCTGAATTAAATGTTGTGAGGCTCGATGCAGAGGTTGTGTAATGAAGGTTTCTGAAAAACCCTAACAGGTGATTGAGATTAGAATTACATCACATAATCATGAGAATGCATTTTAGGTTTAGGGTTTTTTAGGTTGTCTAGTTTAGCAAATTCAGTGAATTTGTACTTTGTGTGTGTGTGGCTCGAGGTAAAGGAAGCTTGCTGGTGAAGTTAGTATGAAGAGAAAACCTTAACAGTAAGTTGGAAATGATTTGGATGGTGGAGAGAATATCAAGGAAGATATTGTAGGTCATTGGAGACAGAAGAAAAATAGATATGTGAAAAGATTGAAAATGTTCGGGAGTGTAGGTAGGTTGCATCTACTTGTACATAAAGGAGTCTGTAGTTGAAAATAGTGAAAAACAAAGTCATGAATATGCAGTTGTGACAGTAAGGAAGTAGAGAGTAGTAAAGTAGAAAAAGAATGCACATGCAAGGAGGTCATAGACTATAATATAGAATATCATCTAGATTTGCATTCAAGAGAGTGTAGATGTATGGGACACTGTAGAAAGGGAAAGGTGTGCAGTGTAGCAAGATAGAACAGTGAGTGTTCTATGTGCAAGGGAGAGTGTAGAGTAGAGTTGTGTTGCTGAGAGTATAGCTTCAACAATAGACTGTGAGTTGTAGTAAGTGCAATGAAGTACTAAATGTAATGATGCATGATAGGTTTTGGAGAAACCAATCTTATGCATACTTGAGTTTGCAATCCTTTAAAGGTTGTAGCCTCATTATACTGAGTTATAGCCCATTTTAGGGGATTCTAGTCTCCTTGGAATTATAGCTCGTAAACCAGGTTGTTGTAGCAAACTTGAAGTTGTAGATTCTAAATTAGGGAGTTGAAGCTTCCTTAGGTTGGTGCCCTAAACATTGTAATAGAGATTTGAATTTTGTGGCTAGATTTGAGCAATACACTCAAGCAACATTTCTTACCATGGTTTTTCCCATCTTGGGTTTATCTTGTGTTGTGGGCATGTGTGTGTTGATTG
Source organism: Sequoia sempervirens (assembly GCA_007258455.2). NCBI lineage: Eukaryota > Viridiplantae > Streptophyta > Pinopsida > Cupressales > Cupressaceae > Sequoia > Sequoia sempervirens. The sequence goes on along the minus strand of VDFB02000003.1, from coordinate 620,737,610 downwards.
TCTATTTGAATGTTTATGTTTGCATCTTTAGTTTTCAATCTACACATTAAGAGTTTAAGAAAGAAATCTGCACAAAGGTTTTGAGGACTAAAGTTTTAGTATCTACTAATTCACCCCCCTCTCAGTAGATCATTGTGTTCCAATTTCTCTATCCATTGGTGCAACCACCAAGGGATAAAGAACCATTTTTGGCAAAGGAGGTGGATGGTTTTTGACCATTCTCCATGCAACAATAATGAGGTCTCACAATATTTTTTGAGGGAACTCTACTATGAGTTTTTCCTTGATAAAGTGCCATACTATTTTGATATGCAAGGCTTCTAGGGTAGAGGTGGGGTCAGCATAGGATAGACCAGGGGCACATCTTCACCCATAGTGGCCAATGAGATGAGAACTTTCCAGAACAATATATGAGCACGTGGGTATCCCTTTCATTTGTGAATAAGAGTACTGAGGTTGAGACACTACAATCCTTTACTTCCTTGACCTAGAGAATCATAGAGCATGCCAGTCCTGCAACACAGCATGAGCTGAGAGATACTTCCAAGAGTAGGGTTCCACCCTATATTTTTGAACCTTACGATTCAACCTATGGTTATGACCCCATGGATTTTCAGAACATAGGTGTGCAGGCTACATCTACAACTTAGCAATTGGTGATGACAAATGCCCTTCTAAATGAGGCTTTTAGCCTTGCTACTCAGGTAAATGTTAGACAGTTCATTGAATTTGATTTATTAAATTTCATTTTTGAAATGGAAGATTAACTAATTTAGTTTAATGATTGTAATGAAATTTAAGGGTCATAACATTCATTCAATATTTAGTGGTTCTCCATCTTCATATTACACTATGACATGTACTACCAAGGTATGTAACTAGTAAACAATTATAAATATTACATGTGAATAGAATTGTTATATGAATGGTATTCTAATATATGATTTTGGATATTGAATAGGTTAATCTTGGAGATTCCATGAAAAAACCTCCTAGTGGAGGTGGAGTTCAAAGCTTCGCTCAGGTAATAAATAAAGAGTTTAACTAATCAATTGTACTTAATAAATTTTCATACTTTATATTCATATCGTTGATTACATTACATTGCACATCTTTCAAACTCAAATAATTACTACACATTGTGATGGAACCTTCAAATTTTCAAATTTTGAAGGCCCATGTTGAAAATTTGCCTTTGCACACTCAGAAGTGCACTTTCAAAATTTGCCCCTAGTGACCTACTTTGGAGGGTCACAATTCGAAGCCAGTTGATTTTTGTGCAAAACCCCTTTGTGGACACACTCGTGTGACATAGGTGAATGAGAATTTCATTTTTTAGCTTCTCATGATGAGTTTTGACAATCTTTTGAAAAGTGAAGCTAGAAGGTTTTGACACTTTTCTATTGTTTGTGAACTCTCAGTTCTACAAAGTGGCCTCCCGTTTGAGCTTATATTTTGCATCTAGATGATTGTCATGATGAATGGATTGTTGTTTTCCATTCTCCCTACATTTATATGGTTCTTGATCTTTTTTTAGAGTCTCATGATCAGATTTGATATTTTTACTAGGTCAAAAACAAATGCAGTTTGCTCACTTTTTACACCTGCATTTTTAGAATGCTTCAAAGTGGTCATCTTTGACCCTTAATATCTTTTCACGAATTTGGATTGAAGGTAATCCCTCTTGCACACATATTCAATGTACCCAAATGACCTAATGTGTCTAGTGGCAGTTCCCCAGGGGAAGTTTTTATAATTTTTCAAGGAGGTGACTTGGTGTGCTCGAGTTGGTTTCTGACAGGTGAAATTGTAGAAAACCCTAAGTGAACCACTTTGGTATTTAATATTTTGCACCTCAAGAATAATTTTTCCTTTTTTTTTGTTTCACTGGATTTTTGGTTCAAATGGTTACAAGCATGCTCAGCTTCACACGTCCTGGATGAGCTTTGATGGGTTAACTAATCCTTTTCTGACTGCAACTTGGCCAAAATTGGTGTTTTGAAAAGTTTTAAATTTTGAAAATATAAGAACAACCCATTTTTTTTGGTCTAAAACCTCTACAACTCCATTTTCATAAAAAAAGGAGGTCATATGATGCATTATTTTAATGAATTTTGGGTGTGGCGAACACGTCCCAAGGGCTAGTTTACAAAGGAGGTACCTGATTTTTGATGGCTAGGAAAATTTTGATGAAATGGGGTTTCTCTAAATAATTGATTGTGGTCGCACGCAAAAAATCTCGGCTCTAGGGATCACCATTTGTGTGCAAAGAAATTTCTCCATTTGGCCTACAAGTGTAATTAAAACTTGCATTTTTTCTAAAGTTTCAAATACTTATGTTTAGAATATTTTTGAATATTTTAAACATTACGCAAATAGGAAAAATTCATTTAGGGAAATTATAAATCATAACTTCAAATGTTTTTGATCCAAGCAAGTTTAATTCTTACTTCTGATTGGTCCAAAGGCGGCTTTCACTGTTGCACAAGAACTCATCAAGGATGGTTGTGTTGATCTCTCTTTTCCATTTTGTATTAGCAATCAATGATGGTTGTGTTCTCCCATCACCCATCATGGATTTGAGACAACCATCGCGCATCGCGGATTTGAGGGTTCTTTCCCTTTGTAAATCCGCAATTAAGCAATGCTCTAAGCTTCTCAAATTTCATTGTGGATTTAAGTTTGGTTTTCATTTTAAATGAGAGATGGTCACCATTTTGGGGAAGATTTTAATGGTTTTTCTATTTACATCAAAGATTTGACATCTCTTAATCTTCATGGGGGTTCCTCTGAGGCATTTTGGGCAGATTCAGGCATGTATTGTGCAAAGAGGAATGCTAATCATGTTTTTTGCCTTCCAGCATATTTTGGGGGTGTTTTTGAGCTCAAAAATATTGTTCCAAGTTTTAATTTCATCCCTTGATCATTCCCAATACTTGAGCAGGGATTTTAAGCATGTTTCAGATGAATTTTGGTTGCCGACAATTGTAAAAAATGCCCCTGCATCAAGAAAAATGACCTGTACATTTTTCTCTTGCCATGGTTGCAAGAAGTTTTGTCAAAGTTCCCAAGGCAATTCTAGAACAAAGAACGAAGGATTCTGATGGATAAGTGGAATATTACTCATCGTGATTTCAATTCACTTTTCCCAGTCACATCAGTGATGGTGCGATGATATCGTCCATCTCTATTCTGATTTGCATTTTCTCATTTTATTAGTGATGGGAGAAGTTGTTTGGTCTCCATCGCTAATCGCTAATTAATATCTCCTCTTTCTTTTTGTATCTGAGATGTGAGATGAAAGTGCTTGGAGTAAAATAAATATGGTGGGCCCATGGACTGTGGAAACATTTGATGAAGGATTTAAATGGTGAGAAGATAAATATAAAGGTGCATGGGTAAATTTTATTTGCCTAATAAATTATTTTTAAAATCTCTCACAAGAACTTGGCTACATTATTTCATGGCCATTATATTTCTCATTTCTCATTTTCTATTGGAGATGTGCTATGGAGGTCTTGTGTGAGATGGTGGTGGGGCCCAAAATGCAACTTTAACATTATCATTGATAATGTTTTAAAGGTGAGTAAAAACCAAAATATGAGATACACAGGAAAATGGTTGAAGAGGTGAATTTAAATATTCATTATGTAGATCAAAAGTTTCTTTACTGGAAAAACAAAATAATTTTTCCCGAGTATATTATTTAATTTTCGAATGAAATAAAATATCACTCATTGTTGTTTGCATTTTATTTTTCTCCACACATGAGAGATGTACGATGGGTAGTGTTTGTGCAAAGGCATGGTGGGGCCAATGGCCAATGTCAAATATTATTATTTGATGAATCTTTTAAAGTGTAAAGTTCACAGGTAAATGGGGATTTTCATTACCTTGTAAAATGTAAATGCTTTTCACAGTGAAAATATGAAACTTGAGCTGCAAATAAAAGTAAAGGGTGAATACACAAGTGAAAATGTAGATTTTACAGCCATGGGGTTTTTTACAATAGATGAGAAATATTTCATGGATACTTTTATTCTTTTGCAAACAGATATTTGCAGTTGCAAGGGAATAATATGGAGAAGATATTTTTCAACAGCAAGGCATAAAGAAATATAAGTCTTCTTGAGAAGGGAATATTTTTCTGTTATATGCAAATGATGGAGTGGAAGTTCAAGTGCAAGTTAAAGATTCTTCAGCAAGCAAAGGCAGTTACTGATCTATGGACCTGAACGTTCCAAATGTCATTGGGAGATCTTCATTTAGGGTTTTGCACTTTCCTTAACTGCAGATTTTTTTGTTCTTAGAGAGGAGGTTGTTCATTTTTTCTGTCTCATGGGAACACTTTTGTAAAAATTCTGAAATGTATAGTGTTTTGTTTTAGGTGTCTGAAGTTTTCTGAGTCATTGTAGTGAAGAACTTATTCACAAAAATGTTATATTTGCAAGTAAATGATCATATATTTTGAGTTAGTTGTCTCCATTGTACATAGTGCATAGATTATGAATAAAAGAAATCAAGGGTTTTTTTGATATTTGTCTTCTAGTTTTACCTTGAATGTCCTCTCTATGTTGTTACTTTCATTCAAAGAATGAATTAAATTGTAGGAACATAAAAAGAGGTTTGTGCAACTGTATGCTTGGATTGATAAAGTATGACTAGTTTGATTTCTAGTATCAATGGTACAATGCATCATATGATAGGCATAAGTATATGAGAATGCAAGCTACAATGAGTTTTAAATTTTATGGTTTAGGTGACTCCACCCTAGAATGAGACACTGGTTTATTGATGTTATAGTTTCCTAAAATTATTTTGTGAGCAACTATATATTTTAAATCAAAAATTACTTATCAATCTTTGTATCTTTGTGTGTTGAGCTTTAATGAATCATATCTCTCATATTTAGTGTGTTCAATGCCATAAAGGTCAGCCATACCTTTAGGGTATTGTGTCTGCTAAGAATTTAAAGGAGATCTATCTGTTCATTGTGTGTTTGATACTGTGGCACACAACTATTTAAAACCATACTGTTGGGATCACCCTCCCAGGTTTAACAGAGCTTGAAGTGCAGGGGAGAGAGGTTTTATTTCAATCTCTCATTCATTGATAAAATCTCTCTTTGAATCTGACCATAAGGTATGGAAGCCCTTTAGGATTCAAGTTGATAGCAAATTTCAGAACCAACACATTGCATAACTAATAACTAGATGATGATAGATGATTTTTTTCTAATTAGAATATAGTTTTTTAGAAATTCAACATAAGAAGTTATACAATTACTTCACATTACATAACTAATAACTAGGAGTAGTTGTTGGTATGTGGCGATTGATCATGCTATATTGTATAGTGCATGGTATACTGTACACCCCAGTATGTATCCTACTTTTTCGTGTCATCACTGAAAAAGGAAAAATCAACGAAAAAAGAAAAATATGACTTTGTAGAACCCAAATCTAGAAGCTTCTAAGCTTGTTAAAAAGGGGTTCAGATGGGTGCTACAGTATAATGAAAAACATGATTATTCGCAAGATTGTAATAGGTTTTCGCATTGGATAATAAAATCATTGTAAATTCTCTAGGTTATAATTTATTCTATGTGTTTTTAGTTTCTTTGTTTATTACTTAAATTTGCATTTAATTGTTAGATATTTTACTTTCTAACCCTAACAAGTGGTATCAGAGCGGGTTGTGTTTTTATTATCATCTATTGGAAGGTCTCACAGTTGAGTGGGAGTAATGGAAGACAAGGGTAAGAAGGTTGAGAAGTTTAATGGGCAGAACTATCAGTTATGGAAGATGCAGATGGAGGAGTACCTCTATCAGAAGGATTTATGGTGGCCATTGGAAGGGAAAACCAAGAAACCCCAAGCAATGTATGATGAGGACTGGGAGATTTTGGATAGAAAGGCTCTTGATAGTATTCATTTATACCTGGGACAATTGGTGGTGTTCAATATTACAAAAGCAAAGACAACTCAAGATTTGATGGAAACCTTGGCAAAGTTATATGAAAAAACTTCTACTTCGAATAAGGTATTTCTTATGAAGCATTTATTTAATATGAAAATGGTAGAAGGTGGGTTAGTTAATGATCATTTAAATGAGTTTACTATAGTCACCAGTCAATTAAATTATGTAAAAATAAACTTTGATGAAGAAGTTAGGGCTCTTTTGATTTTTTGTTCTTTGCCTGAAAGTTGGAATAGCTTGGTAATGGTTGTTAGCAATTCTATTTCTGGTTTGAATACATTGAAATTTGATGATGTTGGTGGTGTTATTTTGAGCGAGGAAATTCATAGGAAAAGCTCAGGTGGAACATCCACATCAGGCAGTGTTTTGAATGCAAAAAGCAGGGGTAGAACAAAGGAGAGATGAAAAAATTCTAGAAATCGTGGGAAGTAACGAGGAAAATCAAAGGACAGAAGGTCCCAGTCTAGAGACAAGTGGGATTGTTGGTACTATGGTAAGTTGGGTCATTTAAAGAAATATTGTCGGTCTTAGAAAAATAAAGGAGACAAAAAGGAAGGAAGTAAAGAGGAAAATCTAGTAAGTAATAAATCTGATGAGGATGCTTTGATTCTTTCCCTTGATAATGTTGTTGATTTTTGGGTGTTAGATTTAGGGGCTTCATTTCATGCTACCCCCTATAGAAGTTATTTTCTTGATTATTTCCAAGAGGATTTTGGGCTGGTTTATTTAGGAGATAACAAACCCTGTCAGATTGTTTGAAAGGAAAGAATCAAGATTAAATTGCAGAATGGGAATCATTGGCTACTACATGAGGTAAGGAATGTTCCAAAGTTAAGCAGAAATTTAATTTCAGCAGGGCAACTAGATGATGAAGGTTGTGTTGTTCATTTAGTGATAAAAATTGGAAGGTCACAAAGGGTTCCTTAGTGGTAGCAAAAGGTGTGAAAGTAGGCACCTTATATCTTTGTATAGGTCATACTGTTCCTTCTACTTTAATTGTTACGGAAAAAGGTCAATGTTCAGGAACAGTTGTTGCAGTTCAACAAGTAGAAGAACATACAGTTGTTGTGGACTCTGAATCAGCACTGTGGCATAATAGACTTGGGCATATGAGTGCAAAATGTATGAAATTACTTCATTCAAATAATGTTTTACCAGGTCTAAAATGTGTTAATATGGATTTCTATGAAAAGTTGTGTGTATGGAAAACAAAAGAGAGTAAGTTTTCTCAAGGATGGGGAGCAAAAGAAAGATGAGAAATTGGAGCTTGTGCATACGGATGTATGGGCCAGCTCAGGTATCTTCTCTCATTGGCTCTCTTTATTATGTTACATTCATTGATGATGCAACTAGGAAGGTATGGATTTATTTCCTTAGGTAGAAGTCTGATGTATTTGAAACTTTTAAAAAATGGAGAAGCTTGGTTGAGAATGAGATGGGTAAAAAGATAAAATGTCTTAGATCTGCTAATGGTGTGAGTATTGTAGCAAAGAGTTTGAAGATTATTATTCCTCTAATGGTATTCATAGGTAGAAAATGGTTCCAAGGACTCCACAAGAAAATGGAGTGGTTGAGCGCATGAATAGAACAATAATGGAGTGTGCATGGACTATGAGATTGCATGTTGGGCTGCCTTTAAAAATGTGGGTAGAGACTGTAAACACTGTTTATTTAATCAATAGAGGTCCCTCTATTCCTTTGAGTTGTGGTATTCCAGAGGAAGCATGGAAAGGTAAGAAGGTGAGTTATTCTTTTCTCAAAACCTTCGATTGTGAAGCATTTGCACATGTAGATTCTGAAAATAGAACCAAGATTGATGCAAAATCAAAGAAATGTATATTTGTTGGATATGGCATTAATGAATTTGGTTATAGGCTTTGAGATTTTGAAAATCAGAAAATTGTGAGAAGTAGGGATGTCATATTCAATGAGAAATTTTTGTACAAAGATCTGTTGCTGTAGCATGAGAAGAAAGAAAATGATTATGTAGTGTTGGATGATATTTCAAACAATGATGTTTTAGTGGTTCCTCATACTAGGCAACAACAACAACAAAAAACACCACAAACTCCTGTTAGACGATCTTCAAGGATAAGTAGACCTCTAGAAAGATTCTCTCCCTCTTTGTATACTATTTTTTTAACTAATGCTGGTGAACCAAAATATTATGATGAAGTTATGCAGGTGGATACCAAGGTTCAGTGGGAGCATGGAATGGAAGAAGAAATGGACTCCTTGCTGAAAAATCAAATTTGGGAATTATGCAAGTTGCCTACAGGTAAAAAGGCTTTACCAAACAAATGGGTTTATAGGCTAAAAGAGGAGGATGGAGGTAAGAAGAGATTTAAAACCAGATTAATTGTAAAGGGATTTGCAAAAAAAAAGGGTATTGATTTTGATGAGATTTTTTCTCCAGTTGTGAAAATGAATTCTATTCGTATTGTTTTCAATATTGTGGCTATTGAAGATTTGCATTTAGAATAGCTTGATGTTAAAGCTGCCTTTCTCTATGGTGATTTGGAAGAGAAAATATATATGGACCAACCACAAGGATTTGAGGTCAAAGGTAAGGAGAAACTAGTGTGCAGATTGAATAAAAGTTTATATGGCTTGAAGCAAGCACCTCGGCAATGGTACTTGAAATTTGATAGTTTTATGGCTAAGCAAGGCTACAATAGGTGTAATTCTGACCATTGTGTTTATTTGAAGAGGTTGGATAATAACAACTACATTATTTTGTGTTTATATGTTGATGGCATGCTTGTAGCAGGGTCTAACATGGATCACATAAGTGAGCTAAAACAACAGTTATCAAAATATTTTGCTATGAAGGATTTTGGGGCAGCAAAAAAAATCCTTGGTATGAAAATTTGTAGATAAGAAAAACAAAAAATTGTTTTTATCTCATGCCAATTATGTTGAAAATTAGGTGTTGTAGAAATTTCATATGGAGAATGCAAAAGCTGTCAGCACACCTTTGCCTAGTCATGTTAAATTGACTAAGGATATGTGTCAAAAGAAACAAGAGGAGGAAGAAATAATGTCCAAGATACCATATGCTTCAGCTATAGGCAGTTTAATGTATGCCATGGTATGCACGAGACCGGATATTGCACATGTCATAGGAGTTGTTAGCAAGTATTTGAGTCATCCCGGAGTTGAGCATTGGAATGCGGTAAAATGGATTCTTAGGTACTTTGGAGGTACATCCAATAAATTTTTATGTTTTGGGGGCTCTAATATTAATTTAAAAGGCTATGTTGACTCAGATTTGGCAGGGATATAGATACCGGGTGGAGTACCATAGGTTATGTATTTATAGTTGGTGGGACAATAGTGAATTGGATTTCTTGATTGCAAAAGGTGGTTACTTTATCCACCATAGAGGCAGAGTATCTTGCTGCAACAGAGGCAAAAAAAGAGATGATATGGTTGCAACTTCTCAAGGATGAGTTGGAAAAACAACAGGCTAGAAATTACTTGTTTATAGACAACCAAAGTGCTATACATCTTGCAAATAATTCTACCTTGCATTCTAAAAAAAACCACATACAATTGAGATATCATTTCATTGATGGATAGGTCAAGTTGGACAAGATACATATAGATGTCAATCCAGTGGATATGTTTACAAAGGTGGTGACAAGGGAGAACCTGAGCTCCTCTTCAGCTTCGGTTGGCCTTCAAGGTTGAAGTCAAGTATAACATAGTAGTAGGGTCTAATGTACTTATTTCTAGTGAGAGTTGTAAGTGCAACAATGTCATCCAGGATCAGTCTTCAAGTGGGAGATTGTGTTGGTGTGGAGCCTGATCAGTCTCCAAGTGGGAGATTATTGGTATGTGGGGACTGATCATACTATACTATATAGCCCATGGTATACTGTACACTCTGACATGTATCCTTGTTAAAATTGGGTTCAAATGGGTGTTACAGTATAATGAAAAAAATGATTATTCAGAAGATTGTAATAGGTTTTCGCACTGGTTAATAAAATCATTGGATGGTTTGGTGGATGTAGCCCAAATTGGGTGAACCACGTTAAATTTTCTATGTTATAATTTATTCTATGTGTTTTTAGTTTCTTTGTTTATTACTTAAATCTACATTTAATTGTTAGATATCTGCCTTTCTAACCCTAATAGTAGTTGCCAATTACATTTGCTTGTCATGGCATTCCATGAGACCACATTTTATTGAGGCATTTTTAAAAATAGTTGATTGTCTTGTCTATGTTATGGATGCTTGGAAAAAATCTATCAAAGCATAATAGTAAGCTATAGCATAGACAAGGTAATGGGCTATTTGAAAAAATTACTCAAGGAAATGTGGACATCACCATGAGACTACTTCACTTCCTTATTGCCATGGCTAAAAGCTTAAAATAGGTGTTGTTGTGCCTATAACACACATGCCCTGTTCAAAACAGGGACCCTCTCTTTTCACTTTTCTGGGTCATTTTGTCTTCACCTCATTTTGCATGCCCCCTATTTTTTCTTTGCGGGACCCACGGCCTTTGTTGTCACTTCCATTACCGACTTGTTAGATGGAAATTTCTTGTCTGGCGCCCGCTTTATGGACCCTGTTGTTCCTGCTGCCCTCTTTTGAACTATGTCTCAACCAACTCCAACGACTTTCGTACCTGCATTAATGGTGAGAATGTAATGCACTAAATTCTATAAATAGGCAATTTTGATAGGTGATTTTCATCAACAAACTTTTAGAAACTTGTCAAAGCCTCCAAAAATCACCACCTTCGTGCCCACAGAATCCCACCGTCATTTCAAGCATCATTGTTTGCACTGTCTTTGTGGACTTCGTTAGGTTTTCCAAGTTGGTCTTTCGCCACCATTTATGCTATTAGTTTTCTTCGACTTTCACAAAACTTGCTAAACTCTAAAGAAGGAAATTTTAAAAAAATAGTTAGATAACTTAACAGAGAACAAAACCCATGTCTCAAAATTCAAAATCCTTCAAAATTGGCCTTAGAAAACCACATAGAACTTAGGCCCTCTATCATCATTCTTCAACCTGAGCCTTCAGGCCTTTGTAGCCTATACGACACTCACCATCGTCACCTCAATCTTTAAACACCAAACTTTAAACTACGGCCTTCATCCCCTTCAGGCCCGCATATGTGGGAAGGTGCTTATTCACTACCGTCATCATTCAAACTTAAACAAAATCATGAGTTAAAATGAGAGCTTGTCACCCCCACGGGTTCGCAAGTGCAGGCTTCCGCACCTAAATCATCCCTCATGTTGTGCCATTCCAAAATAGTCGATCAGTCCCGGCCACCTGCCTTGTGGGTTCCACAACATTCATGTCTATTGACTGAACTCCAAGCATAACTCCCTGCAGACCATCTCCTGCGGGCTTCCACCACCACTTTGTTGTTGTTCAATGACCGTCTCCAAATGGCGAGGCCTTTGGTTCCACCTGCTAAGTGGGCCTAGCGTAGAAAATTTCTGATCAACCCTCTGAGCTAAAAATGCCTAAGTTAAAGCCCTTGCAGACTTCCATCAATGGGTCTCCGTCGTGAGTTTGTCATTCTAAACGGCTTTGAATACCCATCTATTCACCTAACAAACCCTGAATTCCTCGCATCCGTTTGACACTCTATAAAGAAAAGACCAACCAAGCCTGTTGATTTCGGACTATCTAACGTGGTTTGTCATCTCCGCACTTCCGTCGTTTCACATGGCCAACCGAAGCATACTGCCCACTATGCGAGGCCCGACCCCACTACATCCTTCCAGTCCTTTGTGAAAAAATAGTGTTAAATGCTATGGATGTGTTGTTGATATGTGGTTGTCATTGATGTCAACACTATTAGAATTTGGTGTATCATAAGTTGTATATGTCGAGGATATTGAGAAAATTGTAAAAGGAAGTGTTCCAGGTTCCCAATGGAACTGTGCAGGTCATGAAGATGTCTTGTTCTTTATGTTGAAGTTCAGTTGCTGTGGACTAAAGGGTTTATTCTTGAGAGTATCTAGATCACCTACCGAAAGTTTCAAAGGTCCACGTATAGTTTTGATCATGTTGTGATTTGAAAGTGTTTATGTGGTCTCTATTAATGTTCCTAAGTGAAGTTTGTGTGATTCTGGTAATTATAGTAGCTGCGGATGTTTCTCTATTGTTTCTTGATGTTATGTTTCTAGATCATGCTCTATCTTTGTGGTACATCCACATCCATCGGCGTGTTCGTGGTTGAATATTTTTCTTTGTATGTTCATTTTTTCATGTTCTTGGTCGACATGATGATGGTAACATGTTGTGGATCTTCGAGGTGAAATTAATTGAAGTATTTTTGTGTTGGAGATATTAATTTGGGTCTCCACTATGTTGTGGCCGACCTTGGTGAATTCACATTAAAAATTTGGGTCGACATTGTAATTATGTTTTATTTTCTTTTCTGGCTGACTAAGTTGATGTAATCCATGATGCAGATATATAAAACTGGTTGTTTCATTGATGTAGTGTGTGGAAAAGGTGCTTCATGTGTTGGGTGTGCTCCTATGAGTGTATGTGTGAATATCATTCAATTACAGAGCAGAGTGTGAAGAAGATCGAGTGAAGAGTGAAGTAGTTTGAGTAAAGGAGTTTTTTGTGCTTAATTGGAACTATAATCAAGCTTGTGCAGAAGTTATTTTCTCAGTTCGTACCCTCAAGATTTCAGTCCTATTTTGTATTGTTGGGAAGTGAGCCTCTTCTATAATTCAGCAGTGAGCTCTAGGCAGTGTGCTTGAATGCATGTACGTTCCCCTTTATTATTTTCATTATGCATTTAACAGAGTATAATCTTGTGGACTAACATCCACTGTGGTTTTTCCCCTAATAGGGTTTCTACATAAAAAAATATTGGTGTTTTTTGTCTCTCTGATGTGTTAATTGCTTATGGTTAATTGCTTATTCATCAAATCTAAGATTAAGTTAAGGAAAGTTTGAAAATTTTATTATTTTGTGACAATTGATTCACCCCCCCTCTTAGTTGTATATCCTTGTTTTTCCAACAATTGGTATCAGAGTAGGTTCCTTTGAAGAAGACTAAAAGCTTGAGGTTATCCAAGATGGTAACATTCAAGAAGGATAGTCTGAGGTTTGATGGAACTAGCTACTCACTATGGAAATTCAGGATGCAATGTCACCTAAGGTGTATTGGTGAAGCCTACTGGAAGATTACAAAAGATCCATATGTTATTCCTTAGAATGGCCCCTCCACTGCTAATGAGATCAAAGATGCTGAAAATAATATCAAGGCTATTGAAGCTTTGGTGAGTGCTCTAACAGATTAAGAGATGGAAAATGTGGTAGGACTGCAAATAGCTCATGAGATTTGGACAAAGTTGGAAACTTTGTATGAAGGAGATGCACAGGTGAAATGGATAATCTATAGAGTTTAAAAGGAAAGTATGAGAATTTGAAGATGGGTGAAGATGAAAATATCACTTCTTTTATGCAAAGAGTAAATGAAATAGTGATGGGTATTACATGTGTCGATGGTTCTCTGGATGAGAATGAAATTGTGGCTAAGATACTCAAATCCTTGCCTTCCTCCTACAAATTGAAGGCTCATGCCATTGAAGAGCTTAGATCAGTAACAAAGATGTCAAGAGACACAATGGTTGGTAAGCTTGTTACTTTTGAATTAAGTGAATTTGGTGAATTTGCATTCAAGGCTACTATATCCATATGTAACAAGAAAAGATATGGTCCAGGAGAATGCTCTAGAAAGATATCCAAGTATGATGAAGAACTGAAACAGCTTGAAGATAAACAAAGATAGGCGGAAGAATTGGAAGCACTGAATGTAAAGAAAGAAGGTAGAGGAAAAGGTAAGTATGAAGGAGTGTTACCTATTAAATTTTTTTCATGTAGTAAAATAGGTCATTTTGCATCAATATGTCCTCAAAGAATTCCTAGATCTAAGCCTAATAAGTCTAGATTTCAAAAGAAATGTTACTTTGCTGAAGCAGTGGTTGATGATGAGTCTGAAAAAGATAATGGAAATGAAGATGAATGGGTTTTAATTGCTACCATTGAAAATAGTCTTGTGGCTACTGAATCTACTAAAGATGAGAAAGCTCTTGCAGCCCAAGTTGAAGAAAAGGATGAGTGGGTTATTGACAGTGGATGCTCACATCACATGACTACTAATAAAAAAAAAATTGTAAGTCTAGAGAAGTATGATGGTGGTGTTGAAGATTTGGAGACAACAATGCTGGTGTGATTCGGGGCAGAGGTACTATATGTCTTGGTGGTAAGGATAACACTGATGATGTTCTTTATGTTGAAGGCCTAAAGCACAATATTTTGAGTGTTGGACAGATGGTGGATAAAGGCTATGATCTACAATTCAAAGATGGAAGATGCATGATACGTGGAAGTTCTAGCAATATGATTGCTACTGGTAAACAGACAAAAGGCAATATTTTTAACCTGAATACTGCTAGTGGGAGTTTTTTAATTGCTCAAGTAGATGAAACCTGGTTGTGGCATAGGAGGCTATGTCATGTAAATTTTGATAACAAGGTAAGTTCCACTCAAGTAGTAAGATATCTACCTAAGTTAGTGAAGCTTGCTAACACAATTTGTAAAGAGTGTCAAATGGATAAACGGACTAGAGTCTCCTTCCAGAGCAAACAATTTCACTAAAATGATTTGTTGGAGATGCTACATACTAACCTCTGTGGTCCCTCCAGAGTCATAAGTATTCAAGGAGAAAGGTACTTTATGTTGATTATTGATGATTACTCTAGCATGATATGGGTTTCCTTCCTAAGAGAAAAATGTGAAGCACTAGAAAAGTTCAAAAGTTTCAAGGTTATGCCAGAGAATAAGAAAGGTCTAAAAATCAAGTGTCTAAGATCTGACAGAGGTGGTGAGTTCACTTCCAGGGAATTCAACTCTTTTTGGGAAGAACATGGAATCAAAAGATAGTTATCGGCTCCGTTAATCCCTCAATAGAATGGAGTTGCAAAAAGAAAGAATAGAACTATTTTGGATGCTGCTAGAACAATGATGATTGAAGGAAATGTGCCTCATATGTATTGGAGTGAAGCTATAATCATTGTTGTGTACACTTTAAACTGGGTAAATGTTAATGGTAACTCTGGTAAGACCCCTTTTGAGCTATGGTTTGGTTATAAGCCTACTATTAAATACTTCAAGGTTTTTGGAAGCAAATGCTACATCAAGAGAGATGATGATATAGGCAAGTTTGATGCAAGAAGCAATGAAGGAATATTTTTAGGTTACTCAACTAAAAATCAAGGCCTACCGATGCTATAACAAAAGATTGAGAAAGATTGTTGAGAGTGCAAATGTCAGAGTTGATGAGGATTTTGCTAAATCATCTAGATATTGTGGATATGATTCAGATGAAGACAATACAAAGGGGAAAATGTTCAGACACCAAATCTACTTCAGATTATTCCATATGTTCTGGTAAAGCAATCTCAACTCATTCTGGTAAATCAAGTAAGTCAAGAAGCACAAACAAGTGCAAGTGCAAAAGAAAGAACAAAAGAACCAGAACATCATGAAAGTCCCAAAACTCTAAGGTTTATAAAGCTAAATCATTCTGAAAGTCAAATTATACGAGATAAGAATAAAGGAGTGCAAACTGGAAGGAAGATTGCAGAAGAGTATTTCCTAATTTCCAAAATTGAACCTAAAAATGTCATTGAAGCCTGCCAAGATGAACACTGGATGGAAGCTATGAATGAAGAGCTGACACAAATTGAAAAGAATGACATGTGAATACTGGTTCCCAGACATAAAGACAAAAATGTGATTAGTACTAAACGGGTGTTTCGAATTAAGTTGAATGAAAAGGTGAATTGGTCTAGAATAAAGCAAGACTCGAATGTAAAGGGTATTCTTAGATGGAAGGTGTTGATTTTGAAGAAACTTTTGCCCCTGTTGCCAGAATCAAAGTTGTTAGATTATTTCTTGCTTATGTTGCATACAAGAACTATAAAGTCTATCAAATGGATGTCAAGTCTACTTTTCTGAATGGAGAACTAGAAGAAGAAGTATACATTGAACAACCAGATGGATTTCAATTGACTGATAAGGAAAACATGGTTTGCCACCTAAAGAAAGCTTTATATTGACTTAAGCAAGCCCCCAGAGCCTTGTATGCTAGTTGGAAAAATACTTACTAAATCTTGGATTCACTAAAGGTACTGCTGATAGCAACTTATATTTCAAATTGGATCATGATAAAGAGTTAATTATAGAAGTCTTTGTTGATGATATTATTTTTGGAGGAGATGACAATCTATATATGAAGTTTGTTGATGAGATGAAGGATGAATTTGAGATGAGTATGATTGGAGA